>CM043700.1:87313119-87913119 GCA_023935145.1 Bretschneidera sinensis
CGAAATCATCTGCGCATCGACTGCCATGCCAGCATCTGATGCTGCTCTCTGTATCGACTTTGGCGACTTGTTTGCAGCAGTACTGATGGTAGCAGCTGGTAACAGCAAAGGAAAGTTGAGACTATGCAATGAAGAAGGTTTACGTAAACAATAGAATGCAATGTCGTGTGCTACTGCTGCAGCCTCCGGCGTAGAGTAAGAGCCTAACCAAAGGCGGTGTTGAGTTCCCGGAACTCGGATTTCGGACACCCATTTACCCCATTTTCGACGAGGTACCCCTTTGTATAATTTCTTTTGATCATCATTAACAGCTATGCTTCTTTCTTCTGCGGTGCTGCAACTCATTTGGCAACTAACTCTCTTTGTATAATAACCGTCCTTTTAATGGTATATGTGAGTTAAGCGTATGATATATTGACCAATATTTCGCATTAGCAAGTGCTTATATAAGTTGAAGATGTACAAAGTCAAAAGGTATGTATCTATTGACTCCTATAAAGAGACTAAATAGAGAAAGGTTTGGAGTTTGGACCATATGGAAGTCAAAAAATTTAAAAGGTCAAAGTAAGATCGAGGAGGGATATTTATCAAATGAGATAAGTGGACGGTGCTTTTATAGGAAAGTACAAGTTGGAGGGGGTCATAAATCATAATGGCCTAAACGTGTTGAGGAATTAATTTGAAGCGCCGTGTATCTATGCGAGGTTGATACTAAGAATTGCAACATTGCGAAGGCATGATGTCATCAAAGTAAGCATCACGCTCATTGTCTTTTTGTAAAGACCGAAGAGGACTAGAATGAGTCTCATGGCGAACAGTATCTTAAACGTGGTAAAATACAACCCACCCAAGTCTAAATAATAAGGGTGGGAGCCATAATCAACAATTCAAGAAAAAAAAAATACCGTTTATATCAAAATATTTATTTGGGTTTGATTTGTTGTTGTAACAATATTTTTTTAATATGTATCTCAATAATATAAAATAAAGTTATAAACAAGTCAAGTTGAGTCGAGTAATTTCATACTCAAACTCGGTTTGAAATATTTCAATATAATTTCAAGCAAAAATCATGTTATAAAAATGTACTTCAAACTTGACTCACGAATTTTTCGGATGAACTTAAACTTGAACTCAAACTTTAATAGTTTTCAAGTTAATACTTGAATTAAAATTGATTTATAGACTATGTTTGGTATGGTGGATAGGATAAGGTAAGGGGTGAATAAGATTTTTATCCAATCCTATCATGTGTTTGATGTAAAATTTTACATTGAGTAGTGTAATGTTGTACACTAAGTAAGCACTACTCACCCCATGGTGGATGTATAAGCCTTACTCAATTGAGTAATGATACAAAATTACTTTTCTATAATTTTACTATTTATTTTCTCTACAATGCTGTTATTATCATAATTTAATAATACATATATTAATATTTTTTTTATAGTTACAATAATTTTAAAATGATAATAATAATAATTATTGTTATTATCATAAAATTATAGTAATAATAATAATAATTATTATTATCATAATTATAATAATACATATATTAATATTATTTTTATAATTAGAATAATATTAAAATGATAATAATGATAAATTATTTATTATAATAATTATTGTTATTATAATCATATTTATAATAATATTATAGTAATATGATAATAATAATTATTATCATACTTATAATAAGACATATATTCATATTATTTTTATAATTATAAGGATATTACAATAATAATTATAATAATAATATTAATTATGATTATAATTATAATAATTATGATAATAAAAATAATAATTTAATAATAAATAATACTTATTGCTATTATATTAGGAATTATAATAATAATTTTCATAATAATATTATAATGGTAATAAAAATAATAATGATATTAGTAACTAATATTATAATGATAATAAAAATAATAATTATAATAATGATAAGGTTTATTATTATAATAATATATTAATAATAATGATAATATTACTCTTAGAATTATAAAATTATTTTAATAATAATGATAATGATATTAATTATTACAATAATTATAATTATAATTATTATAATAGAAGTGAGAGACCTAACTGAGAAGAAAAAGAGTTTTTATGATGTTTTAGGCATTCTGTAATTATCTTTACTGTACTCATCTCTTTGTTAGAGCTTCTCAAAACACACAATAAATGAAGGGCTTGCTTAATGAGCGTCTATCTTATCTTATTCAATTACCTTACCCTATCCTATTCAAAATTCCAAACATAACTATAAACTTTTAAAATGAATTAATTGTTTCATCATAAAAGATTAATTGCTTGAAATAAACGATAATTTTTTTTTATAAAAACATTGGCTTTAATATATATATATATATGAGAGAAAAGATTTAATCAATTTACGCAATAAATTATTTTGCACAATTTGAAAGAAAAAAAACATAAGTAGAGAAACCCGATTTTCCAGTTCCATGTATGTCAGAAATTTGATATTACTAAATGTTTTCATGAAGTTGACAATTCATTGAAACAACAAATCATGTGTACAGTATATAGATATAATATGAAAAAGAAAGCTTTTATAATTATTTCAGTAAGTTAAACCATATAAATCAACTATATGATGCAAACTCCTTTCCCGCGGTTGGTGTAACTTAAGAGCTCCCTACATCGAGCAACAACATTTTGACACAAAAAATCGAAACTCCCTTCATCCAAGAACAACAATGTAGCGCTTCACGAATTTCATTGAGTACAATAATTACACATTGTGAACATTAATAATTAAGATTGCTCCATATGTATGTCCATCTCGTGAAAACAATACCAACAAGTATCCCAATTAACTTGAAAAGAATCCAAAATAGCACAAGAAAATATCACTCATTCACTCTGATCTCCATACTATGAATCCTCTTTTATTATCACAAGTTTAAATTAAACATACTAAGAAGATATATATATAAGTTTTTTGCTCGAAATTTTTTTTTTATGGTGAGATTTTCTCTCAAAGTGAGGTTGACTTTTATTTTCTATTGTAGAACTTATGTAGTAAGTTCTATATTAACATGTATATATTTCTTGTCGGTAGTAACGATCACTAGACTGTGGAGGTGCGCATGCTTGCTAAAGTGGCACAAGAAAAAAGTGAGGGTAAAAAAGGTGGACAGGGGTGCAACACGAGGACTTCCTAAGAGGTCACCCATCCCAGTACTATAGTCGCCCAGGCACGCCTAACTACGGAGTTCTGATAGGATCCGGTGCTTTAATGCTGGTATGATCGCACTCGTCATGTGATGTGCAGTGTGCGAATATAAGCAGGTGGACATCAACCGTCGCACACGAGGACTTCCCAGTGGTCCCCCACCTTCGAAAACGACAACTCTGGTGGCGAAAGGACCGGGAAACCTTCGACGTTGCCCCGATGAACGGAGCTTAATAGGGCAAACCGATCCCGCAATGGTGCGAGGCAATCCAGTACGTTTTCGACCATGACAAGTCCCTTGTCAGTAGTAACGATCGCTGAACTGCGGCGGTGCGCTTGCTTACTAAAATGGCACAAGAAAAAAACGAGGGTAAAAAAGGGAGGGGTGCCACACGAGGACTTCCCAGGAGGTCACCCATCCTAGTACTACTCCTTCCCAAGCACACTTTACTACAGAGTTCTGATGGGATCCGGTGCTGTAGTACTTGTATGCTCGCACCCGTCAGGTGATGCGCGATCTACGAATATATGCAGGTGGAAATCGATCGTCGCACACGAGGACTTCCCAGTGGTCCTACACCTCCGGAAACGACAACTCCAGTTGAGAAAGGACCAGGAAACCATTGACGCGCTGGATTTTGGCCCTGAAAAGTGGAGCTTAATAGGGTAAACCAATCTCGCTATAGTGCGAGGCAATCCGGTATGTTTCCGCCCACGACCAGTCCCTAGTCGGTAGTAACGATCGCTGCACGGCAGAGGTGCGCTTGCTTGCTAAAGTGGCACAAGATAAAAGCGGGGGTAAAAAAGGGAGGGGTGCAACACGAGGACTTCCCAGGAGGTCACCCATCCTAGTACTACTCTTTCCTAATCACGCATAACTATGGAGTTCTGATGAGATCCGGGGCTTTAGTGCTGGTATGATAGCACCCGTCACGTGATGCGCGGTCTGAGAATATATGCAGGTGGACATCGACCATCGCACAAGAGGACTTCCCAATGGTCCCCCACCTCTAGAAACAACAACTCTGGTTGAGAAAGAACCAGGAAACCTTCGACGCGTTGGATGTTGTCCCCTAAAAATGGAGCTTAATAAGGTAAACTGATCTGGTTACGGCGTGAGGCAATCCGGTACGTTTTCGCCCATGACCAGTCCCTTGTTGGTAGTAACGATCGCTGGACTGCGGAGGTGTGCTTGCTTGCTAAAGTGGCATAAGAAAAAAGCGGGGGTAAAAAGGGGAGGGGTGCAACACAAGGACTTCCTAGGAGGTCACCCATCCTAGTACTACTCTCGCCCAAGCACGCTTACCTGCGGAGTTCTGATGGGATCCGGTGCTTTAGTGCTGGTATGATCGCACCCATCACATGATGCGTAGTCTGCGAATATAAGCAGGTGGACTTCGACCGTCGTACACGAGGACATCCCAGTGGTCCCACAACTCCGGAAACGACAACTCCGGTTGAGAGAGGACCCGGAAACCTTCGATGCGCTGTATTTTAGCCCGAAAAACGGAGCTTAATAGGGTAAATGGATCCCGCTACGATGCGAGGCAATCCGGTACGTTTCCGACCATGACTAGTCCCTTGTTGAAAGTAACGATCGCTGGATTGCGGAGGTGCGCTTGCTTGCTAAAGTAGCACAGGAAAAAAGCAGGGGTAAAAAGGGGAGGCGTGCAACAGGAGGACTTCCTAGGAGGTCACCCATCCTAGTACTACTCTCACCCAAGAACGCTTTACTGCAGAGTTCTGATGGGATCCAGTTCTTTAGTGCTGGTATGATCGCACCCGTCAGGTGATGCTTGGTCTGCGAATATAAGCAGGTGGACTTCGACCGTCGCACACGAGGACTTCCCAGTGGTTCCCTACCTCCGGAAACGATAACTCCAGTTGAGAAAGGACCAGGAAACCTTCGATGCATTGGATTTTGGACCCGAAAAGCGAAGCTTAATTGGGTAAACCGATCCCCCCACGGCGTGAGGCAATCGGGTACATTTCCGCCCATGACCAGTCCCTTTTCAGTAGTAACGATCGCTGGACTGCGGAGGTGCGCTTGCTTGCTAAAGTGGCACAAGAAAAAAGTGAGGGTAAAAAGGGGAGGGTGCAACACAAGGACTTCCCAGGAGGTCACCCATCCTAGTACTACTCTCTCCCAAGCACGCTTTACTACGGAGTTCTGATGGGATCCGGAGCTTTAGTGCTGGTACGATCGCACATGATTACGCCCAACGAGTAACGCAGTAGTTGTGGCACAGCTTTGGGGTGTCGATTCCACAGGGAAACAAGTTAACTATAAGAGAAGATGTAAACCTAAACACGAACAATAAGATCGGTTGAGAATATATGAAGTTTTGATAATGAAGTAATTGAGAGCAGAATATGTAACACGTTGAGAATAATAATAATAGAGTAACAACAAGGTTCTAGGAGTCCTCTCTAGGCTCGTTGCCTTTATTCCAATCTTAATTCAGTTGTTCTTATCTCGATTGTAAGTTTCACATCCCAAACAAGTAATTGGTGGATATTCAATTAAAGCTCATGTACAAACCCCAATGTAATTGATATGACTTACTCTTCTTTATTGGTTAAACACACATGGCCTAAACTATAGAGTTATCAAGAAATGACAATGCATCTTTAACGACAATATTGCAGTAATGGACAACCCTAGAGAATAAGTCTACTGATTATACCCAAAGAGTAACGCGGTAGTTGTAGTACAGCTTTGGGGTGTCGATTCCATATGGTAATAAGTTAATTACAAGAGAGGATGAGATCCTTAACATGAACGATAAAAGTTGAACGAGAGAATTTGAATAATAAAGTAAAGTGATATGAGAATTGTGTAATTGTAATGAAAACTATAATGGAAGCAACAAGGTTCCGGGAATCCTCCCTAGGTTTGTTGCCTTATTCCAATCTCAATTTAGTTGTTTTTATCTTGATTGCAAGTTTCACATCCCAAACAAGCAATCGGCAAATATTCAATCAAAGCACATATATAAACCCTAATGCAATTGTTATGAAATACTCTTTACTTTCAAGCACACATGACCTAACTTATAGATTATCAAGAAACGAAAATATACCATAATGACAATACTATAGTAATGGACAAATCTAGAAGAGAGATCTACCGGACTCAATCACACCTCAACAACATCACATAAGAAGAGCATGACTAGACTTATATGGGGGAGAAAGATGCAATCACCGGATTAAGGGGAAATCTTCTAATTAAATAAAAAAAAAGTAAATTATAAAATTTTTTAATGAAAATAAATCCATACTATAACTGAATAAAGAAAAGAAAATAAGAACAACTACACCTAGGGATTCACCCCTTTGCCTTGCTTGGAGATTAGCTGGCCATGGAGCTCATGCTTCCTTGAGTTGCCTTCGGCCTCTCAATGATCTCCTCCTTGGTAGCAAAGCTTCAGAGATTCCTCAGCTTGCCCTCCAAAAGTTCTTCGGATTGCTCCTAAAGGCCCTCTGGATCTGATCCTAGTTTATTCCAAAAGATGAAGTGAAGTGGGGATTTTATAGGGGAATTACCGGAGTGCAATGTGTTTCCATTCCGACGTGGGATACTACCCATGTGCGCTCGATTATAGCTTGGTGAAATCGAGCGCACTATGGTGCACTGCAATGTTTCTAACCGATGTGGGATGTGCGCGTGCGCACTTGCGATCAATCGCAAGTCTGGTGCGCTCGAGCAAACTAGGCATCTTCCATCTTGACATTCGTCTACTAAAACTGCCATAACTTTCTCTAGAAAAATCATTTTTACGAACCATAAAATTCTCAAAAAATAGACTTCCGGATCTTTCTAAGCATATAAGGCTCATCTCCTGGTTTTTCTTATATCAATACAGTTTAATTTGCAAAACTGATTGATCTGTACGTGCAATTTTGGCAATTTAGTGAAACTCCTTTCCAAGTGCTTGTGAACCTTCACTCCGGTGTTCATCGAGTCATTGTGCTTCAAGCAATGATAGCCTTTCCATCTCTTTTGAACTTACAGTACTTGAAAATGCATTGAAATAGATCAATGATCCAAGAATGACACTTTAGAGTTGTTAAGGTATAAAAGTACAATTCAAACCTAGATCAACCCTAAAATGCTAACAATTAAGTACTGTAAAGATGCATTTTATGACTCTCATCACAACTCCTAACTAGCTTATTGCTAGTCCCTAGCAATTCAAGCGAAAACAAGAGATGAGATCTACGGTAGGAGTCAAAAACAAAGTAAAGCAATGTTAGTGTTAAACTAAGAGCAATTCACTTTTGTCTCAAAAATTGCACACAATATACAGCACATAGGATCATTAAATATCACTCAAGTAAAAAATAATCCAAACATCAATCTTAAAATCGTTATTGACTCTGAACATCCATCTTACCATAATCCATTAATCCAAACACCCGGATGATTTTATGCATAACATTCATGAATACAAGTTTTGGCCTCTAAAAACATAATAAATTGCGTGACATCAATCACAAAAACAAGCTCTATAGGCTCACTTTTCAAATCACTCTCCACTATTGTAGAAAAATCACACTACATTGGATCAATAGGTCTTTAATAAGCTTGTAATGTTAGGCTAAGGTAAAGGTTAAGAAAGAACAGGAAGGATTCACAAGCAAAAGAACTCAATCTCTTAGTTTTAAATACAACCACTTTAAGCACTTGATAACCTTACTTCAACACCCAACTCTTTCAATCATTTTTTTATAAGAGCATATCTCTCAATAAGTCACCACTTTTTTTTTTCTTTTATCATTTCTTTGCCATAATTCACTTCTCTTTTTCTTTTTTTTTTTGTAGTTTGGCATAAGACCATTCACCTCATTTTTTCATTTTTTTTTCTTTTCCACAACCCCCAACTTATCTCTTTTAATGTACTTGGGTTGTGGTAGTGATTTTTTTTTTCATATTTCCATCCTTACTCCTTTTAAGTGCTTCTCAAAAAATGTGTATAACTAAGTTCTTTTAAAAGAAAGGTAAGGATAAAATATTTTTAGGCTCATGAAGGTGAGTGAATGTGCTATTGAAAGAAACAAGGCTCAAATTTTTTTCCAAGAAAAAGCTTAAATAGGTGACTAGCGATAAATATAGCAATGGTAGGTTTGAAAGGCTCAAACGGTTCAAAAATGGCCTATATCATGTCCTAAGTAATGTGCATTCTAGGAATTCGCCTAAACCGATTATCAAATAAGTTCTAGAGCTTGTCGAGACCGCAAAAGTATTCACAAAGTAATCACACATAAAACTTCTCTAAATGTTTTAGACTAATCATACAGTCTTACCGCAAACTAAAGTCTCAAACTAAATGAAGATTGATACTTAAATTATTTTCAAACTGAAGCAAGATTTAATTTCTTCTAAATGCTATATGCTATCTCAATTAAGCTCATATCATTGACATGTGAATAAACTTTGAGGCTAACACCAAGCATGCTTAAAACAAACAAAAAGGGAAAATGACACCAAGCAGTTCAATGGTATGCAATAAGAAATGTGTTTCCTCCACCCCCAACTTAAGATAAACATTGTCCTCAATGTAAAAGCAAAAATTAAGGAAACTCTCTTTTTAACCAAAGGTGTGTGGAGCTGAAAATTGTGTATGACCAATTGAACTAATACGCATGTTTGTCCCTGAAAAAGAAATACAAAAGTAAAACTGAAAAACAGCAAAATAATAATAATAAACAAGAAAAAGAAATATGAAAAAAAGAAAAAATAAAAGAATATATTGTGGGTTGCCTCCCATGAGCGCTAAGTTTTACGTCTTCAACCAAACGCTATTATTCTCTCCTAGAAAAACATAGGTTGAATGCACTAGCCACTTCTTCACTACCAAATTCAGTGCTTGTATGCTTTGGAGAGGCCTCAAGGATGTCATCAATAACATCCGCAAATTCTGGCTTGATATATGCTCTTGTGAAGCCATGGGTGAGGGTGGATTCCAATGGATTAAGGTGCTGGACCTTTTCCATGAATGAGTCAATCATGTATGCTTAGTGGCTTTCGTCCACATCCTCTGACTTTTTCGTTGTTGGGATGTGTAATAACTTACCACTTAGTGTCTCAATGGCATTCACTTTTTTTAAATTCGTTTGAGCCAAGTGTTGATTATGAGGTGTGGAATGAGCTTGGGAAGGGAGCTTACCTCGCTCATTCATACTCAAGGAGGTCATTAATCTGGACACTTGGCTTTTTAAATCCTTATGCTCTTCAACAACCTGCATAATCAAAGATTCAATGCTTTGATTAGTCTTACCCTGTGCCTCAATAAAAGCATGCAAAATTTCTTCTAAAGGACTCCTAGAAGGTGCATGTACATGATATGGTGCAGGATATGATCCAGGGGGTTGTGTAAGCTGCTGGTTTTCATATTTCCAGCTGAAATTGGGGTGATTGCGCCACCTCGAATTATAGTTATCAGAGAAGGGTGACAGAGGCTTTTTGTATATACCTAAGGCATTACATTATTCCTCATACATCCCTCTTATCTCTGCAAATGTGAGACACTCTTTAGCGAGATGACCTACCCCGCCACACACAAAACACGGTCCAAAAGACCTTGCATGATTAGCTACGTGTGTGGGCTGTAAGCTTTTAGTCTTTAACACATCTAGTTCCCTAGTTAAGCATCTCAACTTTAGCTTTTAGGTTGTCGTCTTCCTTAAGCTGGTAAATTCCACCACCACTTAGGTTTCCTACAGGTCGTGACCTATTTGTGCTTTCAGTAGCACTAGGTCCAGTCCAAGTGTGAGCTTTTTCAGCAAGCTCATTGAGGTACTCTATGGTCTCATCAGGATCTTTCTCTAAGAATTCACTATTACACATCATCTCTACAAATTGGCGCTCTCTATATGTAATTCTCTCATAAAAATAGCTCACTAAACGCCAATTTTCATACCTATGGTGAGGGCACATACTCAACAACTCCTTAAATCTCTCCCAAGACTGATACAAAGTCTCACTGTCCTTTTGTGCAAAGGAGGAGATTTGCCTTTTTAAAGCATTGGTCTTATATTGGGGAAAGTATTTATTAAAGAAGACTCGAGTCATCTCAGTCCACGACCCAATAGATTGTGGTCTCAGTGAGTATAGCCAACTCTTAGCTCTATCCTTCAAAGCGAAAAGAAAGAACTTAAGTCTCACAATGTCAGCAGTTGCACCTTGACTATGAAAAGTCGCAACTACTTCCTCAAACTCTCTAATGTGCACATATGGGTTTTCATTATCCAAGCCATAAAATGTAGGGAGTAACTGTATCATCCTTGTTTTAAACTCTAGGTGGCGAGTATTGGCTGGAAACATGATGTATGATGGTGTGGCTATGCGTGTAGGGTGGAGGTAATCCTGAAGGGTCCTAGTGGGTTGATCTCCGTGTTCACTCATTTCTTCAGGACTAGATGGATTATCAAATAAAGGATTTAAAAAGTTTGATTCTGACTCTAGCACAGGCCTACAAGCAAATCTACCAAAAGCGTCTCTATATCTGAGCATGCAATGTCACAAAATAATAAAAGTACTATAAAAAGAAAGAATAAAATAAAATAAAATTAATACAGCAAGCTAAAGAAGGAATGAAGTTACCGTCTTTACAGCTGCTGAAAAGAAAAACTATCTACAATTCTTCTACCGTCTTGTCAAAAGTTGACAATCTTCTTTGTACTTAAGCGCGTTTCCCCGGCAATGGCACCAAAATTTGATTACTCCCAAAGAGTAACGCGGTAGTTGTAGCACAACTTTGGGGTGTTGATTACATAGGGAAATAAGTTAATTACAAGAGAAGATGGGATCCTTAACACGAACAATAAAAGTTGAACGAGAGAATTTGAATAATAAAGTAAAGTGATATGAGAATTGTGTAATTGTAATGAAAACTATAATGGAAGCAACAAGGTTCCGGGAATTCTCCCTAGGTTTGTTACTTTATTCCAATCTCAATTTAGTTGTTTTTATCTCGATTGCAAGTTTCACATCCCAAACAAGCAATCGACAAATATTCAATCAAAGCACATATATAAAATCTAATGCAATTGTTATGAAATACTCTTTACTTTCAAGCACACATGACCTAACTTATAGATTATCAAGAAACAAAAATATACCATAATGACAATACTACAGTAATGGACAAATCTAAAAGAGAGATCTACCAGACTCAATCACACCTCAACAACATCACATAAGAAGAGCATGACTAGACTTATATGGGGGAGAGATACAAGCACCGGATTAAGGGGAAATCTTATAATTAGATAAAAAAAAAAGTAAATCATAACAATGTTTAATGAAAATAAATCCATACTACAACTAAATCAAGAAAAGAAAATAAGAACAACTACACCTAAGGATTCACCCTTTTGCCTTGCTTGGAGATTAGCTGGCCATGGAGCTCATGCTTCCTTGAGTTGCCTCCGGCCTCTCAATGATCTCCCCCTTGGTAGCAAAGCTTCAGAGATTCCTCTGCTTGCCTTCCAAAAGTTCTTCAAATTCCTCCTAAAGGCCCTCTGGATTGCTCCTAAAGGCCCTCTGGATCTGATCCCAGTTGATTCTAGCAGATGAAGTGAAGTGGGGTTTTTATAGGGGAATTCCCAGAGTGCAATGTGTTTCTATTCTGATGTGGGATACTTCCCGTGTGTGCTCAATCATAGCTTGGTGCGATTGAGCGCACTATGGTGCACTGCAATGTTTCTAACCGATGTGGGATGTGCACGTGCGCACTTGCAATTGATCGCAAGTCTAGTGCGCTCAAGCGCACTAGGCATCTTCTAGCTTGACATTCGTCTACTAAAACTGCCATAACTTTCTCTAGAAAAATAATTTTTATGAACCATAAAATTCCCCAGAAAATAGACTTTCAGATCTTTCTAAGCATATATGGTTCATCTCCTGGTTCTTCTTGTATCATTACAATTTAATTTGCAAAAATGATTGATCTGTACGGGCAATTCTAGAAATTTAGTGAAACTTCTTTCCAAGTGCTTGTGAACCTTCACTCCGGTGTTCATTGAGTCATTGTGCTTCAAGCAATGATAGCCTTTCCATCTCTTTTGAACTTAAAGTACCTGAAAATGCATTAAAATAGATCAATGATCCAAGAATGACACTTTAGAGTTGTTAAGGTATAAAAGTGCAATTCAAACCTAGATCAACCCTAAAATGCTAACAATTAAAGATGCATTTTATGACTCTCATCATCTACCAAACTTAATCACATCCAAACAACCTTGACATGAGACAAGCATGACTAAACTTATATCAAAGAGAAAGATACAATCACCGGATTGAAAGGAAATCTTCTAATTAGATTAAATAATAAGTCATAACAATATTTGACAATAAATCCCAATTACAACTGAGCTAATAAAGGAATCAAAGAACAACAAAACCTAGGGATTCATCCCTTCACCTTGCTTGGAGATTAGTTCGCCATGGAACTCATGGCTGAACACTTTGATGGAGGAGAATGAGGCTGCTTCTTTGAGTTTTCAGACCTTGATTCCCATTTTCTTTAACCCTAAGTGCCCTATTTATAGTACAAGGGTTCAAGGGTATTTATGGGCTAAAAATAGTCACTTAGAGGTCTTAATTAGGTCAGGAGACCGTGTGCGCGCCGCACCTCTCCTTTCTGGGCGCCTCAGTGCTCACCCAAAGCTTGAGAGTGTGCCTTGCTGGGCGGTGCGGCGCTGCCCTAGCCATGCCGCGGCGCTAGGAGGGATGCTAAGGGGTGCGGTGCAGCGCTGCTTTGGCCGCACCGCGGCGCACACTAATGCTCCTAGCTTCTTCAAGTGCTGAAACAATTTCTCTTGGTCTTAGCATGCTTTGGCTCTTGGGTTTTGAATGCTTTTCATCATTTTGTCTCCTCGTAACCACTATTCCACTCCTATATGTATCAAAACTTTGTGCTTTAAGTGATGATATCTTTTCTATTTCTTTTGGACTTCAAGGCACCTGAAAATGCATCGAATTAAGTCAATGATTTATGAATATCACTTTAGAGTTATTAACATGTAAAAGTGCGATTAAGACCGAGATCAACCCTAAAATGCTAACGATTAAGCACTGTTGAGATGCATTTTATGGCTCTCATCACAACCTCCAACTAGCTTATTGCTAGTCCCTAGCAATTCAAGCGAAATGAGAGATGAATTCTATGGTAGGAATCAAAACAAGGTAGAGTGATGCTAGTGTTAAACAAGGAGAAATTCACATTTTTGTCTCAAAAATTGCACATAATACGCAGCACATAGAATCATTAAATATCATTTAAGTCCAAAAGTAATCCAAGCATCAATCTTGAAATCTTTATCGACTCTTATCATCCATCTTACCACAATCCATTAATCCGAACACCCGGATGATTTTATGCATAACATTCATGAATACAAGTCTTGGTCTTTAAAAACATAATAAATTATGTGACATCTATCACATAAACAAGCTCCATAGGCTTATTTGTCAAATCACTATCCACTATTGTAGAAAAATCACACTTCATTGGATCAATAGGTCTTTAATAAGCTTGTAATGTTAGGCTAAGGTAAGGGTTAAGAAAGAACGGAAATGATTTGCAAGTAAAAGAACTTAATCTCTTAGCTTTAAATACAACCATTTTTAAGCGCTGGATAACCTTACTTCAATACCCAACTCTTTCAACCATTATTTGAGCATTTCTCTCAATAGATCACCATTTTTTCTTTTCTTATTCTTCTTTCTTTGCCATAATTCACTTCTTTTTCTGTTTTCTTTTCTATTTTTGGTAAATACCCATTCACCTCCTTTTTCATTTTCTTTTTATTTTCTTTTCCACAACCCCCAAGTTATCTTCTTTAATATACTTGGGTTATGGTTTTTCATATTTCCATCCTTACTCCTCTTAAGTGCTTCTCAACAATTGTGTACAACAAAGTTCTTTTAAAAGAAGGGTAAGAATAAAATATTTTTAGGCTCATAAGAGTAAGTAAATAGGTTTTTGAAAGAAACAAGGCTCAAATTCTTTTTCAAGAAAAAGGCTCAAACAGGTGAGTAGTGATAGATATAGCAATGGTAAGTTTGAAAGACTCAAACGGTTCAAAAGTAGCCTATATCATATTCTAAGTAGTGTGCATTCTCGGAATTCGCCTCAAGTGATTATCAAATAAGTTCTAGAGCTTGTCGAGACCGCAAAAGTATTCACAAGGCAATCACACATAAAACTTCTCTAAATGCTTTAGATTAATCATACAATCTTACTACAAACTAGAGTCTATAACCAAATCAAGATTTAACTACTTCTAAATGCTATATGTTATCTCAGTTAAGCTTATATCATTGACATGTGAATTATATCCAAGACAAACACAAAGCATGCTTAAAACAAAAGGTAAGGGAAGGTAACACCAAGAAATTTAATGAAAAAGAAATACGTCTCCTCCACCCCAACTTAAAAAATGGCATTATCCTCAATGTTAAAGAGAAAGTAAAGGAAACTCCCTTTGTAAGCACGAGTGCACAGGTGTTGAAGATTGTGCACTACTCGGTGATTTGCATGCCATTCCTCTTGCTGAAATTTCGATCTACAACATAAAACAAGACAACAAAAAGAAAGCAATTGCGGTGTACCCTTAAGATTCTCACCATATGTTAGGTTAGCACATAAAATGGAGAAGAATAACTATAAATGGAAAAATAAAAGATGAAAAAGAAAATAATGAAAAAGGAAAAGATAATATATGGTGGGATAGTGAGGTGATAACAAAATAAAAATAGGCAAACAAAAGATAGAACCCAAAACTAATCGTCTAAGTTCTCATCTTCTTCTTCATTTCCTTCATTCCCTTCACATTCCTCGGGAGGTGGATCAAAAGATGAACCCGGATAGGGTGGCATAGTAGGAAAGTGATCCATATTATAACCAGTAGCGGCGAAAAGGTGTTGGTACATCTGACCAAAAGAAGAGTATACTTCTGCTTGATAATCGGCTTGCCAAGCCAAGAATCGGTCTTGCCTAGCCAAGATTCGGTCTTGACGATCTAACCTATCAAGCAACAGTGTCTGATTCTAGTCAAAATGACTCTCTAATCACTCAGTATTCTCAGCAACCGTGAAATGCCTAGAGGGGGAAGGGAGGCAGCAATTACTGATCCCTCTCCCAGAATTGGCGGCCTGGATGCTCTAATCTGAGTTAGCATGGCATCATCGATGGACTTCTTGGGTTGCTGAGCCTCCTCATCAGGACTGTACGGGACTCCGGCTCGGACACACAGTTGAGTGATTAATGAAGGAAAGTATAATCCGAGCCTTTGGTGCACAGTATGCATGATAGAAGTAAAAATGACTTGGCCCACATTGATAGTCATTCCCATTAAAATTGCATAAATTAAAACAGATTGTTCAACAGGTAGTTCACTGTAGTGTAGAGCAGGCATCATCTGCTGACATACAAAATATTGCCAAGCCCTAGCAGTGACATTCAGAGAAGGACCGAGCAAGGTTACAGGGGTATCCCCCTTCATTTTCCATGTAGTGCCCGGAATACAGAGAGTATTGCAAATCTCTTCATAATCAATATTAGATGTATATGCACCATACTCACTGTTTTCGATGTCTGGTAACCCATAGACTATTTATGGATGTGCTACTAAAAGATATTGTTTTGCCTCTCACCCTCACTTTATTATCCCTATGCTCATCCGCATTAGCGTAAAATTCTCTAACCATATTTGGAAAGGAATGAGATGGGGGTCTTGTAAATGTACTCCAATTCGTATCAGTAATCATTTTAAACATAGATGGGTTTCCCCTCTCTGTGATGTTGAATCCTCTCTCGGGAATGAGTTTTCTAGTTTTCATCATCCGAGTATATCTCTCGCTTGCATCAAAACTAACAAATTTGGTCTCATCATACACTTGTTGTTGTTTTTCCCTAGGTCTCTTGGTCTTAGGTTCCAGAGAAATCAAATATATAGAACAATATATTTAAAGCAAAATTTAACCACCAAATAGCATAAGTGAACAATAAAAGGGAATAAATTAGGCTTACTTGATGTCCAAAGTTGGGGAGAAAGAAGACTAACCACCAACTTAAAGTGTTCTTGATGAATCTAAAATCTTCTTGGAACCAAACTTTTGAGAGAGATTTCTAGCAAAATCTATAAAAGTAGTGAGCAATTTAGCAATAGATGATGGGAGAAACAAGAAATTTAAAAGAAAAATGAAGTGGGTATGTGAGGGTTATGAGGGTTGAAGAAGAGCGAGTAAAATGGGGCTGCTGTGTTTTGTTCAAGTGGAAATGAAGAAGAAGGCAGAATGTAGGATTTTAAAAAGCAGGATTTCGGGTGGGTGCTGCAGCGTGGGCTGATGGGCTTGGAGGCCTGCAATCTAGGCGGTGCAGCGTGCCAGATGCAGGGGTGCGGCGCTAGGCTTGGGCTGTGTTGCGCTGGGCACTGCAATGCGCCAAATGCAGGGGCGCGACGCTGGGCCTGGTTTCTACAAGAAAAGTTTGTTGGGTTACAAAAAAGAAAGAGAAAAATAAAATAAAGTCAGCCAAATAAAAATAATCCTAAAAATTTAAATTAAACTAAAAACTAACAATTAAGATTGAGTAAAAATTAATTGAAAATAGAACAAACAAATAAAAAAATAAAATAAAAATAAAACGTACCTTTGTTGTGTGGTCAAGGTGAATAGATCGAATCTATAAGCGGAATGTCTTCCACTTTCGGATCTTGTCTATCGATTAAGATTTTAAGTCGTTGACCATTTACTTTAAAGACCCAGCCATCTCTAGTATCCTCAATTTCTACCGCCCCATTTTCAAAAACATTTTTCATTATAAAAGGGTCGGTCCATCTTAACTGAAGTTTTCCAGGATGCTTATGAAGTCTAGAGTTGCATAAGAACACCCGATCATGGGGTTTAAATGTTTTCCTTAAAATGTTTTTGTCATAGAATACTTTCATCTTAGCCTTATAGATTCTAGAATTTTCATAAACATCGTTTCTTAACTCTTATAACTCGGTCAGCTGAAATTTCCTAAGCTTACCCGCTTCGCCCATGTCAAAAGTAAAAGACTTGAAGGCCCAATAAGCTCGATGCTTGAGCTCCACGGGTAAGTGGCAAGGCTTTCCAAAAACAAGCCGATAAGGCGACATACCTAAGGGAGTTTTAAAGGCTATACTGTAAGCCCAAAGCGCATCAGTTAGTCTCAACGACCAATCCTTGCGATCGGGGTTAACAGTTTTTTCTAAAATTTGTTTAATCTCCCTATTAGCAAGCTCTACTTGTCCACTAGTCTGAGGATGGTAGGCATTAGAGATTTTATGTAATACCCCATATTTTTTCATCAAAGCTTCAAAAGAACGGTTGCAAAAATGTGTACCTCGATCACTAATTATAGCACATGGTGTACCAAATCGAGATAACACATTTTCTTGAAGGAATTTAATCACCGTTCAATTATCATTGCTTCGACAAGCTGTTGCCTCTACCCACTTAGATACATAATCTATTGCCACGATGATATATTGGTATCCGAAGAAAAGAGGAAAGGGTCCCATGAAATTGATGCCCCAACAATCAAAGATTTCAATTACTAAAATAAGGTTTAGGAGCATCATATTTCGGTGATACACAGCTCCTAACTTTTGACACCTTTCACATAAGTGACAATAGATGTTTGCATCTTTAAACAAGGTAGGCCAATAAAATCCACACTGCAAAATTTTTGCAGCGGTTTTTTTCATTGAAAAGTGACCTCCACAAGCTTGGGAGTGACAAAATTCTAAGACACTTGCAATCTCTTCATTAGGGATGCAACGCCTTAGAATTTGGTCAAGGCAGTACTTGAAAAGATAGGGGTCATCCCAATAGAAATTATGTACCTTATATAAGAATTTTCTTTTGTCTTGAGCGCTCCAATCCATTGGTATCTCACCTGTAGCCAAATAATTCACAATGTGAGCAAACCATGGTAACGAAGTAACGAAGAGTAAATACTCATCGGGAAAGTCATCTTTGATTGGTATGTCATCGCAAGTGTCCTCAAAAGTGAGCCTGGATAGATGGTCAGCCACTACATTCTCTACTCATTTCTTGTCTTTGATGGTGATGTCGAATTCTTGTAGGAGTAGGATCCATCGTATTAGTCGTGCCTTAGCATCCTTCTTTGTGATAAGGTACTTGAGGGCTGCATGATTAGCATAGTAAATGACAAAGGGTTTTCCCTCCTTTTGTTATCTAAGAACAGCACCTACAGCGTAGTCACTAGCATCACATTTGATTTCAAAAGGTAAAGTCCAATCTGATGACTGCATTATAGGTGTGGAAGTAAGCTTGCCAATCAGCATTTTAAAGGCCTCTTGACAAGCTTGAGTCCACTCAAGGGAGTATCTTTAACTATGAGGGCACATAGTGGTATAGATATGTTCCAAAAATTTTGTATGAACCTCCTATAAAAACCAGCATGACCAAGGAAATATCTCACATCCTTTATTGTCTTATGGGTAGGTAATTTAGAGATTAATTCAATCTTAGATTGATCAACCTCTATTCCTAGAAGAGACAATATGCCCTAAGACAATACCTGATGGTACCATGAAATGGCATTTTTCCTAATTTAAAACCGATTCTTTTTCCTCACAGTGAATTAATACTCTTTCTGAATTCATTAAGCATGCTTCAAATGAAGATCCAAAAACAGTTAGGTCATCCATAAAAACCTCCATGCAACTTTCAACCATGTCACTAAAAATACTCATCATGCAGCATTGAAAAGTAGCAGGGGCGTTACATAATCCAAATGGCATTCTACGAAAAGCATAGGTGCCAAAGGGACAAGTAAAAGTGGTATTTTCTTGGTCTTCTAATGCAATTTCTATTTGATAATAACCAAAATAACCATCTAGAAAACAGTAAAAGGGATGACCAGCTACATGCTCAAGAATTTTATCAATAAAAGGGAGTAAGAAGTGGTCTTTCTGGGTGGCAGCATTTAATTTTCTGTAATTAATGCACATATGCCACCCGGTCACAAGTTTGGTAGGAACAAACTCTCCTAGGTCATTCTTTACCATAGTGAGTCCGAACTTTTTAGGGACAACTTGCGTAGGGCTTACCCACTTACTATCAGCTATGGGATATATAATACCCGCATCTAACAGTTCCAGCACTTCATTTTTCATTACTTCTTTAATAGTGGGGTTAAGCCTACGTTGAGGGTCTCTACGAGGACTAGTTCCTTCATCATTTTTTTTATGGGAGTAGATTAGGGGATTAATTCCCTTTAAATCAGCCATGCTCCATCCTAAGGCTGATTTGTGTGCATTTAAGGTTTGAATTAATTTCTTACCTTGGGTCTCAGATAATTCAGAAGAAATAATAACAGGAAAGGAATCACCTGGACCGAGAAAGGAATGTTTTAAACCCTTAGGTAGTGGCTTCAATTCGACTTTAGATGCTTCCACATTTGAGGGGACTTGTGTCTTGCTTATTTCGGGCAGCTCCTCAAACTTTAGTTGCCATGCCCGAGTGTTATAATCCTGAGATTTGTCAAAAACAGTACAAATATCAATTGTCTCGGTTTTATCATCAAATAAATCTATCTTAGAATTAACAAGAAAATTTTCAAGAGGATCATAATCATGAGCTAAGGAAACTCCCTCATTGATGAGTGACTCGATCATATAAAGCTGGTGGTTTTCATCCTCATCTTCGGGTTGTTTTGCAACATTGAAAATATTCACTTCAAGGGTCATGTTTCCAAAAGACAACTTCATGAGTCCATTCCTACAATTTATTAGAGCATTTGCAGTAGTAAGAAAATGTCTACCCAAAATCAAGGGGATTTTGGAGTTAGTGTCAACAGCAGAAGTAGTATCAAGAATTAAGAAATCAACAGGATAATAAAATTTATCAATTTGAATCAAAACAGCCTCTACCACACCCCGGGGTACTTTGACTGAACGGTCATCCAATTGCAATACCACGCCGGTTGGTTTGATTTCTCCTAACCTCAGCTGTAAGTAAATGGAGAATGGCATCAGGTTTACACTAGCTCCTAAATCCAGCAAGGCTTGTCCAACCTCATGATTTCCAATGCTGCAAGCAATGGTAGGATAGCCCAGATCCTTGTATTTCGGGGGAATTCTTTGCTCAATTAGCGCACTAACTTGCTCAGTTAAGAATGCTGTTTTCTTAACATGGTGCTTCCTCTTAATTGTGCATTAATCCTTGAGAACTTTTGCATAGGTAGGAACTTGTTTAATCACATGTAAAAGTTGAAGATTAAGTTTCACTTGCCTTAAGTTATCTAGGATTTCATTATTTATTTCCAGATTTTTCTTGTTGGATTTTAAGGCTTGAGGGAATGGTACCTTAACAGGACTTTTGGTCACTTCAGGGTCTTTGGGCAGCTCGTCTTCACTACTAGTTTGACCCTTTCTCTCATCCTTGGGTTTATTCATTGGTGGGATGTGTAGTGACTTACCACTTCGGGTCACAATGGCATTTATATCTTTCAAATTTTCTTGTGCCATATGTTGACTGTGAGGTATGGACTGAGCTTAGGAGGGGAACTTACCTTGCTCAGTCACACTTAAGGAGCCCATTAATTTAGACACTTGGCTCCTTATTTCTTTGTTCTCCTCAACCACTTGTGTAATTAATGCCTCACACCTTTGGTTTGTCTTTCCTTGTGCTTCTATTAAAGCATGTAAGGTGTCTTCTAAAGAGTTCCTAGAGGAAGAGAGTGCATGATAAGGTGCTGGGTATGATCTAGGGGGTTGTGCCTGCTGCTGATTTTCAAATTTCCAGTTGAAGTTGGGGTGATTTCGCCACCCCGGATTATAAGTGTTAAAGAAAGGTGCTGGAGGCTTCTTATACATGCCTAAGGCATTACATTGTTCCTCGTACAGCCCTCTCATGTCAAAAAATGTGGGGCAATCTTGGGCGGGATGATCAACCCCGCCACACACAAAACATGGTTCTAAAAGTTCGGCTTGATTAACCATGTGTGTTGGCTTTTTAGTTTTTAATGCCTCTAACTCCCTAGTAAGCATCTCGACCTTGGCTTTAAGGTTATCCTCTTCCCTTAGATGGTAGATTCCTCCACCACTAAGGTTTCCTATAGGTTGTGACCTATTTTTACTTTCAGTAGCACTAGGTCCAGTCCATGTGTGAGCTTTTTCAGCAAGCTCATTGAGGTACTCAATAGCCTCATCAGGGTCTTTTTGCAGAAACTCACCATTACACATCATCTCTACAAATTGGCGTTCTCTATAGGTAAGACCCTCATAGAAATAGCTCACTAAACGCCAATTTTCATACCTATGATGTGGACACATACTTAACAGTTCTTTAAATTTCTCCCAAGACTGATACAAGGTCTCGTTTTCCTTTTGTACAAAGGTGGAAATTTGTCTTTTCAATGCATTAGCCTTATGTTGAGGGAAATATTTGTTAAAAAATACTTGGGTCATCTCATTCCATGACCCTAATCGTGGTCTCAGCAAGTATAACCAACTCTTAGCTTTATCCTTCAAGGAGAAAGGAAAAACTTGAGTCTCACGATATCATCAGTTGCATCTTGACTATGAAAAGTCGCAACTACTTCCTTAAGTTCTCTAATGTGCACATATGAGTTCTTGTTTTCCAAGCCATGAAAAGTAGGGAGTGATTGTATCATCCCTGTTTTAAAATCTTGATGGCGAGTGTTGGCTGGAAACATAATGCATGATGGTGTGGCTGTCCGGCTAGGATGTAGGTAATCTCTAAGTGTCCTAGCAACATTTTCATTAGGGTTTTCAGCCATGTTAACAAAGTTTTCTGGATTTTCTGTTGGGTGTACACTAGGATTTGATCTAGGCGAGGTTTCACTAACGGATGTGGAAGGGAAGGATATTTCTAGTTCGGATCCTTTAATGAATCTCCCTCGCGAATCTCTCGGTCTAAGCATACACCAACTGAATTTTACGAGTGATAAGTAAACCAGAACAAAAAATCATAAACTTAAAAATTTAAAGAAGGGAACGATAGTACTGTTTTATTTTGAGTTGACAATCTTCTTGTAAGTAAGCGTGTTTCCCCGGCAACGGCACCAAAATTTGATTACGCCCAAAGAGTAACACGGTAGTTGTGGCACAACTTTGGGGTGTCGATTCCACAGGGAAACAAGTTAACTATAAGAGAAGATGTAAACCTAAACACAAACAATAAGATCGGGTGAGAATATATGAAGTTTTAATAATGAAGTAATTGAGAGCAGAATATGTTACACGTTGAGAATAATAATAATAGAGTAACAACAAGGTTTCAGGAGTCCTCCCTAGGCTCGTTGCCTTTATTCCAATCTTAATTCAGTTATTTTTATCTCGATTGCAAGTTTCACATCCCAAACAAGCAATCGGTGGATATTCAATTAAAGCTCATATATAAACCCTAATATAATTGATATGACTTGCTCTTCTTTATCGGTTAAACACACATCCAAACAACCTTGACGTGAGACAAGCATGACTAAACTTATATCAAAAAGAAAGATACAATCACTGGATTGAAAGGAAATCTTCTAATTAGATTAACGAATAAGTCATAACAATATTTGACAATAAATCCCAATTACAACTGAACTAATAAAGGAATTAAAGAACAACAAAACCTAGGGATTCATCCCTTCGCCTTGCTTGGAGATTAGTTCGCCATGGAACTCATGGCTGAACACTTTGATGGAGGAGAATGAGGCTGCTTCTTTTAGTTTCCAAACCTTGATTCCCTTTTTCTTCAACCCTAAGTGCCCTATTTATAGTACAAGGGTTCAAGGGTATTTATGGGCTAAAAATTGTCACTTAGAGGTCCTAATTAGGTCAGGAGACCATGTTCGCTCCGCACCTCTCCTTTCTAGGCGCCTCAGCGCTCACCCAAAGCTTGAGAGTGTGCCTTGCTGGGCGATGCGGCGCTGCAGTAGCCACACCGCGACGCTAGGAGGGATGCCAAGGGGTGCGGTGCTGGGTAGTGCAGAGCTGCTCTGGCTACGCCGCGGTGCACACTGATGCTCCCAGCTTCTTCAAGTGCGGAAACAATTTCTTTTGGTCTTGGCATGCTTTGGCTCTTGGGTTTTGAATGTTTTTCATCATTTTGTCTCTTTGTAACCACTCTTCCACTCCTATATGTATCAAAACTTTGTGCTTTAAGCGATGATATCTTTTCCATTTCTTTTGGACTTCAAGGCACCTGAAAATGCATCGAATTAAGTCAGTGATTTATGAATATCACTTTAGAGTTATTAACATGTAAAAGTGCGATTAAGACCGAGATCAACCCTAAAATGCGAACAATTAAGCACGATTGAGATGCATTTTCTGGCTCTCATTAGCACCTGTCACGTGATGCGCGGTCTACGAATATAAGCAGGTGAACTTCGACCGTCGCACACGAGTACTTCCCAGTGGTTCCCCACCTCCGGAAACGACAACTCCGGTTGAGAAAGGACCAGGAAACCTTCGACGCGCTGGATTTTAGCCTCGAAAAGCGAATCTTAATTGGTTAAACTGATCTCGCCACGGCGCGAGGCAATCCAGTACGTTTTCGCCCATGACCAGTCCCTTGTCGGTAGTAATGATCGCTGGACTGCGGAGGTGCGCTTGCTTGCTAAAGTCGCATAAGAAAAAAGTGAGAGTAAAAGGGGGAGGGGTGCAACACGAGGACTTTTTTAGAGATCACCCATCCCAGTACTACTGTCGCCTAGGCATGCTTAACTACGTATTTCTGATGGGATCTGGTACTTTTGTGCTAGTATGATTGCACCCGTCATGTGATGTGCGATGTGCGAATATAAGCAGGTAGACATCGACCGTCGCACACCAGGACTTCTTAGTGGTCCCCCACCTCCGGAAACGATAACTTCGGTGGAGAAATGACCAAGAAACCTTCGACGCGCTGGATTTTGGCCCCGACAAGCGGAGCTTAATAGGGCAAACCGATCCCACAATGCTGCGAGGTAATCTGATACATTTCTGCCTATGACCAGTCCCTTATTGGTAGTAACGATCGTTGGACTGCGGCGGTGCGCTTGCTTGCTAAAATGGCACAAGAAAAGAAGGGGGTAAAAAGGGGAGGGGTGCAACACGAGGACTTCCCAGGAGGTCACCCATCCTAGTACTACTCTCGCCTAAGCACACTTTACTGTGGAGTTCTGATGGGACATATGAAGGTGGAAATCGACCATCACACACGAGGACTTCCCAGTGGTCCCACACCTCCGAAAACAACAACTTCTGTTGATAAAAGACCAGGAAACCTTCGACGCGTATGATTTTGGCCCCGAAAAGCAAAGCTTAATAAGGTAAACCGATCCTGCTACAGTACGAGGCAATCCGGTACATTTCCGCCCATGACCAGTCCCTTGTCAAAAGTAACTATCGCTAGACTGCGGAGGTGCGCTTACTTGCTAAAGTGGCACAGGAAAAAAACGGGGGTATAAAGGGGAGGGGTGCAACAAGAGGACATCCCAGGAGGTCACCCATCCTAGTACTACTCTCACCCAAGCATGTTTTATTGCGGAGTTCTGATGGGATCTAGTGCTTTAGTGCTGGTATGATCGCACCCGTCAGGTGATGCTTGGTCTGCGAATATAAGCTGGTGGACTTCGACTGTCGTACACGAGGACTTCTCAATGGTTCCCCACCTCCGGAAACTACAACTCCAGTTGAGAAAGGACCAGGAAACCTTTGACGCGCTAGATTTTAGCCCCAAAAAGCGAAGTTTAATTGGGTAAACCGATACCATCACGGTGCGAGGCAATCCGATACGTTTCCTCCCATGACCAGTCCCTTTTCAGTAGTAATGATCGCTGGACTGCAGAGGTGCGCTTGCTTGCTAAATTGGCACAAGAAAAAATTGGGGGTAAAAACGGGAGGGGTGCAACGCGAGGAGTTCCCAGGAGGTCACCCATCCTAGTACTACTCTCTCCCAAGCACGCTTTACTGTAGAGTTCTGATGGGATCCGAAGCTTTAGTGCTGGTACGATCTCACCCGTCACGTGATGCACGGTCTGTGCATATAAGCAGGTGGACATCGACCGTCGCACACGAGGACTTCCCAGTGGTTCCCCACCTCCGAAAATGACAACTTCAATTGAGAAAGGACCAGGAAACCTTCGACGCGCTGGATTTTAGCCCTGAAAAGTGAAGCTTAATTGGGTAAACCAATCCTGCCACAGTGCGAGGCAATCCGGTATGTTTTCACCCATGACTAGTCCCTTGTCGATAGTAATGATCGCTGGACTGCAGAGGTGCGCTTGCTTGCTAAAGTGGCACAAGAAAAAAGTAGGGGTAAAAAAGGGAGGGGTGCAACACGAGGACTTTTTAGGAGGTCACCCATCCTAGTACTACAGTCGCCCAGGCACGTTTAACTGTATAGTTCTGATGGGATCTGGTGCTTTCGTGCTGGTATGACCGCACCAGTCACATGATGCGCAATATGCGAATATAAGCAGGTGGACATCGACCATCACACACGAGGACTTTCTAGTGGTCCCCCACCTCCGAAAATGACAACTCCGGTGGACAAAGGACCAAGAAACCTTCGACACACTGGATTTTGGCCACGAAAATCGGAGCTTAATAGGGAAAACCGATCCCGCAATGGCGCGACGCAATCCGCTATGTTTTCGCCCATGACCAATCCCTTGTCGGTAGTAACGATCGCTGGACTGCGACGGTGTGCTTGCTTACTAAAATGGCAAAATAAAAAAGCGAGGGTAAAAAGGGGAGGGGTGCAACACGAGGACTTCCTAGTAGGTTGCCCATCCTAGTGCTACTCTCGCCCAAGCAAGCTTAATTGTGGAGTTCTGATGGGATCTGGTGCTTTAGTGCTGGTATGATCGCACCCATCACGTGTCGCGCGGTCTGCGAATATAAGCAAGTGGACAACGACCATCGCACACGAGGACTTCCTAAGAGGTTGCCCATCCTAGTACTACTCTCTCCTAAGCAAGCTTAACTACAGAGTTCTGATGGGATCCGGTGCTATAGTACTTGTATGCTCACACGAGGACTTCCTAGTGGACCTCGACCGCCTCGCACGAGGACTTCCTAGTGGTCCCCCACCTTCGAAAATGACAACTCCGATCCAGAAAGGAGAGGGAAACCTTCGACGCACTGGATTTTAGCCCCGAAACACAAAGCTTAATATGGTAAACCGATCTCGCTACGTAGTGAGGCAATCCGGTACGTTTTCGCCTATGACCAGTCCCTTGTGGGAAGTAACGATCGCTGGACTGCAGAGGTGCACTTACTTGCTAAAGTGGCACAGGAAAAAAATGGGGGTAATAAGGGGAGGGGTGCAACACGAGGACTTCCTAGGAGGTTACCCATCCTAGAACTACTCTCGCCCAAGCACGTTTAACTGCGGAGTTCTGATGGGACCTGGTGCTTTACTGCTGGTACGATCACACCCGACACATGATGTGCGATCTGTGAATATAAGCAGGTGGACTTCAACCGTTGAACACGAGGACTTCCCAGTGGTCCCCCACCTCCAGAAACGATAACTCGGTTGAGAAAAGACCAGGAAACCTTCGATGCACTGGATTTTGGCCTCGAAAAGCGAAGCTTAATAGGGTAAACCAATCCCGGTTTGGCGCGAGGCAATTCGGTACTGTTGAGCGTTTATTTACTTAAATAATTAGGCAAATAATCGTTCTAGTTTTACTTGCAAGTGCACAAGGTCTGTGGTAGCATAGTGTGCAAGTGCGAGATCATTTCCATAGGGATTAGTGAATTTCTATCTAGAAGTAATTTCTTTAAGTTAAAAGAGAAATAATAGTTGATAGTGAGTGAATAACAATAATGAGAAACATAGGGCTATGATATCCACCACTAATTATACTTTCCCACTTACTAAGGTCTCAATGCTCTAGCCTTATCATGAATATCTAATGGTTGCCAACCTAAGGGCTTTGCCCACACCTTAGACTATTGATCTCCCTACGCAACGAGTTAGGCATGGTGTATACTCTAACTCTTTTCTCTCTTTAAGGGATTCCGCATGGGTGTATATTGAGTTGCTCCTTAAGAGAGCATGAGGGTTGTGGAGATCGGCAACCACATGGGACCTAGGGCTTGGTCTACTCCCGGTTTCCCATGTTGATTATCCCGGAAATCCGATGTGGATATCCCTTGTTACTAATGTCGAACTCAGGACTCGGTCATCCAAATTGATTCGACTAACCTATCCATACCACATGCATACGTTGATCAGGCACATACATATGAGGAATGTAAATATAAACAGGTATTAATCAAGTTAAATACTCTAACAAGGCTATAGCAAAGATACTCAATGAATAAATGTGTGGTAAAGCATAACTAGGGCTTCAATCAAGCCCTATAGGAATTTAGTTGCACATGCTAAGTAAAGTAAACATGCTAAACATAAAAACAGAAAACTAAAACCGAAGAAACTCGGGAGATGAGTCATCAATTCTTCTCCTAAGCTCTCTACTTTGAGTCTAGAACCAAATATATGTGTTATGTGTTTTTACAAGGCTATTTATGGGGTCTTTATGGCGTCACAAAACCCTAATTCCATTTTGGAGTCGGAAGACATCTTTCTAATTCTGGCTCTGCCGCCTCTGGAGTGATTGTGCTCGAGCGTATGCGGGATGCACTCGATCGCATATGTGTGTTCGGGCCTACTTCAAGTGTGCTCGTATGCTTGTGCACTCGATCTCAAGGGGGTGCACTCGAGCGCACCTTGTTGGAGGGTAGAACTTCACTTTTTGGTTCTAAAAGCTCCATTTTGTTACCTTTTTGTCCAAGACCTATGAAAAACACACAAAACACAAAAGTGAAGTATAACCTACTAAAATAGATAAGTAAAGAGTCTAACAAGTATAAATTAAGGGGCTTAAATATGACTATTTAAGCACTTATCACACCCCCAAACTTACATATTGCTAGTCCCTTAGCAATACAAAACCAAAAACTATGTTGAAACAAAATTTTAAAGATAAATTCATTTTCATGGTACTAAAAAATATTTGGGTTGTGCATAAAACCATAATAACCGTTCATGAGTAAGCTTATAATAAAAACACATTTTGGATTGCAAAAGGACTTTCAAAAGTTTTATGTTAACCACCTAAGGTTGGCTTAAGGCATCGCAAGTTTGATTTGTGTGTGATGGATTAGCACATATGAGATGAGGTTTTCATATAATTTTAGTGGATAGTGTTTCGGTGCCCAAACTTTTATCAAATTTCTTATCAAAAAGAACAAAATGACATAATACTTGCTTCTTTTTCTTTTCCTTTTATCATGCGATCTTTGCCATGTTGAGTTCCATCTAGCTTTCTATTTTACCCTTGTAACGAGCGTTTGGCCAATGACTCCTAAACCAGATGGTTTTAGGGCATTAGGTGTAAAGACACCCCTAAGGACTTTACTAACTCGAGTCAAAAAAGCTATGGAAATTAACAGGTTTTTAATGCTTCGTAATGAAACCCCCACCTTTTGACGTGAACACTCAATGCTTATTAAGGCAAGAGGCCCGGTTACTCAGTGGAAAGTTGATTTTTGGAAGCTTTTTGATTTTCTTTTAACATGATGAACATGTTTTTTTTTTCTTTATTTTTCTTATGCCAAAGAGTTCTTTTCAACAAGTTATCCGACTACAGTTTAGGTAATGGAAACATATGCAAAAGAATTATATGTCATACCTCACACAAATACATGCTAAATGTGCTTATGCAAATTTAAATCAAACTCGTGAATTCTTAGTGCCTTGAGGTAGTTAACTCAACTTTGTAAAATTCCTAATACAAGACTATGTGTTCTAGTTTGTAAGCTTACTAATGAAGTGTTATCAAATTTTTAATTCAACCAGAATTTTTGTTTACCTATTGATCATGCATTTATCTTTTCTAAAAAAAAACTGGGACTTAGTGTGTGCATGTGTTCCAAGTGCGTGTGTGATAGTATCTAGTATCTCCCACCCCCAAACTTGAACTGGATGCACGCACTAAGTACCTGACAAAGGAAAACAAATGTTGTTCCGGAAAGCAAAATAATAGATATGAAAATATGACTATAAAAAGAAAAGTACTAAATAAATAAATAAAAAAATGATATATCTAGGGTGCCTCTCATAAGCGTTAAGTTTAACGTCTTCAGCCAGACGGGTATCTCCTCTTACTGCTGATCATCAGTGGGTGCAGTCGAGAAGGTATCGGGTGCAGGAGATAGGCGATCAAGGATGGACTGTAGCATGGCCTCCTACCGTGTGAACTGTGCCTCTAACCCATCAATCTGCTGATGGATCAGACGAGCTGCCTCACGATCCTCCCGGCAAATGTCAGACAGCTCACAGTGGAAGGAGGATAGCTTATCTAAGAGGTGTTGATACTCCATGGATCCCATGTCTGTCTGATCCTCTTCCCATGAAGGGCTTATCGGTGGATACTCGGCCTTCATCGGATCATCTGCAATAGGCTCGGTGGTCAGTATCTGTGCCCGGGGTCCTCGGGGCACGTGCGACTGACTGAGACTCCACTGTGCTCGCCCAAAGAAGGGATGGTTAGTAACTAGGCCATCTATAGAGGATCCTCTAATCCCCTTCTTCTTGAAGATATGACTGAGCAAGAAGGGGAAAGAAAGAGCCCAAGCATTAGCTGTGGTCGTCTATCGGTTATGCACCCCATCCCAGAATTTATGTATCTGACTCCATATGACTGCGGGGATGGAGTACCAATGACCTCGGTGAAAAGTGATAGACGCTTAAATATACATATTTAAGCCCCCTTATTTACACTTGTTAGATCCTTTATTATGTTAATTTGGTATCTTTTACTCCATTTGTGTGTTTTACATGTTTTATAGGGTCTTGGAGAAAAAGAAGCAGTTTTGGCACTTTAAGGAAGAAATCTAGAAGCCCTGGAGCACTTTCTGGACAAAGTGCGATCGAGCGCACATGCAATGCGATCGAGCGCACATACAATCGTGCGCACACTTGTAGGATCGAGCGCACACTGCGATCGAGCGCAAGGACACATGCGATCGAGCACAAATGTACAGGCGTGAATAGTAAACTGCAGAACCCTATTTTGGAAATAACCCTATTTTGGAAATAACTCTATTTTGGAAATAAAGGAGTTTTGTGTTTTAGGAAAGTTTAGAAACTCATGAGTCTATTAGGACTTCTCAAGGACCTATAAATACACTTGTAAACTCACACACAAGAAGACACCTTAACCTTAGATAGAAAACACTTTTCTCTTTTGCTTTAGCTTGGAGAAGGAGACCGTGGAGCAGAATTGACGCCTCTTCTCTCGGGTTTCTTCTTTCCTTTTTATTTTATTATGTGTAATTAAATTCTTAGTAGGGCTTGGTTGAAGCCCTAATTATGTTTACTCAATAAATTTAGTATTGGCACCTTTGCGATATTTATGTTATGTTGCTTAAACTTGATTAATACCTGCTTTTATTTAAATTCCTCATATGTATATGTCTGATCAATATGTGCATGTGGTATGGACTTGTTAGTTAGATCAATTTGGATGACCGAGTCCTGGGTCTAACATTAGTAACAAGGGATATCTTATCCGGATACCTGGGTTAATCAACATGGGAAACCGGGAGTAGATACCATGCCCTAGGTCTCATGTGGTTGTCGATTTCCATAGTACTTATGTTTTCTTAAGGAACAACTCAAGCAGATACCATGCTGAATCCCTTAAGGAAGAAAAGAGTTAGAGTAGATACCATGCCTGACTCGTTGCTTAGGGAAATCAATAGCTTAAGGAGTAGATACCATGCTCTTAGGTTGGCGACCAGTAGGTATACATGGCATGAATAAAGCATTGGCATACTATTATATTGTGGTAGCATAATTAGTGGTGGATATCAAGTCCCTACGCCTTTATCCTTAGTATTTTATCTTTATCAAAATCAACTCTTTTATTATTTTTATCTTTTTATTACTGCGAAACTAATTCTAAAGTTAAATTTACCAATCCCTGTGGAGATGATCTTGCATTCGCACACTATGCTACATTGTTGACCTTGTGCACTTGCAAGTAAAACAAAGTACGATTATTCACCTATTTATTTAGGTATATTTTCGCACAACAAGTTTTTGGCGCCGTTGCCGGGGATTGTGCTAAATTTCTTTTTGGAATTATTTTCGTTAGTTTTTTTATTATTATTTTAATTTATTCTATTTTATTCTGTTCTGTTTTATTTTTATCAAAAATCAGATTTATTCCTTCTTTTCGTTTTCTGTTCAGGTGTGCAGAGGAGGAGTTTCTGTCCTTATTGCGATCGAGCGCAGTGCCTTGTGCGATCGAGCGCAAGTTTGCGATCGAGCGTAGAGGATCTGCGATCGAGCGCAAAAGGTCCAGAGAGTGCCCGAGCAGCAGTACTGAAACTGTTGCACTGAAGCGGTTCAACTAATTCATTCAAAGGGAGAAGCACCAATGACAGAAGCTCAATATACTTGTCTAGATGCTATGGAGAGGAAGCTAGATATGCTCATATATGCCATGACTAGTCAAAACATATCACCTAGTCCGCGAGGCAAACCACTCCAGGTATGTGCTATATGTTCTCGTTTTGATCACATTACTAACACTTGCCCTTTGTATTCATATGAAGGTCAAGAGCAAGCAAATTATGAGGGACCGCACAATGCATATACAAATACCTACAATCCTAGATGGAAGCACCACCCCAACCTCTCATGGAGCAACAATCGAAGCAACTTGAACCTTCAAGAGAAACAAGGGAACTGTCATAAAGCAGCCCAACCAGTTGAAGAACCCAAGAAGGATGATCTAGAAAGTCTTGTAAAACAATTGGCCACTCAGCAACAACAACTAATGGCAACATTGATAACTTCACAAGATCAGCAAAGACAAACAATTGCAAAGCATGAGCAAACCATCCAAAGGCTGGAAGTACAAATGGGGCAAATGGCTAAGGAGTTAAGTGGAAGACAGCAAGGAGAACTTCCTGCACAAACACTACCACATCCAAGAGGACATCAGCAACTAAATGCCGTGACAACTCTAACAAATGGTAAGATCATTGAAACTGATGAGCCTACACAAGCATCCACATCCAAGGTAAGTGAGATGGAGAAGGTAAATAGTGAGAAGGTTGAACTCAAAAGATATAATGCATTAAAATTACCCCCAGATAATATAAAATGTTTTAATGTATGCATGACGCAAAGTGTTGTTGAGGAAGCTTTTCAGGTCCATCACGTTGATCCAATAGAACCTGCTCTTAACTATAGTATCCCAAGATCGGATATTGAGCCCAAATGCAAGGATGTTACTGATGACATCATTGAAACTATGCACCTTCTAAAAGCCTTTCCAAAGCCTCCAAGTAAGTACACTGATCCATTTGAAATTCTTGGGCCTACTAATACTATTCTTCGCCCTTTTATTGTACAGGCACCTAACTTGGAATTCAAGCAGTTACCCGAGCACTTATCTTATGCCTATATGGGAGAGAATAAGACACTTCCTATGCTAGCTGCTACCACTCTTAGTTTTGGGGAAAAATAAAGTTTGGTCCGGCTGAAGACGTTAAACTTAGCGCTCATGGGACGCACCCCACAGCTTATCCTTTTATTTTTATTATTTTACGTATTTATTGTTATTTATTTATTTTAATTACTTCTTGTTTTCCCGTATTATGTTAGTTTTTCTTTTTTAGGGACAATGTGTGCATCCGTTCAAGTTTGGGGGTACGCTATGAGCCATGCCGACCTAGCTAGTTCTCCATCTCCCAGGTCAGCTCTTTCCTTGTTATTCACACATTGGGGACAATGTGTAATTTAAGTTTGGGGGTATGGGAGACACATTCACACACTACACTATGTCCTACATTTTTAGTTCTGTTGTTATTTTCATAGATAAATGCATGTTCATTCTGTCCAATAAACTTTTTTTTGTGATCTAAACAAAATGTTATGATTCAACTTCATCAGTGAGCTTAACACTTTGAACATATAGGTCAATAAACAAGTTTTGAACCTAGATCACTGCCCTTTTGGCATTTAAGAATTCACAAGTTTAACTTGAACTATCACGAGCACATTAGCACATAGTTGTGTGGGGTATGACATGTTATTTGGATTGGTATGTTTCTTTTGCTTGACTGTGAACTAGATGACCTATTAGATTGACATTTTGGCATATAAAAATAGAAAAGATTGATTCATGCTCAAAAAAAAGAAAAAAATGCTCCTAATGATCAATAAAAACAAATCTTCCGCTGAGTAACTGGCCCTCTTGCCTCAGTAAGCATTGAGTGTCACGTCAAAAGGTGGAAAATCTTAAGTGATCATTAAAAAGGAATTTTTCGCTGAGTAACTGGCCCTCTTGCCTCAGTAAGCATTGAGTGTCACGTCAAAAGGTGGAAAATTCTAAATGGTAGCATAAAAATCAGTTAGTTTCATAGCCTTGTTGACTCGAGCCAGTAAGTCCTTAGGGGTGTCTTTACACCTAATGCCCTAAAACCATCTGGTTTGGGAGTCATTGGCTAAACACTCGTTACACGAGTCAACAAGAAAGCTTAAGGGAACTAACCTGGCAAAAATCTCGCAAATAAAAGACTATGCCATATTTGTTGACTCTAATAGGAAGTTTGGTGAATCTTGAGTCATCGGAACACTACCCATTTGAATATCTTGGAAACTTAATCTTTTATGTGCTAGTCACCACACACCAAAGTCAAACTTGTGATATCTTAAAATACCTAGTGAATATGATTTACGTTCAAAACTCTTATTCATTGCAAATATATGTTTACACTTGTTAAGCTTGCTCATGAATGCGCATCATTGTTTTGTGTAAAATCTAGATTTTTTATAGACACTATGAACATTGGATTTATCTATATTTCTGTTTTAGTTTTTAATTTAGTATTGCTAAGGGACTAGCAATATGTAAGTTTGGGGGTGTGATAGACGCTTAAATATACATATTTAAGCCCCCTTATTTACACTTGTTAGATCCTTTATTATGTTAATTTGGTATCTTTTACTCCATTTGTGTGTTTTACATGTTTTTATAGGGTCTTGGAGAAAAAGAAGCAGTTTTGGCACTTTAAGGAAGAAATCTAGAAGCCCTGGAGCACTTTCTGGACAAAGTGCGATCGAGCGCACATGCAATGCGATCGAGCGCACATACAATCGTGCGCACACTTGTAGGATCGAGCGCACACTGCGATCGAGCGCAAGGACACATGCGATCGAGCGCAAATGTACAGGCGTGAATAGTAAACTGCAGAACCCTATTTTGGAAATAACCCTATTTTGGAAATAACTCTATTTTGGAAATAAAGGAGTTTTGTGTTTTAGGAAAGTTTAGAAACTCATGAGTCTATTAGGACTTCTCAAGGACCTATAAATACACTTGTAAACTCACACACAAGAAGACACCTTAACCTTAGATAGAAAACACTTTTCTCTTTTGCTTTAGCTTGGAGAAGGAGACCGTGGAGCAGAATTGACGCCTCTTCTCTCGGGTTTCTTCTTTCCTTTTTATTTTATTATGTGTAATTAAATTCTTAGTAGGGCTTGGTTGAAGCCCTAATTATGTTTACTCAATAAATTTAGTATTGGCACCTTTGCGATATTTATGTTATGTTGCTTAAACTTGATTAATACCTGCTTTTATTTAAATTCCTCATATGTATATGTCTGATCAATATGTGCATGTGGTATGGACTTGTTAGTTAGATCAATTTGGATGACCGAGTCCTGGGTCTAACATTAGTAACAAGGGATATCTTATCCGGATACCCGGGTTAATCAACATGGGAAACCGGGAGTAGATACCATGCCCTAGGTCTCATGTGGTTGTCGATTTCCATAGTACTTATGTTTTCTTAAGGAACAACTCAAGCAGATACCATGCTGAATCCCTTAAGGAAGAAAAGAGTTAGAGTAGATACCATGCCTAACTCGTTGCTTAGGGAAATCAATAGCTTAAGGAGTAGATACCATGCCCTTAGGTTGGCGACCAGTAGGTATACATGGCATGAATAAAGCATTGGCATACTATTATATTGTGGTAGCATAATTAGTGGTGGATATCAAGTCCCTACGCCTTTATCCTTAGTATTTTATCTTTATCAAAATCAACTCTTTTATTATTTTTATCTTTTTATTACTGCGAAACTAATTCTAAAGTTAAATTTACCAATCCCTGTGGAGATGATCTTGCATTCGCACACTATGCTACATTGTTGACCTTGTGCACTTGCAAGTAAAACAAAGTACGATTATTCACCTATTTATTTAGGTATATTTTCGCACAACAAAAAGCGTATAAATCTTTCAAAAACTGATCTCGATTCTGTGTCTTGTGCCCTAAAAGGCACACATTACGCTGCAGGATTGAATCGACGAACCATAGACAGGGAGACAGCCTCGACCGGCTTCCCGCATTGTTGTGGCGGTCAGCATACTGTCTCGTACACATATCCTCAATGATGTGTGGGAGAAGGAATGAGTCAGCCTGCTCCTCTATGTGGCTGTCCTCTAGTGGGGACTCATCGCAGCAGTGCAAAGAGCTGGCTATGTCAGTGGTGGTCAGCTCTATGAACCTGCCCTGGACTGAGGAAGATAAAAGCTCTGGTCTAGTGCAGTCGTAAGTCAGGTTCTCGTAGAAATTGATCACAAATTGTGTGTAGGCCATCGAGCAGACCGGCTTGAATAACCGATTGAGACCCCGATTCTTGAATTCTTGGACTGCCCATCTTGTGGCTTTCAAATTCTTGAAGTCCTCTTTTACATTGAATGTTGTCTCGAACAGTATTTCACGCTGTTCGAAACTGGGCCTGGATGAATGATGGCGACTGTTAGAGGCACGGGATGTGGAAGCCATGTTTCAGAATCTGGATCTGTGGTTGCTGTCAAAATTGTGCTTGATCGCAGATATTGTGCGCTCAATCGCACTATAGGTAGTGCGCTCGATCGTTGGTGCCTAGCACTCGATCGCAATCGATCAGACACTTTATCGAACACTTGATGTGCACCAAAACCAGAAGCTGTAGGATTTTTTTACTTCCGTGCTCCAAACCTCCTGCAAACATAAAACAATCCAATCAACACACATGAATGACAAATATAGAATGTACATATGAGCTGAAGATCTAAAATCATATGATTGCTTTAAGAAACAAAAACATGTATGTACCTTGCTCTTTAGAAAAGGGGTGTGTGTGTAGGGTAGATCGAAAATGTTTTTGCCGCGTGGTTTGGCTTGGTTGTGTGGTGAGGTGATGGTGGAGATGTGTTGGATGAGAGTGGAAGGTAGGATTTTGCTGTGTGAGATGGTTCGTGCGAGAGAGAGAGAGAGAGCAGAAGTGCGATTGAGCGTAAGTGAGGGAAAGAACGGGAAACTGTTTATAACGTGCACGTGACCCCTCTGCCCCGATTGCGCTCGAGCACATTGATGAAGTGCGATCGAGCACTATATGCGCAAGTGTTTGAATTGTGATGCGCTCACGCGCAGCACAGGGCGAGGTGACGCTCGAGCGCAGATAGTGTGCGCTCGATCGTAAGACCGAAATAGTAAAAAGAGGTTATAAAAAGAAATTTAATTAAGGCAAAAAGTGAGAACGATACAGTTATACCAATTTGTAGTGGCCGTAGTACCACTAACCTTGATAGAGGCACTTGAGTTATATGTTTAGGCAAGTGAAATGGCTCAAGTGCTCTCTATGGTAGCTTTTAAGGCTACGTCTTTTGAAGGAGGCAATAAGGGCCCCCATCAGGTGGTTCTAAGTCTGTTGACAGCTGCTCTGTCTCCAATTTAGGTACCTGATAGATAAAACAAGGAGAGGTAGTATTAGTAAGTACATGATTTTGAACTTGAGATTTATACTTACTTGCAGGTTTAGGTTTGCTCTTGTTGGTGTGCACAACTTTGTAGACATCTTTAATCACATTATCTTCTGGCCCAACTATCAATCCTACATCATCATGGATGGTCTTCAATGGAACAATGAAATGGTCCTTGGACACTTTCTTATCAATCCCTTGCATGAAATTCACATTATGACACTCATCATTAGTATTCGTGGAGTCTAGTGTATTAAAAATTTTAAATTCTACCTCTTCATCATTTACTCTCATTGTGACTATGCCTCTTTTGACATTAATGGTTGTGTCAGTAGTGATCATAAATGGTCTCTCTAAAACGATAGGGAGTGGTACAGGCATATGGCACTCCTCTATGTCTAATACGATAAAATCAGCAGGTAAAATAAATTTACCTGCTCTTACCAAAACATCCTCGAGGATAACTCTTGGACGTTTGATGCTTCTATCAGCCAATTGTAATGTAACAGAGGTTGGTTGGAGCTCTCCCAAACCTAGTGTTTCAAATACACTGTAAGGTAGTAAATTGACACTTGCTCCTAGATCCAATAATGCATGTTCAAAGAGCTGGTCACCTAGCCTGCAAGGAATAGTGAAACTATCCAGATCTTTTAATTTAGGTGGTAACTTTCTCAGTAATACAGCACTCACCTCTTCGGTCAAGGCTACCGTCTCATGCTCCTGAAACTTCTGTTTGTTAGTGCAACAATCTTTTAAAAACTTAGCATAAGTCGGTAGTTGTTTTATTGCCTCTAGTAAAGGAATATTTATTTCTACTTTTTTTAAGGTTTCAAATATGTCAATCATTTTAGTTTCCTTTTTAGGCTTTACTAACCATTGAGGGAAGGGTGGAGGTGTATTTACCTTTTCTATCTCCTTTACCTTAAATGTAGTGGTTTAGTCTAGAGACGCTTGTGTAGGCTCGTTGGTACCGATGACTTTTCCACTTCTTAAGGTAGTTATAGCATTCAGTTGCTGGTGTCCTCTTGGATTCGGTAATGGCTGGGCCGGGAGTTCTCCTTGCTTTCTGTTACTTAACTCCTTGGCCAACTGTCTCATTTGTACCTCTAGGCCTTGAATGGCTTGATCGTGCTTGGCAGTGATTTGCCTCATTTCAGTCCGAAATTACCTTGACTCTTCCATGAATTGTTCATGCTTATTCAGGATTTGTTGCTACTGAGTCGCTAGTTGCCTCACAAGAATTTCAAGGTCATTCTTATTTGGTTCAGGAGCTGATTAGGCTACTGGTTGGAAATTTCTTTGCTGCCCTTGATTGTTTTGGTTGTTGCTCCATGAAAAGTTCGGGTGATTCCGCCATCCAGGGTTGTACGTGTTGGCATAGGGGTTGTTCTTTGGCGGATAATTGTTCGGACCCACAAAGTTGGCTTGCTCATTATCTGCAGATGAATATAAAGGACAAGTATTAGTATCATGATCAAACTGTGAGCAAATGGCACATGCCTGTAGTGGTGCGGCTGATGGCTTTCACTAATAGGTCAATTTTTCTTTCCATGGCGGTTATTTGAGGAGATGATCCTCCGTTCATGCTTACCTCATACATACCCTTACTTTTGGTTATGTGTCTACCTCGAGAGGAGAACTACTGTGTGTGCTCACTTAGGGTTTTAAACAATTCCATTGCCTCTTCGCTGCTCTTTTCCATTAGCACTCCTCCACAACCTGAATCAACAATATTTTATTAGAATCACTTAAACCTTTATAAAAGGCTTGTATCAGTTCTTCTTGGGGTAGGTTGTGGTGTGGGCACTTGAGTAGTAGCTCGTTGAAGTGTCACCAGGCCTCGAAGAACAGATCTTCATCCTTTTGTTGGAAGGATTGTATTTCTTTCCTCATTTGCCTTGTCTTCTAGGCTGGGAAGAACTTCTTTAGAAACTTGCTTACCAACTCCTCCTAAGTGTGGATGGAAACTGCAGGCAAAGAATTATACCATAATTTAGCATTGTCTTTAAAGGAAAAATGGAAAAGAATTAACCTTATTCCTTCTTGGTCTAGGCCTCGGATGTGCTGGAATTTGCAGAGGTCGAAGAACTCTCGAAGGTACAGATGTGGATCCTCACTAGGTGTACCCCTAAAGTGAGTTAGTGCACTGAGTATCTGCGGAGATATGTAATAGTTTCCTTTCGCCTCAGGTTGATACGCAATGTATGAAGGTTGTTCGAGGTTCTGCGGGATGAAAGACTGCTTCATTAGCCTCCGCTCAGGTGGTTGCTGTTCAGCTATTTGTTCTGCCATTGGTGGAGTCTCTTCCTCACTCTTTTCTTCTACCTCTTTCGGGTTATCCCTAAACCTTTGTCAGATTGACCTCTCAAGCTCGGGATCAAAAGAAAGGAATGCTGGATTTTTGAACCGACGTCTGTGCATGAATCGGTGAATGATATGTGAGTACAACAGTCAAACACTACTGCTCAGATAACTCCTTGCCTCAATTGCGCTCGATCGCATAAGGGAGGGCGCTCGATCGCAAGTGGCATAGAAAGCTTCCTAGGGTGCCTGAAATAGAGGAAAAAAAGATTTGATTAGGGTTTTTAGTAAATGAAAAATATAAGATAAAAACAGAATAAAATATAATGGTAACTGAATGAGAATTTAATTCTAAAAAGAAATTTAGCGCAATCCCTGGCAACGACGCAAAAAACTTGTTGAGCGTTTATTTACTTAAATAATTAGGCAAATAATCGTTCTAGTTTTACTTGCAAGTGCACAAGGTCTGTGGTAGCATAGTGTGCAAGTGCGAGATCATTTCCACAAGGATTGGTGAATTTCTATCTAGAACTAATTTCTTTAAGTTAAAAGAGAAATAATAGTTGATAGTGAGTGAATAACAATAATGAGAAACATAGGGCTATTATATCCACCACTAATTATACTTTCCCACTTACTAAGGTTTCAATGCTCTAGCCTTATCATGAATATCTAATGGTTGCCAACCTAAGGGCTTGGCCCATACCTTAGGCTATTGATCTCCCTATGCAACGAGTTAGGCATGGTGTATACTCTAACTCTTTTCTCTCTTTAAGGGATTCAACATGGGTGCATACTGAGTTGTTCCTTAAGAGAGCATGAGGGCTGTGGAGATTGGCAACCACACAGGACCTAGGGCTTGGTCTGCTCCCGGTTTCCCATGTTGATTAACCCGAGAATCCAGTGTGGATATCCCTTGTTACTAATGTCGAACCCAGAACTCGGTCATCCAAATTGATTCAACTAACCTATCCATACCACATGCATACGTTGATCAGGCACATACATATGAGGAATGTAAATATAAATAGGTATTAATCAAGTTAAATACTCTAACAAGGCTATAGCAAAGATAGTCAATGAATAAATGTGTGGTAAAGCATAACTAGGGCTTCAATCAATCCCTATAGGAGTTTAGTTACACATGCTAAGTAAAGTAAACAGGCTAAACATAAAAACAGAAAACTAAAACCAAAGAAACTCGGGAGATGAGTCATCAATTCTTCTCCTAAGTTCTCTACTTTGAGTCTAGAACCAAAGGTGTGTGTTATGTGTTTTTACAGGGCTATTTAAAGGGTCTTCATGGACACAAAACCCTAATTCCGTTTTGGAGTCAGAAAACATCTTTCCAATTATGGCTCTGTCGCCTCTGGAGTAATTGTGCTCGAGCGTATGCGGGATGCGCTCGATCGCATATGTGCACTCGAGCCTACTTCAAGTGCGCTCGTATGCTTGTGCACTCGATCTCAAGGGAGGTGCACTCGAGCGCACCTCGCTGGAGGGCAGAACTTCACTTTTTGCTTCTAAAAGCTCCATTTTATTATCTTTTTGTCCAAGACCTGTGAAAAACACATAAAACACAAAAGTGAAGTATAATCTACTAAAATAGATAAGTAAAGAGTCTAAAAAGTTTAAATTAAGGGGCTTAAATATGACTATTTAAGCACTTATCAAGTACATTTCCGCTCATGACCAGTGCCTTGTCGGTAGTAGTGATCACTAGATTGCGGAGGTGCGCTTGATTGCTAAAGTGGCACAAGAAAAAAGTGGGGATAAAAAGGGGACGGGTGCAACACGAGGACTTCCCAGGAGGTCAGCCATCCTAGTACTACTCTCGCCCAAGCACGCTTACCTGCGGAGCTCTGATGGGATCCGGTGCTTTCATGTTGGTATGATCGCGCCCGTCACGTGATATGCGGTCTGCGAATATAAGCAGGTGGACTTCGACCGTCACACACGAGCACTTCCCAGTGGTCCCCCACCTCCTAAAACGATAACTCCGATTAAGAAAGGACCAGGAAACCTTTGACGTGCTGAATTTTGGCCCCGAAAAGCGAAGCATAATAGGGTAAACCGATCCCGTTACGGCGCAAGGCAATCCGAAACGTTTCAACCTATGTCCATTCCTTTGTCAGTAATAACGATTGTTGGACTGCGGACGTGCACTTGCTTTTTAAAATGGCACAAGAAAAAAACGGGGATAAAAATGGGAGGGGTGCAACACGAGGACTTCCCAGGAGGTCACCCATCCTAGTACTACCCTCTCCTAAGCACGCTTTACTACGGAGTTTTGATGGGATCCGGAGCTTTAATGCTGGTACGATCGCACCCATCACATGATGCACGGTGTACGAATATAAGCAGATGGACTTCGACCGTCGCACACGAGGACTTCCTAGTGGTCCCCCACATCCGAAAACGATAACTCCAGTTGACAAAGGACCAGGAAACCTTCGACGCACTGAATTTTCGCCTTGAAAAGCGGAGCATAATAGGGTAAACCGATACTGTTACTGCGCGAGGCATTCCGGTACGTTTTCGCCCATGTCCATTCCCTTGTCAGTAGTAACGATCGTTGGACTACGGAGGTGCACTTGCTTGCTAACGTGGCACAAAAAACAAAGCGGGGGTAAAAAAGGGAGGGATGCAACATGAGGACTTCCTAAGAGGTCATCCGTCCTAGTACTACTCTCGCCCAAGCACGCTTAACTACGTAGTTCTGATGGGATCCGGTGCTTTAGTGCTGGTATGATCGCACTCGTCAGGTGATGCTTGGTCTACGAATATAAGCAGTTGGACTTCGACCGTCGCATACGAGGACTTCCCAGTGGTCCTCCACATCCGGAAACGACAACTCTTGATGAGAAAGGACCAGGAAACCTTCGACGCGCTAGATTTTGGCCCCGAAAAGCGGAGCTTAATAGGGTAAATCGATCCCTTTACGGAGCGAGGCTCTCTAGTACGTTACAGCCCATGTTCATTCCCTTGTCGGTAGTAACGATCGCTAGATTGCGGAGGTGCGTTTGCTTGAAAAAGTGGCACAAGAAAAAGACTGGGGTAAAAAAGGGAGGGGTGCAACACGAGGACTTCCCAAGACGTCACTCATCATAGTCCTACTCTCGCCCAAGCACGCTTGACTGAGGAGTTCTGATGGGATTCGGTGCTTTAGTGCTGGTACGATCCCACCCGTCACGTGATACGCGGTCTATGAATATAAGCAAGTGGACTTCGACTGTCGCACACGAGGACTTCTCAGTAGCCCCCACCTCCGGAAACGACAACTCCGATTAAGAAAGGACCAAGAAACTTTCGACGCACTGAATTTTGGCCTCGAAAAACGTAGCATAATAGGGTAAACAAATCCCGTTACAGAGCGAGGCAATCCAGTTCATTTTCGCCCATGTCCATTCCCTTGTCGGTAGTAACGATCGCTAGACTATGGTGGTGTGCTTGCTTGCTAAAGGGACACAAGAAAAAAGCAGGGGTAAAACGGGGAGGGTTGCAACACGAGGACTTCCTAGGAGGTCACCTATCCTAGTCCTACTCTCGCCCAAGCATGCTTAACTGCAGAGTTTTGATGGGATCCGGTGCTTTTATGCTGGTATGATCGCACCCGTCAAGTGATGCTTGGTCTACGAATATAACCAGTTGGACTTCAACCATCGCACATGAGGACTTCCCAGTGGTCCCCCACCTCCGGAAACGACAACTCTGGTTGAGAAAAGACCAGAAAACCTTCGACGTGTTGGATTTTGGCCCCGAAAAATGGAGCCTAATAGGGTAAACCGATCCTATAATGGCGCGAGGAATTTTGGTACATTTTCACCCATGACTAGTCCCTTGTCGGTAGTAACGATCGCTGGACTGCAGCGGTGCGCTCGCTTGCTAAAATGGCAACAAAAAAAAGCAAAGGTAAAAAATGGAGGGTGTTAGCACGAGGACTTCCCAAGAGGTCACCCATCCTAGTACTACTCTCGCCCAAGCACGCTTACCTGCGGAGCTCTGATGGGATCCGATGCTTTCGCACTGGTATGATTGCGCCTGTCACATGATGCACGGTCTGCGAATATAAGGAGGTGGACTTCGATCGTCGCACACGAGGATTTCCCAGTGGTCCCCCACTTTCGGAAACGACAACTCCGGTTAAGAAAGGACCAGGAAACCTTCGACGCGTTGATTTTTGGCCATGAAAAGCGGAGCATAATAGGGTAAACTAATCCTGTTACAGCGCGAGGCAATCTGGTACGTTTTCGTCTATGTCCATTCCTTTGTCGATTGTAACGATTGCTGGACTACGGAGGTGCGCTTGCTTTCTAAAATGGCACAAGAAAAAAACGGGGATAAAAATGGGAGGGGTGTAACACGAGGACTTCCCAGGAGGTCACCCATCCTAGTACTACTCTCTCCCAAGCACGCTTTACTGCGGAGTTCTGATGGGATCCGAAGCTTCAGTGCTGGTACGATCGCACCCGTCACGTGATGCGCGGTCTACAAATATAAGCAGGTGGACTTCGACTGTCGCACACGAGGACTTCCCAATGGTCCCCCACCTCCGGAAACGAAGACTTTAGTTAAGAAAGGACCAGGAAACCTTCGACGCACTGAATTTTGGCCTCGAAAAGCGGAGCATAAAAGGGTAAACCGATCCCGTTATGGAGCGAGGCAATTCGGTACGTTTTCGCCCATGTCCATTCCCTTGTCGGTAGTAATGATCGCTAGATTGCGGAGGTGTGTTTGCTTGCAAAGGTGGCACAAGAAAAAGGCGGGGGTAAAAATGGGGGTGGTGCAACATGAGGACTTCCCAGGATGTCACTCATCATAGTCCTACTCTCGCCCAAGCATGCTTACCTGCGGAGCTCTGATGGGATCCGGTGCTTTCTTGCGAGTATGCTCGCGCCTATCACGTGATATGCGGTCTGCGAATATAAGCAGGTGGACTTTGACCGTCGCACACGAGGACTTCCCAGTGGCCCCCACCTTTGGAAACTACAACTCCGGTTAAGAAAGGACCAAGAAACTTTCGACGCGCTGAATTTTGGCTTCAAAAAACGTAGTATATTAGGGTAAACAGATCCCATTACGGAGCGAGGTAATCCGGTACATTTTCGACCATGTCAATTCCCTTGTCAGTAGTAACGATCGCTAGACTGCGGTGGTGTGCTTGCTTGCTAATGGGACACAAGAAAAAAGCAGGGGTTAAACGAAGAGGGGTGCAACACGAGGACTTCCCAGTAGGTCACCTATCCTAGTTCTACTCTCGCCAAAGCATGCTTAACTGCGGAGTTCTGATGGGATCCGATGCTTTTGTGCTGGTATGATCGCACTCGTCAGGTGATGCTTGGTCTACGAATATAAGCATTTAGACTTCAACCATCGCACACGAGGACTTCCCAGTGGTCCCCCACCTCCAGAAACGATAACTCCGGTGGAGAAAGGATCGGGAAACCTTCGACGAGCTGGATTTTGGCCCCGACGAGCAGAGCTTAAAAGGGTAAACTGATCCCGTAATAGCGCAAAGAAATCCAGTAAATTTTTGCCCATGACCAATCCCTTGTCGGTAGTAACGATCACTAGACTGTGGTGGTGCGTTTGCTTGCTAAAATGGCACAAGAAAAAAACGGGGGTAAAAAGGGGAGGGGTGCAACATGAGGACTTCCCAGAAGGTCACCCATCCTAGTACTACTCTCGCCCAAGCACGTTTACCTGCGGAGCTCTGATGGTATCCGGTGCTTTCATGCTAGTATGATCGCGCTTGTTGCGTGAAACGCGGTCTGCGAATATAAGCTGGTGGACTTCGACCGTCGCACACGAGGACTTCCCAGTGGTCCCCCACCTCCTGAAACGATAACTCTGATTAAGAAAGGACCAGGAAACCTTTGACAAGCTGAATTTTGGCCCCGAAAAGCGGAGCAAAATAGGGTAAACCGATCCCGTTAGAGCGCGAGGCAATCCGGTACGTTTTCGCCTATGTCCATTCGCTTGTTGGTAGTAACGATTGCTGGACTGCGGAGGTGCACTTGCTTTCTAAAATGGCAAAAGAAAAAAGTGTGGATAAAAGTGGGAGGGGTGCAACACAAAGACTTCCTAAGAGGTCACCCATTTTAGTACTACTCTCTCCCAAGCACGCTTTACTGCGGAGTTATGATAGGATCCGGAGTTTTGGTGCTGGTACAATCGAACCCGTCACGTGATGCGCTGTCTGCAAATATAAGCAGGTGGACTTCGACCATCGAACACGAGGACTTCTCAGTGGTCCCCTACATCCAGAAAAGACAACTCCAGTTGACAAAGGACAATGAAACCTTCGATGCGCTGAATTTTTGCCCCGAAAAGTGTAGCATAATAGGGTAAACGGATCCCGTTACGGCGCGAGGCATTCTGGTACGTTTTGACCCATGTCTATTCCCTTGTCAGTAGTAACGATCGCTGAACTATGGAGGTGTGCTTGCTTATTAACGTGGCAAAAAAAAAACGGGGGTAAAAAGTGGAGGGGTGCGACACGAGGACTTCCCAAGATGTCATCCATCCTAGTACTACCCTCGCCCAAGCACGCTTAACTGCGGAGTTCTGATGGGATCCGGTGCTATAGTGCTGGTTTGATCGCACCTGTCACGTGATGCGCGGTCTGCGAATATAAGCAGGTGCACTTCGACCGTCGCACAAGAGGACTTCCCAGTGGTTCCCCACCTCCAGAAACGACAACTCCAGATGAAAAAGGACCAGGAAACCTTCGACGCGCTGGATTTTGGCCCCGAAAAGCGAAGCTTAATAGGGTAAACCGATCCCGTAATGGTGCGAAGTAATCCTATACGTTTTCACCCATGACCAGTCCTTTGTCAGTTGTAACGATCGCTAGACTGTGGCGGGGCGCTTGCTTACTAAAATGGCACAAGAAAAAAGTGGGGTTAAAAAGAGGAGGGGTGCAACATGAGGACTTCCTAAGAGGTAGCCCAACCTAGAACTACTCTCGCCCAAGCACGCTTACTTGCGGAGCTCTGATGGGATCCGTGCTTTCGTGCTGGTATGATCACGCCTGTCACGTCATGCACGGTCTACGAATATAAGCAGGTGGACTTCGACCGTCACACACGAGGACTTCCCAATGGTCCCCACATTCGAAAACGATAAATCCAGTTAATAAAGGACCCTGAAACCTTCGACACACTAAATTTTGCCCCCGAAAAACAGAGCATAATAAGGTAAACCGATCCCGTTATGGCGTAAGGCATTCCCGTACGTTTTCGCCCATGTCCATTTCCTTGTCGGTAGTAACGATCGGTGGACTGCGGAGGTGTGCTTGCTTGCTAAAGTGGCACAAGAAAAAAGCAGGGGTAAAAAAGGGAGGGGTGCAACACGAGGACTTCCTAGGAGGTCACCCATCTTAGTACTACGCTCGCCCAAGCACGCTTAACTGCAAAGTTCTGATGGGATCCAGTGCTTTAGTGCTGGTACGATCGCACCCGACACGTGATGCGTGGTCTGTGAATATAGGCAGGTGGACTTCGACTGTCGCACACGAGGACTTCATAAAGGTCCCCCACTTTCGAAAACTACAACTCCAATTGAGGGAAGACCAGGAAACCTTCGACGCGTTGGATTTTGGCCTCGAAAATCAGAGCCTAATAGGGTAAACCGATCCTGTAATGGCGAGAGGAATTCCAGTACTTTTCTGCCCATGACTAGTCCCTTGTCGGTAGTAACGATCGCTGGACTGCGGCGGTGCGCTCGCTTGCTAAAATGGCACCAGAAAAAAGCAAGGGTAAAAAAGGGAGGGTGTCAGCATGAGGACTTCCTAGTAGGTCACCCATCCTAGTACTACTCTCGCCCAAGCACGCTTACCTACGGAGCTCTGATAGGATCCGGTGCTTTTGTGCTGGTATGATCGCGCCTATCACGTGATGCACGGTCTACGAATATAAGCAAGTGGACTTCGACCATCGCACACGAGGACTTCCCAGTGGTCTCCCACCTCCGGAAACGATAACTCCGGTTAAGAAAGGACTAGGAAACCTTCGACATGCTGAATTTTGGCCCCGAAAAGTGGAGCTTAATAGGGTAAACCAATCCCGTTACGCAGTGAGGCAATATGGTACGTTTTCGCCCATAACCAATCCCTTGTCAGTAGTGACGATAGCAGGACTGCGGCGGGGTGCTTGCTTGCTAAAATGGCATAAGAAAAAAACGGGGGTAAAAAGGGGAGGGTTTCAACATGAGGACTTCCTAGGAGGTCACCCATCCTAGTACTACTCTCGCTCAAGCACACTTACCTGCGGAGTTCTGATGGGATCCGGTGCTTTGGTACTGGTATGATCGTGCCCATCACGTGATTCGCGGTCTGTGAATATAAGCAAGTGTACTTCGACAGTTGCACACGAAGACATCCCAATGGTCCCCCACCTCCGGAAACGACAACTCCGGTTAAGAAAGGGCTAGGAAACCTTCGACGCACTGAATTTTGGCCCTGAAAAGCGGAGCATAATAGGGTAAACCGATCCCATTACGGAGCAAGGCAATCCGGTACGTTTCCGCCCATGTCCATTCCCCTGCCGGTAGTAACGATCACTAGACTACGGAGGTGTGATTGCTTGTAAAAGTGGCACAACAAAAAAACGAGGGTAATAAAGGGAGGGGTGCAACACGAGGACTTCCCAGGAGGTCACCCATCAAAGTCCTACTCTCGCCTAAGCACGTTTACCTGCGGAGCACTGATAGGATCCAGTGCTTTCATTCTGGTATGATTGCGCCCGTCACGTGATACACGGTCTGCAGATATAAGCAGCTGGACTTCGACCGTCGCACACGAGGACTTCCCAGTGGTCCCCCACATCCGGAAACGACAACTCCGGTTGATAAAGGACCAGGAAACCTTCAATGCACTGAATCTTGGCCTCGAAAAACGGAGAATAATATGGTAAACCGATCCCGTTACGGCGGGAGGCAGTCTGGTATGTTTCCGCCCATGTCCATTCCGTTGACGGTAGAAATGATCGTTAGACTGCGGAGGTGCGCTTGCTTGCTAACGAGGCACCAAAAAAAAACCGGTGTAAAAAGGTGAGGAGTGCGACACGAGGACTTCCCAGGAGGTCACCCATCCTAGTACTACTCTCGCCCAAGCACGCTTACCTGCGGAGCTCTGATGGGATCCGGTGCTTTCGTGCTGGTATGATCGCGCCCGTCATGTGATGCACGGTCTGCGAATATAAGGTGGTGGACTTCGACCGTCGCACACGAGGACTTCCCAGCGGTCCCCCACCTCCGAAAACGACAACTCCGGTTAAGAAAGGACCCGGAAACTTTTGACGCGTTGAATTTTGGCCCCGAAAAGCGGAGCATAATACGGTAAGCCGATGCCGTTACGATGCCCGGCAATCTATTATGTTTTCGCCCATGTCCATTCCCTTGTTGGTAATAATGATCGCTAGACTGTGGAGGTTCGCTTGCTTGCTAAAATGGCACAAGAAAAAAAGCAGGGGTTAAAAGGGAAGGGGTGCAACATGAGGACTTCCTAGGAGGTCACCCATCTTAGTACCATGCTCGCTCGAGCACGCTTAACTGCGGAGTTCTGATGGGATTCGGTGCTTTAATGCTGGTACGATCGCACCCGACACGTGATGCATGGTCTGTGAATATAAGTAGGTGGACTTCGACCGTCGCACACGAGGTTTTCATAGAGGTCCCGCACCTTTGGAAAAGACAACTCCGGTTGAGAAAAGACCAGTAAACCTTCGATGCGCTGGATTTTGGCCACGAAAAGTGGAGCTTAATAGGGTAAACCGATCTCATAATGGTGCGAGGCAATTTGGTACGTTTCCACCCATGACCAGTCCCTTGTCGGGAGTAACGATCGCTAGACTGCGGTGGTGCACTTGCTTGTTAAAATGGCACAAGAAAAAAGAGGGGGTAAAAAAGGGAAGGTGTCAGCACGAGGACTTCCCAGGAGGTCACCCATCCTAGTACTACTCTCGCCTAAGTACACTTACCTGCGGAGCTCTGATGGGATCCGGTTCTTTTGTGTTGGAATGATCGCGCCCGTCATGTGATGTGCGGTCTGCGAATATAAACAGGTGGACTTCGACCGGCGCACACGAGGACTCCCAAATGGTCCCCCACCTCTGGAAACGACAACTCCGGTTAAGAAAGGACCATGAAACCTTCGACGCACTGAATTTTGGCCCTGCAAAGCGGAGTATAATAGGGTAAACCAATCCCGTTACAGTGCGAGGCAATATGGTATGTTTCGGCCCATGACCAATCCCTTGTCGGTAGCAACAATCGCAGTACTGCGGTGGTGTGCTTGCTTGCTAAAATGGCACAAGAAAAAAACGGGGGTAAAAAGGGGAAGATTTCAACACGAGGACTTCCTAGGAGGTTACCCATCGTAGTACTACACTCGCCCAAGTACCCTTACCTGCGAAGCTCTGATGGGATCCGGTGCTTTGGTACTGGTATGATCGCGCCCGTCACGTGATGTGCGGTCTGCGAATATAAGCAAGTGGACTTCGACCATCACACACGAGGACATCCCATTGGTCCCTCACCTCCAGAAATGAAAACTCCAGTTAAGAAAGGACCAGGAAACCTTCGACGCACTGAATTTTGGCCTCGAAAAGCAGAGCATAATAGGGTAAACCGATCCCGTTACGGAGCAAGGCAATCCGGTACGTTTCCACCCAAGACCAATCCCTTATCGGTAGTCACGATCGCTAGACTGCGGAGGTACACTTACTTGCAAAAGTGGCACAAAAAAAAGGGGGTAAAAAGGGGAGGGGTGCACCACGAGGATTTCCCAGGAGGTCACCTATCATAGTCCTACTATCGCCCAAGAACACTTACCTATGGAGCTCTGATGGGATCTAGTGCTTTCATGCTGGAATGATCACGCCGGTTACGTGATACGTGATCTCCGAATATAAGCAGCTGGACTTCGATTGTCGTAGATGAGGACTTCCTAGTGGTCCCCCACCTCCGGAAATGACAACTCCGGTTAAGAAAGGACCAAGAAACCTTCGACGCACTGAATTTTGGCCCCGAAAAACGGAGCATAATAGGGTAAACCGATCTCGTTACGGAGTGAGTCAATATGGTATGTTTCCGCCCATGTCCAATCCCTTGTCGGTAGTAACGATCGATAGAATGCGGAGGTGCGCTTGCTTACAAAAGTGGCACAAAAAAAAAACGGGGGTAAAAAGGGGAGGGGTGCAACACGAGGACTTCCCAGGAGGTCACCCATCATAGTCCTACTCTCGTCCAAGCACGCTTACCTGCGGAGCTCTGATGGGATCCGATGGTTTCGTACTGATATGATCGTGCCCGTCACGTGATGCGCGGTCTGCGAATATAAGCAAGTGGACTTCAATCGTCGCACACGAGGACTTCCCAGTGGTCCCCCACCTCCGGAAACGAAAACTCCAGTTAAGAAAGGACCAGGAAACCTTTGACGCACTGAATTTTGGCCCCGAAAAACGGAGAATAATAGGGTAAACCGATCCCATTACGGGGCGTGGCAGTCCGGTACGTTTCTGCCCATGTCCATTCCCTTGTCGGTAGTAACGATCGTTGAACTGCGGAGGTGCGCTTACTTGAAAAAGTGGTACAAGAAAAAAGAGGGGGTAAAAAGGGGAGGGGTGCAACATGAGAACTTCCCAAGAGGTCACCCATCATAGTCCTACTCTCGCCCAAGCACGCTTACTTGTGTAGCTCTGATGGGATCTGATGCTTTCATGTTAGTATTATCGCACCCGTCATGTGATACACGGTCTGCGAATATAAGCATACGGACTTTAACCATCGCACAGGAGGACTTCGCAGTGGTCCCCCACTTCCGGAAACGACAACTCCGGTTAAGAAAGGACTAGGAAACCTTCGACGCACTGAATTTTGGCCTCGAAAAGCGAAGCATAATAGGGCAAACCGATCCCGTTACGGAGCGAGGCAATCCGGTACATTTTCGCCCATGTCAATTCCCTTGTCGATAGTAACGATCGCTAGACTGTGGAGGTGCGCTTGCTTGCTAAAGTGGCACAAGAAAAAAGCAGGGGTAAAAAGGGGAAGGGTGCAACACGAGGACTTCCTAGGAGGTCACCTATCCTAGTCCTACTCTCGCCTAAGCACCCTTAACTACGGAGCTCTGATAGGATCCTGTGCTTTCATGCTAGTATGATCACGCCCGTCACGTGATACGCGGTCTGCAAATATAAGCAGGTGGACTTCTACCGTCGCACACGAGGACTTCCCAGTGGTCCCCCACCTCCGAAAATGATAACTCCAGTTAAGAATGGACCGGGAAACCTTCGACGCGTTGAATTTTGGCTCCAAAAAATGGAGCATAATAGGGTAAACCGATCTCGTTACGGAGCGAGTCAATATGGTACATTTTCGCCCATGACAATTCCCTTGTCGGTAGTAACGATCGCTGGACTGTGGCGGTGCACTTGCTTGCTAAAATGGCACTAGAAAAAAGTGGGGGTAAAAAGGGGAGGGTTTCAACACGAGGACTTCCCAGGAGGTCACCCATCCTAGTACTACTCTCGCACAAGCGCGCTTACCTGCGGAGCTCTGATGGGATCCGGTGGTTTCGTACTGGTATGATCGCGCCCGTCACGTGATGCGCGGTCTGCGAATATAGCAGGTGGACTTCGACCGGCGCACACGAGGACTTCCCAGTGGTCCTCCACCTCTAGAAACGACAACTCCGGTTAAGAAAGGATCAGGAAACCTTCGTCGCGCTGAATTTTGGCCCCGAAAAGCGGAGCATAATATGGTAAACCGATCTCATTACGGAGCAAGGAAATATGGTACGTTTCCGCTCATGACCAATCCCTTGTCAGTAGTAACGATCGCAGGACTGCGGCGGTGCGCTTGCTTGCTAAAATGGCACAAGAAAAAAGCGGGGGTAAAAAGGGGAGTGTTTCAACTCGTGGGCTTCCTAGGAGGTCACCCATTGTTGTGAGTTTTAAATTACTTGCAAGTGCACGAGTTGTCTGCAATATAGTGTGTGCAAGTGCGAGGTCGAATCCACAAGGAATTGCGTTGTGAAAAATTATTTTTTTCTAAACTAACCCTATCTTAACCTAGTTCCAAATTTTGAGTTGTATTTTTTTGTGCAAAAGAAATATAAACTTAAATTAAATTGATTTGAAAACTAATGATAAAAACACTAAGGTTTCTGAATCTACCCCACCAAAGCTAAGCATATATCTTCATGTAATAATAGCCTATCAAAACATTCCATGAATCCAACTTAAAACGAAAAACAACAAATATCTCAATTAAACCAAAAGCATCCAATGTATCCGTTTTTAACAAATCACAAAGGAAATCCAATTTAATCAAAAACAATTTGATGTATCCATCAGATGAAACACAAGGAATATCCAACAGAACAATTTAAACGCAATCAATCATAAGATTTTACTCAAATAATTGACAGAACATTTATACTAAAAAACATATGAATTGTATAATCAAATCTGAAACTATTATGCCAAACAACGGCGATGCTTCATCTTCAACCTTAGTTTGAAGATTTTAGCCTCTCATAATTATGAAACTACAGTTCATAATAAAATTACTAAACATTTAAACTAAACAAAAACAAAATGAAAAGAAATATTTACTATACAAGGGAGAAATTCCACTCACTGTTGGGCGGCGTTTCCCCTCGTGGTAGCAAAGCCTTCGGGGTCCACCAAAATGCTAGCAGGCGTCCACCGGATTGTACCAAAGTGGCTCAGGAATTGCACACTAAAGATGAAGTGAAGAGTGGCTTATATAGGGAAACATCACAAGTGCAATGTGTTTCCAATCCGATGTGGTATACTGCAGATTCCAGCTTTTGATCTTTGACATTGTCTACTAAAACCGCCATAACTTTCTATAGAAAAATCATTTTATTGATCCGTAAAATTCTCCAGAAAATAGACATCCGGATCTTTCCAAGCATATATGGCTTATCTATTGGTTCTTCCTGAATCAATACAGTTTAATCCTCCAAAATGGCTGATTTGTACGAGCAATTCTGGCAGTTTAGTGAAATTCATTTCCAAGCTTATAAACCTGTAAAACAACGAAAAATAACTCAAAGTAACAAATTCCTAAGCTAACAAATTTAAATTAAGTGGCCAAAATATGCAATATTTTTCACTCATCAAATACCCCCAAACTTACATTTTGCTAGTCCCTTAGCAAAACAAAATAAAAAACTAAATGAAAAACAAAGAACATAAAGATAAGTTCATCACTTATGTTATCCAAGAAATTTAAGGAGCACACACCACCATGATATTCATTCATAAGCATGCTTAAAAAAAATATAACATCTTCGCAATGAATAAGAATTTTAAAAATTAATTACTTACAAGAGGCAGGCTAAGACATCATAAGCTTGAATCAGTGTAAAGTGAATTAGCATAAACAGATGAGGTTTCCAAATAACTTCAATGTACAATGTCTCCATGTCTCAATATTCACAGGATTTCTCATTAGAATGAACAATGATGGCATAGTTTTATTTTACCCCTTTTTTTTTATATAAGGCTCTGCTATGATTAGTTCTCTTAAGCTTTCTAATTGACCCATGTAGCGAGTGTTGAGTCATTGACTCCCAAACCAGATGGTTTTAGGGCATTAGGTGTAAAGACACCCCTAAGGACTTACTAACTCGAGTCAAAAAGGCTAAAAACTAAACTGGCCTTACTGCTACCAAGCAAAATTCTCACCTTTTAACGTGAACACTCACTGCTTACTGAGGCAAGAGGTCCAGTTACTCAATGGAAAGTTTATTGATGATGATCATTATTTTTCTTTCTTTTTTTATACTTCTTTTTGCTTTTCTATGCCTCAGTATTAATCCCACAAGTCATCCAGTTTCAGTTAAGTCAAGGAAACATACACATTGAAATCGCATGTCATACCTCACATAAATATGTGCTAATGTGCTCGTGTTAGATTGGCTCAAACATATGAATTCTCAAATGCCCAAAGTAAGTAACAAAGTTTTAAAACTCTATCATCAAATCATGTGTTCAAAATTTTAAGCTCACCAATGAAATCACATATTTGTTTAGATCAACTAAAATTTCAAAATAACATGAGCATGCATTTACCTTATTATTATTATTATTTTTTTTAATTGAAGAAAAACAACAACAAATTAGGACAAAGTGTGTGCATTGTGTCTCCTATACCCCCAAACTTAAATTACACATTGACCCCAATGTGTGAATAATATGGAAAGAGGTAACTTGGGAGATGGAGAACTAGCTGGATGGGTATGGCTCATAGCATACCCCCAAACTTGAACTGAAGTACGTGTTGTCCTTGAAAAATAAAGACTGGAAAACAAAAAAAAAACACTAGAAATAAGTAGTAACAATATGCAAAATAATAAACAAACGAAAATTATATGTTGTGGGGTGCCTCCCACAAGCGCTAAGTTTAACATCTTCAGCTAGACCCGACATTAGTAATCGTGCCCAGCTAAGCACTCCACTATCTGATCAATAAATGGGACTGGAAAATGATCATTCTTTGTGGCAGCAGTCAACTTATAGTAGTCTATACTCACTCTCCATCTTGACTGCACACTAGTTGGAACCAACTCGTCGCCTTTATTCATCACTACCGCCAATCCAGCCCACTTTGGTACGACACGAAATGGGCTCACCCACTCGCCATCAAAGATTGGATAAATGATCCCTACATCCAATAGCTTAATCACTTCAGTCCTCACAACCTCTTGCATAGCTGGGTTGAGCCTTCTTTGTGGCTCCCTCGAAGGCTTGGCATTCTCCTCCAAATGTATCTTGTGCATCACCACCGAGGGGTTGATTCCCTTAATATCCTCTATAGTCCAGCCGATAGCTTCCTTGTGCTCTCTTAAAACATCTAATAATTTCTCCTCTTGAACCTCACCCAAATCTGATGCTATAATCACAGGCAAACAATCGGCTGGACCTAGGAACTTATACTTAAGATTATCCGGTAAAGGCTTAAGTTCTTTCTTAGTTTCAGGTACTGTAGTCTCCTCCGTTTCATTGCTCTCCCGAGGATCAGACTCCAAAATGGCATTCACTTGCTCGAGTAACTTATTTAAGCCCAAGTCCTCTCCAAAGTGAGCAAAGCATGCCTCTAGGGGATCCTCAATGCTTGATTCGTTCACAGTCTCCTCAAGAATCTCCTCTATCAAGCATACATTTCTCACTTCATCATACTCCAGTGGTTGCCTAGTGATATCAAAGATGTTTAACTCCACTGTCATATTTCCGAAGGAAATCTTCATCACCTCTGTCCTACAATTGATCAGGGCGTTAGCCGTGGCTAAGAATGGTCACCCTAGAATAACCGGTATCTGAATCCCTACATTCTGAACCGGCTCTGTATCAAGCACAATAAAATCCATGGGGAAATAGAACTTATCTACTTTTATCAAAACGTCCTCAACTATTCCTCGTGGTATTTTCACTGACTTGTCAGCCAATTGAAGCGTTGTGTTTGTGGGCTTCAATTCTCCTAACCCTAACTGAAAATAGACTGAGTAAGGTAGAAGATTCACACTTGCTCCTAGATCCAATAGAGCCCTCTCGATCTGGCTGACTCCTATCGTGCAAGAGATGGTAGGACTCCCCGGGTCCTTATACTTGATGGGTACACTGAAGGATTGAGCTAACCTGCTCAGTCAAAAATGCCTTCTTTGGGACATTCGTCCTCCTCTTGATAGTGACCAAGTCCTTTAAAAACTTGGCATATGATGGCACTTGATGGATGGCATCCAAAAATGGGATATTGATTTGGACTTGCTTGAATACCTCCAAAATTTCCTCATACTTCCCTCATTTCTTAGGCACCTGTAATCTTTCAAGGTAGGGCGCTTTAGGTATAAATGACCTAGGAGGGTCCTTCACAGTAGGTGTGGCTGTAGATGGCTCAGCATCTCTCTTCTCCTTATTGCCACCTTCTTCCCCTTACTGCACAGCAGAGGTCTCTTCTACTCAATTGTCCACTTATCTCCCAGACCTTAGTGTAACAATCAATTGCACTTGTTCCTCCCCGTACGTAAGATGTGAAGAATTTCCAACCATAAATTGTCCCTTTGGGTTGGGCACGGGTTGACTAGGGAACTTTCCTTTCTCTCTCTCACCCAATTGACTTGCAATTTGCCCTATTTGACTCTCCAGCTTGGCAATTACTTGGGTGTTTACTACTGTTGCACTCCTCACATCACTCATATTTTGGCTAGTCGTCTTCATGAACTCCTTAAGGGTGTCCTCTAGCGACTGTGAAACTGGCACTGGTGTTTGAGTGGGTGCTTGATAAACAGGTGATGGTGCTGGATGGGCAGAACAACCATGACTAGGAATTTGTTGGGAAAATCCGGGAGGATACTGATTGTGAGAATGATGAGGGGCTCCTCCCTAATTCATTGGTTGGTTCTGCTTCCATGAAAAATTTGAGTGGTTCCACCACCTTGGATTGTACGTCTCGGAGTACGATCCATTCGACTGCCTCCAATAGTCATTGAAAGCATTTACTTGTTCCATAGGATACTTGGCAAAAGCCGACATTGATGGACAATTCTGTGCTAGATGCATGGGACTAGCACAGATGGAACAGCTATCAACATTGAATGTGTTGGCAGCATTGATGGACTGGCCCACGGTGAGAGCATCAATCCTCTTAGTGAGAGCATCTAACTTCATCCTCAGGTTAGTGTCCTCCTTTACCTCATAGATGCCTCCTCTCTTGGGAGCACAAGTGGATTTATCTCGACAGCTTGAAAAATCCCACTGTTGCGAGTTATCGGACAACTTGTCCAATGCCTTGTATGCTTCTTCCCCCATCAGACTCAAGAATGCCCCCCCATTCATAGACTCGATCGTGCTACGGTTGGGTTGAGTCAACCCTTGGTAAAAGAACCGAATGATTCTCCACTTTTCATATCCATGTGGAGGGCATCTGATCAGTAACTCTTTGAAGTGCTCCCAGCTCTTAGAGAACTTCTCATCCTCGTCCTGAGTGAAAGAACTAATCTCCTTTCGGCACTCATTCACTCTAGACATTGGGAAAAACTTATGATAAAATTTACTAAGCAGGTTTTCCCAAGATGTGATAGACCCTGGTATGTTGGAATCCAACCATGCCCTAGCTCTATTGTGAAGAGAAAAAGGGAAGAGTCGAAGATGGACAGACTCCTCCGAGAAGTTTTGGAATTTGAATGTAGCACAAATATCTTTGAACTTCTTCACATGACTATAAGGGTTCTCAAGATCTAAGTCGTGAAATGAGGGTAGGAGTTGGATGATATGTGGCTTTAAGTCAAAATGGGTGGCATTGGTAAGTGGCAACACTATGCAAGAAGATGAATTAGTCGCGATGGGTGCGAACAAATCCCTAAGGGATGTAGTGGAGTCCATGTTCCAAGCTCTAGGTTGCTTTACATATTCCGGATGATTAGCATTCCTAAAATTTTCTCCCATTTCAACTGTCTCTCTTTCAACTAGTGTTCTTTTCTGTCTCCTAAGAGTTCTTTCTAAGTCGGGATCTAAATGTATCAAATCTAAATTCAGGGATCTCCGACCAAGCATACACCGCACAAAAAGCACTAAAATAACCTAACCTGTGGAAATTTGCGAAAATGTTTTTTTTTTCAATATATTTTTTTTTATTTTTTTTATTTAACAACACAAATAGAAACAAATAAAATAAAATAAAATTGCCAAAAAGAAAAATCAAACAAACAATGCTAACTAACTAGTAGAAAAATAAAATTAATTCAGACAAAAATTTCACAAACCAAACAATTCCTCGGCAACGGCGCCAAAAACTTGTTGTGAGTTTTAAATTACTCGCAAGCACAGGAGTCGTCTGCAATATAGGGTGTGCAAGTGCGAGGTCGAATCCACAGGGAATTGCATTGTGAAAAATTATTTTTATCTAAACTAACCCTATCTTAACCTAGTTCCAAATTTTGAGTTGTATTTTTTTTTTTTGCAAAAGAAATATAAACTTAAATTAAATTGATTTAAAAACTAATGATAAAAACACTAAGGTTTCTGAATCCACCCTACCAAAGCTAAGCATATATCTTCATGTAAAAATAGCCTATCAAAACATTTCATGAATCCAACTTAAAACAAAAAACAACAAATATCTCAATTAAACCAAAAGCATCCAATGTATCCGCTTTTAACAAATCACAAAGGAAATCCAATTTAATCAAAAACAATTTGATGTATCCATCAAATGAAACACAAGGAATATCCAACAGAACAATTTAAACGCAATCAATCATAAGATTTTACTCAAATAATTGACAGAACATTTATACTAAAAAACATCAGAATTGTATAAACAAATCTGAAACTATTATGCCAAACAACGGCGAGGCTTCATCTTCAACCTTAGTTTGAAGATTTTAGCCTCTCATAATTATGAAACTACAGTTCATAATAAAAGTGCTAAACATTTAAACTAAACAAAAACAAAATGAAAAGAAATATTTACTATACAAGGGAGAAATTCCACTTGTTGTTGGGCGGCGTCTCCCTTCGTGGTAGCAAAGCCTTCGGGGTCCACCAAAATGCTAGCAGACGTCCACCGGATTATACCAAAGTGGCTCAGGAATTGCACACTAAAGATGAAGTGAAGAGGGGCTTATATAGGGAAACATCACAAGTACAATGTGTTTCCAATCCGATGTGGGATACTGCAGATTCCAGCTTTTGATCTTTGACCTTTGTCTACTAAAACCGCCATAACTTTCTCTAGAAAAATCATTTTATTGATATGTAAAATTCCCTAGAAATTAGATATCTGGATCTTTCCAAGAATATATGGCTCATCTCTTGGTTCTTCCTGAATCAATACAGTTTAATCCTCTAAAATGGCTGATTTGTACGAGCAATTCTGGCAATTTAGTGAAATTCCTTTCCAAGCTTGTAAACCTGTAAAACAACGAAAAACAACTCAAAGTAACAAATTCTTAAGCTAACAAATGTAAATTAAGTGGCCAAAATATGCAATATTTTTCACTCATCACCCATCCTAGTACTACTCTGGCCCAAGCACGCTCACCTGCGGAGCTCCGATGGGATCTAGTGCTTTGGTGCTGGTTTGATCGCGCCCGTCACGTGATGCGCGGTCTGCGAATATAAGCAAGTGGACTTCGACCATCGCACACGAGGACATCCCATAGGTCCCCCACTTCTGGAAATGACAACTCCGGTTAAGAAAGGACTAGGAAACCTTCGACGCACTGAATTTTGGCCTCGAAAAGCAGGGCATAATAGGGTAAACCGATCCCGTTATGGAGTGAGGCAATCCGATACGTTTCTGCCCATGTCCATTCCCTTGTCGGTAGTAACGATCGCTAGACTGCGAAGGTGCGCTTACTTATAAAAGTGGCACAAGAAAAAAACAGTGGTAAAAAGGGGAGGGGTGCAACACGAGGACTTCCCAGGAGGTCTCCCATCATAGTCCTACTCTCGCCCAAGCACGCTTACCTACGGAGCTCTGATGGGATCCAGTGCTTTCATGTTGGCATGATCGCACCAGTCACGTGATATGCAGTCTGCAAATATAAGCAGCTGGACTTTAACCGTCGCACACGAGGACTTCCTAGTGGTCCCCCACCTCCGGAAACGACAACTCCAGTTAAGAAAGGACCAGGAAACCTTCGACGCGCTGAATTTTGGCCCCAAAAAGCGGAGCATAATAGGGTAAACCGATCCACGTTACGGAGCAAGTCAATATGGTGTGTTTTCGACCATGATTAATCCCTTGTCCGTAGTAACGATCGCTGGACTGCGGCGGTGCGCTACCTTGCTAAACTGGCACAAGAAAAAAAGGGGGTAAAATGGGGAGGGTTTCAACATGAGGACTTCCCAGGAGGTCACCCCTCCTAGTACTACTCTCGCCCAAGCACACTTACCTGCGGAGTTCTGATGGGATCCGGTGGTTTCGTGCTGGTATAATTGTGCCCGTCACGTGATGCGCGATCTACGAATATAAGCAGGTAGACTTCAACCGTCACACACGAGGACTTCCCCGTGGTCCCCCACCTCCGAAAACGACAACTCCGGTTAAAAAAGGACCAGGAAACCTTCGACACACTGAATTTTGGCCTCGAAAAGCGGAGAATAATAGGGTAAACCGATCTCGTTACGGAGCGAGGAAGTCCGGTATGTTTCTGCCCATGTCCATTCCCTTGTCGGTAGTAACGATTGTTAGACTGCGGAGGTGCGCTTGCTTGCAAAAGTGGCACAAGAAAAAAGCAGGGGTAAAAAGGGGAGGGGTGCAACACGAGGACTTCCCAGGAGGTCACCCATCATAGTCCTACTCTCACCCAAGCACGCTTACCAGCAGAGCTCTGATGGGATTCGGTGCTTTAAAGCTAGTATGATCGCGCCCGTCACGTGATACGCGGTCTGCGAATATAAGCAGATGGACTTCGACCGTCGCACACTAGGACTTCATAGTGGTCCCCCATCTCCAAAAACGACAACTCCAGTTAAGAAAGGACCAGGAAATCTTCGACGCACTGAATTTTGGCCACGAAAAGCAGAGCATAATAGGGTAAACCGATCCCGTTACGGTGCGAAGCAATCAGGTACGTTTCCGCCTATGTCCATTCCTTTGTCGGTAGTAACAATTGCTGGACTGCAAAGGTGTGCTTGCTTTCTAAAATGGCACAAGAAAAAACTGGGGATGAAAATAGGAGGGGTGCAACACGAGGACTTCCTAGGAGGTCACCCATCCTAGTACTACTCTCTCCCAAGCACGCTCTACTGCGGAGTTCTGATGGGATCTGGAACTTTAGTGTTGGTACGATCGCACCCATCACATGATGTGCGGTCTGCGAATATAAGTAGGTGAACTTCGACTGTCATACACGAGGACTTCCCAGTGGTCCCCCACATCCAGAAACAACAACTCCAGTTGACAAAGGACCTAGAAACCTTCGACGCGCTGAATTTTGGCCCTGAAAAGTGGAGCATAATAGGGTAAACCGATCCTGTTACGGCGCGAAGTATTCTGGTACGTTTTCGCCCATGTCCATTCCCTTGTCGATAGTAACGATCGCTGGACTGCGGAGGTGTACTTGCTTGCTAACGAGGCACAAAAAAATACGGGAGTAAAAAGGGGAGGGGTGCGACACGAGGACTTCCCAAGAGGTCATCCATCCTAGTACTACTCTTGCCCAAGCACGCTTAACTGCGTAGTTCTGACGGGATCTGGTGCTTTAGTTATGGTATGATCGCACCTGTCAGGAGATGCTTGGTCTACGAATATAAACAGTTGGACTTCGACCGTCGCACACGAGGACTTCCCAGTGGTCCCCCACGTCCGAAAATGACAACTTCGGATGAGAAAGAACCGGGAAAATTTCTACGCACTGGATTTTGGCCCCGAAAAGCGGAGCTTCATAGGGTAAACCGATCCCGTAATGGTGCGAGGCAATCCTGTACATTTTCGCCCATGACCAGTCCCTTGTCGATAGTAACGATCGCTGGACTATGGCGGTGAGCTTGCTTGTTAAAATGGCACAAGAAAAAAGTGGGGTAAAAAGAGAAGGGGTGCAACACGAGGACTTCCCAGGAGGTCACCCAACCTAGTACTACTCTCGCCAAAGCATGCTTACCTGCGGAGCTATGACGGGATCCGGTGCTTTCGTGCTACTATGATCAAGCGGTCACGTCATACGCGGTCTGCGAATATAAGCAGGTGGACTTCGACCGTCGCACACGAAGACTTCCCAATGGTCCCCAAGCTCCTGAAACGACAAATCCAGTTAAGAAAGAACCTCGAAACCTTCGACGCGATGAATTTTGGCCTAAAAAAGCGGAGTATAATAGAGTAAACCGATCCCGTTACAGAGTGAGGCAATCCGATACGTTTCTGCCCATGTCCATTCCCTTGTCGGTAATAACGATTGCTAGACTGCGGAGGTGCACTTGCTTGCTAAAGTGGCACAAGAAAAAAATGGGGGTAAAAAGGGCAAGGGTGCAACACGAGTACTTCCCAAGAGGTCACCCATCTTAGTACGACGCTCGACCAAGCACGCTTAACTGCAGAGTTCTGATCGGATCCGATGCTTTAGTGCTGGCACGATCGCACCTGACACATGATGCGTGGTCTGTAAATTTAAGCAGGTGGACTTCGACCGTCGCACACGAGGACTTCATAGAGGTCCCCCACCTTCGGAAACGACAACTTCGATTGAGAAAAGACCAGGAAACCTTCAATGAGCTGGATTTTGGCCCTGAAAAGTGGAGCTTAATAGGGTAAACCGATCCCATAAGGGCGCGAGGCAATCCAGTACGTTTTCGCCCATGACTAGTCCCCTCGGTAGTAACGATCACTGGACTGCAGCGGTGCGCTTGCTTGCTAAAATGGCACAAGAAAATAGCAGGGGTAAAAAAGGGAGGGTGTCAGCACGAGGACTTCCCAGGAGGTCACCCATCCTAGTACTACTCTCGCCCAAGCACGTTTACCTGCGGAGCTCTGATGGGATCCGGTGCTTTTGTGCTGGTATGATCGCGCCTGTCACATGATGCGTAGTCTACGAATATAAGCAAGTGGACTTTGACCGTCGCACAAGAGGACTTCCTAATGGTCCCCCACCTCCGAAAACGATAACTCCGGTTAAGAAAGGACCAGGAAACCTTCGACACACTGAATTTTGGCCTCAAAAAGCTACGTATAATAGGGTAAGCCGATCCCGTTACGGAGCGAGGCAATATGGTACGTTTTTGCCCATGACTAATCCCTTGTCGGTAGTAAGGATCGCTGGACTACAGCGGTGCTCTTGCTTGCTAAAATGGCACAAGAAAAAAATGGGTGTAAAAAGGGGAGGGGTGCAGCACGAGTACTTCCCAGGAGGTCACCCATCCTAGTACTACTCTCTCCCAAGCACGCTTTACAGCAGAGTTCTGATGGGATCCGGTGTTATAGTACTTGTATGCTCGCATGAGGACTTCCCTGTGGACCTCGACTGTCTCGCACGAGGACTTCTCAGCGGTCCCCTGCCTCCGGAAACGAAAACTCCGATTCAAAAAGGACCAGGAAACCTTTGACGTGCTGGATTTTAGCCCTGAAACGCGGAGCTTAATGAGGTAAACCGATCTCGCTACGTAACGAGGCAATCCGATACATTTTCTCCCATGATTAGTCCCTTGTGGGAAGTAATGATCGATGGACTGCAGAGGTGTGCTTACTTGCTAAAGTGGCACAGGAAAAAAACAGGGGTGCAACACGAGGACTTCCTAGAAGGTCACCCATCCTAGTCCTACTCTAGCCCAACCACGCTTAACTACGGAGTTCTGATGGGATCCGGTGCTTTAGTGCTGGTATGATTGCACCCGTCAGGTGATGCTTGGTCTATGAATATAAGCAGTTGGACTTCGACATCGCACACGAGGACTTCCCAATGGTCCCCCACCTCCAAAAATGACAAATCCAGTGGAGAAAGGACCGGGAAACCTTCAACAAGCTAGATTTTGGCCCCGATGAGCGGAGCTTAATAGGGCAAACAGATCCTGCAATGGCACGAGGAAATCCGGTACGCTTCTGACCATGATCAGTCCCTTGTCGGTAGTAATGATCGCTGGACTGTGGTGGTGCACTTGCTTTCTAATATGGCACAAAAAACGGGTGTAAAAAGGGGAGGGGTGCAGCACAAGGACTTCCCAGGAGATCACCCATCCTAGTACTACTATCTCCCTAGCACGCTTTACTGCAGAGTTCTGATGGGATCCGATGTTATAGTACTTGTTTACTCGCACGAGGACTTTCCAGTGGACTTCGACCATCTCGCACGAGGACTTCCCAGCAGTCCCCTACCTCCGAAAACGAAAACTCCAATTTAAAAAAGACTAGGAAACCTTCGACGCGTTGGATTTGAGCCCCAAAACGCGGAGCTTAATGAGGTAAACCGATCTCGCTACGTAGCGAGGTAATCCGGCATGTTTCTACCCATGATCAGTCCCTTGTGGGAAGTAACGATCGCTGGACTGCGGAGGTGCGCTTACTTGCTAAAGTGGCACAGGAAAAAAGTGGGGGTAAAAAGGGGAGGGGTGCAACACGAGGACTTCCCAAGAGGTCACTGTTGTGCGAAAATATACCTAAATAAATAGGTGAATAATCGTACTTGTTTTACTTGCAAGTGCACAAGGTCAACAGTGTAGTATAGTGTGCGAATGCAAGATCATCTCCACAGGGATTGGTAAAGTTCAGTTTAGAATTATATTCGCAATATAAAAAGATAGAAATAATAAAAGTGTTGAGAAATAATAAAGATAAAATACTAAGGATAAAGGCGTAGGGACTTGATATCCACCACTAATTATGCTACCACAATATAATAGTATGCCAATGCTTTATTCATGCCATGTATACCTACTGGTCGCCAACCTAAGGGCATGGTATCTACTCCTTAAGCTATTGATTTCCCTAAGCAATGAGTTAGGCATGGTATCTACTCTAACTCTTTTCTTCCTCAAGGGATTCAGCATGGTATCTGCTTGAGTTGTTCCTTAAGAAAACATAAGTACTATGGAAATCGACAACCACATGAGACCTAGGGCATGGTATCTACTCTCGGTTTCCCATGTTGATTAACCCGGGTATCCGGATAAGATATCCCTTGTTACTAATGTTAGACCCAGGACTCGGTCATCCAAATTGATCTAACTAACAAGTCCATACCACATGCACATATTGATCAGACATATATATATGAGGAATTTAAATAAAAGCAGGTATTAATCAAGTTTAAGCAACACAACTTAAATATCGCAAAGGTGCCAATACTAAATTTATTGAGTAAACATAATTAGGGCTTCAACCAAGCCCTACTAAGAATTTAATTACACATAATAAAATAAAAAGGAAAGAAGAAACCCGAGAGAAGAGGCGTCAATTCTGCTCCACGGTCTCCTTCTCCAAGCTAAAACAAAAGAGAAAAGTGTTTTCTATCTAAGGTTGTAAGGTGTCTTCTTGTGTGTGAGTTTACAAGTGTATTTATAGGTCCTTGAGAAGTCCTAATAGACTCATGAGTTTCTAAACTTTCCTAAAACACAAAACTCCTTTATTTCCAAAATAGAGTTATTTCCAAAATAAGGTTATTTCCAAAATAGGGTTCTGCAGTTTACTATTCATGCCTGTACATTTGCGCTCGATCGCATGTGTCCTTGCGCTCGATCGCAGTGTGCGCTCGATCCTACAAGTGTGCGCATGATCGTATGTGCGCTCGATCGCATTGCATGTGCGCTCGATCGCACTTTGTCCAGAAATGCTTCAGGGCTTCTAGATTTCTTCCTTAAAGTGCCAAAACTGCTTCTTTTTCTCCAAGACCCTATAAAAACATGTAAAACACACAAATGGAGTAAAAGATACCAAATTAACGTAATAAAGGATCTAACAAGTGTAAATAAGGGGGCTTAAATATGTATATTTAAGCGTCTATCACACCCCCAAACTTACATATTGCTAGTCCCTTAGCAATACTAAATTAAAAACTAAAACAGAAATATAGATAAATCCAATGTTCATAGTGTCAATAAAAAAATCTAGATTTTACACAAAACAATGATGCGCATTCATGAGCAAGCTTAACAAGTGTAAACATATATCTGCAATGAATAAGAGTGTTGAACGTAAATCATATTCACTAGGTATTCTAAGATATCACAAGTTTGACTTCGGTGTGTGGTGATTAGCACATAAAAGATTGAGTTTCCAAGAAATTCAAATGGGTAGTGTTTCGATGACTCAAGATTCACCAAACTTCCTATTAGAGTCAACAAATATGGCATAGACTTTTATTTGCGAGATTTTTGCCAAGTTAGTTCCTTTAAGCTTTCTTGATGAGTCGTGTAACGAGCGTTTGGCCAATGACTCCCAAACCAGATGGTTTTAGGGCATTAGGTGTAAAGACACCCCTAAGGACTTACTGGCTCGAGTCAACAAGGCTACGAAACTAACTGATTTTTATGCTACCATTTAGAATTTTCCACATTTTGACGTGACACTCAATGCTTACTGAGGCAAGAGGGCCAGTTACTCAGCAAAAAATTCCTTTTTAATGATCACTTAAGATTTTCCACCTTTTGACGTGACACTCAATGCTTACTGAGGCAAGAGGGCCAGTTACTCAGCGGAAGATTTGTTTTTATTGATCATTAGGAGCATTTTTTTTTCTTTTTGAGCACGAATCAATCTTTTCTATTTTTATATGCCAAAATGTCAATCTAATAAGTCATCTAGTTCACAGTCAAGCAAAAGAAACATACCAATCCAAATATCATGTCATACCCCACACAGCTATGTGCTAATGTGCTCGTGATAGTTCAAGTTAAACTTGTGAATTCTTAAATGCCAAAAGGGCAGTGATCTAGGTTCAAAACTTGTTTATTGACCTATATGTTCAAAGTGTTACGCTCACTGATGAAGACAAATCATAACATTTTGTTTAGATCATAAAAAGTTTTATTGGACATAATGAACAAGCATTTATCTATGAAAATAATAACAAAACAACAAAAAAATGTGGGACATAGTGAGTGTGTGAATGGGTCCCCATACCCCCAAACTTAAATTGCACATTGTCCCCAATGTGTGAATAGCATAGAAGGAGCTGACCTGGGAGATGGAGAACTGATGGCTGACATGGCTCGTAGCACACCCCCAAACTTGAACGGATGCACACATTGTCCCTAAAAAAGAAAAACTAACGTAATACGGGAAAACAAGAAGTAATAAAAATAAATAAATAACAATAAATACGTAAAATAATAAAAATAAAAGGATAAGCTGTGGGGTGCCTCCCATGAGCGCTAAGTTTAACGTCTTCAGCCGGACCAAACTTTATTTTTCCCCAAAACTGAGAGTGGTAGCAGCTAGCATAGGAAGTGTCTTATTCTCTCCCATATAGGCATAAGATAAGTGCTCGGGTAACTGCTTGAATTCCAAGTTAGGTGCCTGTACAATAAAAGGGGGAAGAATAGTATTAGTAGGCCTAAGAATTTCAAATGGATCAGTGTACTTACTTGGAGGCTTTGGAAAGGCTTTTAGAAGGTGCATAGTTTCAATGATGTTATCAGTAACATCCTTGCATTTGGGCTCAATATCCGATCTTGGGACACTATAGTTAAGAGCAGGTTCTATTGGATCAACGTGATGGACCTGAAAAGCTTCCTCAACAACACTTTGCGTCATGCATACATTAAAACATTTTATATTATCTGGGGGTAATTTTAATGCATTATATCTTTTGAGTTCAACCTTCTCACTATTTACCTTCTCCATCTCACTTACCTTGGATGTGGATGCTTGTGTAGGCTCATCAGTTTCAATGATCTTACCATTTGTTAGAGTTGTCACGGCATTTAGTTGCTGATGTCCTCTTGGATGTGGTAGTGTTTGTGCAGGAAGTTCTCCTTGCTGTCTTCCACTTAACTCCTTAGCCATTTGCCCCATTTGTACTTCCAGCCTTTGGATGGTTTGCTCATGCTTTGCAATTGTTTGTCTTTGCTGATCTTGTGAAGTTATCAATGTTGCCATTAGTTGTTGTTGCTGAGTGGCCAATTGTTTTACAAGACTTTCTAGATCATCCTTCTTGGGTTCTGGAACTGGTTGGGCTGCTTTATGACAGTTCCCTTGTTTCTCTTGAAGGTTCAAGTTGCTTTGATTGTTGCTCCATGAGAGGTTGGGGTGGTGCTTCCATCTAGGATTGTAGGTATTTGTATATGCATTGTGCGGTCCCTCATAATTTGCTTGCTCTTGACCTGCATATGAATACAAAGGGCAAGTGTTAGTAATGTGATCAAAACGAGAACATATAGCACATACCTGGAGTGGTTTGCCTCGCGGACTAGGTGATATGTTTTGACTAGTCATGGCATATATGAGCATATCTAGCTTCCTCTCCATAGCATCTAGACAAGTATATTGAGCTTCTGTTATTGGTGCTTCTCCCTTTGAATGAATTAGTTGAACCGCTTCAGTGCAACAGTTTCAGTACTGCTGCTTGGGTACTCTCTGGACCTTTTGCGCTCGATCGCAGCTCCTCTACGCTCGATCGCAGACTTGCGCTCGATCACAATAAGGACAGAAACTCCTCCTCTGCACACCTGAACAGAAAACGAAAAGAAGGAATAAATCTGATTTTTGATAAAAATAAAACAGAACAGAATAAAATAGAATAAATTAAAATAATAATAAAAAAAACTAACGAAAATAATTCCAAAAAGAAATTTAGCACAATCCCCGGCAACGGCGCCAAAAACTTGTTGTGCGAAAATATACCTAAATAAATAGGTGAATAATCGTACTTGTTTTACTTGCAAGTGCACAAGGTCAACAGTGTAGTATAGTGTGCGAATGCAAGATCATCTCCACAGGGATTGGTAAAGTTCAGTTTAGAATTATATTCGCAATATAAAAAGATAGAAATAATAAAAGTGTTGAGAAATAATAAAGATAAAATACTAAGGATAAAGGCGTAGGGACTTGATATCCACCACTAATTATGCTACCACAATATAATAGTATGCCAATGCTTTATTCATGCCATGTATACCTACTGGTCGCCAACCTAAGGGCATGGTATCTACTCCTTAAGCTATTGATTTCCCTAAGCAACGAGTTAGGCATGGTATCTACTCTAACTCTTTTCTTCCTCAAGGGATTCAGCATGGTATCTGCTTGAGTTGTTCCTTAAGAAAACATAAGTACTATGGAAATCGACAACCACATGAGACCTAGGGCATGGTATCTACTCCCGGTTTCCCATGTTGATTAACCCGGGTATCCGGATAAGATATCCCTTGTTACTAATGTTAGACCCAGGACTCGGTCATCCAAATTGATCTAACTAACAAGTCCATACCACATGCACATATTGATCAGACATATACATATGAGGAATTTAAATAAAAGCAGGTATTAATCAAGTTTAAGAAACACAACATAAATATCGCAAAGGCGCCAATACTAAATTTATTGAGTAAACATAATTAGGGCTTCAACCAAGCCCTACTAAGAATTTAATTACACATAATAAAATAAAAAGGAAAGAAGAAACCCGAGAGAAGAGGCGTCAATTATGCTCCACGGTCTCCTTCTCCAAGCTAAAACAAAAGAGAAAAGTGTTTTCTATCTAAGGTTGTAAGGTGTCTTCTTGTGTGTGAGTTTACAAGTGTATTTATAGGTCCTTGAGAAGTCCTAATAGACTCATGAGTTTCTAAACTTTCCTAAAACACAAAACTCCTTTATTTCCAAAATAGAGTTATTTCCAAAATAAGGTTATTTCCAAAATAGGGTTCTGCAGTTTACTATTCATGCCTGTACATTTGTGCTCGATCGCATGTGTCCTTGCGCTCGATCGTAGTGTGCGCTCGATCCTACAAGTGTGCGCACGATCGTATGTGCGCTCGATCGCATTGCATGTGCGCTCGATCGCACTTTGTCCAGAAAGTGCTTCAGGGCTTCTAGATTTCTTCCTTAAAGTGCCAAAACTGCTTCTTTTTCTCCAAGACCCTATAAAAACATGTAAAACACACAAATGGAGTAAAAGATACCAAATTAACGTAATAAAGGATCTAACAAGTGTAAATAAGGGGGCTTAAATATGTATATTTAAGCGTCTATCAGTCACCCATCCTAATACTACTCTCTCCCAAGCACGCTTAGCTGCGAAATTCTGATGGGATCCGGAGCTTTAGTACTGGTATGATCGCACCCGTCACGTGATGCACAGTCTACGAATATAAGCAGGTGTACTTCGACCGTCGCACACAAGGACTTCCGAGTTGTTCCCCACCTCCGGAAACGACAACTCTGGTTGCGAGAGGACAAGGAAACCTTCGACGCGCATGATTTTGGCCCCGAAAAAACTAGCTTAATAGGATAAACCTATCCCGCTATGGTGCGAGGCAATCCGGGATGTTTCCGCCCATGACCAGTCCCTTCTTGGTAGTAATGATAGTTGGACTGTGGCGGTGCGCTTGCTTGCTAAAATGGCACAAGAATAAAGTGGGGGTAAAAAGGGGAGGGGTGCAACACAAGGACTTCCCAGGAGGTCACACATCCTAGTACTACTCTCGCCTAAGCATGCTTAACTGTGGAGTTCTGATGGGATCTGATGCTTTAGTGCTGGAACGATTGCACCGAACACGTGATGCGTGGACTGTGAATATAAGAAGGTGGACTTCGACCGTCACACACGAGCACTTCCCGATGGTCCCCCATCTCCAAAAATGACAACTCCAGTTGAGAAAAGAACAGGAAACCTTCGACGCACTGGATTTTGGCCCCGAAAAGCAGAGCTTAATAGGGTGAACCGATCCCGCTACAACGCAAAGCAATTTGGTACGTTTCCGTCCATGACCAGTCCCTTATCGGTAGTAACGATCGCTGGATTGCAGAGGTTGATAAGAATTCATAATATCTATATGTTTGTTATATTTCCTCATGTTTTAATGGTTATAAATGCATAAATCTTGGATTTTGATTATGTTTCGTATTTTGTGGAGTAGATTAAGGAGTTAAATCAAATTGAATTCAAAATCAAGAGATTTGGAGAGGAAAAATCGAAGTTCAAAGCTGCAGCGCTGGGAAGTCGACGCTACAGCGTTGGAATCGCACTGGAAGGGAAATAATTGTAAAGAGAGGATAAAAACTCAAAGCTGCAGCGCTGGTTCATGGGGCGCTGCAGCGCTGGTTAGGATTCAATTTATGCCTGGTGCTACAGCTCTGGGAAGTTGGCGCTGCAGCGCTAGCTGGCGGATTCAGAATTTTATAAATAGTAACCCTAACCGAACGAAAAGGAGATCAGGCAGAAAGAAGGGCGGCTGTTGAAAAGACACAGATTATTCACAAGAAAAATTCCTCTTCTCTTTTCTTTAGGCGTTCTTTTAATTATGAGTAGCTAAATACTTTTCTTCCAGCTGAAGGATAATTGAAGTCTTAGTTCTTCAAGAATTGTGAGATCTAAATAATTTTCATTGTTCTCTTATTTCTTCACTATTTATATAGCTTCTATATTTATTAAAAATTATTGTCTTGATTGATTGACGCAAAGGGCCCGTTGTTCAATTATCAGGTTAATAAATTACCATTTAGAACTTTAAATCCGTAATTGTTTAAATGTTCTAATATTAGTGGTTAAATAACATAGTTGATTATAGAGAGATTTTCGATTTATGTTATGAAGATATATAATCTAGTCTAAATGAATCGACCTTGTGTATTTGTTGGCTAGAATTGGTAGTCTCTCTAATTATTAATGTTGTCGATAGATTAAATCCTAAGAGCTTGTTTAGGGTTGTTTATTAACAAGGGAAGTAATCAAAGAACTTGTTTTGGTTATCGAGAAAGTAATGAGAGATAGGTTGTTAGAGCTTGTTAATAACCATAACCAATTTAGTGAAGAATAGAAGATTTTATCCTTGTATCCGTGATCAGTTCTCTGAACCAATTCTGAAATTATACCTTTGGTTGGATATTTTCCTGATATTGATTTCTCCTTAGTTTTTAGTTGATTATAATTGCTTTCTCTTTTATTTCACTTCGAAATATCAAACCCCCCCTTTTTATTTGCTTTAATTTTCATTAAAATAAATCTACCCAATCTCTTTGGATACGACCTTGCTCATCACTGTTACAATTTGTATTTTTAGAGAGTGAGAATTTTATTATTTGTTGGATTCGACACCCACCAAATTTTTGGCGTCGTTGCCAGGGATCGGTGTTAATTAGATTTATTTTAATGCTTCGTTCTTCTCGTGCAGGTGAACTCCAATACGATCCTAAGATTGAGAAGACGGTTCGGAAGTTGAGGAAGGAAGCTAAATTGCGTGACAAGCAAACATCTTCATCCTCACCCCCCGGATTTAATTTAGTACCTGACTTGGTTGATTCATCTAGTGATTCTGAAATAGAAGAAGTAATGGCCAACTAAGAGAGAACTTTAATGGAATTGGTAGCACCAAATATAAATCAACAACCACTCTGCATTGCATATGCAGCTTTGGAAATCGGTTTTGAGTTAAAATCTGGATTGATCCATTTGCTCCCAACTTTTCTTGGTCTTGAGAATGAAGATCCTTATAAGCATCTGAAAGAATTCCACGTGGTGTGTTCAAGCATGAAACCGCAAGGAGTGACCAAAGAACAAATCAAATTACATGTTTTCCCATTCTCGCTGACTGAAAAAGCAAAGGATTGGTTATTTTATTTGCCCCCTGGTTCTATAACCACATGGATGGAGATGGTGAGCTTGTTCCTCGATAAATTTTTCCCTGCATCACGAGCTGCTGGCATTAGAAGGGAGATATGTGGAATAAAACAGAAAGATACAGAGACCTTTCATGAGTATTGGGAAAGATTTAAGCAACTCTGTGCAAGCTGCCCACAACATGGAATTTCTGAACAACTCCTCATTCAATATTTCTACAAAGGGCTCCTACCCATGGAAAGGAAGATGATGGATGCAGCAAGTGGAGGTGCCATAGTGAACAAAACTCCTCGTGACGCTAAAGATTTGATCTTCATCATGACCGTTAACTTACAACAATTTGGATTCAGGCAGGACACATCTCCAATAAGGGTGAATGAGGTAAGTATATCTTCCCTTGAAAATCAAATATCCAATCTAACTTCTATTGTTCAACAGTTAGCTGTAGGAAATATGCAACAAGTGAAAGCTTGTGGGATTTGTGCTACCATTGGTTATCCAACTGACATGCGCCCTACACTTCAAGATGATTCCTATGAGCATGCCAATGCAGTTGGAGGATTTCCAGGCCTACCACAAAGGAAATACGATCCCTATTCAAATACCTACAACCTAGGATGGAAGGATCATCCCAATTTCAGCTATGGAGCAAGACCACAATTCCAACACTTTCAACATAGACCACCTGCTCCACCACCACAACAAACCTCCACAAGTTCAGGTATATCTCTAGAAGAAATTGTTAAATCACTTGCAACTAACACGCAGCAATTTTAACAGGAGACAAGAACAAGCATTCAGTAACTGGAGAATCAAATGAGTCAACTGGCATCTTCTATGAATAGATTGGAATCTCAAGGTAGATTGCCCTCACAAACTGTTGTTAACCCAAAACAAAATGCTAGTGCAGTGACCTTGAGAAGCAGGATGGATTTGAAGGAACCCAGTAAGGCCGCACGTGGAGAAGAAATTGAAAAAGAATTAGTTGCTCCTCAACCTCAAACTGACCAACTTAGAGGACTCGATAGTGAACAACCAAAGGCAATGGTGACAAATCCTCCCTTTCCTACTAGATTGACTAAATCCAAGAAAGAAGAGGAAGAGAAGGAAATTCTTGAAAGTTTTAGCAAGGTTGAGGTAAATATTCCCTTACTTGATGCAATTAAACAAGTGCCTCGATATGCTAAATTTCTCAAAGAGTTGTGCACCAACAAGAGGAAGTTGAAAGGTAATGAAAAGATAAGTATGGGGGAAAATGTTTCAGCCGTCCTCCAGAAAAAATTACCTCCAAAATGCAAGGACCCAGGTATGTTTACTATCCCTTGCAAACTAGGTGATGTTAGGATTGAGAAAGCAATGCTAGATCTAGGAGCTTCAATAAATGTCATGCCTCTCTCTATTTATTCATCTTTGAATATTGGTCCATTAAAAGAAACAGGTGTGATTATTCAACTTGCTGATAGATCTAATGTATATCCTGAAGGAGTCTTAGAGGATGTCTTAGTACAAGTTAATGGGTTGGTCTTTCCTGCTGATTTTTATGTTCTTGACATGAAATAAGATGACTCTTCTAATTCAACACTAATGTTATTAGGAAGGCCATTTCTAAAAACATCTAAAACAAAAATTGATGTGCATGATGGTACACTCACAATGGAATTTGATGGTGAAATTATTAAATTCAATATTTATGATGCCATGAGGTACCCTAATGATGTGTCTTCTGTTTTTGTTATGGATGTTATTAACCCATTGGCGCAGGAAATCTTTGATCTAATTGATGATGATAAGCTAAAAGTTATACTTAGTAGGCATTTCACTCTTGAAGGGACTGCTACAACTGAAGAACTCGTCATCCAAGAAGAAGCAAGGAACTTTGAGTCCGAAATGGGAAAAAAGTGCTAGAAGAACAAATAATAATAACTGAATTGAAAACTTTACTTGCTCATTTGAAATATGCTTATTTAGAGAAAAATATTTTCCCCATTATAATATCTTCTTCGTTGACAGGCAAAATGGAAGAACGGTTACTGGAAGTCCTAAGAAGGTATATATTTTCGGGAAAGCTGAAATCTCGGTGGACTGGACCATACACCGTGACAAGTGTATCACCTTTTAGTACCGTTGAAATACGACACAAGAAAAACAAGGCGACGTTCAAGGTCAACGGGCATAGATTGAAGCACTACATCATGGGGACGTTTGACCCTCAATCGTCCACAACCATTCTCCAAGAGCCATAAATCGGAAAGTCTAGCCAAAGACGTTAAAGAATGGCGCTTTTGGGAGGCAACCCAACTTTTTGTCTTACTTTCCTTGTTTTCTTTGTTTTATCCTTTTTTGTTTATTTTGGCGATCAGCTTAAGAGACTCGAAGACCAAGTTGCCAGATTGGACAGAAACATGACAACTTTCCTTGCTTACATGGGATTCACACCACCTCCACCCCCAAGCACATGACTGATATCTTGGTCGATACTCAACATTTTCAGGGGAGTTTTCTACTTACTCTTGTTCTTTTATAGTTTTTGAGCATCTATTTTTGATACATTAAGGACAATGTATGGATTAAGTGTGGGGGAGGGTCTTTGACATATGAATTTGATTTTACTTTGAACTTCACTTTTAGCTCCATTTTGATCAATTTTTGCGTCATTTTTCAAGAAAATTTTCAAAAATCCAAGTGATACTTTAGTTCTTGTTTGTGATCCTTCTCTTCTAAATTCTAGATTCTGTCGATGCTTGTCTTAAATGATCTAGATTATTGTGAATTATTGAGATAAATTGAGGCGTAATAAGGGATTAACATGAATAGTTGAATTCTTATTTACTACACAATGATTAGTTGCTCTTGATGATTGATTGAATGAAAAATGTGTGGGATCTAATGCACATCACCCTTTTTGTGCGCTTTTGAGCCAATGAACATTATATTATATTATGCTCCATTTTCTTAATTGAGTGATTGTCATGCATAGTTGATTTTTCTAGAACTTGCTTTGTTATGCATGTCAGGAGACTACATTGTTGAATTGGATGCATTGAATTAATAAGGGCATTTAGGTGGAGCCATTTAGCTTTCTTAAAAAGCCTACCTTGATTTTTACCTTAGAAAGTCAATTTTGAACCTTGGCCTTTTTGTTAGAAGTTAACCATGGTATAAGCAATGTCAACCCATTCTTTTGTCGATTTCCCTCTTTTGAACCTTGAATTGAAGGAACGTACTAGCTTGTTCACATGAAGCTTCAAATTATCTTTGAAAGGATTGAAAGATGCTTGGAATAAAGTGATTCAAGTTATAAGTGCCTTGGTTCTTCAAGAAAAAAAAAAAAAAGGCGGCCAGAAAGAGAGAAAAGTTGTGCAATTTCAATTATTTGGAAGTGAATTGATTGAAGAAAACATTTGATGTTATTGAGTTGTGCTTTGTGTGGAGAAGTTGGTATAATTCATTTGATAAAAGTACCTAAAAAATTCCTTCTCACCACACCTTATCTAAGCCTCGTTACAACCCATTTAAGACCCTTAAATTCTTTGCATTCAATTCAATCCATTGATGATAAAGATGTGATATATTAGCAAGCTTATGGTAAAGATCATCTATGTTTTGACTTGAGAGTTCATTGTTACCCTAAACACTTTGAGCGTACTGAGTGAATCCAATGAAAGGGTGTTAGATCCTATTGCATTTTGATTTCGAGAAGATCATTGAGGTGATTGTTCATGGGTGTGGTTTATAAGAATTTACTCTATGAAATTATTCCTTTCTTATTTGTCTTTAGATTTAAATCTCTAAGGCATGATAATTTGGATTATAGAGGATGAGTAAAGGTAGAAGAAGGAATGATGAGAGGTGCGCTTGATTACTAAAGTGGCACAAGAAAAAAGCGGGGATAAAAATGGGACGGGTGCAACACGAGTACTTCCCATGAGGTCTCCTATCCTAGTACTACTCTCGCGTAAGCACGCTTACCTGCGGAGCTCTGATGGGATCCGGTGCTTTCGTGCTGGTATGATCGCACCCGTCACATGATGCGCGGTCTGCGAATATAAGCAGGTGGACTTCGACCGTCACACACGAGTACTTCCCAGTGGTCCCCCACCTCCGAAAACGACAACTCTGGTTAAGAAACGACCAGGAAACCTTCGACGCGCTGAATTTTGGCCATGAAAAGTGGAGCATAATAGGGTAAACCAATCCCATTACGGTGCAAGGCAATCCAGTACGCTTTTGCCCATGTCCATTTCCTTGTCGGTTGTAATGATCGCTGGACTGCGGAGGTACGCTTGCTTTCTAAAGTGGCACAAGAAAATAGCGGGGGTAAAAAGGGGAGGGGTGCAACATGAGGACTTTCAAGGAGGTCACCCATCCTAGTACTACTCTCGCCCAAGCACGCTTAGCTGTGGAGTTCTGATGGGATCCGGTGCTTTAGTGCTGGTATGATCGCACTCGTCAGGTGATGCTTGGTCTACGAATATAAGCAGTTGGATTTCGACCATCGCACACGAGAACTTCCCAGTGGTCCCCCACCTCCAGAAAGGATAACTCCGAATAAGAAAAGACCAGGAAACCTTCGACGCGCTAGATTTTAGCCCCAAAAAGCAGAGCTTAATAGGGTAAACCGATCCTGCAATGGCGCAAGGCAATTCGGTACGTTTTCGCCCATGACCAGTCCCTTATCGGTACCTTCGACTGCGGCGATGCGCTTGCTTGCTAAAATGGCACAAGAAAAAAGCGGGGGTAAAAATGGGAGGGGTACAACACGACGACTTCCTAGGAGGTCACCCATCCTAGTATAACTCTCGCCCAAGCAAGCTTTACTGCAGAGTTCTGATGGGATCCGGTGCTACTTGTATGTTGGCACCCGTCAGGTGATGCGCGATCTACGAATATATGCAGGTGGAAATCGACCATCGCACACGAGGACTTCCCAGTGGTCCCACACCTCTGGAAACAATAACTACTGCTGAAAAAGGATTAGGAAACCTTCGACGCGCATGATTTTGGCCCCGAAAAGTGGAGCTTAATAAAGTAAACCAATCTCGCTACAGTGCGAGGCAATCCAGTATGTTTTCGCCCACAACTAGTCCCTAGTCAGTTGTAACGATCGCTGCACTGCGGAGGTGCGCTTGCTTGCTAAAGTGGCACAAGATAAAAGGGAGATGTGCAACACGAGGACTTCCCAAGAGGTCACCCATCCTAGTGCTACTCTTGCCCAAGCATGCTTAACTACAGAGTTCTGATGAGATCCGGGGCTTTAGTGCTGGTATGATCGCACCCGTCATTTGATGCACGGTCTGAGAATATAAGAAGGTGGACATCGACTGTCTCACAAGAGGACTTCCTAGTGGTCCCCCACCTCCAGAAATGACAACTCCAGTTGAGAAAGAACTAGGAAACCTTTGACGGGCAGGATTTTGGCCCTGAAAAGCAGAGCTTAATTGGGTAAACTGATCCCGCTACGGCGCGAGGCAATTCGGTATGTTTCTGCCCACGACCAGTCCCTTGTCGGTAGTAACGATTACTAGACTGTGGCGGTGCGCTTTCTTGCTAAAAGGGCACAAGAAAAAAGTGGGGGTAAAAAGAGGAGGGGTGCAACATGAGGACTTCCTAGGAGGTCACCTATCCTAGTACTACTCTCGCCCAGGCACGCTTAACTAAGGAGTTCTGATGGGATCTGGTGTATTAGTGCTAGTATGATCGCACCCATCACGTGATGCACGATATGCGAATATAAGTAGGTGGACATCGACCGTCGCACACGAGGACTTCCTAGTGGTCCCCCACCTCCGGAAACGATAACTCCGGTGGAGAAAGGACCAGGAAACCTTCGACACCCTGGATTTTGGCCCCGACAAGTGGAGCTTAGTAGGGTAAACCGACCCTGCAATGGCTCGACGCAATCCAGTACATTTCTGCCCATGACCAGTCCCTTGTTGGTAGTAATGATCGCTGGACTGCGGCGGTGTGCTTGCTTACTGAAATGGCACAAGAAAAAAATGGGGGTAAAAATGGGAGGAGTGCAACACGAGGACTTCCCAGGAGGTCACCCATCCTAGTACTACTCTCGCCCAAGCACGCTTTACTGTGAAATTCTGATGGGATCTGGCGCTGTAATACTTGTATGCTCGCACCCGTCAAGTGATGCGCGATTTGCGAATATAAGTAGATGGATATCAATCGTCGCACACGAGGACTTCCCAGTGGTCCCGCACCTCCGGAAACGACAAATCCGGTTGAAAAAGGACCAGGAAACCCTCGACGCGCTAGATTTTGGCCCTGAAAAGTGGAGATTAATACGGTAAACCAATCTCGCTACCGTGCGAGGCAATGTGGTACGTTTCTGCCCACGACCAGTCCCTAGTCGGTAGTAACGATCGCTGCACTGCGGAGGTGCGCTTGCTTGCTAAAGTGGAACAAGATAAAAGTAGGGGTAAAAAAAGGAGGGGTGCAACACAAGGACTTCCCAGAAGGTCACCCATCCTAGTACTACTCTTGCCAAAGAATGCTGAACTACGGAGTTCTGATGAGATTCGGGGCTTTAGTGCTGGTACGATCGCACCCGTCATGTGATGTGTGGTATGAGAATATAAGCAGGTGGACATTGACCGTCGCACAATAGGGCTTCCCAGTGGTCCCCCACCTCCAGAAACGACAACTCCAGTTGAGAAAGTATTAGGAAACCTTCGATAGGTAGGATTTTGGCCCCGAAAAGTGGAGTTTAATAGGGTAAACCGATCCCGCTACGACGCAAGACAATTCGGGACGTTTCTGCCCATGACCAGTCCCTTATGGGAAGTAACGATCGTTGGCTTGTGGAGGCGCGCTTGCTTGCTAAAGTGGCACAGGAAAAAAGGGGGGGTGCAACACGATGACTTCCTAGGAGGTTACCCATCCTAGTACTACTCTCGCCTAAGTGCGCTTAACTGCGGAGTTCTGATGGGATCAAGTGCTTTAGTGCTGGTATGATCGCACCCGTCACGTGTTGCGCGGTCCTGCGAATATAAGCAAGTGGACAGCGACCGTCGTACACGAGGACTTCCTAGGGTTCCCCCACCTCCAGAAATGATAACTCCAATTAAGAAAGGACCAGGAAACCTTCAACGCTTGATTTTGGCCCAGAAAAGCGGAGCTTAATAGCATAAACCGATCTCGCTACGGCGCGAGACAATTCGGGACATTTCCGCCCATGACTAGTCCCTTGTGGGAAGTAATGATCGCTGGACTGCGGAGGTGTGCTTGCTTGCTAAAGTGGCACAAGAAAAAAGTGGGGGTAAAAAGGGGAGGGGTGCAACACGAGGACTTCCTAGGAGGTTACCCATCCTAGTACCACTCTCACCCAAAGCACGCTTAACTGCGGAGTTCTAATGGGATATGGTGCTTTAGTGCTGGTATGATCGCACCCGTTATGTGTTGTTTGGTCTGCGAATATAAGCAAGTGGACATCGATCGTCGCACACGAGGACTTCCTAGGGGTCCCCCATCTCCGAAAACAACAACTCCGATTGAGAAAGTACCAGGAAACCTTCGACGCGCTGGATTTTGGCCCCGAAAAATGGAGCTTAATAGGGTAAACCGATCCCGCTACAGCGCGAGGCAATCCGGTACGTTTTCGCCCATGACTAGTCTTTTGTCAGTAGTAACGATCGCTGGACTGCAAAGGTGTGCTTGCTTGCTAAAGTGGCACAAGAAAAAAATAGGGGTAAAAATGGGAGGGGTGCAACACGAGCACTTCCCATGAGGTCACCCATCCTAGTACTTCTCTCGCCCAAGCTCGCTTAACTTCGAAGTTCTGATGGGATCCGGTGCTTTAGTACTGGCATGATCGCACCCATTATGTGATGCGCGGTCTGCGAATATAAGCAGGTGGACTTCGACCCTCGCACACGAGGACTTCTCATTGGTCCCCCACCCCCGGAAACTTCAACTCTGGTTGAGAAAGGACCAGGAAACCTTCGACATGATAGACTTTGGACCCGAAAAGCGGATCTTTATAGCGTAAACCGATCCTAATACTGTGCGAGGCAATCCGGTACGTTTTCGCCCATGACTAGTCCCTTGTCGAAAGTAACGATCGCTGGAATGCGGAGGTGCATTTGCTTGCTAAAGTGGCACGAGAAAAAAAAATAGGGGTAAAAAAGGGAGGGGTGCAACACGAGGACTTCCTAAGAGGTCACCCATCCTAGTATTTCTCTCGCCTAAGCACGCTTAACTGCGGAATTCTGATGGGATCCGGTGCCATAGTGCTGGTTCGATCGCACCCGTCACGTGATGCGCAGTCTGCGAATATAAGCAGGTGCACTTCGACCGTCGCACACGAGGACTTCCCAGTGGTTCCCCACCTCCAGAAACGTCAACTCCGATTGAGAAAGGACAAGGAAACCTTCGACGCACTGGATTTTGGCCCCGATGAGCAGAGCTTAATAGGGTAAACCGATCCTGCAATGGTACGAGGCAATCCGGTACGTTTTCGACCATGACCAGTCCTTTGTTGGTAGTAACGATCGCTGGACTGCGGCGGTGCACTTGCTTGTTAAAATGGCACAAGAAAAAAGTGGGGGTAAAAAGGGGAGGGGTGCAACACGAGGACTTCCCAAGAGGTCACCCATCCTAGTACTACTCTCTCCCAAGCACACTTTACTGCGGAGTTCTGATGGGATCCGGAGCTTTAGTGCTGGTACGATCGCACCCATTATGGGATGTGCGGTCTGCGAATAAGCAGGTGGACTTCGACCGTAGCACACAAGGACTTCCTAGTGGTTCCTCATCTCCGGAAACGAAAACTCCGGTTGAGAAAGGATGTGGAAACCTTCGATGCACTGGATTTAGGCCCTGAAAAGCGGAGCTTAATAGGGTAAACCGATCCTGCTACGGCGCGAGGCAATTCGGTACGTTTTCGCACATGACCAGTCCCTTGTAGGTTATAACGATCGCTGGACTGTGGAGGTGCACTTGATTGCTAAAGTGGCACAAGAAAAAAATGGGGGTAAGAAGATGAGGGGTGCAACTAGAGGACTTCCCAGGAGGTCACCCATCCTAGTACTACTGTAACCCATCCCAGGTTGGCCACCCCCGAGACGGTGTCATCACATTTTGAAATCTCAAGCACGACACTTATATGCAACAATAAAATAAATAACACCAATAGAAAAATTTTACATAAATCCTCAACCCTCAACAAGAGAGTTACCTCGATCTGATCTTTAAACATTAACTACGACGTAAAATGCATGAATATATACAAATAAATTTTTCTTCTTATTTTCTCATTAGTCTGAGGATGATGACACGCACGTGGCTTACAGAAATGATTTCTTCTGAACCTTAACTCACCAAATTATTTGTCAAGCCTGCTACCTGAAAATCATTGTACAATGAGGAGTGAGATTCACAAGCTCAGTGAATTAAATTTACTAAAAGTATTCCAAATTCCAAAAATAGTCCTTTAATATTTAATCTTTTATTTTTCACATAACCTGACAACAACTTTCTACTATCATTACACATGTAATATGATTCATTCTCTATCAATATCTTCTTCACAATCATTGGTCCACCTTAAGACCATCAATTATCTCATAATTACCTCGTAATGAGGTTCACATCATAAAGTCCATCATTTAGATGGTTCTTATCACCATAACTGTCTCTTTCTATGAGACTCAATCATCTATAATTAAATTCACAATAATATTCCACATCTCAGCATTTTAAAAATCTTACTATCATAGTTGTCTCTTTTTATGAGACTCAATCATCTATAATGATATTCACAATAATACATCACACCTCAGCATTTCAATAATATTATCTTCATAACTGTCTCTTTCTATGAGACTCAATCATCTATAATTGTATTTACAATAATACATCATACCTCAGCATTTCATTAATGCAGCAATAATTAAAACAGATGCAATGCATGAATGATTATGATGGGAATGTCTTCACACCTGTCGACAGGTTGTTATTATCTTAGACCGGCTGCCTTCTCGGTTATTTCATTCTCATTTAGACTGGCTGCCTTCTCAGTTCTTTAAAACTTATCCTGGCTGTCACGGAATTTATTTCTAGCATACATCGGCTGTCATGGTTTTTAAATTAGACTGGTTGCCCTCTCGGTTCTTTCATTTTCATTAGACCGACTGCCTTCCCGGTTCTTTTCTTTCATTAGACAGGCTGCCTTCCCGGTTCTTTTCTTTCTCATTTAATGCATATACATATGAACAATGATATCAAATGAACATATGAACAGTAACATAAAAACAACAAAATTTTAAAACAATTAAATTGGCATTCCTGATCATTCTCAAATTTATATAAAATTTTCCTCTAAGACTCTCTCATCCCAAATCACATCAAATCCTCCATTAAAACTTGTCAAGATTCACTAAATTTCATCCCAAATCTCATCAAATCATCCATCAAAGATTGTTAAGATCCACAAAAATTTATCTCCTCAAAAATTTGTATCAAAATCTCAACCATAGCTCATCAAGAATTCCACTTCTCTCTTTTATTATTAAATCAACTCATTTTTCTAATAATATTTCTTCTCACATAATAATTTTCTACGATTCCAACATTTATACCATATCTATCCACCCAAAGATTTATCTACCACCCAATCATACTTTAATAATTAAATTTAATATTATTATCAAATAATTGATTTTTACTTAGACTACTTAAAGTAAATCCAACTATCCACGTAGCTCTTAAAACTACCCGTGGATCACCTTCTTGCTTTTCCCGTTTCTCTCAGAAATTCCCCCAGTTATAGATCGTCAACACCTCACATCATATTTGTATAAATTTTCTAATTTATTCTTCAATTCAATATAAACCACACACTTTGAAAATTCCCACTTTGACTTTCTAGGAATTTTATAAATGTCAGAAATTCAAAAATAAACACTATGTTATTACCTTCTATTTCTTTGATAGCTTTTCCCGATTCTCTATGCAATTCCACAGAAAACTCTTTCAAAATTTTGCTCTTCCAGCATTTCTTTGAGTCCCCAAATATTTTGAGAAAAACAAGAGAGATTGAAAGAAACTGAACGAAATCGTTCAGTTTCTGAATATGTTTGCATATATATATATATATATATATATATATATATATATATATACATTTTCTTTGGCTTTAGCAGCCCCTCCCATCTTACATTTCTCGAGCTTTCAAATTTACTCCACGTTTTGGAGACGTGGAAGACATGCAGAGTTTCAAATGAAACTCTGCTTCCCTTGGCAGCAGGTGGCTGCCTTTAATTTTTTTCTTCAACTGCCTCCGCCCCCCCTCCTAATTCTTAGCTGTCACAAATTGGCAATGTGGGAGACATTCAGCCTTCCACAATTTACTTGGCAGCAGGTGCTGCCATCTACTGTACACAACTTTTGACTTTTTTTTTAAAAAAAAAATTAATTTTTTTTCTTCTTCTGGACGTCCAGATTTTTTTTTTTTTACTTCTTTTCTTTTAATGACATCCACGTTCCATAAATCTTTTAATGATGTCCACGCCCCAAAAATCATTTAATGACATCCACGTCCCAAAAATCCTTTAGTGACGTCCACATCCCAAAAATCCTTTAATGACGTCCACATCCCACAAATCGTTTAATGACATCCACATCCCAAAAATCCTTTAATGACGTCCATGTCCCAGAATTTTTTTTTTTAAAAGAATTATTTTGTTCAATACTAAATCTTTTGCGTAAAATATATGATTTTAATTTCATACTATATTTATTAATTTACTTTTTTACCTTTACTTTACGAATACGGGTATTACAATTCTACCCACCTTACAAAAATTTCGTCCTCGAAATTTCTTTACTTTGCTCCAGAAACAATTATGGATAATACTTCTTCATAATTGTCTCACACTTTCACGTAATCTCTTAAACATCCTTATTCCGCCGCCGTACTTGAACTAATGCAATTTCTTTATTATACAAAACTTGTTCTTTTCTCTAAAATCCTTATTAGTACATGTATATACACCTAATCTTTCTGAATTTCTCTAGCTTAACTTGAAATATTATAATACTCATCATGTACACACTTTCTTAAAAGTGAAACAGAAAATACCTTATATAAATGTTTTAATTCTGGAGGCAACTCCAGGCTACTCACAACTAGTTCAACCCTCTTAACAACCTCATAGGGTCCCACTTACGTTAGACTCAACTTTTCTTATTAGCAGCTATTCGATCTACTTTGTGCTACTTTACAGTTCCTTCTAACCAATTTAATCATTTCAGCTGTTAACTCAATAATTAATGGACCAGATATATTTCTCTTTCTCATTCTTTAGATGATAGTAAATTGTACAATCGTCATTACTAATCAACTTCATCTACCATCTCTGCCTCGATTTCTACTCCCTCTGATTAGGTAAGTATGTCCAACTTTTATAACCCATGACTATCTCACAAGTGTCTCCATACTGATAATGTCTCCAATCTTTAAAGTAAACACTATAACAGTCCATTCTAAGCATGAGTGTGGAAAAATCTATCATGAATCCTTAATTTCTTAGAAGTATGGGCCACAACTTTCCTATGCTACACATATCCCAATCATTGATGCGATGTATCACTATACACCACAAATCCTTCATCACCAAAAGGAAAACATCAATACTGGAGCTGTAGCCAATGTCTCCTTTAGTAATTGAAATTTTTTTCTCATACTTCCCTCACCATAAAAATCTTACTTTTTCCCTAGTCAGTTTATTCAACCGTATTTCAATATTAAAAATTTCTGAAAAGATCTTCTATAATAACCAGCTAACCCCACGAAGATTTTGATCTCAGACACATTAGTTGGTCTATTCCAACTTAACATTGTCTCTAACTTTTGTAAATCCACTGTTATCCATTTCCCGATATTTTATTTCAAAGAAAGTTATTTCATTCAATCAACACCCACATTTAAAGAACTTTGTATATAATTTCTCTTTCCTCAGAATCTCCAACACACTATCTAATTGTTTCACATGTTGTTCTTCCTCCTTAGAATACATCAGGAAATCAAATACAACCATAAACTTGTTAAGATATGGTTTAAACACTCGATTCATCAAGTCCATGAATGTTTCTAAAACATTAGTCAACTTATGACCATCACGTGTCATAAAAACAGTCTTAGACATGTCTCCTTTTTTTATTATCAAATGGGTGATAATCTGATCTTAAATTATACCTTAGGACATACTTTCACTCCTTGCACTGCTCAAACAATTTATTTATCTTGGGAAAAATGTATTTATTCTTATTCAACTTTTTATAGTCTATATCCAATTTCATGGTTCCATCTTCCTTCTTCACAAACAACATAAGGGCTCCCCAAATACGTTAGGTCAAAAAAAATTATTTATTCAAAAAAAATTCTTAAAATGGTACGTTCCTCTCTCTTAATTCAGCTGGTGCCATTCTGTAGGGTGTTATTAAATATATATGATGATCCCGGTATCACATCAATAGAAAATTAATCTCCCTACTTGGAGGTAAGGAGACAACCTAGACAACTCATCAAGAAATTATATTAGATAATCTTTCACCACTAAGATTTATTCTAACTTTCTATTTTCCTTTCTAGGATCCATTATATATGCCAATAACTTCTTAGAATCCTTCTTCAACCATCTCCTAGTGGTCAGAGCAAAATAAGATAATTCGAGAGTATTTCATATTCTTTCTAAAAATTAAATTTCTTATGTCCATATTTTGAACATTATCTTCTTTCATCAACAATCTATTCATTCTCAACATTAAACGAAATTATAAATATTCAAAGATAATAAATCTGCTTCAGATTTTTCTAATTGGATAACCTTTATAAGTATTTATGATTATCACAAAAATATTTTGCACCAAAGGACTAATACATACTTCAATAAACTTCATATGAATACTTAATGTAAAAGAATGGGTTGCATCAAGGTCAACTAACATTGACATGTCCACCTTCTTCACACATAAAACATTTCAAATTTTGATAATTCTGGAATAAATATCTCACCTGAATATATCTGTAACAAACTTCTATCTCCCAAACATACTTCAGATTGGCATTTCCCCTTGGTGGCATACATACTTCCTCTGCCATGACTTCCTGTTCCCATAACATGTCTCTCAAATTTAAGGGTCCCCCTGATATTAATCTAAGCTACGCAAGCAACAGATTCTGCTTGCCTCTGACTCTGCATTTCAGTTCCCTGTGACAAGGAACGCCTCCTCTGGGTGGTCTCCCACCCTACACACTCAGACTATCACCACCTCTATCACCTTCATGTCTAAGCCTCTTAAACCACTCTTTCTCCTTCCCTTAATCTCCATCAAATCTCTCTCAATCTAAAATGATATATCCACTAATATGACATAATTCATTTGCCTCATGTAATATAGTTTTGATCAAATCTTAAAACATAGTTCATCTATGAACTTCTTACACTTTTTCTCCTATGGGTATACCATTTTTGGTTCAAACATCGACAAAGCCACAAATCTCCTATCATACTGAGCCACAACCAATCCATTTGCCTCAAATAAATAAAATATCATCTTGTTGGGCTCTAAAGGTCTAAAGAAAGTATTTATCAAAGAAAACTTCCTTAAACCTACTCCAGGTTAAGGGTCTATCAACATCTGTATCCTCTTATCATTATAAAATTTCTCCTTCTAATTCAAATGAATCAAAGACAACCATCTGCTTGTCAGTCATTGGTAAAATACCAAATAATCTCTCTACACATTTCTCCCGAAACTCAAGCATTAAAGGATTCATAGATCCTTTAAACAACAAAGCATTTAGCTTAATTATATCTCCCTGCATCTCGTGCATAAACTCACTTTTCTCCATTTTTAAATGTCTACCATTACTGGATTAACAACATTAGACATTACTCTAGCCTATTCATTAAGTCTATGCTATAAGCTATCAACTCTATCATCTGTTACATTCATTTTCTCAAGAGCATGAGTAAGAGCTTAGCTTAGCTCATCTCCTTAAATTTTAGATTCTCTCACACTTTTACTAATATCAATTATATTTTTTAATATCAATCATACTATCAGCACGTTCCCTTTTAGGAACTAGAGATTCAAACTCAACCTCGACTTGACAAAATATTGTGGGCCTACCACGCCCTCTCAAATCAATAATTTTAACTCTAGCACTAGCACGTCCATGTGTCATCCTCAGACTGTTCATTATAATTTATTTTAATCTTCCACTTTCTTACTTTTTATATAGTCTACAAAATCTTAAAAACCTAATGTTCTGATACCAAAATTGTAACGACCCATCTGATGAGAGTCATAAAATGCTTCTCAACAGTGGTTAATTGTTAGCATTTTAGGATTGATCTCGGTCTTTATTGTGCTTTTATGTGTTAATAACTCTAAAGTAATATTATTGGACCACTGACTTATTTCAATGCAATTTTCAGGTACTTTGAGTTTAAAAGAGAAAAAGAAGCGATCGTTGCTTAAAAGGCCAAGATCCCACGCTTCTTGAAGGACAAGATGGACTGCTACCTGTACTGTGATCGAGCGCATAAGCAAGGCGATCAAGTGCACATCCCACATCAACCAAGAAGTACTCTGCAGCGTAACTACGATCGAGCGCATCAATCTGCGATCGAGCGCACTAAGGCTGCGATCGAGCGCACTCGGGCAGTATCCCACATCGGTTAGAAAACACATATCACTCCGGGAGTTTACCTATATAAGACCCACTCCACTTCAGATTTAGGCATCAATCGAAGCTCATCTGAAATCATCAGAGAGTGAATCCAGAGGGCCTTTAGGAGTAATCTAGAGGGCCTTTAGGAGCAATTCGAAGTATACTTTTGGAGGACAAGCTGAGGAATCGCCGAAGCTTTCGCTAGCAAGGAGGAATGATCATTGAGAGGTCGGAGGCAACTCAAGGAAGCATGAGCTCCATAGCCTGCTAGTCTCCAAGCAAGGCGAAGGGATGAATCCCTAGGTGTAGTTGTTCTTATTTTCCTTTATTTGATTCAGTTGTAGTTTGGTATTATTTTCATTAAACATTGTTATGTTTTATTCTTTAATTTAATTAGTAGATTTCTTATTAGTCTAGTGGTTGCATGCTTCTTTTCCATATAAGTCTAGTTATGCTCTTCTTATGTGTATTTGTTTGGGTGTGATTGAGTCCGGTAGATCTCTTTTATAGATTTTTCCATTGCTGCGGTATTGTCATTTAGATATATCGTCGTCTTTTGATAATATATAAGTTAGGTCATGTGTACTTGAAAATAAAGAATAATTCATATCAATTACATCAGGGTTTATACATGTGCTTTAATTGAATATTTGTCGATTGCCTGTTTGGGATATGAAACTTACAATCGAGATATAAACAAACTGAATCAAGTTAGGATTAGGGCAACGAACCTAGGGAGGATTTCTGGAACCTTGTTGTTTCTCCATTATATTCTTCATTACAATTACTCAATTATTTCACATTTCTCAATTCAGATCCTTTCAATCAAACTTTTATCGTTTGTGTTGAGGTTTACACCTTCTTTTGTAATTAGTTTGTTTCCCTATGGAATCGATACCCCAAAGCTATGCTACAACTACCACATTACACTTTGGGCGTAATCAAATTTTGGCGCCGTTGCCGAGAAAACACACTTAAGAACAAGGAAGATTGTCAACTTTTGACATGACGGTAGAAGAATTGTAAATAGTTTTTCTTTTCAGCAGCTGTAAAGGCGGTAACTTTGTTCCTTCTTTTAGCTTGCTGCATTATTTTTTTTTCCTTCTTTTTACAGTATTTTTTTATTATTGTTTTTTTCTCTAAGTTTTGATTTTCTGATTTTTTTTTTTATTCTGTTTTATTTATTTCCTCTTTGATTCGTTTGGTGCATGCTTAGACCGAGAAATTTGCGAGGTAGATTCATTAGAGGATCCTAACTAGAATTACCCTCTCATTCCGAGTCTGGTAGTGAAACCTCGCCTAGATCAACCAATAGTGGAAACCCAAGTGAGAATTTAGAGGATTTTGTTAACATGGTCGATAACTTTAATGAGAATGTTGCTAGGACACTTCAGGATTACCTCCACCCTACACACACAGCCACACCATCATGCATCATGTTTCCAGCCAATACTCACCAATTAGATCTTAAACTAGGTATGATTCAATTACTCCCTACATTTCATGGCTTGGATAATGAAAACCCATATGTGCACATTAGAGAGTTTGATGAAGTAGTCGCGACTTTTCATAGTCAAGATGAAACCGATGACATTGTGAGGCTTAAGTTCTTTCCTTTCGCTTTGAAGGATAGAGCTAAGAGTTGGCTATACTCACTAAGACCACGATCTATTGGGTTATGGACTGAGATGACTCGGGCTTTCTTTAACAAATACTTTCCCCAATATAAGACCAACGCTTTGAAAAGGCAAATCTCTACCAAGTATAATGCGGTAGTTGTAGCATAGCTTTGGGGTGTCGATTCCACAGGGAAACAAACTAATTACAAAATAAGGTGTAGACCTCAACACAAACGATAAAAGTTTGATTGAAAGAATCTGAATTGAGAAATGTGAAATAATTGAGTAATTGTAATGAAGAATATAATGGAGAAACAACAAGGTTCCAGAAATCCTCCTTAGGTTCGTTGCCCTAATCCTAACTTGATTCAGTTTATTTTTATTTCGATTGCAAGTTTCACATCCCAAACAGGCAATCGACAAATATTCAATTAAAGTGCATGTATAAACCCTAATATAATTGATATGAATTATTCTTTATTTTCAAGTACACATGACCTAACTTATATATTATCAAAAGACGACGATATATCTAAATGACAATACCGCAGCAATGGAAAAATCTATAAAAGAGATCTACCGGACTCAATCACACCCAAACAAATACACATAAGAAGAGCATAACTAGACTTATATGGAAAAGAAGCATGCAACCACTAGACTAATAAGAAATCTACTAATTAAATTAAAGAATAAAACATAACAATGTTTAATGAAAATAATACCAAACTACAACTGAATCAAATAAAGGAAAATAAGAACAACTACACCTAAGGATTCATCCCTTCGCCTTGCTTGGAGACTAGCCAGCCATGGAGCTCATGCTTCCTTGAGTTGCCTCCGGCCTCTCAACGATCATCTCCTCCATGGTAGCAAAAGTTTCGGTGATTCCTCAGCTTGCCCTCCAAAAGTATACTTTGGATTGCTCCTAAAGGCCCTCTGGATTGCTCCTAAAGGCCCTCTGGATTCACTCTCTGATGATTTCAGATGAGCTTCGATTGATACCTAAAGTTAAAGTGGAGTGGGTCTTATATAGGCAAACTCCTGGAGTGATATGTGTTTTCTAACCGATGTGGGATACTACCCGAGTGCACTCGATCGCAGTCTTAGTGCGCTCGATTGCATGTGCACTCGATCGCAGATTGGTGCGCTCGATCGAAATTGTGCTGCAGAGTAATTCTTGGTCGATGTGGGATGTGCGCTCGATCTTGCACTGAAAGCATCTTGTCCATCTTGTCCTTCCAAAAGGATGGGATCTTGGCCTTTTAAGCAACGATCGCTTCTTTTTCTCTTTTAAACTCAAAGTACCTGAAAATTGCACTAAAATAAGTCAGTGGTCCAATAATATTACTTTAGAGTTATTACACATAAAAGCGCAATAAAGACTGAGATCAATCCTAAAATGCTAACAATTAACCACTATTGAGAAGCATTTTATGACTCTCATCACAACCCCCAACTAGCTTATTGCTAGTCCCTAGCAATTCAAGTGAAAATAAGAGATGAATTCTACGGTGGGAATCAAAGTAAATGAAAAGCAATATTAGTGTTAACCAAGAGTAATTCATATTTTGTCTCAAAAATTGCACATAACACACGGCACAAATAATCATTAAATTTCACCTAAATCCAAAAGTAATCCAAACATCAATCTTAAAATCATTATTGACTCTTAATATCCATCTTACTACAAACCATTAATCTGAACACTCGGATGATTTTATGCATAACATTCATGAATACAAGTCTTGGCCTTTAAAACATGATAAATTTTGTGACATCAATCACAAAAACAAGCTCTATATGCTTACATTTCAAACCACTCTCCACTATTGTAGAAAAATCACATTATATTGGATCAATAGGTCTTTAATAAGCTTGTAACGTTAGGCTAAGGTAAAGGTTAAGAAAAAATGGGAAGGATTCACGAGAAAAAGAACTCAATCTCTTAGCTTTAAACACAATCACTTTTAAGCACTAGATAACCTTACTTCAACACCCAACTTTTTCGACCATTTTTCGAGCAATTTTTATTTTTTTTTTTCAAAATCACCACTTTTCTTTTTCTTTTCTTCTTTCTTTGCCGTAATTCACTTTTCTTTTGTATTTTGGCATAAGACCATTCACCTCCTTTTTCATTTTTCTTTTCTTTTACATAACCCCCAACTAATCTCCTTTAATGTACTTGGGTTATGGTAGTGATATTTTCTCATATTTCCATCCTTACACCTTTTAAGTGCTTCTCAACAAATGTGTATAGCTAAGTTCTTTTAAGAGAGAGGTAAGGATAAAATATTCTCTTTAGGCTCATAAAGGTGAGTAAATGGGCTATTGAAAGAAACAAGGCTCACTACTTTTTCAAGAAAATGCTCAAATAGGTGACTAGTGATAAATATAGAAATGGTAGGTTTGAAAGGCTCAAACGGTTCAAAAATGGCCTATATCATATCCTAAGTAGTGTGCATTCTAGGAATTCGCCTCAAGTGGTTATCAAGTAAGTTCTAGAGCTTGTCGAGACCGCAAAAATATTCACAAAATAATCACATATAAAACGTTTCTAAATGTTTATGACTAATCATACAATCTTACCACAAACTAGAGTCTCAAACCAAATGAAGATTGATACTTAACTTAATTTCAAACCCGAAGCAAGATTTAACTTCTTCTACATGCTATCTGCTATCTCAATTAAGCTCATATCATTGATATGTGAATTAACTCTAAGGCTAACACCAAGCATGCCAGAAACAAACAAAAAGGAAAATGACACCAAGCAGTTCAATGGAAAAAGAAAAAAATGTATGGAAATAAAGAATATAGAAACAAAAAGATGTGTTTCCTCCACCCCCAACTTAAAAATTGCATTGACCTCAATGTAAAAGAAAGAGTAAAGGAGACTCCCCTTGTAGCCAAAGGTGCACAGAAACTGAAAATTGTGCTCCACCATTTGAACTGCTTCGTACATTTTTCCTTGAAAAGGAAATATTAAGTTAATACTGGAAAACAGAAGAAGAAAAAATGCGAATAATAAACAAGAAAGAAAAACAATAATAGTAAAAGGATATGTTGTGGGGTGCCTCCCATGAGTGCTAAGTTTTACATCTTCAACCAGACGCTCTTATTCCCTCCTAGAAAAACATAGGTTGAATGCACCTGCCACTACTTCATTGCTAAATTTGGTGCTTGTATGTTTTTGAGAGGCCTCAAGGATGTCATCAGTAACACCCGCAAATTCTGGCTTGATATATGCTCTTGTGAAGCCATGAGTGAGGGTGGACTCCAATGTATTAAGGTGTTGGACCTTTTCTATGAATGAGTCCATCATGTATGCTTGGTGGCTTTCATCCACATCTTCTGATTTTTTCGTTGTTGGGATGTGTAATAACTTACCACTTACTGTCTTAATGGCATTCACCTCCTTCACATTCTGTTGCACCAGGTGTTGACCATGAGATGTGGACTGAGCTTGAGAAGGAAAATTACCTCGCTCAGTCACACTCAAGTAGCTCATTAACTTAGACACTTGGCTCTTTATCTCTTTATGTTCTTCAACAACCTGCACAATTAAAGATTTAAGCCTTTGATTAGTCTTCCCCTGTGCTTCAATAAAAGCATGTAAAGTGTCTTCTAAAGAACTCTTAGAAGACGCGGGTGCATGATATGGTGCAGAAGGTTATGCAAGCTACTGGTTTTCAGACTTCCAACTGAAATTGGGGTGATTTCGCCATCCTGGATTATAAGTATCAGAGAAGGGTGTCAAAGGCTTCTTGTACATGCCTAAGGCATTACATTATTCCTTATACATCCCTCTCATCTCAGCAAATGTGGGACACTCTTGGGCGAGATGATCTACCCTGCCACACACAAAACATGGTTTCAAAAATGCTGCATGATTAACTACTTGTGTTGGCTTTAAGCTTTTAGTCTTTAACACCTCTAGTTCCCTAGTGAGCATCTCGACCTTGGCCTTAAGGTTATCTTCTTCCCTAAGATGGTAAATTCCACCACCATTTGGGTTCCTTATAGGTCATGACCTATTTGTGCTTTCAGTAGCACTAGGTCCAATCCAAGTGTGAGTTTTTTCAGCAAGCTCATTAAAGTACTCTATGGCCTCATTAGGATCTTTCTCTACGAATTGGCGCTCTCTATATGTAAATCCCTCATAAAAATAGCTCACCAAGCGCCAGTTCTCATACCCATGGTGAGGGCACATACTCAATTACTCCTTAAATCTCTCCCAATACTGATATAAGGTCTCACTATCCTTTTGTGCAAAGGTGGAGATTTGCCTTTTCAAAGTGTTGGTCTTATGTTAGGGAAAGTATTTATTAAAGAAAGCCTGATGCATCTCAGTCCATGACCTAATAGATCATGGTCTTAGTGAGTATAGCCAACTCTTAGCTCTATCCTTCAAAGCGAAAAGAAAGAACTTAAGCCTCACAATGTCATCGGTTTCATCTTGACTATGAAAAGTCGCGACTACTTCCTCAAACTCTTTAATGTGCACATATAGGTTTTCATTATCCAAGCCATAAATGTAGGGAGTAATTGAATCATCCCTAGTTTAAGATCTAATTGGAGAGTATTGGCTGGAAACATGATGCATGATGGTGTGGCTGTGTGTGTAGGGTGGAGGTAATCCTGAAGTGTCCTAGCAACATTTTCATTAAGGTTATCGGCCATGTTAACAAAATCCTCTAAATTCTTACTTGGGTTTCCACTATTGGTTGATCTAGGCGAGGTTTCACTATCAGACTCAGAAGGAGAGGGTAATTCTAATTAGGGTCCTCTAATGAATCTACCTCGCAAATCTCTCGGTCTAAGCATGCACCAAATGAATCAGAGAGGAAATAAATAAAACAAAATAACAAAATTTAGAAAATCAAAACTTAGAGAAAAAAAACAATAATAAAAAAAATACTATAAAAAGAAGGAAGGAAAAAAAAATAATGCAGCAAGCTAAAAGAAGGAACGAAGTTACCGCCTTTACAGCTGCTGAAAAGAAAAACTATTTACAATTCTTCTACCGTTATGTCAAAAGTTGACAATCTTCCTTGTACTTAAGTGTGTTTCCCCGGCAACAGCGCCAAAATTTGATTACGCCCAAAGTATAATGTGGTAGTTGTAGCAGAGCTTTGGGGTGTTGATTCTACAGGGAAACAAACTAATTACAAAAAAAGGTGTAAACCTCAACACAAACGATAAAAGTTTGATTGAAAGAATCTGAATTGAGAAATGTGAAATAATTTAGTAATTGTAATGAAGAATATAATGGAGAAACAACAAGGTTCCAAAAATTCTCTCTAGGTTTGTTGCCCTAATCCTAACTTGATTCAGTTTGTTTTTATCTCGATTGCAAGTTTCACATCCCAAACAGGCAATCGACAAATATTCAATTAAAGCGCATGTATAAACCCTGATGTAATTGATATGAATTATTCGTTACTTTCAAGCACACATGACCTAACTTATAAATTATCAAAAGACGACGATATATCTAAATGACAATACTGCAGCAATGGAAAAATCTATAAAAGAGATCTACCGGACTTAATCACACCCAAACAAATACACATAAAAAGTGCATGACTAGACTTATATGGAAAAGAAGCATGCAACCACCAGACTAATAAGAAATCTACTAATTAAATTAAAGAATAAAACATGACAATGTTTAATGAAAATAATACAAAACTATAACTGAATCAAATATAGGAAAATAGGAACAACTACACCTAGGGATTCATCCCTTCACCTTGCTTGGAGACTAGCTGGCCATGGAGCTCATGCTTCCTTGAGTTGCCTCCAGCCTCTCAACGATCATCTCCTCCTTGGTAGTGAGAGCTTCGGCGATTCATCAGCTTGTCCTCCAAAAGTATACTTCGGATTCCTCTTAAAGGCCCTCTGGATTACTCCTAAAGGCCCTCTGGATTCATTCTTTGATGATTTCAGATGAGCTCCGATTGATGCCTAAAGCTGAAGTGGAGTGGGTCTTATATAGGCAAACTCCCAGAGTGATATGTGTTTTCTAACCGATGTGGGATACTGCCCGAGTGCGCTCGATCGCAGCCTTAGTGCACTTGATCGCATGTGCACTCGATCGCAGATTAGTGCGCTCGATCGCAGTTGCGCTACATAGTACTTCTTGGTCGATGTGGGATGTGCGCTTGATCGCCTTGCTTGTGCACTCGATCTTAGTACATGTAGCAATCCATCTTATCCTTCTAGAAGCATGAGATCTTGGCCTTTTAAGCAACGATCGCTTCTTTTTCTCTTTTAAACTCAAAGTACCTGAAAATTGCACTGAAATAAGTCGGTGGTCCAATAATATTAGTTTAGAGTTATTAACACATAAAAGCGCAATAAAGACCGAGATCAATCCTAAAATGCTAACAATTAACCACTGTTGAGTACTTTTTATGACTCTCATCAACTCCGCAGTTAAGGGTGCTTGGGCGAGAGTAGTACTAGGATGGGTGACCTCCTGGGAAGTCCTCATGTTGCACCTCTCCCTTTTTTAGCCCCGCTTTTTTCCTGTACCATTTTAGCAGTAAGTGGTAAGTTATTACACATCCCAACAACGAAAAAATCAGAGGATGTGGACGAAAGCCACCAAGTATACATGATGGACTCATTCATGGAAAAAGTCCAACACCTTAATCCATTGGATTCCACCCTCACTCACGGCTTCACAAGAGCATATATCAAGCCAGAATTTGCGGGTGTTACGGATGACATCCTTGAGGCCTCTCAAAAACATATAAGCACCAAATTTAGCAATGAAGCAGTGACGGGTGCATTCAATCTATGTTTTTCTAGGAGGGAATAAGAGCGTCTAGCTGAAGACGTAAAACTTAGTGCTCATGGGAGGCACCCCACAACATATCCTTTTACTATTATTTTTTTTCTTTCTTGTTTATTATTCACATTTTTTTATCTGTTTTCCAGTATTAACGTAGTATTTCATTTTCAAGGAAAAATGTACGAAGCAGTTCAAATGGTGGAGCACAATTTTCAACTTCTGTGCACCTTTGGCTACAAGGGGAGTCTCCTTTACTCTTTCTTTTACATTGAAATCAATGCAATTTTTAAGTTAGAGGTGGAGGAAATGCATCTCTTTGTTTCCATATTCTTTATTTCCATACATTTTTTTTCTTTTTCCATTGAACTGTTTGGTGTCATTTTCCTTTTTGTTTGTTTCTAGCATGCTTGGTGTTAGCCTTAGAGTTAATTCACATGTCAATGATATGAGCTTAATTGAGATAGCAATAGCATGTAGAAGAAGTTAAATCTTGCTTCGGTTTGAAATTAATTTAAGTATCAATCTTCATTTTGTTTGAGACTCTAATTTGTGGTAAGATTGTATGATTAGTCTTAAACATTTAGAAAAGTTTTATGTGTGATTATTTTGTGAATATTTTTGCGGTCTCGACAAGCTCTAGAACTTACTTGATAACCACTTGAGGCGAATTCCTAGAATGCACACTACTTAGTATATGATATAGGCCATTTTTGAACCGTTTGAGCCTTTCAAACCTACCATTGCTATATTTATCACTAGTCACCTATTTGAGCATTTTCTTGAAAAAGAAGTGAGTCTTGTTTCTTTCAATAGCCCATTTACTCACCTTTATGAGCCTAAAGAGAATATTTATCCTTACCTTTCTCTTAAAAGAACTTAGCTATACACATTTGTTAAGAAGCACTTAAAAGGCATAAGGATGGAAATATGAGAAATATCACTACCATAACCCAAGTACATTAAAGGAGATTAGTTGGGGGTTATGTAAAAAAAAAAGAAAAATGAAAAAGGAGGTGAATGGTCTTATACCAAAATACAAAAGAAAAGTGAATTACAGCAAAGAAAGAAGAAAAGAAAAGAAAAGTGGTGATTTTGAAAAAAAAAATGAAAAATGGTCGAAAAAGTTGGGTGTAGAAGTAAGGTTATCTAGTGCTTAAAAATGATTGTGTTTAAAGCTAAGAGATTGAGTTCTTTTTCTCGTGAATCCTTCCCATATTTTCTTAACTTTTACCTTAGCCTAACGTTACATGCCTATTAAAGACCTATTGATCCAATGTAATGTGATTTTTCTACAATAGCGGAGAGTGGTTTGAAATGTAAGCATATGGAGCTTGTTTTTGTGATTGATGTCACAAAATTTATCATGTTTTAGAGGCCAAGACTTGTATTCATGAATGTTATGTATAAAATCATCCAAGTGTTCGGATTAATGGTTTGTGGTAAGATAGATGTTAAGAGTCAAAAACGATTTTAAGATTGATGTTTGGATTACTTTCGGATTTGGGTGAAATTTAATGAATCTTTGTGTCGTGTGTTATGTGCAATTTTTGAGACAAAATGTGAATTACTCTTGGTTAACACTAATATTTCTTTTCATTTACTTTGATTCCCACCGTAGAATTCATCTCTTGTTTTCGCTTGAATTGCTAGGGACTAGCAATAAGCTAGTTGGGGGTTGTGATGAGAGTCATAAAATGCTTCTTAACAGTGGTTAATTGTTAGTATTTTAGGATTGATCTCGGTCTTTATTTCACTTTTATGTGTTAATAACTTTAAAGTAATATTATTGGACCACTGACTTATTTCAGTGCAATTTTCAGGTACTTTGAGTTTTAAAGAGAAAAAAAAAAGCGATCGTTACTTAAAAGGCCAAGATCCTATGCTTCTAGAAGGACAAGATGGACTGCTGCCTGTACTGCGATTGAGCGCACAAGCAGGGCGATCGAGTGCATATCCCACATCGACCAAGAAGTACTCTGCAGCACAACTTCGATCGAGCGCACATGCGATCAAGCGCACTAAGGCTGTGATCGAGTGCACTCGGGTAGTATCCCACATTGGTTAGAAAAAACATATCACTCTGGGAGTTTGCCTATATAAGACCCACTCCACTTTAGCTTTAGGCATCAATCGGAGCTCATCTGAAATCATCAGAGAGTTAATCCAGAGGGCCTTTAGGAGCAATCCGAAGTATACTTTTGCAGGGTAAGTTGAGGAATCGCTGAAGCTTTTGCTACCAAGGAGGAGATGATCGTTGAGAGGTCAGAGGCAACTCAAGGAAGCATGAGCTCCATGGCCAGCTAGTCTCCAAGCAAGGCGAAGAGATGAATCCCTAGGTGTAGTTGTTCTTATTTTCCTTTATTTGATTCAGTTGTAGTTTGGTATTATTTTCATTAAACATTGTTATATTTTATTCTTTAATTTAATTAGTAGATTTCTTATTAGTCTGGTGGTTGCATGCTTCTTTTCCATATAAGTCTAATCATACTCTTCTTATGTGTATTTGTTTGGGTATGATTGAGTCAGGTAGATCTCTTTATAGATTTGTCCATTGCTGCGGTATTGTCATTTAGATATATCGTCGTCTTTTGATAATTTATAAGTTAGGTCATATGTGCTTGAAAGTAAAGAATAATTCATATCAATTACATTAGGGTTTATACATGCACTTTAATTGAATATTTGCCGATTGCCTGTTTGGGATGTGAAACTTGCAATCGAGATAAAAACAAATCGAATCAAGTTAGGATTAGGGCAACGAACCTAGGGAGGATTTCTGGAACTTTGTTGTTTCTCCATTATATTCTTCATTACAATTACTCAATTATTTCACATTTCTCAATTCATATTCTTTCAATCAAACTTTTATTGTTTGTGTTGAGGTTTACACATTCTTTTGTAATTAGTTTGTTTCCCTGTGGAATCGACACCCCAAAGCTATGCTATAACTACCGCATTATACTTTGGGCGTAATCACCATCCCAGGTTGGCCACTCCCGAGACGGTGTCATCACATTTTGAAATCTCAAGCACGACACTTATATGCAACAATAAAATAAATAACATCAATAGAAATTTTTTACATAAATCCTCAACCCTCAACAAGGGAGTTACCTCGATCTGATCTTTAAACATTAACTACAGCGTCAAATGCATGAATATTTACAAATAAAATTTTCTTCTTATTTTTTCATTAGTCTGAGGATGATGACACGCACGTGGCTTACAGAAATGATTTATTCTGAACCTCAACTCACCAAATTATTTGTTAAGCCTGCTACTTGAAAATCATTGTACAATGAGGAGTGAGCTTCACACCCTCAGTGAATTAAATTTACTAAAAGTATTCCAAATTCCAAAAATAGTCCTTTAATATTTAATATTTTATTTTTCATATAACCTGACGACAACTTTCTACTATCATTACACATGTCATATGATTCATTCTCTATCAATATCTTCTTCTCAATCATTGGTCCACCTTAAGACCATCAATTATCTCATAATTACCTCGTAATGAGGTTCACACCATAAAGTCCATTATTTAGATGGTTCTTATCACCATAACTGTCTCTTTCTATGAGACTAAACCATCTATAATTAAATTCACAATAATATTCTACATCTCAGCATTTTAATAATCTTATCATCATAGCTGTCTCTTTTTATGAGACTCTATCATCTATAATGATATTCACAATAATACATTACACCTCAGCATTTCAATAATATTATCTTCATAACTGTCTCTTTCTGTGAGACTCAATCATTTATAATTGTATTTACAATAATACATCACACCTCAGTATTTCATTAATGCAGCAATAATTAAAATAGATGCAATGCATGAATGATTATGATGGGAACGTCTTCCCACCTGTCGACAGGTTGTTATTATCTTAGACCGGCTGCCTTCCTAGTTCTTTCATTCTCATTTAGACCGGCTGCCTTCCTGATTCTTTACAGCTTATCCCGACTGTCACGGAATTTATTTCTAGCATATATCGGCTGTCACGGTTTTTCAATTAGACCGGCTGCCTTCCCGGTTCTTTCATTTTCATTAGACCAGCTGCCTTCCCGATTCTTTTCTTTCTCATTTAATACATATGCATATGAAAAATGATATCAAATGAACATATGGGCAGTAACATAAAAACAACAAAATTTTAAAACAATTAAATTGGCATTCTTAATCATTCTCAAATTTATATAAAATTTTTCACTAAGACTCTCTCATCCCAAATCACATCAAATCCTTCATTAAAACTTGTCAAGATTCACTAAATTTCATCACAAATCTAATCAAATCATCCATCAAAGATTGTTAAGATCCACAAAAATTTATCTCCTCAAAAATTCATATCAAAATCCCAACCATAGCTCATCAATCAACTCATTTTTCTAATAATATGTCTTCTCACATAATAATTTTCTATGATTCCAACATTTATACCATATCTATCCACCCAAAGATTTATCTACCAACCAACCATACTTTAATAATTAAATTTAATATTATCACCAAATAATTAATTTTTACTTAGACTACTTAAAGTAAATCCAACTCACCACGTAGCTCTTAAAGCTACCCGTGGATCACCTTCTTGCCTTTCCCGTTTCTCTCAAAAATTCCCCCAGTTGTAGATCGTCAACACCTGACATCATATTTGTATAAATTTTCTAATTTATTCTTCAATTCGATATAAACCACACTTTGAAAATTTCCACTTTGACTTTCTAGGAATTTTATAAATGTCAAAAATTCAAAAATAAACACTATGTTATTACCTTCTATTTTTTTGATAGCTTTTCCTGATTTTCTATGCAATTCCACAAAAAACCCCATCAAAATTTTGTTCTTCCAACATTTCTTTGAGTCCCTAAATATTTTGAGAAAAACGAGAGAGATTGAAAGAAACTGAACGAAATCGTTCAGTTTATGAATATATATATATATATATATATATATATATATATATATATATATATATATATATATTCTTTGGCTTTAGCAGCCTCTCCCATCTTATATTTCTCGAGCTTTCAAATTTACTCCACGTTTTGGAGACGTGGAAGACACGCGAAGTTTGAAACTCTGCTTCCCTTGGCAGCAGGTGGTTGCCTTTAATTTTTTTTTTCAACTGCCCCCCTCCCTCTCTAATTCTTAGCTGCCACGAATTGGCAATGTGGGAGACATTCAGCCTCCCACAATTTACTTGGCAGCAGGTACTACCACCTACTGCACACAACTTTTGACTTTTTTTTTCTTTTTCTGGACGTTCTGGACGTCCAGATTTTTTTTTATTTCTTTTCTTTTAATGACGTCCATGTCCCAAAAATCTTTTAATGACATCTATGTCCTAAAAATCCTTTAATGACATCCACGTCCCAAAAAATCCTTTAATGACGTCCACATCCCAAAAATCATTTCATAACGTCCACATCCCAGAAATCCTTTAATGACATCCACATCGCAGAAATCCTTTAATGACGTCCATGTCCCAGAATTTTTTTTTTAAAAGAATTATTTTGTTCAATACTAAATCTTTTACGTAAAATATATGATTTTAATTTCATGCTATATTTATTAATTTACTTCTTTACCCTTACTTTATGAATACGGATATTACAACTACTCTCACCCAAGCACGTTTTATTGTGGAGTTCTGATGGGATCCAGTGCTTTAGTGCTGGTATGATTGCACCCGTCACGTGATGTGCAATCTGCAAATATAAGCAGGTGGACTTTGATCGTTGCACACGAGGACTTCCCAGTTGTTCCCCACCTCTGGAAACAACAACTCCAGTGGAGAAAGGACCGGGAAACCTTCGACGCGCTGGATTTTGGCCCCGACAAGCTGAGCTTAATAGGGCAAACCGATCCCGCAATGGCGCGAGGCAATCTGGTACATTTTCGACCATGACCAGTCCCTTGTCGGCAGTAACGATCGCTGGACTGCGGCGATGCACTTACTTTCTAAAATGGCAAAAAAAAAAAACGAGGGTAAAAAGGGGAAGGGTGCAACACGAGGACTTCTCAAGTGGTCACCCATCCTAGTACTACTATCTCCCAAGCACACTTTACTGCAGAGTTCTAATGGGATCCGGTGCTATAGTACTTGTATCCTCGCACGAGGACTTCCCAGTGAACCTCGACCGTCTCGCACGAGGACTTCCTAGTGGTCCCTACCTTCGAAAACGACAACTTAGATTCAGAAAGGACTAGAAAACCTTTGACGCGCTAGATTTTAGCCCCAAAACGTAGAGCTTAATAAGGTAAACCGATCTAGCTACGTAGTGAGGCAATCCAGTACATTTCTGCCCATGACCAATCCCTTGTGGGAAGTAATGATCGCTGGACTGCGGAGGTGCGCTTACTTGCTAAAGTGGCACAGGAAAAAAACAGGGGTAAAAAGGGGAGGGGTGCAACACGAGGACTTCCTAGGAGGTTACCCATCCTAGTACTACTCTCGCCCAAGCACGTTTAACTGCAGAGTTCTGATAGGATTCGGTGCTTTAGGGCTGGTATGATCGCACTCGACACGTGAAGCGTGGTTTGCGAATATAAGCAGGTGGACTTCGACCGTTGCACACGAGCACTTCCCAGTGGTCCACCCACCTCCAGAAACGATAACTCCAGTTGAGAAAAGACCAGGAAACCTTCGACGCACTGGATTTTGACCCTGAAAAGCAGAGCTTAATAGGGTAAACCGATCCCACTACGGTGCGAGGCAATCTGGTATGTTTCTGCCCATGACCAGTCCCTTGTCGGTAGTAACGATAGCTGGACTACAGAGGTGCGTTTGGTTGCTAAGGTGGCACAAGAAAAAAGCAGGGATAAAAATGGGAGGGGTGTAACATGAGGACTTCCCAGGAGGTCACCCATCCTACTACTACTCTCGCCCAAGCATATTTACCTGCGGAGCTCTGATGGGATCCGGTGCTTTCATGCTGGTATGATCGCGCCTGTCATGTGATGCGCGGTCTGCGAATACAAGCAGGTGGACTTCAACCATCGCACACGAAGACTTCCCAGTGGTCCCTCACCTCCGGAAATGACAATTCTGGATGAGAAAGGACCAGGAAACCTTCGACATGAAGGATTTTGGCCCCGAAAAGCGAAGCTTAAAAGGGTAAACTAATCCCGTAATGGCGTGAGGCAATCTGGTACGTTTTCTCCCATGATCAATCCCTTGTGGGTAGTAACAATCGCTAGACTGCGGCGGTGCGCTTGCTTGCTAAAATGGCATAAGAAAAAAGAGGGGGTAAAAGGGGAGCGGTGCAACCCGAGGAATTCCCAAGAGGTTACCCATCCTAGTACTACTCTCGCCCAAGCATGCTTACCTACAGAGCTCTGATTGGATCCAGTGCTTTTGTGCTGGTATGATCGCACCCGTCATGTGATACACGGTCTGCGAATATAAGCAGGTGAACTTCGACCGTCGCACACGAGGACTTCCAGTGGTCCCCCACCTCCGGAAATGACAACTCTAGTTAAGAAAGGACCAGGAAACCTTCGACCCGCTGAATTTTGGCCGCGAAAAGTGGAGCATAATAGGGTAAACTGATCCCGTTACGACGCGAGGCAATCCGGTACGTTTTCACCTATGTCCATTCCCTTGTCGGTGGTAACGATTGCTGGACTGTGGAGGTGCACTTGCTTGCTAAAGTGGCACAAGAAAAAAACGGGGATAAAAATGGGAGGGGTGCAACACGAGGACTTCCCAGGAGGTCACCAATCCTAGTACTACTCTCTCCCAAGCACGGTTTACTGCGGAGTTCTGATGGGATCCAAAGCTTTAGTGCTGGTACGATCGCACCCGTCATGTGATGTGAGGTCTGCGAATATAAGTAGGTGGGCTTCGACCGTCACACACGAGGACTTCCCAGTGGTCTCCCACCTCCCGAAACGACAACTCTAGTTGAGAAAGTACCAAGAAACCTTTGACATGCTGAATTTTGGCCCTGAAAAGCGGAGCATAATAGGGTAAACTGATCCCGTTATGGCACAAGGCAATCCGGTACTTTTCCACCCATGTTAATTCCCTTGTCGGTAGTAACGATCACTAGACTGCGGAGGTATGCTTGCTTACTAAAGTGGCACAAGAAAAAAACGGGGGTAAAAAAGGGAGGGGTGCAACACGAGGACTTCCCAGGAGGTTACCTATCTTAGTACTACGCTCGCCCAAGCACGCTTAACTGCAAAGTTCTGATTGGATTCGGTGCTTTAATGATGGTACGATCGCACCCGAAACGTGATGCGTGGTCTGTGAATATAAGCAGGTGGACTTCGATTGTCGCACACGAGGACTTCCTAGAGGTCCCCCACCTTTAAAAATGACAACTCCGATTGAGAAAAAACCAGGAAACCTTCGATGCGCTGGATTTTGGCCCCGAAAGTGGAGTATAATAGAGTAAACCGATCCCGTTACGGCGCGAGGCAATCCTGTACATTTTCACCCATGACCAGTCCCTTGTTGGTAGTAATGATCGCTGGACTGCGGAGGTGCGCTTTCTTGCTAAAGTGGCACAAGAAAAAAGCTGGGGTAAAAAGGGGGAGGGGTGCAACACGAGGACTTTCTAGGAGGTTACCCATCGTAGTACTACTCTCGCCCAAGCATGCTTAACTGCGGAGTTCTGATAGGATCTGGTGCTTTAGTGTAGGTATGATCGCAGTTGTCATGTGTTGTGCGGTCTGTGAATATAAGCAGGTTAACTTCGACCATCGCACACGAGGACTTCTCAATGGTCACCCACATCGGGAAACGTTAACTATGGCTGAGAAAAGACCAGGAAACCTTCGACACGATGGATTTTGGACCTGAAAAGCAGAGCTCAATAGGGTAAACCGACCTACTACGACACGAGGCAATCCGGTATGTTTCCACCCATGACTAATCCCTTATCGGTTGGAACAATCGCTGGACTACGAAAATGTGTTTGCTTGCTAAAGTGGCACAAGAAAAAAACAGGGGTAAAAAAGGGATGGGTACAACATGAGGACTTCCCAGGAGGTCACCCATCTGGTACTACTCTCACCCAAACATGCTTACCTACTGAGTTCTGATGGGATCCGGTGCTTTAGTGCTGGCATGATCGCACCTATCACGTGATGCGCGGTATGCGAATATAAGCAGGTGGACTTCGACCGTCGCACATGAGGACTTCTCAATGGTCCCCTACCTCACGAAACGTTAACTTCGGTTGAGAAAGGATTAGGAAACCTTCAACACGATGAATTTTGGACCCGACAAGCGGAGCTTAATAGGGTAAGTCAATCCTGCTACGGCATGAGGTAAGTCGGTATGTTTCCTCCCATGATTAGTCCCTTGTCAGAAGTAACGATCGCTGGAATGCGGAGATGCACTTGCTTGCTAAAGTGGCACAAGAAAAATGTAGGGGTAAAAAGCGTAGGGGTGCAACACGAGGACTTCCCAGGAGGTCTCCCAGCCTATTATTTCTCTCGCTTAATCACGCTTAACTGCAGAGTTCTGTTAGGATCCAGTGTTTTAGTGCTGGTACATTCGCACCTGTCACGGGATGCGCAGTCTGCGAATATAAGCAGGTGGACTTCGATCGTCGTACACTACGACTTCCCTGTGGTTCCCCACCTCCAGAAAGGAAAACTCTGATTGAGTAAAGACCAGGAAACCCTCAATGTACTGGATTTAGGCCCCAAAAAGTGGAGCTTAATAGGGCAAACCGATCCCTCTATAGCACGAGGCAATTCAGTACGTATTCACACATGACTAGTCCCTTGTCGGTTGTAACGATCGCTGGATTATGGAGGTGCACTTGATTATTAAAGTGGCACAAGAACAAATCGGGGGTAGAAAGGGGAAGGGTGCAACAAGAGGACTTTCTAGGAGGTCACCCATCCTAGTACTACTCTCTCCCAAACACGCGATACTGTGGAGTTCTGATGGGATCCAGTGCTTTAGTACTGGTATGATCGCACCGGTCAGGTGATGCTTCGTCTGCGAATATTAGCAGGTGGACTACGACCGTCGCAAACGAGGACTTCCCAGTGGTTCCCCACCTTCGGAAACGACAACTCCGGTTGAAAAAGGACCAAGAAACCTTCGACACTCTGGATTTTGGCCCCGAAAAGATAAGCTTAATTAGGTAAACCGATCCCGCCACGGCGCGAGGCAATCCGGTATGCTTCCGCCCATGACCAGTCCCTTTTTGGTAGTAATGATAGCTAGACGACGGAGGTGCGCTTGCTTGCTAATGTGGCACTAGAAAAAAGTGGGGGTAAAAAAGGGAGGGGTGCAACACGAGGACTTCCTAGGAGGTCACCCAACCTAGTACTAGTCTCGCCTAAGCACACTTCATTGTAGAGTTCTGATAGGATCCGGAGCTTTAGTGCTGGTATGATCGCACCAGTCACATGATGCATGGTCTGCGAATATAAGCAGGTGGTCCTTAACTGTCACACACGAGGACTTCCCAGTGTTTCCCCACCTTCGGAAACGACCACTCCGATTGAGAAAGGACCAAGAAACCTTCGACGAGCAGGATTTGAGCCCCGAAAAGCGAAGCTTAATTGGGTAAACCAATCCTGCCACAGTGCGAGGCAATCCAGTATGTTTCCGCCCATGACCAATCCTTTGTCGGTAGTAATGATCGCTAGACTGCGGAGGTGCACTTGCTTGCTATAGTAGCACAAGAAAAAAGTGGGGGTTAAAAGGGGAGGGGTGCAAACCGAGAACTTTTTAGGAGGTCACCCATCCCAGTACTACTATCACCCAGGCATGCTTAACTACGTTGTTCTGATGGGTTCCTGTGCTTTCGTGCTGGTATGATCGCACCCATCACTTGATGCGCAGTGTGCGAATATAAGCATGTGGACACCGACCGTCGGACACGAGGACTTCCCAGTGGTCCCCCACCTCCGAAAACGACAACTATGGTGGAGAAAGGACTGGGAAACTTTCGAACCGCTTGATTTTGGCCCCAACAATGAGAGCTTAATAGGGCAATCCGATCCCGCAATGGCGCGAGGAAATCCGATATGTTTCCGCCCACGACCAGTTCCTAGTCAGTAGTAATGATCGCTGCATTATGGAGGTGTGTTTACTTGCTAAAGTGGCATAAGATAAAAGGGAGATGTGCAACATGAGGACTTCCCAGAAGGTCACCCATCCTAGTACTACTCTTGCCCAAGCACACTTAACTACGGAGTGTTGATGATATCCGGGCTTTAGTGCTGGTATGATCCCACCTGTCACATGATGCGCGGTCTGAGAATATAAACAGGTGGACATCGGCCGTCGCACAAGAGGACTTCCCAGTGGTCCCCCACCTTCGAAAACGATAACTTCGGTGGAGAAAGGACCGGGAAACCTTTGACGTGCTGGATTTTGGCCCCTATGAGCGGAGCTTAATAGGGAAAACTGATCCCGCAATGGCGCGAGGCAATCCGATACATTTCCAACCATGATTGATCCCTTGTCGGTAGTAATGATCGCTGGACTGCGGCGGTGCACTTGCTTTCTAAAACGGCACAAGAAAAAAATGGGTAAAAAAGTGGAGGGGTACAACATGAGGACTTCCCAGGAGGTCACCCATCCTAATACTACTCTCTCCTAAGCACGTTTTACTGCAGAGTTCTGATGGGATCCGGTGCTATAGTACTTGTATGCTCGCACGAGGACTTCTCAGTGGACCTCGACCGTCATGCACGAGGACTTCCTAGTGGTCCCCTACCTCCGAAAACGAAAACTTCGATTCAAAAAGGACAAGGAAACCATCGATGCGCTAGATTTTAGCCTCGAAACGCGGAGCTTAATAAGGTAAACCGATCTCGCTACGTAGCGAGGCAATCTGGTATGTTTTCGCCCATGACTAGTCCCTTGTGGTAAGTAACGATTGCTGGACTGCAGAGGTGCACTTACTTGCTTAAGTGGCACAGGAAAAAAAAAAGGGGTAAAAAAGGGAGGGGTGCAACACGAGGACTTCCCAGGAGATCACCCATCCTAGTCCTACTCTCGCCCAAGCACGTTTAACTGCAGCGTTCTGAAGGGATATGGTGCTTTAGTGCTGGTATGATCGCACCCGTCACATGTTGTGCGGTATGCTAATATAAGCAGGTGGACTTCGACCGTTGCACATTAGGATTTCCCAGTGGTCCTCCACCTCTGGAAACGATAACTTCGATTGAGAAAACACCAGGAAACCTTCGATGCGCTGGATTTTGGCCCCAAAAAGCGGAGCTTAATATGGTAAACCGATCCCTCTACGGCGCGAGGCAATTCAGTACGTTTACGCACATGACCAGTTTCTTGTCGGTTGTAATGATCGCTGAACTGCGGAGGTGCACTTGATTGCTAAAGAGGCATAAGAAAAAAACAGGGGTACAAAAGGGAGGGGTGCAACAGGAGGACTTCCCAGGAGGTAACCCATCCTAGTACTACTCTCACCCAAGCACGTTTTACTGTGGAATTCTGATGGGATCCAGTGCTTTAGTGCTGGTATGATCGCACCCGTCACGTGATGCAGGGTCTACGAATATAAGCAGGTGGACTTCGACTATCGCACACGAGGACTTCCCAGTTGTTCCCCACCTCTGGAAACAACAACTTCGGTTGCGAAAGGACCAGGAAACCTTCGAGGCACTGGATTTTGGCCCCTAAAAGTGGAGCTTAATTGGGTAAACCAATCATGCTACGGCGTGAGGCAATCCAGTACGCTTCCGCCCATGACCAGTCCCTTGTCGGTAGTAACGATCACCGGACTACAGAGGTGCGCTTGCTTGCTAAAGTGGCACAAGAAAAAAGTGGGGGTAAAAATGGGGGGGGGGGGTGCATCACGAGGACTTCCTTAAAGGTCACCCATCCCAGTACTACAGTCGCCCAGGCACGCTTTACTGCAGAGTTCTGATGGGATCCGATGCTTTAGTGCGGGTATAATTGCACCCGTCACGTAATGCGCGGTGTACGAATATAAGCAGGTGGAAATCAACCGTCGTACACGAGGATTTCTCAGTGGTCCCACACCTCCGGAAATGACAATTCCGGTTGAGAGAGGACCAGGAAACCTTCGACACGTTGGATTTTGGCCCTAAAAAGTGGAGCTTAATAGGGTAAACCAATCTCGCTACGATGCGAGGCAATCCGGTATGTTTCCACCCAAGACTAGTCCCTAGTCAGTAGTAACGATCGCTGCACTGCGGAGGTAGATAAAAGCGGGGGTGAAAAAGGGAGGGGGTACAACACAAGGACTTCCCAAGAGGTCACCAAAGCTAGTACTACTCTTGCCCAAGCACGCTTAACTACGGACTTCTGATGAGATCTGAGGCTTTAGTGCTGTTATGATCGCACCCGTCACTTGATGCGCGGTCTGAGAATATAAGCAGGTGGACATCGACCACCGCACAAGAGGACTTCCCAATGGTCCCTCACCTCCAGAAACAACAACTATGGTTGAGAAAGGACCAGGAAACCTTCACCGCGCTGGATTTTGGCCCCGAAAAATGGAGCTTAATAAGATAAACCGATCCCGCTATTGCACGAGGCAATCCAGTACGTTTTAGCCCATGACCAATCCCTTATCGGTAGCAATGATCGCAGGACTGCGGAGGTGTGCTTGCTTGCTAAAGTGGCACAAGAAAAAAGTGAGGGTAAAAAGGGGAGGGGTGCATCACGAGGACTTCCCAGGATGTCACCCATCCTAGTACTACTCTCGCCCAAGCACGCTTACCTGCGGAGTTCTGATGGGATCCGATGCTTTAGTGCTGGTATGATCGCACCCATCACATGATGCATGGTCTGCGAATATAAGCAGGTGGACATCGACTATCGCACATGAGGACATCCATTGGTCCCACACCTTAAAAAACGATAACTCCGGTTTAGAAAGGAATCAAAAACCTTCGACGCGCTGCATTTTGGCCACGAAAAACAGAGCTCAATAGGGTAAACCGATCCCACTACCGCACGAGGCAATCTGGTACGTTTTCGCCTATGACCAGTCTCTTGTTGGTAGTAACGATCGCTGGACTGCGGAGGTACGCTTTTTTGCTAAAGTGGCACAAGAAAAAAAGCGGGGGTAAAAATGGGATGGGTGCAACATGAGGACTTCCTAGGAGGTTACCCATCGTAGTACTACTCTCGCCCAAGCACGCTTAACTGCGGAGTTTTGATAGGATCTGGTGCTTTAATGCAGGTATAATCGCAGTTGTCACGTGTTGTGCGGTCTGTGAATATAAGCAGGTGGACTTCGACCGTCGCACACGAGGACTTTTCAATGGTCCCCCACCTCGGAAAATGTTAACTCTGGCTGAGAAAAGACCAGCAAACCTTCGACACGATGGATTTTGGACGTGAAAAGTAGAGCTCAATAGGGTAAACCGACCTACTACGGCGCGAGGCAATCTGGTATGTTTCCGCCCATGACTAGTCCCTTTTCGATTGTAACGATCGCTGGACTACGAAAATGCACTTGCTTACTAAAGTGGCACAAGGAAAAAATGGGGGTAAAAATGGGAGGGGTGCAACACGAGGACTTCCCAGGAGGTCACCCATCTAGTACTACTCTCACCCAAGCATGCTTACCTGTTGAGTTCTGATGGGATCTGGTGCTTTAGTGCTGGTATGATCGCACCTATCACGTGATGTGTGGTCTGTGAATAAAAGCAAGTGAACTTCGACCATCGCACACGAGGACTTCTCAATGGTCCCCCACCTCCAGAAACGTTAACTTCGGCTGAGAAAGGATTAGGAAACCTTCAACACCATGAATTTTGGACCCGATAAGCGGAGCTTAATAGGGTAAGTCGATCCTGCTATGGTGCGAGGTAATTCGGTACATTTTCTCCCATGATTAGTCCCTTGTCGGAAGTAACAATCGCTGGAATGAGGAGGTACACTTGCTTGCTAAAGTGGCACAAGAAAAAAGTGGGGGTAAAAAGCGGAGGGGTACAACACGAAGACTTCCCAGAAGGTCTCCCATCCTAGTATTTATCTCGCGTAATCACGCTTAACTGCGGAGTTCTGTTAGGATCCGGTGTTTTAGTGCTGGTACGTTCGCACCTGTCACGGGATGTGCAGTCGGCGAATATAAGCAGGTGGACTTCGATCGTCGCACACGAGGACTTCCCTGTGGTTTCCCACCTCCAGAAAGGAAAACTCTGATTGAGAAAGGATAAGGAAACCCTCAATGCACTGGATTTAGGCTTCAAAAAGCGGAGCTTATTTGGGTAAACCCGATCCCGCTATGGCACTAGGCAATTCGGTACGTTTCCGCACATGACCAGTCCCACACCCGACACGTGATGCGTGGTCTGTGAATATAAGCAGGTGGACTTTGACCGTCGCACACGAGTACTTCCCAGTGGTCCCCCACCTTCGGAAGCAACAACTCCGGTTGAAAAAAGACCAGGAAACCTTCGACACACTGGATTTTGGCCCCGAAAAGTGGAGCATAATAGGGTAAACCGATCTTGTTACGGCGCGAGGCAATTCAGTATGTTTCCGCCCATGTCTATTCCCTTATCGGTAGTAACGATCGCTGGCCTGCGGATGTGCGCTTGCTTGATAACGTGGCAAAAGAAAAAAGCGAGGCTAAAAAAGGGAGGGGTACAACACGAGGACTTCCCAAGAGGTCACCCATCCTAGTCCTACTCTCGCCTAAGCACGCTTAACTGCAGAATTCTGATGGGATCCGGTGCTTTAGTGCTGGTATGATCGCACCCATCAGGTGATGCTTAGTCTACTAATATAAGTAGTTGGACTTGGCCGGCGACCGTGGCACACGAGGACTTCCCAGTGGTCCCCCACCTCTGAAAACGACAACTTCGGTGGAGAAAGGACCGGGAAACCTTCGATGTGCTGGATTTTGGCCCCTATGAGCGGAGCTTAATAGGGAAAACCGATCCCGCAATGGCGCGAGGCAATCCGGTACGTTTCCAACCATGACCAATCCCTTGTCGGTAGTAATGATCGCTGGACTACCGCGGTGCACTTGCTTTCTGAAACGACACAAGAAAAAAATGGGGGTGAAAAGGGGACGGGTACAACAGGAGGACTTCCCAGGAGGTCACCCATCCTAGTACTACTCTCTCCCAAGCATGCTTTACAGCAGATTTCTGATGTGATCCGGTGCTATAGTACTTGTATGCTCGCACGAGGACTTCCCAGTGGACCTCGACCGTCATGCACGAGGACTTCCTAGTGGTCCCCTACCTCCGGAAACGACAACTCCGATTCAAAAAGGACAAGGAAACCATCGACGCGCTGAATTTTAGCCTCGAAACGCGGAGCTTAATAAGATAAACCGATCTCACTATGTAGCGAGGCAATCTGGTACGTTTTCGCCTATGGCTAGTCCCTTGTGGGAAGTAACGATTGCTGGACTGCAGAGGTGCACTTACTTGCTTAAGTGGCACAGGAAAAAAAAAAGGATAAAAAAGGGAGGGGTGCAACACAAGGACTTCACAAGAGATCACCCATCCTCGTCCTACTCTCGCCCAAGCACGCTTAACTGTAGAGTTCTAAAGGGATATGGTGCTTTAGTGTTGGTATGATCGCACCCGTCACATATTGTGCGGTCTGCTAATATAAGCAGGTGAACTTCGACTGTCGCACATGAGGACTTCCCAGTGGTCCCCCTCCTCCGGAAATGATAACTTCGGTTGAGAAAAGACCAGGAAACCTTCGACGCGCTGGATTTTGGCCCCGAAAAGCATACCTTAATAGGGTAAACCGATCCCGCTACGGCGCGAGGCAATTCGGTATGTTTACGCACATGAATAGTTTCTTGTCGGTTGTAACGATCGCTGGACTGCGGAGGTGCGCTTGATTGCTAAAGAGGCACTAGAAAAAAATGAGGGTACAAAGGGGAGGGGTGCAACAAGAGGACTTCCTAGGAGGTCACCCATCCTAGTACTACTCTCACCCAAGCACGTTTTACTATGGAATTCTGATGGGATTCAGTGCTTTAGTGCTGGTATGATCGCACCTGTCACGTGATGCAGGGTCTACGAATATAAGCAGGTGGACTTCGACCATCGCACACGAGGACTTCCCAGTTGTTCCCCACCTCCGGAAACAACAACTTCGATTGCGAAAGGACCAGGAAACCTTCGATGCATTGGATTTTAGCCCCAAAAAGTGGAGCTTAATTGGGTAAACCAATCACGCTACGGCCTGAGGCAATCCGGTACGCTTCTGCCCATGATCAGTCCCTTGTCAGTAGTAACGATTACTGGACTGCGGAGGTGCGCTTGCTTGCTAAGGTGGCACAAGAATAAAGTAGGGGTAAAAATGGGGGGGGTGCATCACGAGGACTTCCTTAGAGGTCACCCATCCCAGTACTACAGTCGCCCAGGCACGCTTTATTGTAGAGTTCTGATGGGATCCAATGCTTTAGTACGGGTATGATTGCACTCGTTACATAATGCGCGGTGCACGAATATAAGCAGGTGAAAGTCAACCGTCGCACACGAGGACTTCTCAGCGGTCCCACACCTCCGAAAATGACAATTCCAGTTGAGAGAGGACTAGGAAACCTTCGACACGCTGGATTTTGGACTTAAAAGTGGAGTTTAATAGGGTAAACCAATCTCGCTGCGATGCGAGGCAATCCGGTAAGTTTTCGCCTAAGACTAGTCCCTAGTCAGTAGTAACAATCGTTGTACTGCAGAGGTAGATAAAAGTGGGGGTGAAAAAGGGAGGGGTGCAACACGAGAACTTCCCAAGTGGTCACCCATGCTAGTACTACTCTTGCCCAAGCACGCTTAACTACGGAGTTCTGAGAAGATCTGAGGCTTTAGTGCTGCTACGATCGCACCCGTCACGTGATGCGCGGTCTGAGAATATAAGCAGGTGGACATCGACCACCGCACAAAAGGGCTTCCCAATGGTCCCTCACCTCCAGAAACAGCAACTACGGTTGAGAAAGGATCAGGAAACCTTCACCGCGCTGGATTTTGGCCCCGAAAAATGGAGCTTCATAAGGTAAACCGATCACGCTATTGCGCGAGGCAATCTAGTACGTTTTAGCCTATGACCAATCCTTTGTCGGTAGCAATGATCACTGGACTGCGGAGGTGCACTTACTTGCTAAAGTGGCACAAGAAAAAAGTGAGGGTAAAAAGGGGAGGGGTGCAACACGAGGACTTCCCAGGACGTCACCCATCCTAGTACTACTCTCGCCCATGCTAGCTTATCTGCGGAGTTCTGATGGGATCCGGTGCTTTAGTGCTGGTATGATCGTACCTATCACATGATGTATGGTCTGTGAATATAAGTAGTTGGACATCGACTGTCGCACACGAGGACATCTAGTGGTCCCACACCTTCAAAAACGACAACTCTGGTTGAGAAAGGAACCGAAAACCTTTGACTCGCTACATTTTGGCCACGAAAAACAGAGCTCAATAGGGTAAACCGATCCTGCTATGGCGCGAGGAAATCCGGTACCTTTTCGCCCATGACTAGTCCCTTGTTGGTAGTAACGATCGCTGGACTGCGGAGGTGCGCTTTCTTGCTAAAATGGCACAAGAAAAAAACGGGGGCAAAAAGGGGAGGGGTGCAACATGAGTACTTCCTAGGAGGTTACCCATCGTAGTACTACTCTCGCCCAAGCATGCTTAACTGTAGAGTTCTGATAGGATCTGGTGCTTTAGTGTAGGTATGATCGCAGTTGTCACGTGTTGTGCGGTCTGCGAATATAAGCAGGTGGACTTTGACCGTCGCACACGAGAACTTCTCAATGGTCCCCCACCTCAGGAAACGTTAACTCTGGCTGACAAAAGACCAGGAAACCTTCGACACGATGGATTTTGGACATGAAAAGTAGAGCTCAATAGGGTAAACCAACCTACTACGACACGAGGAAATTTGGTATGTTTCCGCCCATGACTAATCCCTTGTAGGTTGTAACGATCGCTGGACTTCGGAAATGCGCTTGCTTTCTAAAGTGGCACAAGAAAAAAACGAGGGTAAAAAGGGGAGGGGTACAACACGACGACTTCCCAGGAGGTAACCCATCTAGTACTACTCTCACCCAAGCACGCTTACCTGCTGAGTTCTGATGGGATTCGGTGCTTTAGTGCTGGCATGATCGCACGTATCACATGATGCGCGGTCTGTGAATATAAGCAGGTGGACTTCGACTATCGCACACGAGAACTTCTCAATGGTCCCCTACCTCCAGAAACGTTAAATTCGGTTGAGAAGGGATTAGGAAACCTTCAACACGATGAATTTTGGACCCGACAAGCGGAGTTTAATAGGGTAAGTCGATCCTGCTACGGCGTGAGGTAATTCGGTACGTTTCCTTCCATGATTAGTCCCTTGTCGGAAGTAACGATCGCTGGAATGCAAAGGTGCGCTTGCTTGCTAAAGTGGCACAAGAAAAAAGTAGGGGTAAAAGGCGTAAGAGTGCAACACGAGGACTTCCCAGGAGGTCTCCCATCCTAGTATTTCTCTCGCTTAATCACGCTTAACTGCAGAGTTCTGTTATGATCCGGTGTTTTAGTGCTGGTACGTTCGCACCTGTCATGGGATGCGCAGTCTGCGAATATAAGCAGGTGGACTTTGACCATCACACACGAGGACTTCCCTGTGGTTCCCCACCTCAAGAAAGGAAAACTCCGATTGAGAAAAAACCAAGAAACCCTCAATACACTGGATTTCGGCCCCAAAAAGCGGAGCTTAATAGGGTAAATCGATCCCGCTATGGTACGAGGTAATTCAGTACGTTTTCGTACATGACCAGTCCCTTGTCGGTTGTAACGATCGCTGGACTGTGGAGGTGCGCTTGATTGCTAAAGTGGTACAAGAACAAATCGGGGGTAGAAAGGGGAAGGGTGCAACAAGACGACTTCCCAGGAGGTCACCCATTCTAGTACTACTCTCGTCCAAGCACGCGTTACTGTGGAGTTCTGATGGGATCCAGTGCTTTAGTGCTGGTATGATCGCACCGGTCAGGTGATGCTTCGTTTGCAAATATTAGCAGGTGGACTTCGACCGTCGCAAACGAGGACTTCCCAGTGGTTCCCCACCTCCGGAAACGACAACTCCGGTTGAGAAAGGACCAGGAAACCTTCGACGCTATGGATTTTGGCCCCGAAAAGAGAAGCTTAATTGGGTAAACCGATCCCGCCACGGCGTGAGGCAATCCAGTACGTTTCCGCCCATGACCAGTCCCTTTTCAGTAGTAATGATCGCTAGACGGCGGAGGTGCGCTTGCTTGCTAATGTGGCACTAAATAAAAGTGGGGGTAAAAAAGGGAGGGGTGCAACACGAGGACTTCCCAGGAGGTCACCCATCCTAGTACTAGTCTCGCCTAAGCACGCTTTATTGCGGAGTTCTGATGGGATCCGGAGCTTTAGTGCTGGTACGATCGCACTAGTCACATGATGCATGGTTTGCGAATATAAGCAGGTGAACCTCGACCGTCGCACACGAGGACTTTCCAGTGTTTACCCACCTTCGGAAACGACCACTCCGATTGAGAAAGGACCAAGAAACCTTCGACGAGCTGGATTTGGGCCCCGAAAAGTGAAGCTTAATTGGTAAACCTATCCTGACACAGCGCGAGGCAATCCAGTACATTTCCACCCATGACCAATCCCTTGTTGGTAGTAACGATCGCTAGACTGCGGAGGTGCGCTTGCTTGCTATAGTAGCACAAGAAAAAAGTGGGGGTAAAAAAGGGAGGGGTGCAACCCGAGGACTTTTTAGGAGGTCACCCATCCCAGTACTACTGTCGCCCAGGCACCCTTATCTACGTTGTTCTGATGGGTTCCGGTGCTTTCGTGTTGGTATGATCGCACCCGTCACTTAATGTGCGGTGTGCAAATATAAGCAGGTGGACACCGACCGTCGCACACAAGGACTTCCCAGTGGTCCCCCACCTTCAGAAACGACAACTACGGTGGAGAAAGGACTGGGAAACCTTCGACCCGCTTGATTTTGGCCCCAACAAGGAGAGCTTAATAGGGCAAACCGATCCCGCAATGGCGCGAGGCAATCCGATATGTTTCCGTCCACGACCAGTTCCTAGTCAGTAGTAATGATCGCTGCATTGTGGAGGTGTGCTTATTTGCTAAAGTGGCACAAGAAAAAAGAGAGATGTGCAACACGAGGACTTCCCACAAGGTCACCCATCCTAGTACTACTCTTGCCCAAGCACACTTAACTACGGAGTGCTGATGATATCCGGGGCTGTAGTGCTGGTATGATCGCACCCGTCACATGATGCGCGGTCTAAGAATATAAGCAGGTGGACATCGACCGTTGCACAAGAGGACTTCCCAGTGGTCTCCCACCTCCAGAAACGACAACTCCAGTTGAGAGAGGACAAAGAAACCTTCGATACGTAGGATTTTGGCCCCGAAAAGTCGAGCTTAATAGGGTAAACCGGTCCCGCTATGGTGCGAGACAATCTGGGACATTTTCGCCCACGACCAGTCCGTCTCGTGACCCGTCCCTTGTCGGTAGTAACGATCGCAAGACTGCGGCGGTGCGCTTGCTTGATAAAATGGCACAGGAAAAAAAATGGTGTAAAAAAGGGAGTGCAACACAAGGACTTCCCAGGAGGTTACCCATCCTAGTACTACTCTTGCCCAATCACACTTAATTACGGAGTTCTGATGGGATCTAGCGCTATAATACTGGTATGATCGCAACCGTTACATGATGCGCGGTCTGCGTATATAAGTAGGTGGATTTTGACCGTCTTGCACGAGGACTTCCCAGTGATCCCCCACCTCCGAAAATGATAACTCTGGTTCAGAAAGGTCCAGGAAACCTTCGACGAGCTGGATTTTGGCCCTGAAACGCGGAGCTTAATAGGGAAACCGATCTCGCTTGGACGCGAGACAATCTGGTACATTTTCGCCAATGACCAGTCCTTATTGGGAAATAACGATCGCTGGACTGCAGAGGTGCACTTGCTTGCTAAATGGAACAGGAAAAAAGCAGGGGTAAAAATGGGAGGGGTGCAACACGAGGACTTCCTAGGTGGTTACACATCCTAGTACAACTCTCGCCTAACCACGTTTATTGCGGAGTTCTGATGGGATCCGGAGCTTTAGTGCTGGTACAATCGCATCAGTCACATGATGCATGCTCTGTGAATATAAGCAGGTGGACCTCGACCATTGCACACGATAACTTCCCAGTGTTTCCCCATCTCCGGAAACGACCACTCCGATTGAGAAAGGACCAAGAAACCTTCGACGAGCTGGATTTGAGCCCCGAAAAGCAAAGGTTAATTGGGTAAACCTATCCTGCCACAGCGCGAGGCAATCAATTATGTTTCCGCCCATGACTAATCTCTTGTTGGTAGTAACGATCGCTAGACTGCGGAGGTGCACTTACTTGCTATAGTAGCACAAGAAAAAAGTGGGGGTAAAAAGGGGAGGGGTGCAACCCGAGGAATTTTTAGGAGGTCACCCATCCCAGTACTACTGTCGCCCAGGCACCCTTATCTACGTTGTTCTGATGGGTTCCGGTGCTTTCGTGCTGGTATGATCGCACCCGTCACTTAATGCGCGGTGTGCAAATATAAGCAGGTGGACACCGACCGTCGCACACAAGAACTTCCCAGTGGTCCCCCACCTTCAGAAACGACAACTACGGTGGAGAAAGGACTGGGAAACCTTCGACTCGCTTGATTTTGGCCCCAACAAGGAGAGCTTAATAGGGCAAACCGATCCCGCAATGGCGCGAGGCAATCCGGTATGTTTCCGCCCACGACCAGTTCCTAGTCAGTAGTAATGATCGCTGCATTGTGGAGGTGTGCTTATTTGCTAAAGTGGCACAAGAAAAAAGAGAGATGTGCAACACGAAGACTTCCCAGAAGGTCACCCATCCTAGTACTACTCTTGCCCAAGCACACTTAATCACGGCGCGAGACAATCTGGTACATTTTCGCCCATGACCAGTCCCTCGTGGGAAGTAACGATCGCTGGACTACAGAGGTGCACTTGCTTGCTAAATGGCACAAGAAAAAAGCAGGGGTAAAAGGGGAGGGGTGCAACACGAGGACTTCCTAGGTGGTTACCCATCCTAGTACAACTCTCGCCTAACCACGTTTAACTGCAGAGTTCTGATGGGATATGGTGCTTTAGTGCTGGTATGATCGCACCCGTCATATGTTGTGCGGTCTGCTAATATAAGCAGGTGGACTTCGACCGTCGCACACGAGGACTTCCCAGTGGTCCTCCACCTCCGGAAATGATAACTCTGGTTGAGAAAAGACCGAGAAAAATTTGACGCGATGAACTTTGGCCCCAAAAAGCTTAGCTTAATAGGGTAAACCGATCCCGCTACGGCGGGAGGTTATTCGGTACGTTTACGCCTATAACCAGTTTCTTGTCGGTTGTAATTATCGTTGGACTGCGGAGGTGCGCTTGATTGCTAAACAAGCACAAGAAAAAAACGAGGGTACAAAAGAGAGGGGTGCAACAGGAGGACTTCCTAGGAGGTCACCCATCCTAGTACTACTCTCACCCAAGCACGTTTTGCTGTAGAGTTCTGATGGATCCAGTGCTTTAATGCTGGTATGATCGCACTCGGCATGTGATGCAGGGTCTGCGAATATAAGCAGGTGGACTTCGACCGTCGCACACGAGGACTTCCCAATTGTTCCCCACCTCCGGAAACAACAACTCCGGTTGCAAAAGGACTAGGAAACCTTCGACGCACTGGATTTTGGCCCCGAAAAGTGGAGCTTAATTAGGTAAACCGATCATGCTACAGCATGAGGCAATCCAGTACACTTCTGCCCATGACAAGTCCCTTTTCGGTAGTAACGATCCCTGGACTGCGGAGGTGCGCTTGTTTGCTAAAGTGGTATAAGAAAAAAATGAGGGTAAAAATGGGCAGGTGGGTTCAACACGAGGACTTCTTAAGAGGTCACCCATCCCAGTACTACAGTCGCCCAGGCACGCTTTACTACAGAGTTCTGATAGGATCCGGTGCTTTAATGTGGGTATGATTGCACCTATCACGTAATGCGCGGTGTGCGTATATAAGCAGATGGAAATCAATCGTCGCACATGAGGACTTCTTAGTGGTCCCACACCTCCAGAAATGACAACTTTAGTTGAGAAAGGACCAGGAAACCTTCGACACGCTGGATTTTGGCCCTAAAAAGTGGAGCTTAATAGGATAAATCAATCTCGCTATGATGCGAGGCAATCCAGTATGTTTCTGCTCACGACTAGTCCCTAGTAAGTAGTAATGATCGCTGCACTGTGGAGGTAGATAAAAGCGGGGGTGAAAAATGGAGGGGTGCAACACGAGGACTTCCCAGGAGGTCACCCATGCTAGTACTACTCTTGCCCAAGCACGCTTAACTACGGAATTCTGATGAGATCCGAGGCTTTAGTGCTGGTATGATTGCACCCATCACGTGAAGCGCAGTCTGAGAATATAAGCAGGTGGACATCGACCGCCGTACAAGAGGACTTCCAAATGGTCTTTCACCTCCAGAAACAACAACTCCAGTTGAGAAAAGACCAGGAAACCTTCGACGAGCTGGATTTTTGCCCCGATAAATAGAGCTTAATAAGGTAAACTGATCCCGTTATTGCGCAAGGCAATCCGGTACGTTTCCGCCCATGACCAGTCCCTTGTCGGTAGTAATAATCGTTTGACTGCGGAGGTGCGCTTGCTTGCTAAAGTGGCAAAAGAAAAAAATGGGGATAAAAATGAGAGGGGTGCAACACGAGGACTTCCTAGGAGGTCACCCATCCTAGTACTACTCTCGCCCAAACACACTTACCTGCGGAGCTCTGATGGGATATGGTGCTTTCGTGTTGATATAATCACAGCCGTCACGTGATGCACGGTCTGCGAATATAAGCAAGTGGACCTCGACCGTTGCACGCGAGGACTTCTAGTGGTCCCCTACCTCCGGAAACGACAACTCCGGTTGAGAAAGGACCAGGAAACCTTCGATGCCCTGAATTTTGGCCCCGAAAAGTGGAGCATAATGGGGTAAACCAATCCGATTACGTCGCGAGGCAATCCAGTACGTTTCCACCCATTTTCATTCCCTTGTCGGTAGTAACGATCGCTGGATTGCGGAGGTGCACTTACTTGCTAAAGTGGCACAAGAAAAAATCGGGGGTAAAAAGGCGAGGGGTACAACACGAGGACTTCCTAGGAGATTACCCATCCTAGTACTACTCTCACCCAAGCACGATTAACTGCGGAGTTCTGATGGGATTTGGTTCTTTAGTGCTGGTATGATCGCACCCGTCAAGTGATGCTTGGTTTACGAATAAAAGCAGTTGGACTTCGATTGTCGCACACGAGGACTTCCTAGTGGTCCCCGACCTCCGGAAACGACAACTCCGTTGGAGAAAGGACTGGGAAACCTTCGACCCACTTGATTTTGGCCCCAAGAAGCAGAGCTTAATAGGGCAAACCGATCCAGCAATGGTGCGAGGCAATCCGGTATGTTTCTTCCCACGACCAGTCCCTAGTCAGTACTAACGATCGCTGCACTGTGGAGGTGCACTTACTTGCAAAAGTGGCACAAGATAAAAAGAAGATGTGCAACACAAGGACTTCCTATAAGGTCACCCATCCTAGTACTACTCTTGCCCAAGCACACTTAACTACGGAGTGTTGATCATATCCGGGGCATTTGTGCTGGTATGCTCGCACCCGTCACATGATGTGCGGTCTGAGAATATAAGCAGGTGGACATCGACCGCCGTACAAGAGGACTTCCAAATGGTCTCTCACCTCCAGAAACAACAACTCCAGTTGAGAAAGGACCAGGAAACCTTCGACAAGCTGGATTTTTGCCCCGATAAATAGAGCTTAATAAGGTAAACCGATCCCTTTATTGCGCGAGGCAATCCGGTACGTTTCCGCCCATGACCAGTCCCTTGTCGGTAATAATGATCGTTTGACTGCGGAGGTGCGCTTGCTTGCTAAAGTGGCAAAAGAAAAAAATGGGGATAAAAATGAGAGGGGTGCAACACGAGGACTTCCTAGGAGGTCACCCATCCTAGTACTACTCTCGCCCAAACACACTTACCTGCGGAGCTCTGATGGGATCCGGTGCTTTCGTGTTGATATAATCACAGCCGTCACGTGATGCGCGGTCTGCGAATATAAGCAAGTGGACCTCGACCGTTGCACGCGAGGACTTCAAGTGGTCCCCTACCTCCGGAAACGACAACTCCGGTTGAGAAAGGACTAGGAAACCTTCGACGCCTTGAATTTTGGCCCCGAAAAGCGGAGCATAATGGGGTAAAACAATCCGATTACGTCGCGAGGCAATCCAGTACGTTTCCACCCATTTTCATTCCCTTGTCGGTAGTAACGATCGCTGGATTGCGGAGGTGCACTTACTTGCTAAAGTGGCACAAGAAAAAATCGGGGGTAAAAAGGAGAAGGGTACAACACGAGGACTTCCTAGGAGATCACCCATCCTAGTACTACTCTCACCCAAGCACGATTAACTGCGGAATTCTGATGGGATTTGGTTCTTTAGTGCTGGTATGATCGCACCCGTCAAGTGATGCTTGGTTTACGAATAAAAGCAGTTGGACTTCGATTGTCGCACACGAGGACTTCCTAGTGGTCCCCGACCTCCGGAAACGACAACTCCGTTGGAGAAAGGACTGGGAAACCTTCGACCCACTTGATTTTGGCCCCAACAAGCAGAGCTTAATAGGGGAAACCAATCCAGCAATGGTGCGAGGCAATCCGGTATGTTTCTTCCCACGACCAGTCCCTAGTCAGTACTAACGATCGCTGCACTGTGGAGGTGCACTTACTTGCAAAAGTGGCACAAGATAAAAAGAAGATGTGCAACACAAGGACTTCCTATAAGTTTACCCATCCTAGTACTACTCTTGCCCAAGCACACTTAACTACGGAGTGCTGATCATATCCGGGGCATTTGTGCTGGTATGCTCGCACCCGTCACATGATGTGCGGTCTGAGAATATAAGCAGGTGGACATCGACCGCCGTACAAGAGGACTTCGAAATGGTCTCTCACCTCCAGAAACAACAACTCCAGTTGAGAAAGGACCAGGAAACCTTCGACGAGCTGGATTTTTGCCCCGATAAATAGAGCTTAATAAGGTAAACCGATCCCGTTATTGCGCGAGGCAATCCGGTACGTTTCCGCCCATGACCAGTCTCTTGTCGGTAGTAATGATCGTTTGACTGCGGAGGTGCGCTTGCTTGCTAAAGTGGCAAAAGAAAAAAATGGGGATAAAAATGAGAGGGGTGCAACACGAGGACTTCCTAAGAGGTCACCCATCCTAGTACTACTCTCGCCCAAACACACTTACCTGCGGAGCTCTGATGGGATCCGGTGCTTTCGTGTTGATATAATCACAGCCGTCACGTGATGCGCGGTCTGCGAATATAAGCAAGTGGACCTCGACCGTTGCACGCGAGGACTTCTAGTGGTCCCCTACCTCCGAAAACGACAACTCCGGTTGAGAAAGGACCAGGAAACCTTCGACGCCCTGAATTTTGGCCCCGAAAAATGGAGCATAATGGGGTAAACCAATCCGATTACGTCGCGAGGCAATCCAGTACGTTTCCACCCATTTTCATTCCCTTGTCGGTAGTAAAGATCGCTGGATTGTGGAGGTGCACTTACTTGCTAAAGTGGCACAAGAAAAAATCGGGGGTAAAAAGGCGAGGGGTACAACACGAGGACTTCCTAGGAGATCACCCATCCTAGTACTACTCTCACCCAAGCACGATTAACTGCGGAGTTCTGATGGGATTTGGTTCTTTAGTGCTGGTATGATCGCACCCGTCAAGTGATGCTTGGTTTACGAATAAAAGCAGTTGGACTTCGATTGTCGCACACGAGGACTTCCTAGTGGTCCCCGACCTCTGGAAACGACAACTCCGTTGGAGAAAGGACTGGGAAACCTTCGACCCACTTGATTTTGGCCCCAAGAAGCAGAGCTTAATAGGGCAAACCGATCCAGCAATGGTGCGAGGCAATCCGGTATGTTTCTTCCCACGACCAGTCCCTAGTCAGTACTAACGATCGCTGCACTGTGGAGGTGCACTTACTTGCAAAAGTGGCATAAGATAAAAAGAAGATGTGCAACACAAGGACTTCCTATAAAGGTCACCCATCCTAGTACTACTCTTGCCCAAGCACACTTAACTACGGAGTGTTGATCATATCCGGGGCATTTGTGCTGGTATGCTCGCACCCGTCACATGATGTGCGGTCTGAGAATATAAGCAGGTGGACATCGGCCGTCGCACAAGAGGACTTCCCAGTTGTCCCCCACCTTAAGGAACGACAACTCCAATTGAGAAAGGACCAGGAAACCTTTGACGCTTGGCCCCGAAAAGTTGAGCTTAATAGGGTAAACCGGTCCTGCTACCGTGCGAGACAATCCGAGACGTTTTCGCCCATGACTAGTCCGTCTCGTGACCCGTCCCTTGTCAGTAGTAACGATCGCAAGACTACGATGGTGCGCTTGCTTGCTAAAATGGCACAGGAAAAAAACAAGGGTAAAAAAGGGAGTGCAACACAAGGACTTCCCAGGAGGTCACCCATCCTAGTACTACTCTCGCCCATGTACACTTAACTGCGAAGTTCTGATGGAATCTGGTGCTATAATACTGGTATGATCGCAACCATCACATGATGTGCGGTCTATGTATATAAGCAAGCGGATTTCGACCGTCTCGCACGAGGACTTCCCAGTGGTCCCCCACCTCCGAAAACGATAACTCTGGTTCGGAAAGAATTAGGAAACCTTCGACGCGCTGGATTTTGGCCCTGAAACGCGGAGCTTAATAGGGAATCCGATCTCACTACGGCGCGAGACAATCTGGTACATTTTCGCCCATGACCAGTCCCTTGTGGGAAGTAGCGATCGCTGGACTGCGGAGGTGCACTTGCTTGCTAAAGTGGCACAGGAAAAAAACGGGGCTAAAAAGGGGAGGGGTGCAACACGAGGACTTCCTAGGAGGTTACCCATCCTAGTATAACTCTCGCCTAAGCACGTTTAACTGCAGAGTTCTGATGGGATATGGTGCTTTAGTGTAGGTATGATCGCACCCGTCATATGTTGTGCGGTCTGCTAATATAAGATGGTGGACTTCGACCGTCGCACACGAAGACTTCCCAGTGGTCCCCCACCTCTGGAAACGATAACTCCGATTGAGAAAAGACCAGGAAACCTTCAACGCGCTGGATTTTGGCCCTGAAAAGTGGAGCTTAATAGGATAAACCGATCCCGCCACGGCGCGAGGCAATCCGGTACGTTTCCCCCCATGACTTGTCCCTTGTCGGTAGTAACGATCGTTAGACTGCAGAGATGTGCTTGATTGCTAAAGTGGCACAAGAAAAAAATGGGGATAAAAATGGGAAGGGTGCAACACGAGGACTTCCCAGGAGGTCACCCATCATAGTACTACTCTCGCCCAAGCACGCTTACCTATGGAGCTCTGATTGGATCCGGTGCTTTCGTGCTGGTACGATCGCACCCGTCACGTGATGCGCAGCCTGCAAATATAAGCAGTGGACTTCGACCATCGCACACGAGGACTTCCCAGTGGTCCCCCACCTCTGGAAATGACAATTCTGGTTAAGAAAGGACCAAGAAACCTTCGATGCACTGAATTTTGGCCCCAAAAAGTGGAGCATAATAGAGTAAACCAATCCCGTTATGGAGCGAGGCAATTTGGTACGTTTCCACCCATGTCTATTCCCTTGTCGGTAGTAACAATTGCTAGACTGCGGAAGTGTGCTTGCTTGCTAAAGTGGCATAAGAAAAAAGCGGGAGTAAAAAGAGGAGGGGTGCAAAATGAGGACTTCCCAGGAGGTCACCTATCCTAGTACTACTCTCGCCCAAGCACGCTTGACTATGGAGTTTTGATGGGATCCGGTGCTTTAGTGCTGGCACGATCGAACCCAGCATGTGATGCGTGGTCTATCAATATAAGCAGGTGGACTTCGACCACCGCACACAAGGACTTCCTGGTGGTCCCCCACCTCCAGAAACGACAACTCCGGCTGATAAAAGACCAGGAAACCTGCGACGCACTGGATTTTGGCCCCGAAAAGCGGAGCATAATAAGGTAAACTGATCCCGTTATGGCGCGAGGCAATCCGATACATTTCTACCCAAGTCCATTCCCTTGTCGGTAGTAACGATCGCTGAACTATGGTGGTCCACTTGCTTGCTAAAGTGGCACAACAAAAAAAATGAGGATAAAAATGGAAGGGGTACAACACAAGGACTTCCCAGGAGGTCACTCATCCTAGTACTACTCTCGCCCAAGCACGCTTACTTGCGGAGCTCTGATGGGATCCGGTGCTTTCATGCTGGTATGATCGCACTAGTCACGTGATACGCGGTCTGTGAATATAAGCAGGTGGAAATCAACCGTCGTACACGAGGACTTCCCAGTGGTCCTACACCTCCGGAAACGACAACTCCGGTTGAGAAAGGACCAGAAAACCTTCGACACGCTGGATTTTGGCCCTAAAAAGTGGAGCTTAATAGTATAAACCAATCTAGCTACGATGCGAGGCAATCCGGTATGTTTCCGCCCACGACTAGTCCTTAGTCAGTAGTAACGATCGCTGCATTGCGGAGGTAGATAAAAGTGGGGGCGAAAAAGTGAGGGGTGCAACACGAAGACTTCCCAGGAGGTCACCCATGCTAGTGCTACTCTTGCCCAAGCACGCTTCACTACGGAGTTTTGACGGGATCCAAGGCTTTAGTGCTGGTATGATCGCACTCGTCACGTGATGCGCGGTCTGAGAATAAAAGCAGGTAGACATCGACCACCGCACAAGAGGACTTCCCAATGGTCCCTCACCTCCAGAAACAACAACTCGGGCTGAGAAAGGACAAGGAAACCTTCGACGCGCTGAATTTTGGCCCCGAAAAGCGGAGCATAATGGGGTAAATCGATCTGGTTATGGCACGAGGCAATCCAGTACATTTCCGCCCATGTCCATTCCCTTGTCGGTAGTAACGATCATTAGATTGCGGGGGTTTGCTTGCTTGCTAAAATGGCACAAGAAAAAATCGGGGGTAAAAAGGTGAGGGGCACAACATGAAGATTTCCTAGGAGATCACCCATCCTAGTACTACTCTCCCCTAAGCACGATTAACTGCGGAGTTCTGATGGGATCTGGTACTTTAGTGCTGGTATGATCGCACCCATCAGGTGATGCTTGGTTTACGAATATAAGCAGTTGGACTTCAACCGTCGCACACGATGACTTCCCAATGGTCCCCCACCTCCGGAAACGACAACTCCGGTGGAGAAAGGATTGGGAAACCTTCGACCCGCTTGATTTTTGCCCCAACAAGCAGAGCTTAATAGGGCAAACCGATCCCGCAATGGTGCGAGGTAATCCGGTATGTTTCCTCCCACGACTAATCCTTAGTCTGTGGTAATGATCGCTGAACTGTGGAGGTGTGCTTACTTGCTAAAGTGGCACAAGATAAAAAGGAGATGTGCAACATGAGGACTTCCCAGAAGGTCACCCATCCTAGTACTACTCTTGCCCAAGCACACTTAACTACGGAGTGTTGATGATATCCGGGCCTTTAGTGCTGGTATGATCGCGCTCGTCACATGATGCGCGGTTGGAGAATATAAGCAGGTGGACATCGGCCATCGTAGAAGAGGACTTCCCAGTGGTCCCCCACATCCAGAAACGACAACTCCGGTTGAGAGAGGACCAGAAAACCTTCGACGCGCAGGATTTTGGCCCCTAAAAGTCGAGCTTAATAGAGTAAACCGGTCCCGCTATGGTGCGAGACAATCCGAGATGTTTCTGCCCACGATCAGTCCGTCTTGTGACCCGTCTCTTGTTGGTAGTAACGATCGCAAGACTAAGGCGGTGCACTTGCTTACTAAAATGGTTCAGGAAAAAAAGGGGGTAAAAAAGGGAGTGCAACACAAGGACTTCCTAGGAGGTCACCCATCCTAGTACTACTCTCGCCTAAGCGCACTTCACTGCGGAGTTCTGATGGGATCTAGTACTATAATACTGGTATGATCGCAACCATAACATGATGCACGGTCTGCGTATATAAGCAGGTGGATTTCGACTGTCTCGCATGAGAACTTCCCAGTGGTCCCCCACTTCCGGAAACGATAACTCCGGTTCAGAAAAGAACAGGAAACTTTCGACGCGCTGGATTTTGGCCCCGAAACGTGGAGCTTAATAGGGAAACTGATCTCGCTATGGCGCGAGACAATCTGGTACATTTTCGCCTATGACCAGTCCCTTGTGGGAAGCAACGATCGTTGGACTACGGAGGTACACTTGCTTGCTAAAGTAGCACAGGAAAAAAACAGGGGTAAAAAGGGGAGGGGTGCTACACGAGGACTTCCTAGGAGGTTTCCCATCCTAGTACAACTCTCGCCTAAGCATGTTTAACTGCGGAGTTCTGATGGGATATGGCGCTTTAGTGCTGGTATGATCGCACCCGTCACATGTTGTGCGGTCTGCTACTATAAGCAGGTGGACTTCGACCGTCGCACACGAGGACTTCCCAATGGTCCCCCACCTCCGGAAACGATTACTCCAATCGGGAAAACACCAGGAAACCTTCGACGCTCTAGATTTTGGCCTCGAAAAGCGGAGCTTAATAGGGTAAACCGATCCTACTACGGTGAGAGGCAATCAGGTACGTTTCCGCCCATGACTAGTCCCTTGTCGGTAGTAACGATCGCTGGGTTACAGAGATGCACTTGATTGCTAAAGTGGCACAAGAAAAAAGCGGGGATAAAAATGGGAGGGGTGCAACACGAGGACTTCCTAGGAGGTCACCCATCATAGTACTACTCTTGCCCAAGCACACTTACCTGCGGAGCTCTGATGGGATCTGGTGCTTTAGTGCTGGCACGATCGAACCCAACACGTGATGCATGGTCTGTGAATATAAGCAAGTGGACTTCAACCGTCGCACACGAAGACTTCCAAGTGGTCCCCCACCTCCAGAAACGATAACTCCGGTTGAGAAAAGACTAGGAAACCATCGACGCACTGGATTTTGGCCCCAAAAAGCGGAGCTTAATAGGGTAAACCGATCCCGCTACAGCGCGAGGTAATCTGGTACGTTTCCGCCCATAACTAGTCCCTTGTCGGTAGTAATGATCGCTGGACTGTAGAGATGTGCTTGATTGCTAAAGTGGCACAAAAAAAAGCGTGGATAAAAATGGGAGGGGTGCAACACGAGGACTTCCTAGTGGTCCCCCACGTGATGCACGGCCTGCGAATATAAACAAGTGAACTTCGACCGTCGCACATGAGGACTTCCTAGTGGTCCCCCACATCTGAAAATGACAATTCCGGTTAAGAAAGGACCAGGAAACCTTCGACGCGCTGAATTTTGGCCTCGAAAAGTAGAGCATAATAGGGTAAACCGATCCTGTTACAGTGCGAGCCAATCTGGTACGTTTCCGCCCATGTCCATTCTGTTGTCGGTAGTAACGATCGCTAGACTGCGAAGGTGCGCTTGCTTGCTAAACAAGAAAAAAACGGGGGTAAAAAAGGGAGGGGTGCAACATGAGGACTTCCTAGGAGGTCACCCATCCTAGTACTAATCTCGCCCAGGCACGCTTAACTACTGAGTTCTGATAGGATCCGGTGCTTTAGTGCTGGCACGATCGAACCCAACACGTGATGTGTAGTCTGTGAATATAAGCAAGTGGACTTCGATCGTCGCACATGAGGACTTCCTAGTGGTCCCCCACCTCCAGAAACGACAACTCCAGTTGAGAAAAGACCAGGAAACCTTCGACGCACTTGATTTTGGCCTCGAAAAACGGAGCATAATAAGGTAAACCGATCCCGCTATGGCACGAGGCAATCCGATATGTTTCTGCCCAAGTCCATTCCCTTGTCGGTAGTAACGATCGCTGGACTACGGAGGTGCGCTTGCTTGCTAAAGTGGCACAATAAAAAAAGCGAGTATAAAAATGGGAGAGGTACAACATGAGGACTTCCCAAGAGGTCATCCATCCTAGTACTACTCTCGCTCAAGCACGCTTACCTGTAGAGCTCTGATGGGATCTGGTGCTTTAGTGCTGGTATGATCGCACCCATCAGGTGATGCTTGGTTTACGAATATATGCAGTTGGACTTCGACCGTCGCACACGAGGACTTCCCAGTGGTCCCCCAGCTCCGGAAACGACAACTCCGGATGAGAAAGGACCAGGAAACCTTCGACGCGTTGGATTTTGGCCCCGAAAAGTGGAGCTTAATAGGGTAAACCGATCCCGCAATGGCGCAAGGAAATCTGGTACGTTTCCACCCATGACCAGTCCCTTGTCGGTAGTAACGATCACTAGACTGAGGCGATGCGCTTGCTTGCTAAAATGGCACTAGAAAAAAAAACGGGGGTAAAAAGGGGAGGGGTGCAACACGAGGACTTCCCAGGAGGGCACCTATCCTAGTACTACTCTCGCCCAAGCACGCTTTACTGCGGAGTTCTGATGGGATCCAGTGATGTGGTACTTGTATGCTCACACCCGTCAGGTGATGCGCGATCTGTGATGAGAGTCGTAAAATGCATCTTAACAGTGCTTATTTGTTAGTATTTTAGAGTTGGTCTAGGGTTAAATTACTCGTTTTTACCTTAACAATTCTAAAGTATCCTACTTGGATCATTGATCTATTTTCGGTGCATTTTCAGGTGCTTTAAGTTCAAAAGAGATGATAAATCTATCTATGTTTAAAGCGCCAAAAGTTCATGTATATCGGAGTGATAGGAGTAGTTTCGAAAGGCCCGGTGTGCGTCAAGACCTCAAGCCTTGCTCACAAGTTCCATAAGCTTCTTGGATAGAAAATCAAGAGTGAGTGTCGCGACGTGGAGAAGAGGGTGTCGCACTGTCTAGAATAGCTGCCATTCTGCCAAGCTTAACGCTGCGGCGTGGAGAAGATGGCGTTGCACTGTCCAGAACAGCTACCATTCTGCCAAGCCTAGCACCGCGGCGAGGAGAAGAGGGCGCCGCACCGTCCAGAATGCTACCATTCTCAGACAAAGGCAGGGCCTAGGCGCGGGTAAGGCTACACCTAGGCGCACACACGGTCTATTGTCCTAATTAGGGCTTCTAAATGACAACTTTTGAGCCCAAAACACCCCTCAACCTTATTGTCTATGTATAGATCCTTAAGGGTTTGCAGCCATCATTCAATTAACCATTATTCGAAGTCTCTTAAGGCTGGAAATCAAGAGGAGAGCTCCACATTCTTCATCAACCTTGAGCCCCATAGCCAACTAATCTCTAAGCAAGGCAAAGGGATGAATTCCTAGGTGTTGTTGTTCTTATTTTCCATTCTTGATTCAGTTGTAAGGATTTATTGTTGAATATTGTTTATGATTTACTCTTTGATTAAGTCAGAATTAGAGACTTTACTCTTAATCCAGTGATTGCATCTTCTTCCTCTACATAAGTTTAGTCAAGCTCTTCTTACGTCAAGTTGTTTAGATGTGATTGATTTCAGTAAATTTATCTTATAGATTTTCCATTACTATGGTATTGTCATTGAGATATATTTTCATTTCTTGATAATCTATGAGATAGATCATGTGTGCTTGAATCGAAACTAAAGAGTGATTTGTAGCAATTACATTAGGGTTTATAATTGTGCTTTATTGAATATTTGCCGATTGCTTGTTTGGGATGTGAAACTTTCAATCGAGATAAAAACAATTGAATCGAGAGTGGAACAAGGCAACGAACCTAGGAAGGATTCCCGAAACCTTGTTGTTTCATTTATATTCTCAATTATATTTACACAATTTTTCTCACAATACATCATTATCAAAACTCATATTCTTTCATTTAATCGTTATCGTTCGTGTCAAGGTTACAATTTCTCTTGTAATTCGCATTTCCTCGTGGGATCGACACCTCATCTATATACAATAACCGTGTGATAGTTTGAGCGTAATCAAATTTTGGTGCCATTGCCTTAGACGCACTTAACTTAAGAAGATTGTCAACTTTGAGACAAAAATGGTAATATTATTCTTTTCCCTTTGTTTTGATTTTCTATTTTTCTTTTATTTTTCTATTTTATTTCCCCTCTAACTCAATTGGTGTATGCTTAGACCGAGAGATTAGCGAGGTAGATTCATTAGAGGACCCGAATTAGAGTTACCCTCTCCTTCCACGTCCGTTAGTGAAACCTTGCCTAGATCAAACCATAGTGCACCCCCATCTGAGAATTTAGAGGATTTTGTTAACATGACCGAAAATCATAATGAAAATGTTGCTAGGACACTTAAAGACTACTTGCACCCTAGTCGAATGGCCACCCCATCTTGTATCATGTTCCCCTTTAATGTTCAATAACCTGAGTTTAAGCCGGGCATGATACAATTGCTACCAACCTTCCATGGGTTTGAGAATGAAAACCCCTATGTTCATATTAGGGAATTTGAGGAAGTAGTTGCAACCTTCCAAAATAGGGTTGATATGGTGGACACCGTCAAACTTCGGTTTTTCCCTTTTTCACTTAAGGAAAAGGCCAAGGTTTGGCTTTACTCGTTAAGGCCTAGGTCTATAGGTAGTTGGGATGAGATAACTCAAGTTTTTTTCCAAAAGCATTTCCCAACCCATAAGACCAATAACCTCAAGAGATAAATCTCAAACTTTGTACAAAAGGAGAGTGAAACCTTATATCAAGTTTAGGAACATTTCAAGGACCTTTTGAATTCTTGTCCACACAATGGGTATGAGAGTTGGCGGGTAATTAGCTATTTCTATGATGGACTCCTAAGTAGGGAGAGGCAATTCATAGAAATGATGTGTAATGGAGATTTTCTTCAAAAAGATCTCGATCAAGCCATAGATTTTCTAGATGACCTATCAGAAAAAGTCCACACCTGGACAGGACCAAGTGCCATGGAAAGTACTAGGAGAAATCAACTCGCTGGAATCTATCAACTTAAGGAAGAGGATAGCTTTAAAGCCCATTTAGAGGCCCTAACTAAGGAAATTGAAGCCTTAAAAACCAAGGATACTAGAGCCTCCGAACCGGTTGCTAGGGTAGAGTCCCATGAACCCTGTTTTATGTGTAATTGGGTAGATCATATACCTAAGGATTGTCCAGCTTATTTGGAGATGAAGGGAGAGTGTAACGCCTTGGGTATACCCTTTAGGAAACCATACTCACCATACTCTAACACCTACAATCTCGGTTGGAAGAACCACCCTAATTTCAGTTGGAAATCTGATATGCAACCTCCTGCCCAATCTAGCACCCATTGGAGATCCGATATACAACCTCATCCCCACTCTAGTACCCATTGGAGACCGAAAGCAATTTCATCTAGTGCACCACAACAATCTTTACCTTTGGAAGATGCTTTTAAGTCATTTCTGCAGGTACATGCCAAGAGTGCGGAAGAACGGGTCAAGATAAATCAACGGTTGCTAGAGGAGCAAAATGGGATCAAAGAAGAGCAAAAGGAGATAAAAAGCCAACTCACCAAGTTGACTAGTTTCTTGACAATTCAAGAGCAAGGTCGGTTCCCTTCGCAGCCGCAATAAAATCTAAGGGGACAACATATGGCACAAACCTCCGATCTGGAAAATCAAAATGTTAAAGAGGTTAATGCCATGATCACTCACAGTGGTAAGAAACTAGCTGGACCCACTCTACCATCAAATTTGAGTCCCAACTCCGTGAGCAACAAGGATGAAGCTCCCAAGGAACAAGATGTTCATATCTACCCTTCACCGGTGCCTTTCCCTCAAGCACTCCTTAAGCCTAAGGAGAGGAATTCAACATTAAAAGGTGAGATCCTTGAACAACTTCAACATGTTAAAATTAACCTCCCACTTCTCCATGTTATAAAACAGGTTCCTAACTATACTAAAGTCATCAAGGATCTTTGCACACTAAAAAGGAGGCACCATGTGAAGAAGATCGCATTCTTAATGGAGCAAGCAAGTGCGGTAATTGATAGCATGACACCGCCCAAATATAAAGACCCGGGCTGTCCAACGGTGGCTTGCCAAATTGGAAACAAATCTTGTGGGCAAGCATTGCTAGATTTGGGGGCTAGTATGAACCTCATGCCATACTCCATCTACTTGCAGCTCGGTCTAAGTGAGATCAAACCAACCTCTGTGGTACTTCAATTAGCGAATCGATCGGTAAGAAAACCAAGAGGTATTGTAGAAGATGTTTTATTGCAAATTGACAAATTCTATTATCCTGTTGACTTTTTGGTTTTAGATACCATCTCTATTGTGAATACGGAGTCACAAATTCTTTTGATACTTGGAATACCATTCCTTGCCACTGCCAGTGCCCTCATTAATTGTAGGAATGGCCTAATGACATTATCATTTGGAAATATGACTCTAGAGGTGAATAATTTTTGAATGTCAAGGCAGTCACATGAGGAGGATGAGTGTTTCGACACTTACATGATTGACGAGCTTATTTTGGAGGATGAATATATTAAAGATAATTCTAACTCTTTGGAATTCCTTCTTAATAATTTTTATTTTGATGAATCTTCTATATATCCCCATGCCGTTAATGTTGTTGATATTTTTGATAAGTCGCAGGGATTTATGAAGAAATCATGGCAGCCATGCTTTGAGGAGTTGCCTAGAGAAAGGGAGGCACTCAAAACCTCTTCCGAAGAGACACCAACGCCTAATTTAGCCTCGCTTCCCAAAGGACTCAAACATGTTTTCTTAGGCCCAGGTGATACATTTTCGGTCATTATTTCCTCTGAACTTAATGATGTACAATGTGATCAATTGCTGAATTTGTTAAGAGAACATAAATCTGCATTAGATTAGACCATAGCTGACATAAAAGGTGTTAGCTCCTTAATTTGTTCCCATAGGATTTACTTAGAAGAATGAGTGTTGTGAGTTTTAAATTACTCGCGTTGTGCAAGTGCGAGGTCGAATCCACAGGGAATTGCGTTGTGAAAATATAATTTTTAATCTAAATTAACTCTATCTTAACCTAGTTTCGAATTTCAGATGATAATTTGCAAAAGAAATTAAAATTAAACTAAATTGATTTTTAAAAACTAATAATTAAAACACTAAGGTTTCCAAATCCACCCCACCGAAGTTAAGCATATATGTTCTAAAAATATAGCCTATCAAAACATTCCATGAATCCAACTATAAGACAAAAAACAAAGAATATCCCAAATGTATCCGCTCTTAACAAATCACAAAGGAAATCCAATTTAATCGAAAAGCATTCAATGTATCCATCAGATGAAACACAAGGAATATCCAACAGACAATTTAAACTCAATCAATTATAAGATTAACTCAAATAATTGACAGAACATTTATACTAAAAATTGTCAGATTTGTACAAGCAAATCTGAACTACTACGCCAAACAACGGCGGGGCTTCATCTTCAACCTTAGCTGAAGAGTCTAGCCACTCATAACTATAAAACTATAATAAAAAGTGCTAAACATTTAAACTAAAATAACTGAATATAAACAAATAAATAAAAAACTTTACATGGGAGAAATTTCACTCGCTGACGGGCGGCGCTTCCCCTCGTGGTAGCAATGACTTCGGGATCCACCAGAATGTTGACGGACGTCCACCGATAAACACCAAAGTGGCTCAGGAATTGTACACTGAATGATGAAGCCAGATGGTGTTTATAAAGGGGAAGACCCAGAGCAATATGGGTTGCAGATTCGATGTGGGATACGGCCCGTGTGCGCTCAATCGCAGTGTGGTGCGATCGATCGCAGGTACGATCGATCGCATGTCTTGTGCGCACGATCTCATGTGCGCTCGATTGCATGACTGCTACGATCGATCGCAGATGCACTGAACTTCAAATATTTCGATGTGGGATGTTGACCATGCGCTCATTCGTAGGCAGGTGCACTCGATCGCATATCTCGTGCGATCGATCGCAATGTCTCCAGAAGCTTCACATCTCCTGAAATGCTTTATTTTCTCCACAAACCTGTAAAAATACACAAAACACAAGAAAGACGTAAAATAAAGTGAAATACTACTAACTAAGAGCATAACAAATATAAGTTAAGGGTCTAAAATATGCAATATTTAAGACTCGTCAAGGAGCTAACCCTCGTAGAGACCCATAAAGAAGGCTAAATCCAACTATGAAAGAGGTAGTTACGAAAGAACTCTTAAAGCTGTTGGATGCGAGAATTATATATCCAATATCGGATAGTAAGTGGGAAGTCCAACCCAAGTAGTTCCTAAGAAAGTTGGGGTGATCGTGGTAGAAAATGAGAAAGGAGTGCTAGTACCAACTAAGGTAGTGACCTGGTGGTGAATGTGCATAGACTATAGGAAACTTAATTCGGCTACTCGGAAAGATCATTTTCCCTTCCATTCATAGATCAAATTTTGGAACGGGTGGCTGGCCATCCTTTCTATTGTTTTTTGGATGGGTATTCGGGATACTACCAAATAGGAATTGCCCTAGAGGATCAAGAGAAGACCACTTTTACTTGTCCTTTTGGTACTTTTGCTTTTCGAAGGATACCCTTTGGTTTATATAATGCACCGGCTACTTTTCAAAGATTCATGATGAGTATTTTCAGTGATATTGTTGAAAAATGTGTGGAAGTTTATATGGATGATTTAACCGTGTTTGGAACTTCTTTTGATTCATGTTTATCTAATTTGAAAAATGTTTTGTGCAAGTGTGAATAAAAAGGGCTCGTGCTTAATTGGGATAAGTGCCATTTTATGGTATTTCCATAATAGTCTTGGGCCACATAGTTTCTAAAAAAGGGTGGAAGTAGATAAAGCCAAAATTGAATTGATCTCTAAACTACCCACTTCTAAGAATATTAAAGATGTGAGGTCTCTTTTAAGGCATATTGGGTTTTATAGAAGGTTTATTCAAAATTTTAGTGTCATCTCTATACCCCTATGTAGCTTTTTAACAAAGGATACCGAGTTTAAATGGAGCCTTGAATGTGAACAAGACTTTAGGACATTAATCTTCAAGCTTACAACTGCCTTTATTATGTAATCATCGGACTTTATTTTGCCTTTTGAAATTATGTGCGATGCTAGTGACTGTGCTGTAGGGGCTGTTTTAGGACAACGAAAGGAGGGAAAACCATTTGCTGTTGATTATGCTAGTAGAACACTGAATCATTCTCAAATGATGTACACCACAACCGAGAAAGAATTACTAGCTGTAGTATTTGCATTGGTTAAATTTCTATCTTATTTGATTGGTTCACCTATCACTATATTTATAGATCACTCCGCCCTTAAATTTCTCTTTTCAAAAACGGATGCTAAGGCCCGTTTGATACGTTGGATTCTGCTTTTGCAGGAGTTTGACTTGACCATCAAAGACAAGAAGAGGGTGGAAAATGTTATGGTGGACCATTTATCTCGCTTGGATTTCAAGAATGAAACTGACCTCGTGCCCATTGGGGAGGCTTTTTCGAATGAAAACTTATTTGCTGTTCTTGGTCACACACCATGGTATGTCGACATTGCAAACTACTTGGTTTCTCGCCAAGTTCCATCTACATGGAGTGCACAAGATAAGCGTAAGTTTTTGGTTGAGGTAAAGAACTTCTAGTGGAATGATCATTATTTGTTTAAATATTGCCCTGATTAGATAATAAGGAGAGGTATTCCAGATATGGAAGTTAATAGTGTGCTAACCTTTTGTCATACATATGCTTGTGGTGGCCATTTTTCTATCAAAAAGACAGTCGCAAAAATTTTGCAATGCGGTTTTTATTGGCCCACTTTATTCAAATATACTAATGAGTTTTTTAGATCATGCGACAGATGCCGAAGGTTAGGTGCATTGTCCCGTCATTATATGATGCCTCTCAACCCGATCCTAGTGATAGAAATCTTTGATTGCTGGGGGATTGATTTTATGGGACCATTCCCACCTTCCTTTGGGTATCTTTATATTTTGCTTGCTGTTGATTATGTTTCTAAGTGGGTTGAAGCAATACCTAGCTGCACTAATGATAACGTAGTTGTTGTTAATTTCTAAAAGACCATATCTTATCTAGGTACAGTACTCCACGTGTTATCATTAATGATCAAGGGTCACATTTTGTAACCGTTCTTTTGAGGCTTTAATTCGCAGGTATGGAGTCACCCATAAGGTTTCTATAGCATATCATCCACAAACCAATGGTCAAGCGTAACTAGCAAACAGGGAGATCAAGCGGATACTTGAGAAAATGATGAATCCGAACCCAAAAGATTGGTCCTTGCGCCTATCGGATGCACTTTGGGCATATCGGACAGCATACAAGATGGTTCTTAGAGCATCTCCCTATCGCTTAGTATTCGGAAAAGCATGTCACTAGCCGATAGAACTTGAGCACAAAGCATACTGGGCTATCCGGAATTTTAACTATGACCTGAAGTTGTCCGGTGAAAAAAGGAAATTGCAACTTTGCGAACTTGCGGAATTGAAGGATGATGCATATGACAATGCCAAGGACTTGAAGTCAAGGATGAAGGCGATGCATGACCAGAAAATACTCTGGAAACATTTTGAACAAGGTAACAAAGTTTTTCTGTATGACTCGCGGTTACATCTCCATCCTGAAAAGTTGCGATCACGATGGAAGAGATCTTATGTGGTGAAGAGTGTTTTTCCCAATGGAGTGGTTGAGGTTGAAGACCCTTCCGATGGTCGAGCATTTCAAGTCAATGACCAAATATTGAAGCTTTACTTGGAACACGAACATGTTACAGAAAGCCCCGAAGAAATCTCTTTGGTGGCCCCGGTTTCTGTTTGGTAATCGGGTACTTTCGTTCCACTGTATACTAGTTTTCATTTTGTTTTGTTAAGTCTTTGTTAACTTAGATTTTTTTTTGTTTTGTTAAGTCTTTGTTAACTTAGAATTTTTGTTTTGTTAACTTCGAATTTTTGTTTTATTAAGTCTATTTTAAATTTTAGTTTCTAGTTGATTTAATCTAATTTTTAGTTAAAAGTTATTTTTTTAATCTTATTTTATATCTCTTTGTGTTTAGTTTTTTCACAAACAAGGACTTTGCTATTTTTTTTAAGGGCACTGGATCAGGTCCAATTTGCGCAAAGCAGGCCTAGCCCGAGCACCTCTCCTTCACCAGCCCAGCACCTCGCCCAGCAGTGTGCGCACAGCAGGCCCAGCCCGAGCACCTCGCCTTCACCAGCCCAGCACCTCACCCAGCAGTGTGCGCACAGTAGGCCCAGCCCGAGCGCCTCGTCTTCACCAGCCCAGCACCTCGCCTAGCAATGTGCGCACAATAGGCCCAGCACAAGCGCCTCGCCTTCACCAGCCCAGCACCTCGCCTAGCAGTGTGCGCACAGCAGGCCCAGCCAGAGCGCTGCACCGTAACCCAGCCAGCACTGCACAGCTAGCCCGAGCCCAGCAAAAATTAAACCTTAAATCTACCCTATTTAAATAATTTTTGCAGCCTCCTTCTTCATTTCTCCTTTCACAAAAACAGTTGCACACTAAACTCTCTTCCATCCTCTCTCTACAACAAACCATAACCAACTCTTTTTCTCACTTTTTCTTGCTTTTACCTCCATTTCTTGAAGAATTGCACTCATTTTGCAAACTTTGCTGAAAATTTCTCCAAGAAGCTTGGGTCTAAGAGGAATTTGGGTTTTTCAAAAAGATAACAAATTGGTGGGTAGTCTTTCTTCTCTCCAATTGTGGGCATCAAGTAAGACCAATTTCTCCTTTTTATTGTTCATTTGTGCTTTTTGGTAGTTAAATTTTGCTTTAAGTCTATTGTTCTATTTATTTGATTTCCATGGCACCAAAGACTAAGAGACCTAGGGGAAAACAACAACAAAAGTTTGATGAGACCAAATTTGTTAGTTTTGAAGCAAGTGAGAGATATATTAGAATGATGCAAAGTAGAAAACTCATTCCCGAGAGAGGATTCAACGTCACCGAGAGGGGGAATCCGACTCTATTTAGAATTATTCTCGATAAAAATTGGGGTACATTTATAAGACCACCCTCTCCTTCCCTCAAAAATATGGTTAGAGAATTTTACGCTAATGCCGACGAGCATCGCAATGGTAAAGTGAGGGTGAGAGGCCAAACAGTCTCTTTCAGCAGCACATCCATAAATAGATTCTATGGGTTACCCGACATCGAACACAGTGAGTATAATGCATATGTGTCTACAATTAATTATAAAGAAATTTGCCATACTGTCTGTGTTCTGGGCACTACATGGAAAATGACGGGTGATACCTTCATCAATTTGCCCGCTACTTCTCTGAATGTCAATGCTCGGGCTTGGAAATATTTTGTGTGTCAGAGGTTGATGCCTGCCCTACACTATAGTGACCTCACTGTTGAGCGAGCTATTCTGATTTATGCAATTTTGATGGGAATGACTATCGATGTGGGCCAAGTCATCTTTAACTCTATCCTACACACTCTTAGACTAAAGCTCGGATTATACTTTCCCTTTTTAATTACCCAATTGTGCATCCGAGCTAAAGTCCAATACAGTACTGATAAGGAAGCCCATCAACCAAAGAAACCCATCAATGATGGCTTGCTTGCTCAGATTAAAGCCTCCAGGCCGCCAACTTCGGGAGAGGGAGCAGTAATTGCTGCCCCCCTCCCCCCTCTAGGCATTTCATGGTTTCCGAGCGCCTTGAGCGTTTAGAGAGTCGTTTTGACGAGTATCAGACACTGTTGTTTGATAGGCTAGATCGTCAAGGCCGATTCTTGGCTAGGCAAGACCGATTCTTGGCTCGGCAAGCTGATTATCAAGCGGAGGTCTACTCTTCTTTTGGTCAGATGTACCAACACCTTGCCTTCGCAACTGGTTGTAATATGGGTCACTTTCCTACTATGCCACCCTATCCGGGTTCATCTTTTGACCCACCTCTCGAGGAAGGTGAAGAGATTAAAGAGTATGAAGAAGAGGATGAGGACTTAGAGGATTAGTTTAGGGTTATCTCTTGTTTGTCTACTTTTATTTTATTTATTTTTTAAACTGTACTAACATCTCTTGTGTTTTGTTATTTTATTTTTCGTCCTTTATTTTAGTTGTTAGTTATTTATTTTCGTTTCATATTCTAACCTAACATACGGTGGGAATCTCGATGTTATACCGCAGTTGCTTTCTTTTTGTTTGTTTTGTTCTATGTTGTAGATCCAAAATTTCAGCGAGAAGAATGACATGTAGTTCAAATGGGTTGTGCACAATTTTTAGCTTCTGTGCACTTTTGGCTACAAAGAGAGTTTCCTTTCCTTTTTCTTTTACATTGAGGTCAATGCGATTTTTAGGTTGGGGGTGGAGGAAACACATTTCTTTTCTTTTTTTTCCCATTGAACTGCTTGGTGTCACTTTCCTTTTTTCATTTGTTAGGATAAATAAGATATATATATATATATATATATATACACACACACACATATAATTTGTTTGTTTTTAGCATGCTTTGTGTTAGCCTTGGAGTTAATTCACATGTCAATGATATGAGCTTAATCGAGATAACATATAGCATTTAGAAGAAGTTAAATCTTGCTTCGCTTTGAGAATAAATTAAGTGTCAATCTTTATGTGGTTTGAGACTCTGGTTTGTAGTAAAATTGCACGATTAGTCTAAAACATTTAGAGAAGTTTTATGTGTGATTGCTTTGTGAATACTTTTGCGGTCTCGACAAGCTCTAGAACTTATTTGATAATCACTTGAGGCGAATTCCTAGAATGCACATTACTTAGGATATGATATAGGTCATTTTTGAACCATTTGAGCCTTTCAAACTTACCCTTGCTATATTTATCACTGGTTCACCTATTTGAGTCTTTTCTTGAAAAAGAATTTGAGCCTTGTTTTTTTCGATAGCCCATTTACTCACCTTTATGAGCTTAAAAATATTTTATCCTTACCTTTCTTTTAAAAGAACTTAGTTATACACATTTGTTTAGAAGCACTTAAGAAGAGTAAGGATGGAAATATAAGAAAATATTACTACCATAACCCAAGTACATTAAAAGAGATAAGTTGGGGTTTGTGGAAAAGAAAAAAAAATGAAAAAAATGAGGTGAATGGTTATTGCAAAAATAAAAAAAGAAGTGAATTATGGCAAAGAAAGAAAAAAAAAAAGTGGTGATTTATTGAGAGAAATGCTCGAAAAAATGGTTGAAAGAGTTGGGTGTTGAAGTAAGGTTATCTAGTGCTTAAAGTAGTTGTGTTTAAATTAAGAGACTTAGTTCTTTTATTTGTTTGAACTTTCCCGTTCTTTCTTGATCTTTACCCTAGCCTAACGTTACAAGCTTATTAAAGACCTATTGATCCGATGTAGTGTGATTTTTCTACATAGTGGGGAGTGATTTGAAAAGTGAGCCTATGGAGCTTGATTTGTGATTGATGTCACGCAATTTAATATGTTTTTATAGGCTAACACTTGTATTCATGCTATGTTGTGCATAAAATCATCCGGATGTTCGGATTAATGGACTGTGGTAAGACGGATGATAAGAGTCGATAACAATTTTAAGGTTGACATTTGGATTATTCTTGGACTTGAGTGATATTTAATGATTCTATGTGCTGTATGTTATGCATGATTTTTGAGACAAAGATTTTGAATTACTCTTGGTTAACGCCAACATTGCCGTATTTTGTTTTGATAAAGAATTTATTTCATGTCTTTCGCTTGAATTGCTAGGGAATAACAATAAGCTAGTTGGAGGTTATGATGAGAGTCGTAAAATGCATCTTAACAGTGCTTATTTGTTAGCATTTTAGAGTTGATCTAGGGTTCAATTACTCGTTTTTACCTTAACAATTCTAAAGTATCCTATTTGGATCATTAATCTATTTTCGGTGCATTTTCAGGTGCTTTGAGTTCAAAAGAGATGATAAATCTATCTATATTTAAAGCACCAAAAGTTCATGTATATCGGAGTGAAAGGAGTACTTTCAGAAGGCCCGGTGTGCGTCAAAACCTCAAGCCTTGCTCACAAGTTCCATAAGCTTCTTGGATAGAAAACCAAGAGTGAGCGCCGCAGCGTGGAGAAGAGGGCGCTGCACCATCCAGAACAGCTACCATTCTACCAAGCCTAGTGTCGCGGCGTGGAGAAGAGGACGCCGCACCATCCAAAATGCTACCATTCTCGGACAAAGGCAGCGCCTAGGCGCAGGTAAGGCTGCACCTAGGCGCGCACACGGTCTCTTGACCTAATTAGGGCTTCTAAATGACAACTTTTGAGCCCAAAACACCCCTCAACCTTATGGTCTATATATAGATCCTTAAGGGTTTGCAGCCTTCATTCAATTAACCATTCTTCCAAGTCTCTTAAGGCTAGAAATCAAGAGGAGAGCTCCACATTCTTCATCAACCTTGAGCCCCATGACCAACTAATCTCCAAGCAAGGCAAAGGAATGAATTCCTAGGTGTTGTTATTCTTATTTTCCATTCTTGATTCAGTTGTAAGGATTTATTGTTGAATATTGTTTATGATTTACTCTTTGATTAAGTAAGAATTAGAGACTTTACTCTTAATTCGGTAATAACATCTTCCTCCTCCACATAAGTTTAGTCAAGCTCTTCTTATGTCAAGTTGTTTAGATGTGATTGATTTCGGTAAATTTATGTTATAGATTGTCCATTACTGCGGTGATAATCTATGAGATAGATCATGTGTGCTTGAATCGAAACTAAAGAGTGATTTGTAGCAATTACATTAGGGTTTATAAATGTGCTTGATTGAATATTTGCCGATTGCTTGTTTGGGATGTGAAACTTGCAATCGAGATAAAAACAATTGATTCGATAGTGGAACAAGGCAACGAACCTAGGAAGGATTCCCGGAACCTTGTTGTTTCGTTTATATTCTCAATTATATTTACACAATTTTTCTCACAATACATCATTATCAAAACTCATATTCTTTCATAATCGTGTTTCTTCGTGGGATCAACACCTCATCTATACACAATAACTGTGTGATAGTTTGAGCGTAATCAATCTGCAAATATATGCAGGCGAAAATCAACCATCGCACACGAGGACTTCCCAGTGGTCCTACACCTCCGGAAACGACAACTTCTGTTGAGAAAAGACCAGGAAACCTTCGACGCGCATGATTTTGGCCCCGAAAAGTGGAGCTTAATAGGGTAAACCAATCTCGCTACGGTACAAGGCAATCCAGTATGTTTCTGCCCACGACCAGTCCCTAGTCAGTAGTAACGAATGCTGCACTGCGGAGGTGCGCTTGCTTGCTAAAGTGGCACAAGATAAAAGGGAGATGTGCAACACGAGGACTTCTCAGGAGGTCACCCATCCTAGCACTACTATTGCCCAAGCACGCTTAACTACGGAGTTATGATGAGATCCGAGGCTTTAGTGCTGGTATGATCGCACCCGTCACGTGATGCGCAGTCTGAGAATATAAGCAGGTGGACATCGACCATCGCACAAGAGGACTTCCCAGTGGTCCCCCACCTCCAGAAACGACAACTCCGGTTGAGAAAGGACCAGTAAACCTTCGATGTGCAGGATTTTGGCCCCAAAAAGTGGAGCTTAATAGGGTAAACCGATCCCACTACGGCACGAGACAATCCGGGATGTTTCCACCGATGACCAGTCCATCTCGTGACCCGTCCCTTGTCGATAGTAACGATTGCAGGATTGCGACAGTGCGCTTGCTTGCTAAAATGGCACAGGAAAAAAACGGGGGTAAAAAAGGGAGGAGTTCAACACAAGGACTTCCCATGAGGTCACCCATCCTGGTACTATTCTCGCCCAAGCACACTTAACTGCGGAGTTCTGATGGGATCAGGTGCTACAACACTGGTATGATCGCAACAATCACATGATGCGCAGTCTGCAAATATAAGCAGGTAGACCTCGACCGTCTCGCACGAGGACTTCCCAGTAGTCCCCCACCCCCGGAAGCGATAACTCCGGTTCAAAAAGGACCAGGAAACCTTCGAAAAGCTGGATTTTAGCCCCGAAACGCAGAACTTAATAGGGTAAACCGATCTCGTTATGGTGCGAGGCAATCCGGTACATTTCCATCCATGACAAGTCCCTTGTGGGAAGTAATGATCGCTGGACTGCGGAGGTGCACTTACTTGCTAAAGTGGCACAGGAAAAAAGCAGGGTTAAAAAAGGGAGAGGAGCAACACTTGGACTTCCTAAGAGGTTACCCATCCTAGTACTACTCTCGCCCAAGCACGTTAAACTGCGGAGTTCTGATGGGATCTGGTGCTTTAGTGTTGGTAAGATCGCACCCATCATGTGTTGCACGGTCTGCTAATATAAGCAGATGGACATCGACCGTCGCACACGAGGACTTCCTAGGGGTCCCCCACCTTCGAAAATGACAACTCCGGTTGAGAAAGGACCGGGAAACCTTTTACACTCTGGATTTTGGCCTTGAAAAATAGAGCTTAATAAGGTAAACCGATCCCACCATGACGGGAGGCAATCCGATACATTTTCACCCATGACCAGTCCCTTCTCGGTAATAACGATCACTGGTCTGCGGCGGTGCGCTTGCTTGCTAAAATGGCACAAGAAAAAAAAGGGTGTAAAAAAGGGAGGGGTGCAACACGAGGACTTTCCAGGAGGTCACACATCCTACTACCACTCTCACCTAAGCAGGCTAAACTGCGGAGTTCTGATGGGATCTTGTGCTTTAGTGCTGATACGATCGCACCCGACACGTGATGCACGGTCTGTGAATATAAACAGGTGGACATCGACCGTCGCACACGAGGACTTCCTAGGGGTCCCCCACCTCCGGAAATGACAACTCTGGTTGAGAAAGGACCGGGAAACCTTCGACACTATGGATTTTGGCCTCAAAAAATGGAGCTTAATAAGGTAAACCAATCCTGCCATGGTGCGAGGCAATCTGGTAAATTTTCACCCATGACGAGTCTCTTCTCGATAGTAACGATCGCTGGACTGCGGCGGTGCACTTGCTTGCTAAAATGGCACAAGAAAAAAACGGGGGTAAAAAGGGGAGGGGTGCAACACGAGGACTTCCCAGGAGATCACACATCCTAGTACCACTCTCGCCCAAGCACGCTTAACTGCGGAGTTTTGATGGGATCTGGTGCTTTAGTGCTGGTACGATCGCACCCGACATGTGATGCGCGGTCTGTGAATATAAGCAGGTGGACTTCGACCGTCGCACACTAGGACTTTCCAGTGGTCCCCCATCTTCAAAAACGGAGCTTGATTTTGCCACGAAATACAGAGATTAATAGGGTAAACCGATCCTATTACGGCGCGAGGCAATCCGATACGTTTTCGCCCATGTCTATGCCCTTGTCGGTAGCAACAATCGCTGGACTGTGGAGGTGCGCTTGATTGCTAAAGTGGCACAAGAAAAAAATGGGGTTAAAAAGGGGAGGGGTGCAACACAAGGACTTCCCAGGAGGTCATCGATCCTAGCACTGCTCTTGCCCAAGCACACTTAGCTGCGGAGTTCTGATGGGATCTGGTGCTTTAATGCTAGTATGATCGCACCCTTCAGGTGATGCGCGGTCTCTGAATATAAGCAGGTGGACTTCGACCGTCGCACAAGAGGACTTCCCGGTGGTCCCCCAGCTCAGGAAACGATAACTCCGGTTGAGAAAGGATCAGGAAACCTTCGACGCCCTGGATTTTGGCCCCGAAAAGCGGAGCTTAATAGAGTAAACTGATCCCACTGCGGCCCGAGGTAATCCGGTACGTTTTCGCCGATGACCAGTCCCTTGTCAGTAGTAACGATAGCAGGACTGCGGAGGTGCGCTTGATCGCTAAAGTGGCACAAGAAAAAAGCGGAGATAAAAAATGGAGGGTTGCAACACGAGGACTTCCTAGGAGGTCACCCATCCTAGTACTACTCTCGCCCAAGCACGCTTAGCTATGGAGTTCTGATGGGATCCGGTGCTTTAGTGCTGGTATGATCGCACCCTTCAGGTGATGCCCGGTCTCTGAATATAAGCAGGGGGACTTCGATCGTCGCACACGAGGACTTCCCAGTGGTCCCCCACCTCCTCAAAATGATAACTCCGATTGAGAAAAGACCAAGAAACCTTCGACACACTGGATTTTGGCCCCGAAAAGCGGAACATAATAGGGTAAACCGATCACGTTACAGTGCGAGGCAATCCGGTATGTTTTCGCCCATGTCCATTCCCTTGTCGGTAGAAACGATCGCTGGACTGCAGAGGTGCGCTAGCTTGCTAAAGTGGCACAAGAAAAAAGAACGGGTAAAAAAGATAGGGTTCCAACACAAAGACTTCCCAGGAGGTCACCCATCCTAGAACTACTCTAGCCCAAGCATGCTTTACTGCGGAGTTCTGATGGGATCCGGTGCTTTAGGACTGGTACGATCGCACTCGACACGTGATGGGCAGTCTGTGAATATTAGCAAGTGGACTTCGACCGTTGCACACGATGACTTTCTAGTGGTCCCCCACCTCCGAAAATGATAACTCTAGTTAAGAAAGGACTAGGAAACCTTCGACACACTGAATTTTGGCCCGGAAAGCGGAGCATAATAGGATAAACCGATCTCGTTATGGTGCGAGGCAATCTAGTACGTTTCTGCCCATGTCTATTCCCTTGTCGGTAGTAATGATCAGTGGACTGTGGAGGTACACTTGCTTGCTAAAGTGGCACAAGAAAAAAGCGGGGGTAAAAAGGGGAGGGGTGCAACACGAGGACTTCCCATGAGGCCACCCATCCTAGTACTACTCCCGCTCAAGCATGCTTAACTGTGGAGTTCTGATGGGATCCAGTGCTTTAGTGCTAATAGGATCACACCCGACACGTGATGCGCAGTCTGTGAATATAAGCAGGTGGACTTCGACCGTCGCACATGAGGACTTCCCAGTGGTCCCCCACCTCCGCTAAACGACAACTCTGGTTGAGAAAAGACAAAAAAACCTTCGACGCACTGGATTTTTGCCCTGAAAAGTGGAGCGTAATATGGTAAACAAATCCCGTTATGGCATGGGGCAATCCGGTACGATTCCACCCATGTCCATTCCCTTGTCGGTAGAAACGATCGCTGGACTGCGGAGGTGCACTAGCTTGCTAAAATGGCACAAGAAAAAAGCAGGGGTAAAAAAAAGGAGGGTTCTAACACAAACTTCTCAGGAGGTCACCCATCCTAGAACTACTCTAGCCCAAGCATGCTTCACTGCGGAGTTCTGATGGGAACCGGTGCTTTAGGGCTGGTACGATCGCACTCGACACGTGATGCGCAGTTTGTGAATTTAAGCAGGTGGACTTCGACCGTCACACATGAGGACTTACCAGTGGTGCCCCACCTCCGGAAACGATAACCTTCGATGCACTGAATTTTGGCCCCGAAAAGCGAAGCATAATAGGGTAAACCGAACCAGTTACGGCGCGAGGTAATCTGGTACGTTTCTGCCCATGTCTATTCCCTTATTGGTAATAACGATCGCTGGACTGCGGAGGAGTGCTTGCTTGCTAAAGTGGCACAAAAAAAGAGAAGGGGATAAAAAGGGGAGGGGTGCAACACGAGGACTTCCTAGAAGGTCACCCATCCTAGTACTACTCTCGCCCAAGAACGCTTACCTGCGGAGTCCTAATGGGATCCGGTGCTTTAGTACTAGTACGATCACACCCTTCAGGTGATGCACGGTCTCTGAATATAAGCAGGTGGACTTCGACCGTCACACACGAGGACTTCCCAGTGGTCCCCCACCTCCGGAAACGACAGCTCTGGCTGATAAATGACTAGGAAACATTTGACACACTGGATTTTGGCCCCGAAAAATGAAGCTTAATAGGGTAAACCGATCCCACTACATCGTGAGGCAATTCGGCGCGTTTTCGCCCATGACCAACCCCTTGTCGGTAGTAACGATCACTGGACTGCGGAGGTGCGCTTGATCACTAAAGTAGCATAAGAAAAAAATGGGGATAAAAAGCTGAGGGGTGCAACACGAGGACTTCCTAGAAGGTCACACATCCTAGTACTACTCTCGCCCAAGCACGCTTAACAGCAGAGTTATATTGGGATCTGATGCTTTAGTATTGGTATGATCGCACCCAACAGGTGATGCACGGTCTCTGAATATAAGCAGCTAGACTTCGACCGTCGCACATGAGGACTTCCAAGTGGTCCCCTACCTCTGGAAACGAACTCTAGTTGAGAAAGAACTAGGAAACCTTCGACGCGCTGGATTTTGAACCCGAAAAGTGGATCTCAATAGAATAAACCAATCCCGCTACAGTGCGAGGCAATCCGGTACCTTTTTGCCCATGACCAGTCCCTTGTTGGTAGTAACGATCGCTGGACTACGGAGGTGCGCTTGATTGCTAAAGTGGCACAAGAAAAAAAAAGGGGGTAAAAAGGGGAGGGGTGCAACACGAGGACTTTCTAGGAGGTCACCCATCCTAGTACTACTCTCGCCGAAGCACGCTTAGCTGCGGAGTTCTGATGGGATCCGGTGCTTTAGTACTGGTAAGATCGCACCCGTCAGGTGATGCACGGTCTCTAAATATAAGCAGGTGGACTTCGACCGTCGCACATGTGGACTTCCCAGTGGTCCCCCACCTCCGAAAATGAAAACTCCGGTTGAGAAAGAACCAGGAAACCTTCGACCCGCTGGATTTTGGCCCTGAAAAGTGGAGCTCAACAAAAGAAATCGATCCCGCTACAGCGCGAGGCAGTCCGATACGTTTTCACCAATGACCAGTCCTTTATCAGTACTAACGATCACTGGACTGCGGAAGTGCACTTGATTGCTAAAGTGGCACAAGAAAAAAGTGAGGATAAAATGGGGAGAGGTGCAACACGAGGACTTCCCAGGAGGTCACACATCCTAGTACTACTCTCACACAAGCACGCTTAACTGTGGAGTTCTAATGGAATCCGATGCTTTAATGTTGGTATGATCGCACCCATCCGGTGATGTACAGTCTCTGAATAAAAGCAGGTAGACTTCGACCGTCGCACACGAGGACTTCCAAGTGGTCCCCCACATCTGGAAACGAAAACTCCGGTTGAGAAAGAACCAGGAAACTTTCGACGAGCTGGATTTTGGCCCCGAAAAGTGGAGCTCAATAGAATAAACCGACCCCGTTACGGCGCAAGGTAATCCAGTACCTTTTCACCGATGACCAGTCTCTTGTCGGTAGTAACGATCGCTGGACTGTGGAGGTGCGCTTGATTGCTAAAGTGGTACAAGAAAAAAAACAGCGATAAAAAGGGGAGGGGTGCAACACGAAGACTTCCCAGGAGGTCATCCATCCTAGTACTACTCTCGCCCAAGCACACTTAGTTGCGGAGTTTTGATGGGATCCGGTGCTTCAGTGCTGGTATGATCGCACCCTTCAGGTGATGCGCGGTCTCTGAATATAAGAAGGTAGACTTCGACCGTCATACAAGAGGACTTCCCAGTGGTCCCCTAGCTCAGGAAACGACAACTCCGATTGAGAAAGGACCAAGAAACCTTCGACACACTGGATTTTGGCCCTGAAAAGCAGAGCTTAATAGAGTAAACCGATCCCGCTACAATGCGAGGCAATCCGGTACATTTTTGCCGATGACCAGTCCCTTGACGGTAGTAACGACTGCGGGACTGCGGAAGTGCGCTTGATTGCTAAAATGGCACAAGAATAAAAAAGGGATAAAATGGGGACGGGTACAGCACGAGGACTTCCTAGGGTGTAACCCATCCTAGTACTACTCTCGCCCAAGCACGCTTAGCTGCGGAGTTCTGATGGGATCCGGTGCTTTAGTGCTGGTATGATCGCACCGTTCAGGTGATGCGCAGTCTCTGAATATAAGAAGGTGGACTTCGACCGTCGCACACGTGGACTTCCCAGTGGTCCCCCACCTCCGGAAACCAAAACTCCGGTTGAGAAAGAACCAGGAAACCTTCGACACGTTGGATTTTGGACCCGAAAAATGGAGCTCAACAAAATAAACCGATCTCCCTACAGCACGAGGCCATCCGATACGTTTTCCCCGATGATCAGTCCCTTTTAGGTAGTAACGCTCGCTGGACTGCGGAAGTGGACTTGATTGCTAAAGTGGCACAAGAAAAAAGTGAGGATAAAATGGGGAGGGGTGCAACACGATGACTTCCCAGAAGGTCACACATCCTAGTACTACTCTCACCCAAGTACGCTTAACTGCGGAGTTCTAATGGGATTCGGTGCTTTAGTGTTGGTATGATCGCACCCATCCAGTGATGTATAGTCTCTGAATATAAGCTGGTAGAATTCGACCGTCGCACATGAGGACTTCCCAGTGGTCCCTCAGCTCAAGAAACGACAACTTCGGCTGAGAAAGGACCAGGAAACCTTTGACGCGCAGGATTTCAGCGCCGAAAAGTGGAGCTCAATAGAATAAACTGATCCCATTACGGCGTGAGGTAATCCGGTACCTTTTCGCCCATGACCAGTCCCTTGTCGGTAGTAACGATCGCTGGTCTGTGAAGGTACACTTGATAGCTAAAGTGGTACAAGAAAAAAGCAGGGATAAAAAAGGGGGGGGTGCAACACGAGGACTTCCCAGGAGGTCACACATCCTAGTACTACTCTCACCCAAGCAGGCTTAACAGCGGAGTTCTGTTGGGATCCGGTGCTTTAGTGCTGGTATGATCGCACCCATCAGGTGATGCGCAGTGTCTTAATATAAGATGTTAGACTTCGACTGTCGCACACGAGGACTTCCGAGTGGTCCCCCACCTCCAGAAACAAAAATTCTGATTGAGAAAGAACCAGAAAACCTTCGACGCGCTGGATTTTGGCCCTGAAAACGAAGCTTAGCAGAGTAAGTCGATTCCACTAGGGCGCGAGACAATCCGGTACCTTTTCCCCCATGACCAGTCCCATGTCAGTAGTAATGATCGCTGGACTACGGAGGTACACTTGATCACTAAAGTGGCACAAGAAAAAAAAGGGGATGAAAAAGGGAGGGGTGCAACACAAGGACTTCCCAGGAGGTCACACATCCTTGTACTACTCTCGCCCAAGCACGCTTCATAGCGGAGTTCTGTTGGGATCCGGTGCTTTAGTGCTGGTATTATCACACCCTTCAGGGGATGTGCGGTCTCTGAATATCAGCAGGTGGACTTCGATCGTTGCACATGAGGACTTCCTAATGGTCCCCCTGCTCCGTAAACGATAACTCTGGTTGAAAAAAGACCTGAAAACCTTCGACGCGCTGGATTTTGGCCCCGAAAAATGGAGATTAATAGGGTAAACCTATCTCGCTACGGCGAGAGGCGATCCGGTATGTTTTCGCCCATGAACAGTCCCTTATCGGAAGTAACAATCGCTGGACTGCGGAAGTGCGCTTGATTGCTAAAGTGGCATAAGAAAAAAAATAGAATAAAATGGGGAGAGGTGCAACACGAGGACTTCCCATGAGGTTACACATCCTAGTACTACTCTCACCCAAGCACGCTTAACTGCGGAGTTCTAATGGGATCCGGTGCTTTAGTGTTGGTATGATCGCACCCATCAGGTGATATGCAGTCTCTGAATATAAGCAGGTAGACTTCGACCGTCGCACATGAGGACTTCCAACTGGTCCCCCACCTCCGGAAACGAAAACTCCAGTAGAGAAAGAACCAAGAAACCTTCGACGCGCTGGATTTTGGCCCCGAAAAGTGGAGCTCAACATAATAAACCGATCCCGTTACGGCGTGAGGCAATCTGGTACCTTTTCACCGATGACCAGTCCCTTGTCGGTAGTAACGATCGCTGGACTGCGGAGGTGCATTCGATTGGTAAAGTGGTACAAAAAAAAAATTGGGGTAAAAAGGGGAGTGGTGCAACACGAGGACTTCCCAAGAGGTCATCCATCCTAGTACTACTCTCGCCCAAGCACACTTAGCTGCGGAGTTTTGATGGGATCTGGTGCTTCAGTGCTGGTATGATCGCACCTTTCAGGTGATGTGCGGTCTCTGAATATCATCAGGTCGACTTCGACCGTTGCACACGAGGACTTTCCAATGGTTCCCCAGCTTCGGAAACTACAACTTCGGTTGAGAAAAGACTAGGAAACCTTCGACGTGCAGGATTTTGGCCCCAAAAAACGGAGATTAATAGGGTAAACCTATCCTGCTACGGTGAGAGACGATCCAATATGTTTTCGCCCATGACCAGTCCCTTATCGGTAGTAACGATCGCTGGACTGCGGAAGTGCGCTTGATTGCTAAAGTGGCACAAGAAAAAAATGAGAATAAAATGGGGAGGGGTGCAACACGAGGACTTCCTAGGAGGTCACACATCTTAGTACTACTCTCACCCAAGCACGCTTAACTGCAGAGTTTTGATGGGATCCGGTGCTTCAGTGCTGGTATGATCGCACCCTTCAGGTGATGCGCGGTCTCTGAATATCAGCAGGTGGACTTCGACCGTTGCACACGAGGACTTTCCAATGGTCCCCCAGCTCCGGAAACGATAATTCTGGTTGAGAAAAGACTAGGAAACCTTCGATGCACTGGATTTTGGCCCTGAAAAGCGGAGATTAATAGGGTAAATCTATCTCGCTATGGCGCGAGGCAATCCGGTATGTTTTCGCCCATGACCGGTCCCTTGTCTATAGTAACGATCGCTGGACTGCGGAAGTGCGCTTGATTGCTAAAGTGGCACAAGAAAAAAATGGGGATAAAATGGGGAGGGGTGCAACACGAGGACTTCCTAGGAGGTCACATATCCTAGTCCTACTCTCACCCAAGCATGCTTAACTGCGGATTTCTAATAGGATCCGGTGCTTTAGTGTTGGTATGATCGCACCCATCAGGTGATGCGCAGTCTCTGAATATAAGTAGGTAGACTTCGACTGTCGCACACGAGGACTTCCAAGTGGTCCCCCACCTCCGGAAACGAAAACTCTGGTTGAGAAAGAACCAGGAAACCTTTGACGCGCTGGATTTTGGCCACGAAAAATGGAGCTTAATAGAGTAAACCGATCCTGCTATGGCACGAGGCAATCCGGTACCTTTTCGCCTATGACTAGTCCCTTGTCGGTAGTAACGATCGCTGGACTGCAAAGGTGCGCTTGATCGCTAAAGTGGCACAAGAAAAAAGTGGGGATAAAAAGGGGAGGGGTGCAACACGAGGACTTCCCAGGAGGTCACACATCCTAGTACTACTGATTACACCCAAAGTATAATGCGGTTATTTGTAGTACAACTTTGGGGTGTCTATTCCACAGGGAAACAAGTTAATTACAGAAGAAGGTGTAAACTTGAACATAAACGATAAAAGATTGATTGAAAGAATCTGAATTGTTTATTTTATAGAAATTGTGTGAATGATTGATGGATATAATAAAGAAACGACAAGGTTCCAGAAATCCTCCCTAGGTTCGTTGCCCTAATCCTAACTTGATTCAATTGTTTTTATATCGATTGCAAGTTTCACATCCCAAACAGGCAATCGGTAAATATTCAATTAAAGCACATTTATAAATCCTAATGTAATTGTTATGAAATCTCATTTACTTTTAAGCACACATGACCTAACTTATAAATTATCAAGAGACGACGATATATCTAAACGACAATACCGCAGCAATGGACAAATCTATGAAAGAGATCTACCGGACTCAATCACACCTAAACAGGTACACTTAAGATAAGCATGACCGAACTTATATGGAAAAAAAGCATGCAATGGCCGGAGTAATAATAAATCTACTAATTAAATTAAGAATAAAACATAACAATGTTTAACAAAAATAATATCCAACTACAACTAAATCAAATAAAGGAAAATAAGAACAACTACACCTAGGGATTCATCCCTTCGCCTTGCTTGGAGACTAGCTAGCCATGGGGCTCATGCTGCCTTGAGTTGCCTCCGGCCTCTCAACGATCATCCTTAGCTTGCCCTCCAAATTTATACTTTCGGATTCCTCCTAAAGGCCCTCTGTAGTCACTCTCTGATGATTTCAGATGAGCTCCGATTGATTCTCAAAGCTAAAGTGAAGTGGGTCTTATATAGGCAAATACCAAGAGTGCAATGTGCTTCCCATCCGATATGGGATGCGGATATAGAAATGTGTTTTCCAACAGATGTGGGATGTGGGATTTAAGCCTAAAATCACGCTGAAATCCCGCACAGCCCACACAGCCTGACCTTTGTATACTAAAACTGCCATAACTCTCTCTACAAAAATCCTTTTAACGAACTGTAAAATTCTCTAGAAAATAGACTTCCGGATCTTTCTAAGCATATATGGCTCATCTCCTGGTTCTTCTTGTATCAATACAGTTTAATTTTCAAAGATGATTGATCTGTACGGGAAATTCTCGCAATTTAATGAAACTCCTTTCCAATGCGGGCAGCAGCTGTTGCTCTTTTAAGCCCTCCATCTTGTCCTTCTAGAAGTATTCTTTCACTCCAGTATGCCTCGAGTATTTGTGCTTCAAGTAATGATAACTTTTCCTCCTCTTTTGAGCTTAAAGTACCTGAAAATGCACCGAAATAGATCAATGATCCAAGAATGATACTTTAGAGTTGTTAGCGTATAAAAGTACAATTAAAACCTAGATCAACCCTAAAATGCTAACAATTAAGTACTGTTAAGATTCATTTTATGACTCTCATCACACCAAAATTTGATTACGCCCAAAGTATAACGCGGTTATTGTAGTACAGCTTTGGGGTGTCGATTCCACAGGGAAACAAGTTAATTACAAAAGAAGGTGTAAACTTGAACACAAACGATAAAAGATTGATTGAAAGAATCTAAATTGTTGATTTTATGAAATTTGTGTGAATGATTGAATAATATAATGAAGAAACGACAAGGTTCCAGAAATCCTCCTTAAGTTCGTTGCCCTAATCCTAACTTGATTCAGTTGTTTTTATCTCGATTGCAAGTTTCACATCCCAAACAGACAATCGACAAATATTCAATTAAAGCGCATTTATAAATCCTAATGTAATTGATATGAATTATTCTTTACCTTCAAGCACACATAACCTAACTTATAAATTATCAAGAGACGACCATATATCTAAACGACAATACCGCAGCAATGGACAAATCTATAAAAGAGATCTACCGGACTCAATCACACCCAAACAAGTACACATAAGAAGAGCATGACTAGACTTATATGGAAAAAGAAGCATGCAATCACCGGACTAATAAAAAATCTACTAATTAAATTAAAGAATAAAACATAACAATGTTTAATGAAAATAATATCCAACTACGACTGAATCAAATAAAGGAAAATAAGAACAACTACACCTAGGGATTCTTCCCTTCGCCTTGCTTGGAGACTAGGCAGCCATGGGGCTCATGCTTCCTTGAGTTGCCTCTAGCCTCTCAACGATCATCCTCAGCTTGCCTCCAAATTTATACTTTCGGATTCCTCCTAAAGGCCTTCTGGATTGCTCTTAAAGGCCCTCTGGAGTCACTCTCTGATGATTTTAGACGAGCTTCGATTAATTCTCAAAGCTAAAGTGGAGTGGGTCTTATATAGGCAAATACCAAGAGTACAATGTGTTTCCCATCTGATGTGGGATGTGGGATTTAAGCCCAAAATCACGCTGAAATCCCGCACAGCTCGCACAGCCTGACTTTTGTCTACTAAAACTGCTATAACTTTCTCTACAAAAATCCTTTTGACGAACCATAAGATTCTCCAGAAAATAGACTTCCAGATCTTTCTAAGCGTATATTACTCATCTCCTGATTCTTCTTGTATCAATACAGTTTAATTTTTAAAGATGATTGATCTGTACGGGCAATTCTCGCAATTTAGTGAAACTCCTTTCCAATGCGGGCAGCAGTTGTTGCTCTTTTAAGCCCTCCATCTTGTCCTTCCGGAAGTATTCCTTCACTCCAATATGCCTCGAGTCTTTGTGCTTCAAGCAATGATAACTTTTCCTCCTCTTTTGAGCTTAAAGTACCTGAAAATGCACCGAAGTAGATCAATGATCCAAGAATGATACTTTAGAGTTGTTAACGTATAAAAGTGCAATTAAAACCTAGATCAACCCTAAAATGCTAACAATTAAGTACTATTAAGATGCATTTTATGACTCTCATCACAACCCCCAACTAGCTTATTGCTAGTCCCAAGCAATTCAAGCGAAAATAAGAGATGAATTCTATGGTAGGAGTTAAAAACAAAGTAAAACAATGCTAGCGTTGAACCAAGAGTAATTCACTTTTTGTCTCAAAAATTGCACATAATATACGGCACATAGAATCATTAAATTTCACCTAAGTCCAAAAGTAATCCAAACATCAATCTTAAAATCGTTATTGACTCTTAACATCCATCTTACCACAAACCATTAATCCAAACACCCAGATGATTTTATGCATAAGATTCATGAACACAAGTCTTGGCCTCTAAAAACATAATAAATTGCGTGACATCAATCACAAAAACAAGCTCCATAGGCTCACTTTTTAAATCACTCTCCACTATTGTAGAAAAATCACACTACATTGGATTAAAAAGTCTTTAATAAGCTTGTAACGTTAGGCTAAGGTAAAGGTTAAGAAAGAACGGGAAGGATTCAACAAGTAGAAGAATTTAATCTCTTAGTTTTGAACACAACTCTTTAAGCACTGGATAACCTTACTTCAACACTCAAGTCTTTCAATATTTTTTTATAAGAGCATATCTCTCAATAAATCACCACTTTTCTTTTCTTTTCTTCTTTCTTTGCCATAATTCACTTTTTTTTTCTTTTGTATTTTGGCATAAGACCATTCACCTCCTTTTTTCATTTTTTTTCTTTTCTTTTCCACAACCCCCAACTTATCTTCTTTAATGTACCTGGGTTATGGTAGTAATATTTTTTTTTTCATATTTCCACTCTTACTCTTTTTAAGTGCTTCTCATAACATGTGTATAACTAAGTTCTTTTAAAAGAAAGGTAAGGATAAAATATTTTTAGGCTCATAAAGGTGAGTAAATGATTTATCGAAAGAAACAAGGCTCAATTTTTCTTTTCAAGAAAAAGGCTCAAATAGGTGACTAGTTATAAATATAGCAATGGTAGGTTTGAAAGGCTCAAGCGATCCAAAAATGACCTATATCATATCCTAAGTAATGTGCATCCTAAGAATTCGCCTCAAGTGATTATCAAGTAAGTTCTAGAGCTTGTTGAGACTATAAAAGTATTCACAAAACAATCACACATAAAACTTTACTAAATGTTTTAGACTAATCATACAATCTTACCACAAACTAGAGTCTCTAACCAAATGAAGATTGATATTTAAATTAATTTCAAACCGAAGCAAAATTTAACTCATTCTAAATGCTATCTGCTATCTCAATTAAGTTTATATCATTGACATGTGAATTAACTCCAAGGCAGCCACAAAGCATGCTTAAAACAAAAAGAGAGGGAAAATGACACCAAACAGTTCAATGGAAAAAGAAAAATGTATGGAAATAAAGAAAATGGAAACAAAGAGATGCGTTTCCTCCACCCCCAACTTAAAAATTGCATTGATCTCAATGTAAAAGAAAGAGTAAAGAAAACTCCCCTTGTAGCCAAAGGTGCATAGAAGCTGAAAATTGCGCTCCACCATTTGAACTGCTTCGTATTTTTGTCCCTGAAAAAGAAATGTGAAAGTAAAACTGGAAAACAGCAAGATAATAATAATAAACAAGAGAAAAAAGAAATAAGAAAAAAACAAAAATAAAAGGATATGTTGTGGGCTGCCTCCCATGAGTGCTAAGTTTTACATCTTCAGCCAGACACTCTTATTCCCTCCTTGAAAAACATAGGTTGAATGCATTCGCCACTGCTTCATTGCCAAATTTGGTGCTTCTATGCTTTTGGGGGGCCTCAAGGATGTCATCAGTAACATCGACAAATTCTGGCTCGATGTATGCTTTGGTGAAGCCATGGATGAGGGTGGACTCAAATGGATAAAGGTGCTGGACCTTTTCCATGAATGAATCAATCATGTATGCTTGTGCTTGATGGCTTTCATTCACATCCTCTGATTTTTCTGTTGTTGGGATGTGTAATGACTTACCCCTCAGTGTCTCAATGGCATTCACCTCCTTCAAATTCTTTTGTGTTAGGTGCTGACCATGGGGTGTGGACTGAGCTTGAGAAGGGAACTTACCTCGCTCAGTCACACTCAAGTAGCTCATCAACTTGGACACTTGGCTCTTTATCCCTTTATGTTCTTCAACAACCTGCACAATTAACGATTCTAGTCTTTTATTAGCCTTACCCTGTGCCTCAATAAAAGCATGTAAAGTGTCTTTTAAAGAACTTCTAGAAGACACATGTGCATGATATGGTGCAAGTGTTTGTGCAAGCTGCTGGTTTTTAGACTTTCAGCTGAAATTGGGGTGGCCATCCCGGATTATAAGTATCAGATAAGGGTGTCAAAGGCTTCTTGTACATGCCTAAGGCATTACATTTTTCCTTATACATCCCTCTCATCTCAACAAATGTGGGACACTCTTGGGCAAGATGATCTACCCCACCACACACAAAACATTGTTCAAAAGATTGTGCATTATTAGCTACGTGTGTTGGCTTTAAGCTTTTAGTATTTAACTCATCGAGCTCCCTAGTGAGCATTTCGACCTTGGCTCTAAGGTTATCCTCTTCCCTAAGATGGTAAATTCCACTACCATTTGGGTGCCCTATAGGTCGTGACCTATTTGTGCTTTCAGTAGCACTAGGTCCAGTCCAAGTGTGAGCTTTTTCAGCAAGCTCATTGAGGTACTCTATGGCCTCATCAGGATCTTTCTCTAAAAACTCACCATTACACATCATCTCTACAAATTGGCGCTCTCTATATGTAAGTCCCTCATAAAAATAGCTCACTAAGCGCCAACTCTCATACCCATGGTAAGGGCACATACTCAATAACTCTTTAAATCTCTCCCAAGACTGATACAAAGTCTCACTGTCCTTTTGTGCAAAGGTGGAGATTTACCTTTTTAAAGCATTGGTCTTATGTTGGGGAAAGTATTTATTAAAAAAAATTCGAGTCATCTCAGTCCACGACCCAATAGATCGTGGTCTAAGTGAGTATAGCCAACTCTTAGCTCTATCCTTCAAAGCGAAAGGAAAGAACTTAAGCCTCACAATGTCATCAGTTTCGTCTTGACTATGAAAAGTCGCGACTACTTCCTCAAACTCTCTAATGTGCACATATGGGTTTTCATTATCCAAGCCATGAAATGTAAGGAGTAAATGTATCATCCCTGTTTTAAACTCTAATGGGCGAGTATTGGCTGGAAATATGATGCATGATGGTGTGGCTGTGCGTGTAGGGTTGAGGTAATCCTGAAGGGTCCTAGGGAGTTGATATTCATGTTCACTCATTTCTTTGGGACTAGATGGACTGTCAAATAAAGGATTTAGAAATGAATTGAATTCTGACTCTAGCATAGGCCTACAAGCATCTCTATGTCTTTGCATTCAAGTAGCAAAATAATGAAAAAAAAATTACTATAAAAAGAAAGAATAAGATAAAATAAAATAAAATTAATGCAGCAAGCTAAAAGAGGGAACGAAGTTACCGCCTTTACAAACTGCTGAAAAGAAAAACTATTTATAGTTCTTCTACTGTCATGTCAAAAGTTGACAATCTTCTTTGTACTTAAGCGTTTTTCCCCGGTAACGGCGCCAAAATTTGATTACGCTCAAAGTATAACGCGGTTATTGTAGTACAGCTTTGGGGTGTCGATTTCACAGGGAAACAAGTTAATTACAAAAGAAGGTGTAAACTTGAACACAAACGATAAAAGATTGATTGAAAGAATCTGAATTGTTGATTTTATGAAATTTGTGTGAATGATTGAATAATATAATGAAGAAACGAAAAGGTTCCGGAAATCCTCCCTAAGTTCGTTGCCCTAATCCTAACTTGATTCAGTTGTTTTGATCTCGATTGCAAGTTTCACATCCCAAACAGGCAATCGACAAATATTCAATTAAAGCACATTTATAAATCCTAATGTAATTGATATGAATTATTTTTACCTTCAAGCACACATGACCTAACTTATAAATTATCAAGAGACGACGATATATCTAAACGACAATACCGTAGCAATGGAAAAATCTATAAAAGAGATCTACCGGACTTAATCACACCTAAACAGGTACACATAAGAAGAGCATGACTAGACTTATATGAAAAATAAGCAAGCAATCACCGAACTAATAAAAAATCTACTAATTAAATTAAAGAATAAAACATAACAATGTTTAATGAAAATAATATCCAACAACAACATAATCAAATAAAGGAAAATAAGAACAACTACACCTAGGATTCATCCCTTCGCCTTACTTGGAGACTAGCCAGCCATGGGGCTCATGCTTGCCTCCAAATTTATACTTTCGGATTGCTCCTAAAGGCCCTCTGGATTGCTCCTAAAGGCCCTCTGTAGTCACTCTCTGGTGATTTCAGACGAGCTCCGATTGATTCTCAATGCTAAAGTGGAGTGGGTCTTATATAGGCAAATACCAAGAGTGCAATGTGTTTCCCATCCGATGTGGGATGTGGGATATAGAAATGCGTTTTCCAACCGATGTGGGATGTGGGATTTAAGCCCAAAATCACGCTGAAATCCCGCACAGCCCGCACAGCCTGACCTTTGTCTACTAAAACTGCCATAATTTTCTCTACAAAAACCCTTTTGATGAACTGTAAAATTCTCCAGCAAATAGACTTCCGGATCTTTTCTAGAATATATGGCTCATCTCCTGGTTCTTCTTGTATCAATACAGTTTAATTTTCAAAGATGATTGATCTGTACGGGTAATTCTCGCAAATTAATGAAACTCCTTTCCAATGCGGGCAGCAGCTGTTGCTCTATTAAGCCTTCCATCTTGTCCTTCCGGAAGTATTCCTTCACTCCAGTATGCCTCAAGTCTTTGTGCTTCAAGCAATGATAACTTTTCCTCCTCTTTTGAGCTTAAAGTACCTGAAAATGCACCGAAGTAGATCAATGATCCAAGAATGATACTTTAGAGTTGTTAACGTATAAAAGTGCAATTAAAACCTAGATCAACCCTAAAATGCTAACAATTAAGTACTATTAAGATGCATTTTATGACTCTCATCACAACCCCCAACTAGCTTATTGCTAGTCCCTAGCAATTCAAGTGAAAATAAGAGATGAATTCTATGGTAGGAGTTAAAAACAAAGTAAAACAATGCTAGCGTTGAACCAAGAGTAATTCACTTTTTGTCTCAAAAATTGCACATAACATACGGCACATAGAATCATTAAATTTCACCTAAGTCCAAAAGTAATCCAAACATCAATCTTAAAATCGTTATTGGCTCTTAACATCCATCTTACCACAAACCATTAATCCAAACACCCAGATGATTTTATATATAAGATTCATGAATACAAGTCTTGGCCTCTAAAAACATAATAAATTGCGTGACATCAATCACAAAAACAAGCTCCATAGGCTCACTTTTTAAATCACTCTCCACTATTGTAGAAAAATCACACTACATTGGATTAAAAAGTCTTTAATAAGCTTGTAACGTTAGGCTAAGGTAAAGGTTAAGAAAGAACGGGAAGGATTCAACAAGTAGAAGAACTTAATCTCTTAGTTTTGAACACAACTCTTTAAGCACTGGATAACCTTACTTCAACACTCAACTCTTTCAATATTTTTTTATAAGAGCATATCTCTCAATAAATCACCACTTTTCTTTTCTTTTCTTCTTTCTTTGCCATAATTCACTTTTTTTTTTCTTTTGTATTTTGGCATAAGACCATTCACCTCTTTTTTTTCATTTTTTTTCTTTTCTTTTCCTCCTCTTTTGAGCTTAAAGTACCTGAAAATGCACCGAAGTTGATCAATGATCCAAGAATGATACTTTAGAGTTGTTAACGTATAAAAGTGCAATTAAAACCTAGATCAACCCTAAAATACTAACAATTAAGTACTGTTAAGATGCATTTTATGACTCTCATCACACCAAAACGGGGGTAAAAAGGGGAGGAGTGCAACACGAGGACTTCCTAGGAGGTCACCCATCCTAGTACTACTCTTGCCCAAGCACGCTTAGCATGCGGAGTTTTGATGGGATCCGGTGCTTTAGTGCTGGTATGATCGCACCCTTCAGGTGATGCGCGATCTTTGAATATCAGCAGGTGGACTTCGACCGTTGCGCACGAGGACTTCCCAATGGTCCCCAAGCTTTGAAAACGATAACTCCGGTTGAGAAAAGACCAGAAAACCTTCGACGCGCTGGATTTTGGCCCCGAAAAGCGGAGATTAATAGGGTAAACCTATCCCGCTACGGCATGAGGCAATCAAGTATGTTTTCGCCTATGACCAGTCCCTTGTCGGTAGTAACGATCGTTGGACTGCGAAAGTGCGCTTGATTACTAAAGTGGCACAAGAAAAAAGCGAGGATAAAATGGGGAGGGGTGCAACAGGAGGACTTCCCAGGAGGTCACACATCCTGGTACTACTCTCACCCAAGCACGCTTAACTGCGGAGTTCTGATGGGATCCAGTGCTTTAGTGTTGCTATGATCGCACCCATCAGGTGATGCGCAGTGTCTGAAGGTAAGCAGGTAGACTTCGACCGTTGCACACAAAGACTTCCAAGTGGTCCCCCACCTCCGAAAACGAAAACTCTGGTTGAGAAAGAACCAAGAAGCCTTCGACGCCCAGGATTTTGGCCTCAAAAAGTGGAGCTAAACAGAATAAACCGATCCTGTTACAGCGTGAGGCAATCCGGTACCTTTTCGCCCTTGACCAGTCCCTTATCGGTAGTAATAATCGCTGGACTGCGGAGGTGCGATTGATTGCTAAAGTGGTACAAGAAAAAAATGGGGGTAAAAAGGGGAGGGGTGCAACACGAGGACTTCCCAGGATGTCACTCATCCTAGTACTACTCTCGCCCAAGCACGCTTAGCAGTGGAGTTTTGATGGGATCCAGTGCCTCAGTGCTGGTGTGATCACACTCTTCTAGATGATGCGCGGTCTCTGAATATTAGCAGGTGGACTTCGACCCTTGCACACGAGGACTTCCAAATGGTCCCCCAGCTCTGGAAACGACAACTCCAGTTGAGAAAAGACCAGTAAACCATCGACGCGCTGGATTTTGGCCCCGAAAAGCGGAGATTAATAGGGTAAACCTATCCCACTACAGCGTGAGGCAATTCGGTATGTTTTCGCCCGTGACCAGTCCCTTGTCGGTAGTAACGATCGCTGGACTGCGGAAGTGCGCTTGATTGCTAAAATGGCATAAGAGAAAAGCGAGGATAAAATGGGGAGGGGTGCAACACGAGGACTTCCCAGGACATCACATATCCTAGTACTACTCTCACCCATGCACCCTTAACTGCGGAGTTCTAATGGGATCCGGTGCTTTAGTGTTGGTATGATCGCACCCATCAGGTGATGCACAGTCTCTGAATATAAGCAGGTGGACTTCGACCGTCGCACACGAGGACTTCCCAGTGGTCCCCACCTCTGAAAAAGAAAACTCCGGTTGAGAAAGGACCAGGAAATCTTCAACGCGCTGGATTTTGGCCGCAAAAAATGGAGCTTAATAGAGTAAACTGATCCCACTACAACGCGAGGCAATCCGGTATATTTTCACCGATAACCAGTCCCTTGACGGTAGTAACGATCGCAGGACTGCAGAGGTGCGCTTGATCGCTAAAGTGGCACAAGAAAAAAATGGGGATAAAAAAAGAAGCGTTGCAACACGAGGACTTCCCAAGAGGTCACCCATCCTAGTACTACTCTCGCCCAAGCACGCTTAGCTGCGAAGTTCTGATGGGATCCGGTGCTTCAGTGTTGGTATGATCGCACCCTTCAAGTGATGTTCGGCCTCTGAATATAAGCGAGTGGACTTCGACCGTTGCACACGAGGACTTCCCAGTGGTCTCCAAACTCCAAAAACTAAAACTCCGATTGAGAAAAGACTAGGAAACCTTCGATGCCCTGGATTTGGCCCCGAAAAGCAGAGCTTAATAGATTAAACGGATACCGCTATAGCGCCAGGCAATCCGGTACATTTTCACTGATGACTAGTCCCTTGACGGTAGTAACGATCGCAGGACTGCGGAGGTGCGCTTGATCACTAAAGTAGCATAAGAAAAAAACGGGAATAAAAAGGGAAGGGGTGCAACATCAGGACTTCCCAAGAGGTCCCCTATTCTAGTACTACTCTCGCCCAAGCACGCTTAGCTGCGGAGCTCTGATGGGATCCGGTGCTTTAGTGCTGGTATGATCGCACCCTTCAGGTGATGCACGGCCTCTGAATATAAGCAGGTGGACTTCGACCGTTGCACACGAGGACTTCCCAGTGGTCCCCCAACTCCGAAAACAACAACTCTGGTTGAGAAAAGATAAGGAAACCTTCGACGCGCTGGATTTTGGCCCCGAAAAGCGGAGATTAATTGGGTAAACCTATCCCGCTACGGCGCGAGGCAATTCGGTATGTTTTCGCCCATGACCAGTCCTTTTTCGGTAGTAATGATTCGGTAACAATTCGGTATGTTTTCGCACAAAAAAAAAGCAAGGATAAAATGGGGAGGGGTGCACCACGAGGATTTCCCAGGAGGTCACACATCCTAGTACTACTCTCACCAAAGCACACCTAACTACTGAGTTCTGATGGGATCTGGTGCTTTAGTGTTGCTATGATCGCACCCATCAGGTGATGCGCAGTCTCTGAAGGTAAGCAGGTAGACTTTGACCATTGCACACGAAGACATCCAAGTGGTCTCCCACCTCCGAAAACGAAAACTCCGGTTGAGAAAGAACCAGGAAAGCTTCTACGCGCTGGATTTTGGCCCCGAAAAATGGAACTCAACAGAATAAACCGATTCTATTACAACGAGAGGCAATCCGATACTTTTTTGCCCATGACCAGTCCCTTGTCGGTCGTAACGATCGCAAAACTGCGAAGGTGCGCTTGATTGCTAAAGTGGTTCAAGAAAAAAACAGGGGTAAAAAGGGGAGGGGTGCAACACGAGGACTTCTTAGGAGGTCACCCATCCTAGTACTACTCTCGCCCAAGCATGCTTAGCTGCGGAGTTCTGATAGGATCTGGTGCTTTAGTGCTGGTATGATCGCACCTTTCAAGTGATGCGCGGCCTCTGAATATAAGCAGGTGGACTTCGACCATTACACACGAGGACTTCCCAGTGGTCCCCGAGCTCCGAAAACTAAAACTCCGGTTGAAAAAAGACCAGGAAACCTTCGACGCGCTGGATTTTGGGTCCAAAAAGCGGAGCTTAATAGATATAACCGATCCCGCTACAGTGCGATGCAATCCAATACGTTTTCACCGATGACCAGTCTCTTGACGGTAGTAACGATCGTAGGACTACGGAGGTGCTCTTGATCGCTAAAGTGGCATAAGAAAAAAGCAGGGATAAAAAGGGAAGGGGTGCAACATGAGGACTACCCAAGAGGTCACCTATCCTAGTACTACTCTCGCCCAAGCACGCTTTGCTGTGGAGTTCTGATGGGATCCGGTGCTTTTAGTGCTGGTATGATTGCACCCATCAGGTGATGCACAGCCTCTGAAGATAAGCAGGTAGACTTTAACCGTTGCACACGAAGACTTCCCAGTGGTCCCCCAGCTCTGAAAACGATAACTCTAGTTGAGAAAAAACCAAGAAACCTTCGACGCGTTGGATTTTGGCCTCTAAAAGTGGAGATTAATAGGGTAAACCTATCCTGCTAAGGCGTGATGCAATCCAGTATGTTTTCGCCCATGACCAGTCCCTTGTCGGTAGTAACAATTGCTGGACTGTAGAAGTATGCTTGATTGCTAAAGTAGCACAAGAAAAAAGCGTGGATAAAATAGGGAGGGGTGCAACACGAGGACTTCCCAGGAGGTCACACATCCTAGGACTACTCTCACCCAAGCACGCTTAACTACGGAGTTCTAATAGGATTTGGTGGTTTACTGTTGGTACGATCGCACCCATCAGGTGATGCGCAGTCTCTGAATATAAGCAAGTAGACTTCGACCGTCGCACACAAGGACTTCCAAGTAGTCCCCCATCTCCGGAAATGAAAACACTGGTTGAGAAAGAACCAGGAAACCTTCGACGCGCTGGATTTTGGCCCTGAAAAGTGGAGCTAAACAGAATAAGCCGATCCTGTTACAGCGTGAGGCAATCCGGTACCTTTTCACCCATGACCAGTCCCTTATCGGTAGTAACGATCGCTAGACTGCGGAGGTACGCTTGATTGCTAAAGTGTAACAAGAAAAAAACAGGGGTAAAAAGGGGAGGGGTGCAACACAAGGACTTCCCAGGAGGTCACCCATCCTAGTACTACTCTCGTCTAAGCACGCTTAGCTGCGGAGTTTTGATGGGATCCGGTGCTTTAGTGCTGGTATGATCGCACTCTTCAGGTGATGCGCGGTCTTTGAATATCAGCAAATGGACTTCGACCGTTGCACACGAGGACTTCCCAATGGTCCCCCAGCTCCGAAAATGACAACTACATTTGAAAAAAGACCAGAAAACCTTCGACGAGTTGGATTTTCTCCCCGAAAAGCGGAGATTAATAGGGTAAACCTATCCCGCTACGGCGCGAGGCAATCCGGTATGTTTTCGCCCATGACCAGTCCCTTGTCGGTAGTAATGATCGCTGGACTGCGGAAGTGCGCTTGATTGCTAAAGTAGCACAAGAAAAAAGCGTGGATAAAATGGGGAAGGGTGCAACACGAGGACTTCCTAGGAGGTCAAACATCCTAGGACTACTCTCACCCAAGCACGCTTAACTGCGGAGTTCTAATAGGATCCGGTGCTTTAGTGTTGGTATGATCGCACCCATCAGGTGATGCGCAGTCTCTGAATATATGAAAGTAGACTTCGACCGTCGCACACGAGGACTTCCAAGTTGTCCTCCATCTCCGAAAATGAAAACTCTGGTTGAGAAAGAACCAGGAAACCTTCGACGAGCTGGATTTTAGCCCAGAAAAGTGGAGCTCAACAGAATAAACCGATCCCGTTACGGCACGAGGCAATTTGGTACCTTTTCGCCCATGACCAGTCCCTTGTCTGTAGTAACGATCGTTGGACTGCGGAGGTGCACTTGATTGCTAAAGTAGCACAAGAAAAAATCGGGGTTAAAAAGGGGAGGGGTGCAACACGAGGACTTCTTAGGAGGTCACCCATCCGAGTACTACTCTCGCCCAAGCACGCTTAACTGCAGAGTTCTGATGGGATCTGGTGCTTTAGTGCTAGCATGTTCGCACACTACAGGTGATGCGCGGTCCCTGAATATAAGCAGGTAGACTTCGACTATCGCAAACGAGGACTTCCTAGTGGTCCACCAGCTCCGGAAAAGATAACTCCAGTTGAGAAAGGACTAGGAAACCTTTGACGCGCTGGATTTTGGCCCCGAAAAGTGGAGCTTAATAGATTAAACCGATCCCGCTACAGTGCGAGGCAATCCAGTACGTTTTCGCCGATGACCAGTCCCTTGATGGTAGTAACGATCGTAGGACTACGAAGGTGCGCTTGATCACTAAAGTGGCACAAGAAAAAAACAGGGATAAAAAGAGAAGGGGTGCAACACGAGGACTACCCAAGAGGTCACCTATCCTAGTACTACTCTCACCCAAGCACGCTTTGCTGCGGAGATCTGATGGGATCCGGTGCTTTTAGTACTGGTATGATCGCACCCATCAGGTGATGCGCGGCTTCTAAAGATAAGCAGGTAGACTTTGACCGTTGCACACGAAGACTTCCTAGTGGTCCCCCAGCTCCAAAAACGACAACTGCAGTTGGGAAAAGACCAAGAAACCTTCGACACGCTGGATTTTGGCCCTGAAAAGCGGAGGTTAATAGAGTAAACCTATCCTGCTACGGCGCGAGGAAATCCGGTATGTTTTCGCCCATGACCAGTCCCTTGTCGGTAGTAATGATTGCAGGACTACGGAAGTGCGCTTGATTGCTAAAGTGGCACAAGAAAAAAACGGGGGTAAAATGGGGAGGGGTGCAACACGAGGACTTCCCAAGAGGTCACACATCCTAGTACTACTCTCACCCAAGCACGCTTAACTGCGGAGTTCTAATGGGATCCGGTACTTTAGTGTTGGTATGATCGCACCCATCAGGTGATGCGCAGTCTCTGAAGATAAGCAGGTAGACTTTGACCATTACACACGAAGACTTCCAAGTGGTCCCCCACCTCCGGAAACGAAAACACCGGTTGAGAAAGAACCAAGAAACCTTCAACGCGCTGGATTTTGGCCCTGAAAAGTGGAGCTAAACAGAATAAACCGATGCTATTACAGCTCGAGGTAATCCGGTACCTTTTCGCCCATGACCAGTCCCTTATCGGTAGTAACGATCGCTGGATAGCAGAGGTGCACTTGATTGCTAAAGTGCTACAAGAAAAAAACAGGGGTAAAAAGGGGAGGGGTGCAACACGAGGACTTCCCAGGAGGTCACCCATCCTAGTACTACTCTCGCCCAAGCATGCTTAGCTGCGGAGTTTTGATGGGATCCAGTGCTTCAGTGCTAGTATGATCGCACTCTTCAGGTGATGCACGGACTCTGAATATCAGCAGGTGGACTTCGACTATTGCACACAAGGACTTCCCAATGGTCCCCCAACTCCGGAAACGACAACTACGATTGAGAAAAGACCAGAAAACATTCGAAGCGCTGGATTTTGGCCCAAAAAACGGAGATTAATAGGGCAAACCTATCCCGCTACGGCGCGAGGCAATCCGGTATGTTTTCGCCCATGACCAGTCCCTTATCGGTAGTAACAATCGCTGGACTGCGGAAGTGTGCTTGATTGCTAAAGTGGCACAAGAAAAACAATGTGGATAAAATGAGGAGGGGTGCAACACGAGGACTTCCTAGGAGGTCACACATCCTAGTACTACTCTCACCCAAGCACGCTTAACTGCGGAGTTTTAATAGGATCCGGTGCTTTAGTGTTGGTATGATCGCACCCATCAGGTGATGCACAGTCTTTGAATATAAGCAAGTAGACTTCAACCGTCGCACACGAGGACTTCGAAGTGGTCCCCCACCTCCAGAAAAGAAAACTCTGGTTGAGAAAAAACCAGGAAACCTTCGACGCACGGTATTTTGTCCCCAAAAAGTGGAGTTCAACAGAATAAACCGATCCCGTTACGGCACGAGGCAATTTGGTACCTTTTTGCCCATGGCCAGTCCCTTATCTGTAGTAACGATTGCTGGACTACGGAGGTGCACTTGATTACTAAAGTGGCACAAGAAAAAAACAGGGTTAAGAAGGGAGGGGTGCAATACGAGGACTTCCTAGGAGGTCACCCATCCTAGTACTACTCTCGCCCCAGCACGCTTAGCTGCGGAGTTCTGATGGGATCTTGTGCTTTAGTGCTGGTATGATCGCACCCTTCAGGTGATGCACAGTCTCTGAATATAAGCAGGTAGACTTCGGCTATCGTAAACGAGGACTTCCTAGTGGTCAACCAGCTCAGGAAACGACAACTCCGGTTGAGAAAGGACCGGGAAACCTTTGACGCATTGGAATTTGGCCCTGAAAAGCAGAGCTTAATTTAGTAAACTGATCCCACTATAGCGCGAGGCAATCCAGTACGTTTTCCTTGATGACCAGTCCCTTGACGGTAGTAACGATCGCAGGACTGCAGATGTGCACTTGATCGCTAAAGTGGCACAAGGAAAAAACGAGGATTAAAAGGGAAGTAGTGCAACACGAGGACTTCCCACGAGGTCACCCATCCTAGTACTACTCTCGCCCAAGCACGCTTAGCTGCGGAGTTCTGATGGGATCCGGTGCTTTAGTGCTGGTATAATCGCACCCTTCAAGTGATGCGCGGCCTTTGAATATAAGCAGGTGGACTTCGAACGTTACACACGAGGACTTCCCAGTGGTCCCCCAGCTCCGTAAACTAAAACTCCGGTTGAGAAAAGACCAGGAAACCTTCGACGCGCTGGATTTTGGCCCCGAAAAGTGGAGCTTAATAAATTAAACCGATCCCACTACAGTGCGAGGCAATCTGGTATGTTTTCGCCGATGACCAGTCCCTTGACGGTAGTAATGATCGCAGGACTGCAGAGGTGCGCATGATCGCTAAAGTGGCACAAGAAAAAAGCGGGGATAAAAAAGAAAGGGGTGCAACATGAGGACTCCCCAAGAGGTCACCTATCCTAGTACTACTCTCGCCCAAGCACGCTTAGATGCAGAGTTCTAATGGGATCTGGTGTTTTAGTGTTGGTATGATCGCACCTTTCAGGTGATGCGCGGCCCCTGAATATAAGCAGCTGGACTTCGACCGTTACACACGACGACTTCCCAGTGGTCCCCTAGCTCCAAAAATGACAACTCTGGTTGAGAAAAGACCAGGAAACCTTCGACGCACTGGATTTTGGCCCCAAAAAGTGGAGCTTAATAGGGTAAACCGATCCCACTACAGGGCAAGGCAACCGGGTACATTTTCGCCCATGACCAGTCCTTTGTCGGTAGTAACGATCGCAGGACTGCGGAGGTGCACTTGATCACTAAAGTGGCACAAGAAAAAAACGGGGATAAAAAGGGAAGTGGTACAATACGAGGACTTCCCAAGAGGTCACCCATCCTAGTACTACTCTCGCCCAAGCAAGCTTAGCTGCGAAGTTCTGATGGGATCCGGTGCTTTAGTGCTGGTATGATCGCACCCTTCAGGTGATGGGCGGCCTCTGAAGATAAGCAGGTTGACTTTGACCGTTGCACACGAAGATTTCCCAGTGGTCCCCCAGCTCCAAAAAGGACAACTCCGGTTGAGAAAAGACCAGGAAACCTTCGATGCACTGGATTTTGGCCCCGAAAAGCGGAGATTAATAGGTGATTTGTGAAAAAATATTGCATATTTTGGCTACTTAATTTATATTTGTTAGCTTAAGAATTTGTTACTTTGAGTTGTTTTCGTTGTTTTTCAGGTTTACAAGCACCAAGAAAGGAGTTTCACTAAATTGCCAAATTGCACGTACAGATCAATCATCTTTGAAAATTAAACTGTATTGATACAAGAATAACCAGGAGATGAACCATATATGCTTAGAAAGATCCGGAAGTCTATTTTCTGGAGAATTTTACGGCTCGTAAAAAGGATTTTTCTAGAGAAAGTTATGGCAGTTTTAGTAGACAAAGGTCAGGCTGTGCGGGCTGTGCGGGATTTCAGCGTGAGCAGAAGTTTTAAAGGGCAGGTGAAGGCTTAAATCCCATATCCCACATCGGTTGGAAACATATTTCTATATCCCACATTCCACATCGGATTGGAAACACATTACACTCATGGTATTTGCCTATATAAACACCATATGACTCCATCATTCAGTGTACAATTCCTGAGCCACTTTGGTGTTAACCGGTGGACGTCTGCTAGCATTCTAGTGGATCCCGAAGGCGTTGCTACCACGAGGGGAAGCGCCGCCTGCAGCGAGTGGAATTTCTCCCATGTAAAGTTATTTATTTATTTCTTTTTATTTAGTTGTTTTGTTTAATGTTTACACTTTTATTATGAATTGTAGTTTCATAGTTATAAGTGGCTAGAATCTTCAGCTAAGGTTGAAGATGAAGCCCCATCGTTGTTTGGCATAGTAGTTCAGATTTGCTTGTACAAATATGACATTTTTTAGTATAAATGTTCTGTTAATTATTCGAGTTAATCTTGTGATTGATTGAATTTAAATTGTTCTGTTGGATATTCCTTGTGTTTCATCTGATGGATACATTGAACAGTTTTCGATTAAATTGGATTTCCTTTGTGATTTGTTAAGAGCGGATACATTGGATGCTTTTGGTTTAATTAGGATATTCTTTGTTTTTTGTCTTATAGTTGGATTCATGGAATGTTTTGATAGGCTATTTTTTAGGACATATATGCTTAACTTTGGTGGGGTGGATTCAGAAACCTTAGTGTCTTTTTTTATTAGTTTTAAAATCAATTTAGTTAGTTTTAATTTGTTTTCCAAAATATCATTCACATTTCGGAACTAGGTTAAGATAAAGTTAGTTTAGATTAAAAATTATACTTTCACAACGCAATTCCCTGTGGATTCGACCTCACACTTGCACAAAGCTATATTGCAAACGACTCGTGCGCTTGCGAGTAATTTAAAACTCACAACAAGTTTTTGGCGCCATTGCCGGGAAATTGTTTTGTTTGTGAAATTTTTGTCTAAATTAATTTTATTTTTCTCCTAGTTAGTTATAAAAAAAATGTGGATGAATCCAGTGCCGGTTTCATAGTCTCAAAGGACACCATTAAGGAGTACATGAAAATGACCGGCCCGTCCATCAATGCTGCCAACACATTCAATGTTGATAGCTGTTCCATCTGTGCTAGTCTTATGCATTTAGCACAGAATTTTCCATCAATGCCGACTTTTGCTGAGTATCCCATGGAACAAATGAATGCTTTCAACAAGTGTTGTTGGCAATCAAATGGATCTTACTCCGAAACGTACAATCCAGGGTGGTGGGACCACTCTAATTTTTCATGGACACAGAACCAACTGAGGAATCAGGGAGGAGCCCCTTATCAAGCTCACACTCAATACCCTCCCGAATTTCCTCTGCCAGTTCCAAGTTATAGTCACTCAGCCTATCCAGCACCATTACCTGCTTACCAAGCTCCCATTCAAACACCAGCACCAGTTTCATAGTCACTTGAGGACACCCTTAAGGAGTACATGAAAATGACTAGCCAATCCATGAGCGAAGTAATGAGTTCAACAATAGAAAACACCCAAGCGATTGCCAAGCTAGAGAGTCAAATGGATCAAATCGCAAGTTACGTGGGTGAATGAGAGAATGGAGAGTTCCCCAGTCAACCTGATCCTAACCCAAAGGAACAGTTTGCGGTGGAAAATTTATCAACTCCTATGCATTGGCAAGAATAAGTGCAATCAACTATCCCATACTTGTCTGGGAGACAAGTGTACAATCAAGTGGAAGAGAACCCTGCTATGCACCAAGGGCAAGAAAGTGGCAACAATGAGAAGAGAGATGATGAGCCATCTACAGCCACTCGTATTATTAAGGATCTCCCTAGGTCATTTTTTCCTAAAGCGCCTTACCTTGAGAGACTACAAGCGCCCAAGAAAGAAGGGAAGTCTGAGGACATTATGGAGGCATGCTTTGCTCAGTTTGGAGAGGATTTGAATTTAGATAAGTTACTTGAGCAAGCAAATACTATCTTGGAGTCTACTCCTCAAGTGAGCAGTAAGATAGAGGAGACTGTGGATGAATCCCGCATTGAGGACCCCCTAGAGGCATGCTTTGCTTAATTTGGAGAGGATTTGGATTTAGATAAATTACTTGAGCAAGCAAATGCTATTTTGGAGTCTCCTCCTCAAAAGAGCACTAAGACAAAGGAGACCACCGCACCTGAAACCCCCAAAAAGGAACTTAAGCCTTTACTAGATAATCTTAAGTATAAGTTCCTAGGTTCAGCCGATAGTTTGCCTGTGATTATAGCTTCAGATTTGGGCGAGGCTCAAGAGGAGAAAGTATTAGATGTCTTAAGAGAGCACAAAGAAGCTATCGGTTGGACTATTGAGGATATCAGGGGAATCAGCCCCTCGTTGGTAATGCACAAGATACATTTGGAGGAGAATGCCAGGCCATCGAGGGAGCCACAAAGAAGGCTCAACCCAGCTATGCAAGAAGTTGTGAGCATAGAAGTAATTAAGCTGTTAGATGCAGGGATCATTTATCCCATCTCTGATAGCAAGTGGGTGAGCCCGATTCAAGTCGTGTCCAAACGTGCTGAATTAACGGTAGTGAAGAATAAGGACGACGAGTTGGTGCCAACTCGTGTTCATTCAGGGTGGAGAGTGTGTATCGACTACCGTAAACTGAACGCTGCCACAAGGACTAATCATTTTTCATTCTCATTTATTGATCAGATGGTGGAGCGCTTAGTTGGGCATGATTACTAATGTTGGGTCTGGCTGAAGACGTTAAACTTAGCGCTCATGGGAGGCACCCCTAAGCTTATCCTTTATGTTTATTTATTATTTTATGTATTAATGATTAATGTTTGTTTCTAGTATTTTTTGTTTTCCAGTCTTTATTTTTCGGGGACAATGCGTACTTCAGTTCAAGTTTGGGGGTATGCTATGAGCCATACCAGTCCAGATAGTTCTCCATATCTCAGGTCAGCTCTTTTCATATTAGTCACACATTGGGGTCAATGTGTAATTTAAGTTTGGGGGTATGGGAGACACATTCCACACACTTTGTCCTAATTTGTTATTGTTTTTCTTCAATTAAAAATAATAATAATAATAATAATAATAATAAGGTAAATGCATGCTCATGTTATTTTGAAATTTTATTTGATCTAAACAAATGTTGTGATGTGATTTCATTGGTGAGCTTAAAATTTTGAACACATGATTTGATGATAGAGTTTTAAAACTTTGTTACTTACTTTTGGCATTTGAGAATTCACATGTTTGAGCCAATCTAACACGAGTACATTAGCACATATTTGTGTGAGGTATGACATGTGATTTCAATGTGTATGTTTCCTTGACTTAAATGAAACTGGATGACTTGTGGGATTAACACTTGGGCATAGAAAAGCATAAATATATATATATATATATATATATATATATATATATATATATATATATATATAATACTACTAATGATCATCATCAATAAACTTTCCACTGAGTAACTGGACCTCTTGCCTCAGTAAGCAGTGAGTGTTCACGTCAAAAGGTAGGAATTTTATTCATAATGATCATTGCGAAATTTTTCGCTGAGTAACTGGACCTCTTGCCTCAGTAAGTAGTGAGTGTTCACATCAAAAGGTGAAAATTTTGTTTGGTAGCATTAAGGTCAGTTTAGTTTCATAGTCTTTTTGACTCGAGTTAGTAAGTCCTTAGGGGTGTCTTTACACCTAATTCCCTAAAACCATCTGGTTTGGGAGTCATTGACTCAACACTCGCTACATGGGTCAATTAGAAAGCTTAAGGGAACTAAATATAGCAGAACCTTATATATATAAAATAAAAATAAAAATAAAAATAAAAAGAAGAAAAAAATAAAAACTATGCCATTTTCGTTCATTCTGATGGGAAATTTGGTGAATCTTGAGACATGGAGACCTTACACATTGGAGTTATTTGGAAGCTTCATTTTTATATGCTAATTCATTTTACACAGTGTCAGACTTGTGATGCCTTAACCTGCCTTTTGTAAGTAATTAGATTTTAACATTTCTATTCATTGCGAAGATGAGTTTATCTTTTAAGCTTGCTCATGAATGAATATCATGGTGGTGTGTGCTCCTTAAATTTCTTGGATAACATGAGTGATGAACTTATCTTTATGTTCTTTGTTTTTCATTTAGTTTTTTATTTTGTTTTGCTAAGGGACTAGCAAAATGTAAGTTTGGAGGTATTTGATGAGTGAAAAATATTGCATATTTTGGCTACTTAATTTACATTTGTTAGCTTAGGAATTTGTTACTTTGAGTTGTTTTCGTTGTTTTTCAGGTTTACAAGCACCAGGAAAGGAGTTTCACCAAATTGCCAGAATTGCCCGTACAGATCAATCATCTTTGAAAATTAAAATATATTGATGCAAGAAGAACCAGGAGATGAACCATATACGCTTAGAAAGATCCGGAAGTCTATTTGTTGGAGAATTTTACAGCTCGTAAAAAGGATTTTTCTAGAGAAAGTTATGGCAGTTTTAGTAGACAAAGGTCAGGCTGTGCGGGCTGTGCGGGATTTCAGCGTGAGCAGAAGTTTTGAAGGGCAGGTGAAGGCTTAAATCCCACATCCCACATCGGTTGGAAACATATTTCTATATCCCACATCCCACATCAGATTGGAAACACATTGCACTCGTGGTATTTGCCTATATAAACACCATCTGACTCCATCATTCAGTGTACAATTCCTGAGCCACTTTGGTGTTAACCGGTGGACGTTCGCTAGCATTCTGGTGGATCCCGAAGGCGTTGCTACCATGAGGGGAAGCGCCGCCCGTCAGTGAGTGGAATTTCTCCCATGTAAAGTTATTTATTTATTTCTTTTTATTTAGTTGTTTTTGTTTAATGTTTACACTTTTATTATGAATTGTAGTTTCATTGTTATGAGTGGCTAGAATCTTCAGCTAAGGTTGAAGATGAAGCCCCGTCGTTGTTTGGCATAGTAGTTCAGATTTGCTTGTACAAATTTGACATTTTTTAGTATAAATGTTCTGTTAATTATTTGAGTTAATCTTGTGATTGATTGAGTTTAAATTGTTTTGTTGGATATTCCTTGTGTTTCATCTGATGGATACATTGAATGGTTTTCGATTAAATTGGATTTCCTTTGTGATTTGTTAAGAGCGGATACATTGGATGCTTTTGGTTTAATTGGGATATTCTTTATTTTTTGTCTTATAGTTGGATTCATGGAATGTTTTGATAGGCTATTTTTTAGGATATATATGCTTAACTTTGGTGGGGTGGATTCAGAAACCTTAGTGTCTTTTTTTATTAGTTTTAAAATCAATTTAGTTAGTTTTAATTTGTTTTCCAAAATATCATTCACAATTCGGAACTAGGTTAAGATAAAGTTAGTTAGATTAAAAATTATACTTTCACAACGCAATTCCCTGTGGATTCGAACTCGCACTTGCACAACGCTATATTGCAAACGACTCGTGCACTTGCAAGTAATTTAAAACTCACAACAATAGGGTAAACCTATTCCGCTACGGCGCGAGGCAATCCGGTATGTTTTTGCCCATGACCAGTCCCTTGTCGGTAGTAACGATTGCTGGACTGCAGAAGTGCACTTGATTGCTAAAGTGGCACAAGAAAAAAGCTGGGATAAAATAGGGAGGGGTGCAACACGAGGACTTCCCAGGAGGTCACACATCCTAGTACTACTCTCACCCAAGCACGCTTAACTGTAGAGTTCTGATGGGATTCGGTGCTTTAGTGTTGGTATGATCGCACCCATCAGGTGATGTTCAGTCTCTGAAGATAAGCAAGTAGACTTCGACCGTTGCCCACGAAGACTTCCAAGTGGTCCCCCACCTCCGGAAACGAAAAATCCAGTTGAGAAAGAACCAGGAAACCTTCGACGCGCTGGATTTTGGCCCCGAAAAGTGGAGCTCAACATAATAAACCGATCCTGTTACGGCACGAGGCAACTCTGTACCTTTTCGCCCATGACCAGTCCCTTGTTGGTAGTAACGATTGCTGGACTGTGGAGGTGCGCTTGATTGCTAAAGTGGCACAAGAAAAAAACGGGGTTAAAAAGGGGAGGGGTGCAACACGAGGACTTCCTAGGAAGTCACCCATCCTAGTACTACTCTCGCCCAAGCACGCTTAGCTGTAGAGTTTTGATGGGATCCGGTGCTTTAGTGCTGGCATGATCGCACCCTTTAGGTGATGCATTGTCTCTGAATATAAGCAGGCGGACTTCGACTATCACACACGAGGACTTCCCAGTGGTCCCCCAGCTCAGGAAACGACAACTCCGGTTGAGAAAAGACCAAGAAACCTTCGACGCCTTGGATTTTGGCCTCGAAAAGCGGAGCTTAATAGAATAAACCGATCCCGCTGCAAAGCAATCCAGTACGTTTTCGCTGATGACCAGTTCCTTGACAGAAGTATCGATCGCAGGGCTGCAGAGGTGCGCTTGATCGCTAAAGTGGCACAAGAAAAAAAGAAAGGGGATAAAAAGGGAAGCGGTGCAACACGAGGACTTCCCAAGAGGTCACCTATCCTAGTACGACTCTCGCCCAAGCACGCGTAGCTGCGGAGTTCTGATGGGATCCGGCGCTTTAGTGCTGGTATGATCGCACGATTCAGGTGATGCGCGGCCTCTGAATATAAGTAGGTGGACTTCGACCGTTGCACACGAGGACTTCCCAGTGGTCTCCCAGCTCCGAAAACTAAAACTCCAATTGAGAAAACACCAGGAAACCTTCGACGCGCTGGATTTTGGCCCCGAAAAGTGGAGTATAATAGATTAAATCGATCCCGCTACAATGCGATGCAATCCGGTACGTTTTCGTCGATGACTAGTCCCTTGACGGTAGTAACGATCGTAGGACTGCAGAGGTAAGCTTGATCGCTAAAGTGGCACAAGAAAAAAGCGGGGAAAAAAAGGGATGGAGTGCAACACGAGGACTTCCCAAGAGGTCACCTATCCTAGTACTACTCTCGCCCAAACACGCTTAGCTGCGGAGTTCTGATGGGATCCGATGCTTTAGTGTTGGTATGATCGCACCCTTCAGGTGATGCGCGGCCACTGAATATATGCAGGTGGACTTCGACCGTTGCATACGAGGACTTCTCAGTGGACCCCCAGCTCTAAAAACTACAACTCCGGTTGAGAAAAGACCAGGAAACCTTTGACGCGCTGGATTTTGGCCCCAAAAAGCATAGCTTAATAGGGTAAACCGATCCCACTACAACGAGAGGCAATCCAGTACATTTTCGCCCATGACCAGTCCCTTATCGGTAGTAATGATCGCAGGACTGCAGAGGTGCACTTGATCGCTAAAGTGGCACAAGAAAAAAGTGGGGATAAAAAGGGAAGAGGTGCAACACGAGGACTTCCCAAGAGGTCACCTATCCTAGTACTACTCTCACCCAAGCAAGCTTAGCTTGGAAGTTCTGATGGGATCCGGTGCTTTAGTGCTGGTATGATCGCACCCTTCAAGAGATGCACGACCTCTGAAGATAAGCAGGTAGACTTTGACCGTTGCACACGAAGACTTCCCAGTGGTCCCCCAGCTCCGAAAATGACATCTCCGGTTGAGAAAAGACCAGGAAACCTTCGATACACTGGATTTTGGGCCCGAAAAGCGGAGATTAATAAGGTAAACCTATCCCGCTACGGCGCGAAGCAATCCGGTATGTTTTCGCCCATGACCAGTCCCTTGTCGGTAGTAACGATTCTTGGACTACGGAAGTGCACTTGATTGCTAAAGTGACACAAGAAAAAAACAGGGATAAAATGGGGAGGGGTGCAACACGAGGACTTCCCAGGAGGTCACACATCCTAGTACTACTCTCACCCAAGCACGCTTAACTGCGGAGTTCTGATGGGATCCGGTGCTTTCGTGTTAGTATGATTGCACCCATCAGATGATGCGCAGTCTCTGAAGATAAGCAGGTAGACTTCAACCGTTGCACACGAGACTTCCAAGTGGTCCCCCACCTCCGGAAATGAAAACTCCGGTTGAGAAAGAACCAGGAAACCTTCGACACGCTCGATTTTGGCCCCGAAAAGTGGAGCTCAATAGAATAAACCGATCCTGTTACAGCGCGAGGTAATCCGGTACCTTTTCGCCCATGACCAATCCTTTGTCAGTAGTAACGATCGCTGAACTGTAGAGGTGCACTTGATTGTAAAAGTGGTACAAGAAAAAAATTAGGGTAAAAAGAGGAGGGGTGCAACACGAGGACTTCCCAGGAGGTCACCCATCCTAGTACTACTCTCGCCAAAGCACGCATAGCTGCGGAGTTTTGATGGGTTCCAGTGCTTCAGTGCTAGTATGATCTCACATTTCAGGTGAAGCGCGGTCTCTGAATATCAGTAGGTGGACTTCGACCGTTGCACACAAGGACTTCCCAATGGTCTCTTAGCTCTGAAAACATTAACTCCGGTTGAGAAAAGACCAAAAAACCTTCGACGCACTGGATTTTGGCCTTGGAAACCGGAGATTAATAGGGTAAACCTATCCCGCTACAACGTGAGGCAATCCAATATTTTTTCACCCATGACCAGTCCCTTGTCGAGAGTAATGATCGCTGGACTGCGGAAGTGTGCTTGATTGCTAAAGTGGCACAAGAAAAAAATGAGGGTAAAATGGGGAGGGCTGCAACACGAGGACTTCCTAGGAGGTCACACATCCTAGTACTACTCTCACCCAAGCTAGCTTAACTGCGTAGTTCTATTTGGATCCGGTGCTTTAGTGTTGGTAAGATCGCACCCGTCAGGTGATGCGCAGTCCCTGAATATAAGCAGGTAGACTTCGACCGTCGCACACGAGGTCTTCCAAGTGGTCCCCCACCTCCGAAAATGAAAACTCTGGTTGAGAAAGAACCAGGAAACCTTCGATGTGCTGGATTTTGGCCCTGAAAAGTGGTGCTCAACAGAATAAACTGATCCCGCTACGACGTGAGGCAATCCGATACCTTTTCGCTATGGTCTCATCCCTTGTCGGTAGTAACGATCGCTGGACTGCAGAGGTGCACTTGATTGCTAATGTGGCACAAGAAAAAAATGGGGTGAAAAATGAGAGGGGTGCAACACGAGGACATCCTAGGCGGTCACCCATCCTAGTACTACTCTCGCCCAAACACGTTTAGCTACGTAGTTCTGATAGTATCCGGTGCTTTAGTGCTGGTATGATCGCACCCTTCAGGTGATGCGCGGTCTCTGAATATAAGCAAGTGGACTTCGATCATCCCACAAGAGGACTTCCCAGTGGTCCGCCATCCTAGTACTACTCTCCCCCCAAGCACGCTTAGCTGCAGAGTTCTGATTGGATCTCGTGCTTTAGTACTTGTATGATCGCACCCTTCAGGTGATGCACGGCCTCTGAATATAAGCAGGTGGACTTCGACCATTGCACACGAGGACTTCCTAGTGGTCCCCCAGCTCCGAAAACGACAACTCCGGTTGAGAAAAGACCAGGAAACCATCGAAGCGTTGGATTTTGGCCCCGAAAAGTGAAAATTAATAGGGTAAACCTATCCCGCTATGGCGCGAGGCAATCCGGTATGTTTTCGCCCATGACCAGTCCCTTGTCGGTAGTAACGATCGCTGGACTGCGGAAGTGCACTTGATTACTAAAATGGCAAAAGAAAAAAGCGGGGATAAAATGGGGAGGGGTGCAACACGAGGACTTCCCAGGAGGTCGCACTTCCTAGTACTACTCTCACCCAAGCACGCTTAACTGCAGAGTTCTGATGGGATCCGGTGCTTTAGTGTTGGTATGATCGCACCCATCAGGTGATGTGCAGTCTCTGAAGATAAGCAGGCAGACTTCAGCCGTTGCACACGAAGACTTCCAAGTGGTCCCTACCTCCAGAAATGAAAACTCTGATTGAGAAAGAACCAAGAAACTTCGACGAGCTCTATTTTGTCCCCGAAAAGTGGAGCTCAAAAGAATAAACCGATCTTGTTACAGCGCGAGGTAATCCGGTACCTTTTCACCCATGACCAGTCTTTTATCAATAGTAACGATCGCTGGACTGCGGAGGTGCGCTTGATTGCTAAAGTGGCACAAGAAAAAAAACAGGGTTAAAAAGGAGAGGGGTGCAACATGAGGACATCCCAAGAGGTCACCCATCCTAGTACTACTCTCGCGCAAGCACGCTTAGCTGCAAAGTTCTGATTGGATCCGGTGCTTTAGTCCTTGTATGATCGCACCCTTCAGGTGATGCACGGCCTCTAAATATAAGCAAGTGGACTTCGACCGTTGCACACGAGGACTTCCCAATGGTCCCCCAGCTCCGAAAACGATAACTCCGGTTGAGAAAAGACCAGAAATCCTACGAAGCGCTGGATTTTGGCACCGAAAAGTGCAATTAATAGGGTAAACCTATCCCGCTACGGCGCGAGGCAATTCAGTATGTTTTCGCCCGTGATCAGTCCCTTGTCGGTAGTAACGATCGCTGGACTGTAGAAGTGCGCTTAATTGCTAAAGTGGCATAATAAAAAAAACGAGGATAAAAAGGGGAGGGGTGTAACACGAGGATTTCCCAGGAGGTCACACTTCCTAGTACTACTGTCACCCAAGCAAGCTTAACTGCAGAGTTCTAATGGGATCCGGTGCTTTAGTGTTGGTATGATCGCACCCATCAGGTGATGCGCAGTCTCTGAATATATGCAGGTAGACTTTGACCGTCTCACACGAGGACTTCCAAGTGGTCCCCCATCTCCGGAAACGAAAACTCTGGTTGAAAAAGAACCAAGAAACCTTGGATGCGCTGGATTTTGGCCTCGAAAAGTGGTGCTCAACAGAACAAACCGATTCCATTACGGCGTGAGGCAATCCGATACCTTTTCGCCAATGGCCAGTCTCTTGTCGGTAGTAATGAACGCTGGACTGCGGAGGTGCGCTTGATTGCTAAAGTGGCACATGAAAAAAACAGGGTTAAAAAGGGGAGGGGTGCAACACGAGGACATCCCAAGAGGTCACCCATCTTAGTACTACTCTCGCCCCAGCACGCTTAGCTGCGGAGTTCTGATAGGATCTGGTGCTTTAGTGCTGGTATGATCACACCCTTCAGGTGATGAGTGGTCTCTGAATATTAGCATGTTGACTTCGACCGTTGCACACGAGGACTTTCCAATGGTCCCCCAGCTCCAAAAACGACAACTCCGGTTGAAAAAAGACTAGAAATCCTTCTACGCGCTGGATTTTGGCTATGAAAAGTGAAATTAATAGGGTAAACCTATCTCGCTATGGTGCGAGGGAATCCGGTATGTTTTCGCCCCTGACCAGTCCCTTGTCGGTAGTAATGATCACTGGACTGTAGAAGTGTGCTTGATTGCTAAAGTGGCACAATAAAAAAAACGAGGATAAAAAGGGGAGGGGTACAACACGAGGATTTCCCAGGAGGTCACACATCCTAGTACTGCTGTCACCCAAGCAAGCTTAACTGCGGAGTTCTAATGGGATCCGGTGCTTTAGTGTTGGTATGATCGCACCCATCAGGTGATGTGCAGTCTCTGAATATAAGCACGTAGACTTCGACCGTCGTTCACGAGGACTTCCAAGTGGTCCCCCATCTCCGGAAATGAAAACTCTGGTTGAAAAAGAACCAGGAAACCTTGGACGCACTGGATTTTGGCCTCGAAAAGTGGTGCTCAACAGAATAAACCGATTCCATTACGGCGCGAGGCAATCCGATACCTTTTCGCCAATGGCCAGTCTCTTGTCGGTAGAAACGATCGCTAGACTGCGGAGGTGTGCTTGATTCCTAAAGTGGCACATGAAAAAAACAGGGTTAAAAAGGGGAGGGGTGCAACACGAGGACATCCCAAGAGGTCACCCATCCTAGTACTACTCTCGCCCCAGCACGCTTAGCTACGGAGTTCTGATGGGATCCGGTGCTTTAGTGTTGGTATGATCGCACCCTTCAGGTGATGAGCGGTCTCTGAATATTAGCATGTGGACTTCGACCGTTGCACACGAGGATTTCCCAATGGTCCCCCAGCTCCGAAAACGACAACTCCGGTTGAGAAAAGACCAGAAATCCTTCGACGCGCTGGATTTTGGCCCTAAAAAGTGAAATTAATAGGGTAAACCTATCCCACTACGGTGCGAGGCAATCCGATATTTTTTCGCCCCTGACCAGTCCCTTGTCGGTAGTAACGATCACTGGATTGTAGAAGTGCGCTTGATTGCTAAAGTGGCACAATAAAAAAAACGAGGATAAAAAGGGGAGGGGTGCAACACGAGGACTTCCCAGGAGGTCACACATCCTAATACTACTGTCACCCAAGCAAGCTTAACTGCGGAGTTCTAATGGGATCCGGTGCTTTAGTGTTGGTATGACCGCACCCATCAGGTGATGCGCATTCTCTGAATATAACCAGGTAGACTTCGACCGTCGCACACGAGGACTTCCAAGTGGTCCCCCATCTTCGGAAATGAAAACTCCGGTTGAAAAAGAACCAGGAAACCTTGGACGCGCTGGATTTTGGCCTCGAAAAGTGGTGCTCAACAGAATAGATTGATTCCGTTACGGTGCGAGGCAATCCGATACCTTTTCGCCAATGGCCAGTCTCTTGTCGGTAGTAACGATCGCTGGACTGCGGAGGTGTGCTTGATTCCTAAAGTGGCACATGAAAAAAACAGGGTTAAAAAAGGGATGGGTGCAACACGAGGACATCCCAAGAGGTCACCCATCCTAGTACTACTCTCGCCCCAGCACGCTTAGCTGCGGAGTTCTGATGGGATCCGATGCTTTAGTGCTGGTATGACCGTACCCTTCAAGTGATGCGCGGTCTCTGAATATAAGCAGGTGGACTTCAATCGTCGCACACGGGGACTTCCCAGTGGTCCCCCAGCTCAGGAAATCACAATTCCGGTTAAGAAAGGACCAGGAAACCTTCGACACACTGAATTTTGGCCCCGAAAAACGGAGCTTAATATAGTAAACTGATCCTGCTACAATGCAAGGCAATCCGGTACGTTTTCACTGATGACTAGTCCCTTGACGGTAGTAACGATCGCAGGACTGCGAAGGTGCGCTTGATCGCTAAAGTTGCACAAGAAAAAAAATGGGGATAAAAAGGGAAGTGGTGCAACTTCCCAAGAGGTCACCCATCCTAGTACTACTCTCGCCCAAGCACGCTTAGCTGCGGAGTTCTGATGGGATCCTGTGCTTTAGTGTTGGTAAGATCGCACACTTCAGGTGATGCGTGGCCTCTGAATATAAGCAGGTGGACTTCGACCATTGCACACGAGCACTTCCCAGTGGTCCCCCAGCTCCGAAAACGACAACTCCGGTTGAGAAAAGACCAGGAAACCTTCGATACACTGGATTTTGACCCCGAAAAGCGAAGATTAATAGGGTAAACCTATCCGGCTACGGTGCGAGGTAATCCGGTATGTTTTCGTCCATGATCAGTCCCTTGTCGGTTGTAACAATCGCTGGACTGCAGAAGTTCCCTTGATTGCTAAAGTGGCACAAGAAAACAATAGGGATAAATTGGGGAGGGGTGCAACACGAAGACTTCCCAGGAGGTCACACATCCTACTACTCTCACCCAAGCATGCTTAACTGCAGAGTTCTAATAGGATCCGGTGCTTTAGTGTTGGTATGATCGCACCCATCAAGTGATGCGTAGTCTCTGAATATAAACAGGTAGACTTCGATCGTCGCACACGTGGACTTGCAAGTGGTCCCCCACCTCCAGAAATGAAAATTCCGGTTGAGAAAGAACCAGGAAACCTTCGACGCGCTGGATTTTGGCCCCGAAAAGTTATGCTCAACAGAATAAACCGATTCTGCTACGGCGTGAGGCAAACTGATACATTTTCACCAATGACCAATCCCTTGTCGGTAGTAGCGATCGCTGGACTGCGGAGGTGTGCTTGATTGCTAAAGTGGCACAAGAAAAAAATGGGGTTAAGAAGGGGAGGGGTGCAATACGAGGACTTCCCAGGAGGTCACCCATCCTAGTACTACTCTCGCCCAAGCACGCTTCGCTGTGGAGTTCTGATGGGATTCGGTGCTTTAGTGCTGGTATGATCGCACTTTTCAGGTGATGCGCGATCTCTGAATATAAGCAGGTGGACTTCGATCGTCGCACACAAGGACTTCCCAGTGGTCCTCCAGCTCAGGAAACGACAACTCCGGTTGAGAAAGAATTAGGAAACCTTCGACACGCTGGATTTTGGCCCCGAAAAGCGGAGCTTAATAGAGTAAACCGATCCCGCTACAGCACGAGGCAATTCGGTACGTTTTCGACGATGACCAGTCCCTTGACGGTAATAACGATCGCAAGACTGTAGAGCTGCGCATGATCGCTAAAATGGCATAAGAAAAAAATGGGGATAAAAAGGGAAGTGGTGCAACCCGAGGACTTCCCAAGAGGTCACCCATCCTAGTACTACTCTTGCCCAAGCATGTTTAGCTACGGAGTTCTGAAGGGATCCTGTGCTTTAGTGTTGGTATGATTGCACCCTTCAGGTGATGTGCGGCCTCTGAATATAAGCTGGTGGACTTCGACCGTCGCACACGAGGACTTCCCAGTTGTCCCCCAGCTCCGAAAACGACAACTCCGATTGAGAAAAGACCTGGAAACCTTCGACACACTGGATTTTGACCCCGAAAAGCGGAGATTAATAGGGTAAACCTATCACGCTACTGTGCGGGGAAATCCGGTAAGTTTTCGCCCATGACCAGTCCCTTGTCGGTAGTAACGATCGCTAGACTGCAGAAGTGTGCTTGATTGCTAAAGTTACACAAGAAAAAAACGTGGATAAAATGGGGAGGGGTGCAACACGAGGACTTCCCCAGAGGTCACACATCGTAGTACTACTCTCACACAAGCACGCTTAACTGTGGAGTTCTAACGGGATCCGATGATTTAGTGTTAGTATGATCGCACCCATCAGGTGATGCGCAGTCTCTGAATATAAGCAGGTACACTTCTACCGTCGCACACAAGGACATCCAAGTGGTCCCCCACCTCCGGAAATGAAATCTTCGTTTGAGAAAGAACCAGGAAACCTTCGACGCGTTAGATTTTGGCCCCGAAAAATGGAGCTCAACAGAATAAACCGATCCTGTTACAGCGCAAGGTAATCCGGTACCTTTTCGCCCATGACCAGTCCCTTATCGGAAGTAACGATCGCTGGACTGCGGAGGTGCGCTTGATTGCTAAAGTGGTACAAGAAAAAAAGGGGGTAAAAATGAGAGGGGTGCAACACGAGGACTTCCCAGGAGGTCACCCATCATAGTACTACTCTCACCCAAGCACGCTTTGCTACTGGTGTGAGTTTTAAATTACTCGCAAGCGCACGAGTCGTTTGCAATATAGTGTTGTGCAAGTGCGAGGTCGAATCCACAGGGAATTGTGTTGTGAAAATATTTATTTAATCTAAACTAACTTTATCTTAACCTAGTTCCGAATTGTGAATGATATTGCAAAAGAAATATAAACTAAGCTAAGTTGATTTAAAAAGTAATAATTAAAACACTAAGGTTTTCGAATCCACCCTACCAAAGTTAAGCATATATGTTCTAGAAATATAGCCTATCAAAACATTCCATGAATCCAACTATAAGACAAAAAAATAAAGAATATCCCAATTAAACCAAAAGCGTCCAATGTATCCGCTCTTAACAAATCACAAAGAAAATCCAATTTAATCGAAAAGCATTCAATGTATCCATCAGATGAAACACAAGGAATATCCAACAGAAAATTTAAACTCAATCAATTATAAGATTAACTCAAATAATTGACAGAACATTTATACTAAAAATTGTCAGATTTGTACAAGCAAATCTAAACTACTACGCCAAACAACGGCGGGGCTTCATCTTCAACCTTAGTTGAAGAGTCTAGCCACTCATAACTATAAAACTATAATAAAAAGTGCTAAACATTTAAAATAAAACAACTGAATATAAAGAAATAAATAAAAAACTTTACATGGGAGAAATTCCACTCGCTGACGGGCGGTGCTTCCCCTCGTGGTAGCAATGCCTTCGGGATCCACTAGAATGTTGGCAGACGTCCACCGGTAAACACCAAAGTGGCACAGGAATTGTACAATGAATTATAAAGCCAAATGGTGTTTATATAGGGAAAGACCCGGAGCAATATGGGTTGCAGATTCGATGTGGGATACTGCCCGTGTGCGCTCGATCGCAGTGTGGTGCGATCGATCGCAGGTACGATCGATCACATGTCTTGTGCTCACGATCTCATGTGCGCTCGATCGCATGTCTGCTACGATCGATCGCAGATGCACTGAACTTCTGATATTTCGATGTGGGATGTTGACCATGCGCTCGTTCGTAGGCAGGTGCGCTCGAGCGCAGTGCGCTCAATCGCATATCTCGTGCGATCGATCGCAACGTCTCCAGAAGCTTCACATCTCCTGAAATGCTTTATTTTCTCCACAAACCTGTAAAAATACACAAAACACAAGAAAGACGTAAAATAAAGTGAAATACTACTAACTAAGAGCATAACAAATATAAGTTAATGGTCTAAAATATGCAATATTTAAGACTCATCAAATACCTCCAAACTTATATTTTGCTAGTCCCTTAGCAAAACAAAATAAAGACTCATTGAAAAACAAAGAACATAAAGATAAAGTCATCACTCATGGTATCCAAAAATTTAAGGAGCACACATCACCATGATATTCATTCATAAGCAAGCTTAAAAAGGTAAACCCATCTTTGCAATGAATAGAAATGTTAAAATCTAATTACTTACAAAAGGCAGGATAAGGCATCACAAGCTTGAATCAGTGTAAGGTGAATTAGCATATAAAAATGAAGCTTCCAAGTAACTCTAATGTGTAAGGTCTCTATGTCTCAAGATTCACCGAATTTCCCATCAAAAATGAACGAAAAGGCATAGTTTTTATTTTATTCTGTTATTCTTTTTATTTTTTTAACAATAATAAGGCACGACTATATTTAGTTCCCTTAAGCTTTCTAATTGACCCATGTAGCGAGTGTTGAGTCAATGACTCCCAAACCAGGTGGTTTTAGGGCATTAGGTGTAAAGATACCCCTAAGGACTTACTAACTCGAGTAAAAAAGGCTACGAAATTAAACCGACCTTAATATTACCAAGCAAAATTCCACCTTTTGACGTGAACACTCACTGCTTACTGAGGCAAGAGGTCCAGTTACTCAGCGAAAAGTTTATTGATAAATTTTTTTTTTTAACATTTTCCTATGCCCAAGAGTTCATCCAACAAGTCATCCAGTTTCAGTTAAGATAAGGAAAAATACACATTAAAATCACATGTCATACCTCACATAATTTGTGCTAATGTGCTCGTGTTAGATTATGTCAAACATGTGAATTCTCAAATGCCTAAGGTAAGTAATTAAATTTTAAAATTTATCACCAGATCATGTGTTTAAAATGTTAAGTTCACCAATGACATCACATCACAGAAAATGTTTAGATCAACCAAAATTTCACGATAACATGAGCATGCATTTATCTCTATGACGAAAAGACAACAAATTAGGACAAAGTGTGTGATGTGTCTCCCATACCCCCAAACTTAAATTACACATTGACCCCAATGTGTGACTAATATGGAAAGAGCTGACTTGAGATATGGAGAACTATCTGGACTGGTATGGCTCATAGCATACCCCCAAACTTGAACTGAAGTATGCTTTGTCCCGAAAAATAATAACTGAAAAACAAAAAATACTGGAAACAAACATTAATCATAAAAATGCGAAATAATAAATAAACAAAAGAAAAGATAAGTTGTGGGGTGCCTCCCATGAGCGCTAAGTTTAACGTCTTCAGCCAGACCCAACATTAGTAAACATGCCCAACTAAGTTCTCCACCATCTGATCAATAAATGGGAATGGAAAATGATCAGGCCTAGTGGTAGCATTCAATTTACGGTAGTCTAGACACTTTCTCCATCTTGACTGCACTCGAGTTGGAACCAACTCGTTGTCTTTATTTACTACCGTAAATTCAGTACGTTTGGGCACGACTGGAATCTGGCTCACCCACTTGCTATCAGAGATGGGATAAATGATCCCTGCCTCTAACAGCTTAATATCTTCCGCCCTCACAACTTCTTGCAAAGCAGGGTTGAGCCTTCTTTGTTGCTCCCTCGATGGCTTGGCATTCTCCTCCAACTGTATCGTGTGTATCACCAACGAGGGGTTGATTCCTTTGACATCCTCAATAGTCCAGCCTATAGCTTCCTTATGCTCTCTTAAGATGTCTAATAATTTCTCCTCTTGAGCATCACCCAAATCTAAAGCTATCATTATAGGCAAAGAATCTGCTGGACCTAGGAACTTATACTTAAGATTGTTTGATAAAGGCTTAAGTTCCTTCTTGGGGGGTTCAGGTGTTGTGGTTTCCTCCGTCTCACTGATCTTTTGAGGAGCAAACTCTAAAGTAGCATTTTCTTGCTCAAACAACTTATCTAAATCCAAATCGTCATCAAATTGAGCAAAGCATGCCTCCAGGGGGTCCTCAATACGTGATTCATCCATAGTCTCCTTCGTCTCACTGCTCTTCTGAGGATCAGACTCCAAAATGGCATTCACTTCCTCTAGTAACTTATCTAAGCCTAAGTTCTCTCCAAAGTGAGCAAAGCATGCCTCTAGGGGATCCTCAAACTCCTCTCCTTTCTTGGGCGCTTGTAATCTCTCAGGGTAAGGCGCTTTAGGTAAAAACGACCTAGGGAGATCCTTAATGATAGGTGTGGCTGTAGATGGCTCAGCATCTCTCTTTTCTTTGTTGCCACTGTCTTGCCCTTGTATCGGAGTTGATAAATTTCCCACCGCAAACTGTTCCTTTGGGTTAGGATCAGGTTGACTGGGGAACTTTCTTTCCTCTCCTTCACCCACGTAACTTGCGATTTGATCAATTTGACTCTCTAGCTCGGCAATCGCTTGGGTGTTTTCTATGGTTGCACTCATCACTTCACTCATAGATTGGCTAGTCGTTTTCATGAAATCATTGAGAGCGTCCTCTAATGACTGTGAAACCGACGCTGGCGCTTGAATGGGAGCTTGGTAAGCGGGTGATGGTGCTGGATAGGCATAACTTGGTATTGGTGGAGGAAATTCGGGAGGGTATTGATTATAAGGGGCTCCTCCCTGATTCATCAGTTGGTTCTACTCCCATGAAAAATTAGAGTGGTTCCACCACCCTGGATTATATGTTTCGGAGTAAGATCCATTTGATTCCCAACAACAGTCATTGAAAGCATTCATTTGTTCCATGGGGTACTCAGCACAAGCCGGCATTGATGGACAATTCTGTGCTAGATGCATGGGACTAGCACAGATGGAACAGCTATCAACATTGAATGTGTTGGCAGCATTGAAGGACGGGCCGATCATTTTCATGTACTCCTTAATGGTGTCCTCTAAAGACTGTGAAACCGGCGCTAGATTCATCCACATAATTTTTTTTTTTAAACAAAAAAAAATAACTAACTAGTAGAAAAATAAAATCATTTTAGACCAAAAATTTTCACAAACCAAATAATTCCCCGGCAACGGCGCCAAAAACTTGTTGTGAGTTTTAAATTACTTGCAAGCGCACGAGTCGTTTGCAATATAGCGTTGTGCAAGTGCGAGGTCGAATCCACAGGGAATTGTGTTGTGAAAATATATTTTTAATCTAAACTAACTTTATCTTAACCTAGTTCCGAATTGTGAATGATATTGCAAAAGAAATATAAACTAAGCTAAGTTGATTTAAAAACTAATAATTAAAACACTAAGGTTTCCGAATCCACCCTACCAAAGTTAAGCATATATGTTCTAAAAATATAGCCTATCAAAACATTCCATGAATCCAACTATAAGACAAAAAACAAAGAATATCCCAATTAAACCAAAAGTGTCCAATGTATCCGCTCTTAACAAATCACAAAGGAAATCCATTTTAATCGAAAAGCATTCAATGTATCCATCAGATGAAGCACAAGGAATATCCAACAGACAATTTAAACTCAATCAATTATAAGATTAACTCAAATAATTGACAGAACATTTATACTAAAAATTGTCAGATTTGTACAAGCAAATCTGAACTACTACGCCAAACAACGGCGGGGCTTCATCTTCAACTTTAGCTGAAGAGTCTAGCCACTTATAACTATAAAACTCTAATAAAAAGTGCTAAACATTTAAACTAAAACAACTGAATATAAAGAAATAAATAAAAAACTTTACATGGGAGAAATTCCACTCGCTGACGGGCGGCGCTTCCCCTCGTGGTAGCAATGCCTTCGGGATCCACCAGAATGTTGGCGGACGTCTACCGGTAAACACCAAAGTGGCACAGGAATTGTACACTGAATTATAAAGCCAAATGGTGTTTATATAGGTAAAGACCCGGAGCAATATGGGTTGTAGATTCGATGTGGGATACTGCCCGTGTGCGCTCGATCGCAATGTGGTGCGATCGATCGCAGGTACGATCGATCGCAAGTCTTGTGCGCACGATCTCATGTGCGCTCGATCGCATGTCTGCTACGATCGATCGCAGATGCACTGAACTTCTGATATTTCGATGTGGGATGTTGACCATGCGCTCGTTCGTAGGCAGGTGCGCTCGAGCGCAGTGCGCTCGATTGTATATCTCGTGCGATCGATCGCAATGTCTCCAGATGCTTCACATCTCCTGAAATGCTTTATTTTCTCCAAAAACCTGTAAAAATACACAAAACACAAGAAAGACATAAAATAAAGTGAAATACTACTAACTAAGAGCATAACAAATATAAGTTAAGGGTCTAAAATATGCAATATTTAAGACTCATCAGCTATGGAGTTCTGATTGGATCCTGTGCTTTAGTGCTTGTATGATCGCACCCTTCAGGTGATGCACGACCTCTGAATATAACCAGGTGGACTTCGATACTTGCACACGAGGACTTCCCAGTGGTCCCCTAGCTTTGAAAACGATAACTCCGGTTGAGAAAAGACCATGAAACCTTCGACGCGTTGGATTTTGGCCCCGAAAAGTGAAAATTAATAGGGTAAACCTATCCCGCTATAGCGCGAGGCAATCCGGTATGTTTTCGCCCATGACCTGTCTTTTGTCGGTAGTAACGATCGCTGGACTGCGGATGTGCGCTTGATTGCTAAAGTGGCAAAAGAAAAAAGCGGGGATAAAATGGGGAGGGGTGCAACACTAGGACTTCCCAGGGGGTCGCACATCCTAGTACTACTCTCACCCAAGCACGCTTAACTGCAGAGTTCTAATGGGATCCGGTGCTTTAGTGTTGGTATGATCGCACCTATCAGGTGATGCACAGTCTCTAAAGATAAGCAGGTAGACATTAATCGTTGCACACGAAGACTTCAAAGTGGTCCCCCACCTCCGGAATTGAAAACTCTGGTTGAGAAAGAACTAGGAAACCTTCGACGCACTCGATTTTGACCCCAAAAAATGGAGCTCAACAGAATAAACCGATCCTGTTACAGCGCGAGGTAATCCGATACCTTTTCGCCCATGACCAGTCCTTTGTCAGTAGTATCGATCGCTGGACTGCGGAGGTGCGCTTGATTGCTAAAGTGGTACAAGAAAAAAACGGGGGTAAAAAGGGGAGGGGTGCAACACGAGGACTTCCTAGGAGGTCACAAATCCTAGTATTACTCTCGCCCAAGCACGCTTAGCTGCGGAGTTTTGATGGGATCCAGTGCTTCAGTGCTGGTATGATCGCACACTTCAAGTGATGCGCGATCTCTGAATATCAGCAGATGGACTTCGACCGTTGCACACGAGGAATTCCCAATGGTCCCCCAGCTCCGAAAATGACTACTCCGGTTGAGAAAAGACCAGAAAACCTTCGATGCGCAGGATTTTGGCCCCGAAAAGCTGAGATTAATAGGGTAAACCTACTTCGCTACGGCACGAGGCAATCCAGTATGTTTTCACCCATGACCAGTCCCTTGTCGGTAGTAATGATCGCTGGACTGCGGAAGTGCGATTGATTGCTAAAGTGGCACAAGAAAAAAAATGAGGTGAAAATGGGGAGGGGTGCAACACGAGGACTTCCTAGGAGGTCACACATCCTAGTACTACTCTCACCCAAGCAAGTGTAACTGCGGAGTTCTATTTGGATTCGGTGCTTTAGTGTTGGTATGATCACACCTGTCAGGTGATGCGCAGTCCATGAATATAAGCAGGTAGACTTCGACCGTCGCACACGAGGTCTTCCAAGTGGTCCCCCACCTCCGGAAATGAAAACTCTGGTGGAGAAAGAACCAAGAAACCTTCGACGCACTGGATTTTGTCCCTGAAAAGTGGTGCTCAACAGACTAAACCGATCCTGTTATGACGTGAGGTAATCCGATACCTTTTCGCCAATGTCCAATCCCTTGTCGATAGTAACGATCGCTGGACTGCGGAGGTGCGCTTGATTGCTAATGTGGCACAAGAAAAAAATGGGGTTAAAAAGGGGAGGGGTGCAACACGAGGACATCCCAGGCGGTCACCCATCCTAGTACTACTCTCGCCTAAACATGTTTAGCTGCGGACTTCTGATGGGATTCGGTGCTTTAGTGCTGGTATAATCGAACCCTTCAGGTGATGCACGGTCTCTGAATATAAGCAGGTGGACTTCGATCATCGCACATGAGGACTTCCAAGTGGACCCCCATCCTATTACTACTCTCCCCCAAGCACGCTTAGCTATAGAGTTATGATTGGATCCTGTGCTTTAGTGCTTGTATGATCGCACCCTGCAGGTGATGCACGGCCTCTGAATATAAGCAGGTGGACTTCGATCGTTGCACACAGCTGGACTTCCCAGTGGTCCCCCAGCTCCAAAAACGACAACTCCGGCTGAGAAAAGACCAGGAAACCTTCGACGCGTTGGCTTTTGGCCCCGAAAAGTGAAAATTAATAGGGTAAACCTATCCCTCTATGGCGCGAGGCAATATAGTATGTTTTCACCCATGACCAGTCCCTTGTCTGTAGTAACGATCGTTGGACTGCAGAAGTGCGCTTGATTGCTAAAGTGGCAAAAGAAAAAAGCAGGGATAAAATGGGGAGAGGTGCAACACGAGGACTTCCTAGGAGGTCGCACAACCTAGCACTACTCTCACCCAAGCACGCTTAATGGTAGAGTTTTGATGGGATCCGGTGCTTTAGTGTTGGTAGGATCGCACCCATCAGGTGATGCGCAGTCTCTGAAGATAAGCAGGTAGACTTATGAAGACTTCCAAGTGGTCCCCTACCTCCGAAAACGAAAACTCTGGTTGAGAAAGAACCAGGAAACCTTTGACTCGCTCGATTTTGGCCCCGAAATATGGAGCTCAACAGAATAAACCGACCTTGTTACAGCGCGTGGTAATCTGGTACCTTTTCGCCCATGACCAGTCCTTTATCAGTAGTAACGATCGCTGGACTGCAGAGGTGCGCTTGATTGCTAAAGTAGTACAAGAAAAAAATAGGGGTAAAAAATGGAGGGGTGCAACACGAGGACTTCCTAGGAGGTCACAAATCCTAGTATTACTCTCGCCCAAGCACGCTTAGCTGCGGAGTTTTGATGGGATCCAGTGCTTCAGTGCTGGTATAATCGCACACTTCAGGTGATGCGCGATCTCTGAATATCAGCAAGTGGACTTCGACCGTTGCACATGAGGAATTTCTAATGGTCCCCCAGCTCCGAAAACGACTACTCCGGTTGAGAAAAGACCAGAAAACCTTCGATGGGCAGGATTTTGGCCCCGAAAAGCGGAAATTAATAGGGTAAACCTATCCCGCTACGGCGCGAGGCAATCCAGTATGTTTTCACCCATGACCAGTCCCTTGTCGGTAGTAATGATCGCTGGACTGCGAAAGTGCGCTTGATTGCTAAAGTGGCACAAGAAAAAAACGAGGATAAAATGGGGAGGGGTGTAGCACGAGGACTTCCTAGGAGGTCACACATCCTAGTACTACTCTTACCTAAGCAAGCTTAACTGTGGAGTTCTATTTGGATATGGTGTTTTAGTGTTGGTATGATCGCACCCGTCAGGTGATGCGCAATCCCTGAATATAAGCAAGTAGACTTCGACCGTCGCACACGAGGTCTTCCAAGTGGTCCCCCACCTCCAGAAATGAAAACTCTGGTAGAGAAAGAACCAGGAAACCTTCGATGCACTGGATTTTATCCCTGAAAAGTGGTGCTCAACAGAATAAACTGATCCCATTATGACGTGAGGCAATCTGATCCCTTTTCGCCAATGTCCGATCCCTTGTCGGTAATAACAATCACTGGACTGCGGAGGTGCGCTTGATTGCTAATGTGGCACAAGAAAAAAATGGAGTTAAAAAGGGGAGGGGTGCAACACGAGGACATCCCAAGCGGTCACCCATCCTAGTACTACTATCGCCCAAACACGTTTAGCTGTAGAGTTCTGATGGGATTCGGTGCTTTAGTGCTGGTATGATCGCACCCTTCAGGTGATGTGCGGTCTCTGAATAAAAGCAGGTGGACTTCGATTGTCGCATATGAGGACTTCCCAGTGGTCCCCCATCCTATTAATACTCTCCCCCAAGCACGCTGAGTTGTAGAGTTCTGATTGGATCCTGTACTTTAGTGCTTGTATGATCGCACCCTTCAGGTGATGCACGGCCTCTGAATATAAGCAGGTGGACTTCGACCGTTGCACACGAGGACTTCGCAGTGGTCCCCCAGCTCCGAAAATGACAAATCCGATTGAGAAAAGACCAGGAAACCTTCAATGCGTTGGATTTTGGCCCCGAAAAGTGAAATTTAATAGGGTAAACCTATCTCGCTATGGCGCGAGTCAATCCGGTATGTTTTCACCCATGACCAGTCCCTTGTCGGTAGTAACGATCGCTGGACTGCGGAAGTGCGCTTGATTGCTAAAGTGGCAAAAAAAAAAACAAGGATAAAATGGGGAGAGGTGCAACACGAAAACTTCCCAGGAGGTCGCACATCCTAGTACTACTCTCACCCAAGCACGCTTAACTACAGAGTTCTGATGGGATCCAGTGCTTTAGTGTTGGTATGATCGCACCCATCAGGTGATGCGCAGTCTCTAAAGATAAGCAGATAGACTTCACCCGTTGCACATGAAGACTTCCAAGTGGTCCCCCACCTCTAGAAATGAAAACTCCGGTTGAGAAAGAACCAGGAAACCTTCGACACGCTCGGTTTTGGCCCCGTAAAGTGGAGCTCAACAGAATAAACCGATTCTGTTACAGCGCAAGGTAATCCGGTACTTTTTCGCCCATGACCAGTCCTTTGTCAGTAGTAATGATCGCTGGACTGCGGAGGTGCGCTTGATTGCTAAAGTGGTACAAGAAAAAAACGAGGACTTCCCAGGCGGTCACCAATCCTAGTATTACTTTCGCCCAAGCACGCTTAGCTGCAGAGTTTTGATGGGATCCAGTGCTTCAGTGCTAGTATGATCGCACACTTCAGGTGATGCGCGATCTCTGAATATCAGCAGGTGGACATCGATCGTTGCACACGAGGACTTCCCAATGGTCCCCCAACTCCGAAAACGACAACTCCGGTTGAGAAAAGACCAGAAAACCTTCGATGCACTAGATTTTGGCCCCGAAAAGCAGAGATTAATAGGGTAAACCTATCCCGTTGCGGCGCGAGGCAATCCAATAAGTTTTCACCCATGACCAGTCCCTTGTCGGTAGTAATGATCGTTGGACTGCGGAAGTGCGCTTGATTGCTAAAGTGGCACAAGAAAAAAACAAGGATAAAATGGGGAGGGGTGCAACACGAGGACTTCCTAGGAGGTCACACATCCTAGTACTACTGTCACCCAAACAAGCTTAACTGTGGAGTTCTCTTTGGATCCGGAGCTTTAGTGTTGGTATGATCGCACCCGTCAGGTGATGCGCAGTCCTTGAATATAAGCAGGTAGACTTCGACCATCGCACACGAGGTCTTCCAAGTGGTCCCCCACCTCTAGAAACGAAAACTCTAGTTGAGAAAGAACCAGGAAACCTTCGATGCACTGGATTTTAGCCATGAAAAGTGGTTCTCAACAGAATAAACCGATCCTGTTACATCGCGAGGCTATCCGATACCTTTTCCCCATTGTCCAATCCCTTGTTAGTAGTAACGATCGTTGGACTGCGGAGGTGCGCTTGATTGCTAATGTGGCACAAGAAAAAAATGAGGTTAAAAAGGGGAGGGGTGCAACACGAGGACATCCCAGGCGGTCACCCATCCTTGTACGACTCTCGCCCAAACACGTTTAGCTACAGAGTTCTGATGGGATCCGGTGTTTTAGTGCTGTTATAATCATACCCTTCAGGTGATGCGCGGTCTCTGAATATAAGCAGGTGGACTTCGATCGCCGCACATGAGGACTTCCCAGTGGCCCCCCATCCTAGTACTATTCTCCCCCAAGCACACTTAGCTGCAGAGTTCTGATTGGATCCTGTACTTTAGTGCTTGTAAGATCGCACAATTCAGGTGATGCAGGGCCTCTGAATATAAGCAGGTGGACTTCGACCATTGCACACGAGGACTTCCCAGTGGTCCCCCAGCTCCGAAACCGATAACTCCAGTTGAGAAAAGATAAGGAAACCTTCGACGCGTTGGATTTTTGCCCCGAAAAGCAAAAATTAATAAGGTAAACCTATCCCGCTATGGCGCGAGACAATCCGGTATTTTTTCGCCCATGACCTGTCCCTTGTCGGTAGTAACGATCGCTGGACTGCGGAAGTGCGCTTGATTGCTAAAGTGGCAAAAAAAAAAAGCGGGGATAAAATGGGGAAGGGTGCAACACAAGGACTTCCCAGGAGTTCGCACATCCTAGTACTACTCTCACCCAAGCATGCTTAACTGCAGAGTTCTGATGGGATCCGGTGCTTTAGTGTTGGTATGATCGCACCCATCAGGTGATGCGCAGTCTCTGAAGATAAGTAGGTAGACTTCAGCCGTTGCACACGAAGACTTCCAAGTGGTCCCTCACCTCCGAAAATGAAAACTCCGGTTAAGAAAGAACCAGGAAACCTTCGATGCGCTCGATTTTGGCCCCGAAAAGTGGAGCTCAACAGAATAAACCGATCCTGTTACAGTGCTAGGTAATCTGGTACCTTTTTGCCCATGAATAGTCCTTTGTCAGTAGTAACGATCGCTGGACTGCGGAGGTGTGCTTGATTGCTAAAATGGTACAAGAAAAAACATGGGTAAAAAGGGGAGGGGTGCAACACGAGGACTTCTTAGGAGGTCACCGATCCTAGTACTACTCTCGCCCAAGCACGCTTAGCTGTGGAGTTTTGATGGGATCCGGTGCTTCAGTGCTGGTATGATCGCACACTTCAGGTGATGCGCGGTCTTTGAATATCAGCAGGTGGACTTCGACCGTTGCACACGATGACTTCCCAATAGTCCCCCAGCTCTGAAAACGACAACTCCGGTTGAAAAAAGACCAGAAAACCTTCGACACACTGGATTTTGGCCCCAAAAAGCGAAGATTAATAGGGTAAACCTATCTCGCTACGGTGCAAGGCAATCCGATATGTTTTCACCCATGACCAGTCCCTTGCCGGTAGTAATGATCGCTGGACTACGAAAGTGCGCTTGATTGCTAAAGTGGCACAAGAAAAAAACGAGGATAAAATGGGGAGGGCTGCAACACAAGGACTTCCTAGGAGGTCACACATCCTAGTACTACTCTCACCCAAGCAAGCTTAACTGCGGAGTTCTATTGGGATCCGGTGCTTTAATGTTGGTATGATCGCACCCGTCAGGTGATGGGCAATCTCTGAATATAAGCAGGTAGACTTCGACCGTCGCACACAAGAACTTCCAAGTGGTTCTCCACCTCCAGAAATGAAAACTCTGGTTGAGAAAGAACCAGGAAATCTTCGACATGCTGGATTTTGGCCCCGAAAAGTGGTGCTCAACTGAATAAACCGATCCCGTTACGGCACGAGGCAATCCGATACCTTTTCGTCAATGACTAGTCCCTTGTCGGTAGTAATGATCGCTGTACTGCGGAGGTGCGCTTGATTTCTAAAGTGGGACAAGAAAAAAACGGGGTTAAAAAGGGGAGGGGTGCAACACGAGGACATCCCAGGAGGTCACCCATCCTAGTATCACTCCCACCCAAGCACACTTAGTTGCGGAGTTCTGAAGGGATCCGGTGCGTTAGTGCTAGTATGATCGCACCTTTCAGGTGATGTGCGGTCTCTGAATATAAGCCGGTGGACTTCGATCGTCGCACACGAGGACTTCCCAATTGTCCCCCATGCTAGTACTAGTCTCCCCCAGGCACGCTTAGCTGCAGAGTTCTAATTGGATCCTATGCTTTAGTGCTGGTATGATTGCACCCTTCAGGTGATGCACGGCCTCTGAATATAAGTAGGTGGACTTCGACCGTTGCACACGAGGACTTCCCAGTGGTCCCCTAGCTCCGAAAACGACAACTCCGGTTGAGAAAAGACCAAGAAACCTTCGACGCATTGGATTTTTGCCCCGAAAAACGAAAATTAATAGGGTAAACCTATCCCACTACGGCGTGAGGCAATCCGGTATGTTTTCGCCCGTGACCAGTCCCTTGTCGGTAGTAACAATCGCTGGACTGCGGAAGTGTGCTTGATTGCTAAAGTGGCAAAATAAAAAAGTGGGGATAAAATGGGGAGGGGTGCAACACGAGGACTTCCCAGGAGGTCGCACATCCTAGTACTACTCTCACCTAAGCACGCTTAACTGGGGAGTTCTGATGGGATCTGGTGCTTTAGTGTTGGTATGATCGCACCCATCAGGTGATGCGTAGTCTCTGAAGATAAGCAAGTAGACTTCAACCGTTGCACACGAAGACTTCCAAGTGGTCCCCCACCTCTGGAAATGAAAACTCCGGTTGAGAAAGAACCAGGAAACCTTCGATGCGCTGGATTTTGGCCCCAAAAAGTGGAGCTCAACAGAACAAACCGATTATGTTACAGCGCGAGGTAATCCGGTACCTTTTCACATATGACCAGTCCTTTTTCGGTAGTAACGATCGCTGGACTGCAGAGGTGCGCTTGATTGCTAAAGTGGTACAAGAAAAAAACGGGGGTAAAAAAGGGAGGCGTGCAACACGAGGACTTCCCAGGAGGTCACCCATCCTAGTACTACTCTCACCCAAGCACACTTAGCTGTGGAGTTTTGATGGGATCCGGTGCTTCAGTGTTGGTATGATCGCACACTTCAGGTGATGCGCGGTGTAATATCCGTATTTTAAGAGTAAGGGTGAATGTGTATTTTTAATAAATATGGCAGAGTTAAAAATCTCAGAATGGCTGAATAAAGATTTATGGAGACAAAGGTTGAAATACAAAAAAAAAAAAAAAAAAAAATCCAAAAGTCAACAAGTCAACTGATGAATAGTAACTCATGACAGCACTTTTGCTGTCAAACTTGTGAGTGATTTCAAAAGGCAATCATTATGTCTTTTATTATCATTTCTTTTTGGTGTCTTGTGTTCAAGTGGAGAGAATATAATTATTATGTTTTCTTTAGCCATCATGATGTTTTTGCAATTATTCTTACTATCTCCATATCGTGGAGACCTTGGGAGAGAGGGGGGAGGCTGCTGATCTTCAGCCCAAGCTTCCCTATAAATATGTGGAATAATTTCATGTAGTTACACGAAGAAATTTTTCTATAGTTCCAAATAATTCATCTGTGTTCTTAAAACACTTGGGAGCTCAAAGAAATGCTGAAAGAGCAAATTTTTGAAGGAGTTTTCTGTGGAATTTCATAGAGGATCACGAGAAGCTATCCGTATTATAAGGTGTTGGCAGTCAGCAATCGTGAGAAAATTCGAAGAAGAACGTGAAAGGCAAAGAGGTGGTCCATGAGTAGCTTTAAGTACTACGTGGTGAGTTGGATTTACTTCAAGTAGTCTAAATGAAAAATCAATTATTTAGTGATAATATTAAAATTATTTATTTAAGTATGCTTGGGTGATAGATGAAAAATTGATTTATGGGTATGATAGAAAATTTGGACATGTAGAAATATTTCTCGGTGAGAAGTAATATTTTTGGAAATTATAAGTTTATTTGAGAATAAAAGCAATAAATAAATTATTGATGAGACATACTGATGTTTTAACACGAATTATGATGAGATGAATTTTAGTGGATCTTGCTAAATTTTAATGGATGATTTAAGATGAATTTTAGTGGATCTTAACAAATTCTGATGGACAATTTGAGATGAAATTTAGTGGATCTGGACAGACTTTAATGGATTTTTTGATGTGATTTGGGAAGAGAAGAATCTTGTGGAATTTTTATAATTTGATAAAAATCTGGATGATTGGATGTAAGAAATTTTAAAGAAACCTTGTTATATAAAATTTGTGGATAATTAGGATAGCCAAATTAAGTGGTTTGAATCTTTATATTGTTTTTATATTACTGTTTATATTACTGTTTCATATCATTATTCATGCACATATGCATTAAATAATATAACCAAAAGAACCGGGAAGGCAGCCGGTCTAATGAAATAACCGTGACAGCCGGTATATGCTGGAATTAACCGGGAAGGCAGCCAGTTTGATGAGAATAAAAGAACCGGGAGGGCAGCCGGTTTAAGATAATAATAACCTGTCGACAGGTGGGAAGATGTTCCCATCATAATCATTCATGCATCTGCATCTGTTTTAATTATCGTTGCATTTTTTGAGATGTGGTATATTAATTGTGAATTAAATTATAGATGGCTGGGTCTCATAAAAAGAGACAGCTATAATGATGAGATTTTTGAGATGATGAGATGTAGTATATTAATTGTGAATTAAATTATAGATGGCTGGGTCTCATAAAAAGAGACAGCTATAATGATGAGATTTTTGAGATGATGAGATGTAGTATATTAATTGTGAATTAAATTATAGATGGCTGGGTCTCATAAAAAGAGACAGCTATAATAATGAGATTTTTGAGATGATGACATGTGATACTTTTTGTGAATTTAATTATAGAATGTTGAGTTTCATAGAAAAAGACAGTAGGGTGATAAGACTTATCTAAATGATGGACTTTTTGATATGAATCTCATTATGAGGTAATTAGAAGATAATTAATAATCTTAAGGTGAACCAATGATTGAGAAGAAGAGATTGATAGTAGAAAGTTGTCATCAGGTTATACGAAAAATAATTTTTAATATTAAAGGATTATTGAAGGAGTTTGGAATACTTCTAGTAAATTTAATTCACTGAGCTTGTGAAGCTCACCCCTCACTGTTCAATGATTTTAGGTAGCAGTCAAGATAAATAGTCTGGTGGGTTGAGAATCAGACGAGATCTTTTTCTGTAAGCCAAGTACGTGTCAATATCCTCAGACAATCGAGTTAAAGACTTGAAAAATTTTATTGTAAAGATTCATGCATTTATGTATATTATGTTTAAGTGAATATCAGATTTGTTTACCTCTCCTATTAAAGGATAAAAAAAAAATTGAGTAGTATTATATTTATTGTTGCATATATGTGTCGTGCTTGGATTTTCAAAATGAGATGACACTATCTAGGGGTGGCCAACTTGGGATGGGTCATTACACGCGGTCTCTGAATGTCAGCAAGTCGACTTCGACCGTTGCACACGAGGACTTCCCAATGGTCCCCCAGCTCCGGAAATGACAACTCCGGTTAAGAAAAGACCAGAAAACCTTCGATGCACTGGATTTTGGCCCCGAAAAGCGGAGAATAATAGGGTAAACCTATCCCGCTATGGCGCGAGACAATCCAGTATGTTTTCACCGATGACCAGTCCCTTGTCGGTAGTAATGATCGCTGCACTGCGGAAGTGCGCTTGATTGCTAAAGTAGCACAAGAAAAAAGTGAGGATAAAATGGGGAGGCACACGAGGACTTCCCAGGAGGTCACACATCCTAGTACTACTCTCACCCAAGCAAGCTTAACTGTGGAGTTCCAATGGGATCCAGTGCTTTAGTGTTGGTATGATCGCACCCGTCAGGTGATGCGCAGTCTCTGAATATAAGCAGGTAGACTTCGACCATCGCACACGAGGACTTCCAAGTGGTCCCCCACCTCCGGAAATGAAAACTCTGGTTGAGAAACAACTAGGAAACCTTCGACGCACTGGATTTTGGCCCCGAAAAGTGGAGCTCAACAGAACAAACCGATCCTGTAACAGTGCGAGGTAATCCGGTAACTTTTCGCACATGACCAGTCCTTTGTCAGTAGTAACGATCGCTAGACTGTAGAGGTGCGCTTGATTGCTAAAGTGGTACAAGAAAAAAACAGGGGTAAAAAGGGGAGGGGTGCAACACGAGGACTTCCCAAGAGGTCATCCATCCTAGTATTACTCTCCCCCAAGCACGCATAGCTGCAGAGTTCTGATTGGATCATGTGCTTTAGTGCTGGTATTATCGCACCCTTCAGGTGATGCGCGACCTCTGAATATAAGCAGGTGGGCTTCGACCGTTGCACACGAGGACTTCCCAGTGGTCCCCCAGCTCCGAAAACGACAACTCCAATTGAGAAAAGACCAGGAAACCTTCGATGCGTTGGATTTTGGCCCCGAAAAGCAAAAATTAATAGGGTAAACCAATCCCGCTACGGCGCGAGGCAATCCGGTATTTTTTCGCCCATGACCAGTCCCTTGTCGGTAGTAACGATCGCTGGACTGCGGAAGTGCACTTGATTGCTAAAATGAAAAGAAAAAAAAAGGGGATAAAATAGGGAGGGGTGCAACACGAGAACTTCCCAGGAGGTCGCACATCCTAGTACTACTCTCACCCAAGCATGCTTAACTGCAGAGTTCTGATGGGATCCAGTGCATTAATGTTGGTATGATCGCACCCATCAGGTGATGCACAGTCTCAGAAGATAAGCAAGTAGAGTTCATCCATTACACACGAAGACTTCCAAGTGTTCCCCACCTCCAGAAATGAAAACTCCGGTTGAGAAAGAACCAGGAAACATTCGACGCGCTCGATTTTGGCCCTGAAAAGTGGACCTCAACAGAATAAACTGATCCTATTACAGGGCAAGGTAATTCGATACCTTTTCGCCCATGACCAGTCCTCTGTCAGAAGTAACGATCGCTGGACTACGGAGGTGCACTTGATTGCTAAAGTGGTACAAGAAAAAAACGGGGGTAAAAAGGGGAGGGGTGCAACACGAGGACTTTCTAGGAGATCACCCATCCTAGTACTACTCTCGCCCAAGCACGCTTAGCTGCGGAGTTTTGATGGGATCCGGTGCTTCAGTGCTGGTATGATCGCACACTTCAGGTGATGCGTGATCTCTGAATATCAGCAGGTGGACTTCGACCGTTGCACAAGAGGACTTCCCAGTGGTCCCCCTACTCCAAAAACGATAACTCCGATTGAGAAAAGACCAGGAAACCTTCGACGCGTTGGATTTTGGCCCCGAAAAGTGGACATTAATAGGGTAAACCTATCCCACTACGGCGTGAGGCAATCCGGTATGTTTTCGCCCAGGACCAGTCCCTTGTCGGTAGTAACAATCGTTGGACTGCGGAAGTGTGCTTGATTGCTAAAGTGGCAAAATAAAAAAGTGGGGATAAAATGGGGAGAGGTGCAACACGAGGACTACCCAGGAGGTCGCACGTCCTAGTGCTACTCTCACCCAAGCACGCTTAACTGGGGAGTTTTGATGGGATCTAATGCTTTAGTATTGGTATGATCGCACCCATCAGGTGATGCACAGTCTCTGAAGATAAGTAAGTAGACTTCAACTGTTGCACACGAAGACTTCCAAGTGGTCCCCCACCTCCAAAAATGAAAACTCCAGTTGAGAAAGAACCAGGAAACCTTCGACGCGCTGGATTTTGGCAACGAAAAGTGGAGCTCAATAGAACAAACCGATCCTGTTACAGCGTAAGGTAATCTGGTACCTTTTCGCGCATGACCAGACCTTTGTCGGTAGTAACGTTCGCTGGACTGCAGAGGTGCGCTTGATTGCTAATATGGTACAAGAAAAAACGGAGGTTAAAAAGGGGAGGGGTGCAACACGAGGACTTCCCAGAAGCTCACCCATCCTAGTACTACTCTCGCCCAAGCACGCTGAGCTGCGGAGTTTTGATGGGATCCGGTGCTTCACTGCTTGTATGATCGCACACTTCAGGTGATGCGTGGTCTCTGAATATCAGCAGGTGGACTTCAAACTTTGCACACGAGGACTTCCCAATGGTCCCCCAGCTCCGTAAAAGACAACTTCGGTTGAGAAAAGACCAGAAAACCTTCGACGTGTTGGATTTTGGCCCCGAAAAGCGGAGAATTATAGGGTAAACCTATCCCCTACGGCGCGAGACAATCCGGTATGTTTTCACCCATGACCAGTCCCTTGCCGGTAGTAATGATCTCTGGACTGCGGAAGCGCGCTTGATTGCTAAAGTGGCATAAGTAAAAAGCAAGGATAAAATGGGGAGGGGTGCAACACAAGGACTTCCTAGGAGGTCACACATCCTAGTACTACTCTCACCCAAGCAAGCTTAACTGTAGAGTTCTATTGGGATCCAATGCTTTAGTGTTGGTATAATCGCACCCGTAAGGTGATGCGCAGTCTCTGAATATAAGCTGGTAGACTTCGACCGTCGCACACAAGGACTTCCAAGTGGTCCCCCACCTCTGGAAATGAAAATTCTGGTTGAGAAAGAACCAGGAAACCTTCGACGAGCTGGATTTGGGCCCCGAAAAGTGGTGCTCAACAGAATAAACCGATCCCGTTATGGCACAAGGCAGTCCGATACCTTTTCGCCAATGACCAGTCCCTTGTCGGTAGTAACGATCCCTGGACTGCGGAGGTGTGCTTGATTGCTAAGGTGGCACAAGAAAAAAAGGGGGTTAAAAAGGGGAGGGGTGCAACACAAGGACATCCCAAGAGGTCACCCATCCTAGTATCACTCCCACCCAAGAACACTTAGCTGCGGAGTTCTGATGGGATCCGGTGCGTTAGTGCTGGTATGATCGCACCCTTCAGGTAATGAGCGGTCTCTGAATATAAGAAGGTGGACTTCGATCGTCGCACACGAGGACTTCCCAGTGGTCCCCTAAGCTAGTACTACTTTGCCCCGAGCACGCTTAGCTGCAGAGTTCTAATTGGATCGTATGCTTTAGTACTGGTGTGATTGCACCCTTCAAGTGATGCGCGGCCTCTGAATATAAGCAGGTGGACTTCGACCGTTGCACAAGAGGACTTCCCAGTGGTCCCCCAGCTCCGAAAACGATAACTCCGATTGAGAAAAGACCAGGAAACCTTCGACGCGTTGGATTTTGGCCCCGAAAAGTGGACATTAATAGGGTAAACCTATTCCACTACGGCGTGAGGAAATCCAGTATGTTTTCTCCCATGACCAGTCCCTTGTCGGTAGTAACAATCGCTGGACTGCGGAAGTGTGCTTGATTGCTTAAGTGGCAAAATAAAAAAGTGGGGATAAAATGGGGAGGGGTGCAACACGAGGACTTCCCAGGAGGTCGCACGTCCTAGTACTACTCTCACCCAAGCACGCTTAACTGGGGAGTTTTGATGGGATCTAATGCTTTAGTATTGGTATGATCGCACCCATCAGGTGATGCACAGTCTCTGAAGATAAGTAAGTAGACTTCAACTGTTGCACACGAAGACTTCCAAGTGGTCCCCCACCTCCAAAAATGAAAACTCCAGTTGAGAAAGAACCAGGAAACCTTCGACGCGCTGGATTTTGGCAACGAAAAGTGGAGCTCAATAGAACAAACCGATCCTGTTACATCGTAAGGTAATCTGGTACCTTTTCGCGCATGACCAGACCTTTGTCGGTAGTAACGTTCGCTGGACTGCAGAGGTGCGCTTGATTGCTAATATGGTACAAGAAAAAACGGGGGTTAAAAAGGGGAGGGGTGCAACACGAGGACTTCCCAGAAGCTCACCCATCCTAGTACTACTCTCGCCCAAGCACGCTGAGCTGCGGAGTTTTGATGGGATCCGGTGCTTCAGTGCTTGTATGATCGCACACTTCAGGTGATGCGTGGTCTCTGAATATCAGCAGGTGGACTTCGAACTTTGCACACGAGGACTTCCCAATGGTCCCCCAGCTCCGTAAAAGACAACTTCGGTTGAGAAAAGACCAGAAAACCTTCGACGTGTTGGATTTTGGCCCCGAAAAGCGGAGAATAATAGGGTAAACCTATCCCCTACGGCGCGAGACAATCCGGTATGTTTTCACCCATGACCAGTCCCTTGCCGGTAGTAATGATCTCTGGACTGCGGAAGCGCGCTTGATTGCTAAAGTGGCATAAGTAAAAAGCAAGGATAAAATGGGGAGGGGTGCAACACAAGGACTTCCTAGGAGGTCACACATCCTAGTACTACTCTCACCCAAGCAAGCTTAACTGTAGAGTTCTATTGGGATCCAGTGCTTTAGTGTTGGTATAATCGCACCCGTAAGGTGATGCGCAGTCTCTGAATATAAGCTGGTAGACTTCGACCGTCGCACACAAGGACTTCCAAGTGGTCCCCCACCTCTGGAAATGAAAATTCTGGTTGAGAAAGAACCAGGAAACCTTCGACGAGCTGGATTTGGGCCCCGAAAAGTGGTGCTCAACAGAATAAACCGATCCCGTTATGGCACAAGGCAGTCCGATACCTTTTCGCCAATGACCAGTCCCTTGTCGGTAGTAACGATCCCTGGACTGCGGAGGTGCGCTTAATTGCTAAGGTGGCACAAGAAAAAAAGGGGGTTAAAAAGGGGAGGGGTGCAACACAAGGACATCCCAAGAGGTCACCCATCCTAGTATCACTCCCACCCATGAACACTTAGCTGCGGAGTTCTGATGGGATCCGGTGCGTTAGTGCTGGTATGATCGCACCCTTCAGGTAATGAGCGGTCTCTGAATATAAGAAGGTGGACTTCGATCGTCGCACACGAGGACTTCCCAGTGGTCCCCTAAGCTAGTACTACTTTGCCCCGAGCACGCTTAGCTGCAGAGTTCTAATTGGATCGTATGCTTTAGTGCTGGTGTGATTGCACCCTTCAAGTGATGCGCGGCCTCTGAATATAAGCAGGTGGACTTCGACCGTTGCACAAGAGGACTTCCCAGTGGTCCCCCAGCTCCGAAAACGATAACTCCGATTGAGAAAAGACCAGGAAACCTTCGACGCGTTGGATTTTGGCCCCGAAAAGTGGACATTAATAGGGTAAACCTATTCCACTACGGCGTGAGGAAATCCAGTATGTTTTCGCCCATGACCAGTCCCTTGTCGGTAGTAACAATCGCTGGACTGCGGAAGTGTGCTTGATTGCTAAAGTGGCAAAATAAAAAAGTGGGGATAAAATGGGGAGGGGTGCAACACGAGGACTTCCCAGGAGGTCGCACGTCCTAGTACTACTCTCACCCAAGCACGCTTAACTGGGGAGTTTTGATGGGATCTAATGCTTTAGTATTGGTATGATCGCACCCATCAGGTGATGCACAGTCTCTGAAGATAAGTAAGTAGACTTCAACTGTTGCACACGAAGACTTCCAAGTGGTCCCCCACCTCCAAAAATGAAAACTCCAGTTGAGAAAGAACCAGGAAACCTTCGACGCGCTGGATTTTGGCAACGAAAAGTGGAGCTCAATAGAACAAACCGATCCTGTTACAGCGTAAGGTAATCTGGTACCTTTTCGCGCATGACCAGACCTTTGTCGGTAGTAACGTTCGCTGGACTGCAGAGGTGCGCTTGATTGCTAATATGGTACAAGAAAAAACGGGGGTTAAAAAGGGGAGGGGTGCAACACGAGGACTTCCCAGAAGCTCACCCATCCTAGTACTACTCTCGCCCAAGCACGCTGAGCTGCGGAGTTTTGATGGGATCCGGTGCTTCAGTGCTTGTATGATCGCACACTTCAGGTGATGCGTGGTCTCTGAATATCAGCAGGTGGACTTCGAACTTTGCACACGAGGACTTCCCAATGGTCCCCCAGCTCCGTAAAAGACAACTTCGGTTGAGAAAAGACCAGAAAACCTTCGACGTGTTGGATTTTGGCCCCGAAAAGCGGAGAATAATAGGGTAAACCTATCCCCTACGGCGCGAGACAATCCGGTATGTTTTCACCCATGACCAGTCCCTTGCCGGTAGTAATGATCTCTGGACTGCGGAAGCGCGCTTGATTGCTAAAGTGGCATAAGTAAAAAGCAAGGATAAAATGGGGAGGGGTGCAACACAAGGACTTCCTAGGAGGTCACACATCCTAGTACTACTCTCACCCAAGCAAGCTTAACTGTAGAGTTCTATTGGGATCCAGTGCTTTAGTGTTGGTATAATCGCACCCGTAAGGTGATGCGCAGTCTCTGAATATAAGCTGGTAGACTTCGACCGTCGCACACAAGGACTTCCAAGTGGTCCCCCACCTCTGGAAATGAAAATTCTGGTTGAGAAAGAACCAGGAAACCTTCGACGAGCTGGATTTGGGCCCCGAAAAGTGGTGCTCAACAGAATAAACCGATCCCGTTATGGCACAAGGCAGTCCGATACCTTTTCGCCAATGACCAGTCCCTTGTCGGTAGTAACGATCCCTGGACTGCGGAGGTGCGCTTAATTGCTAAGGTGGCACAAGAAAAAAAGGGGGTTAAAAAGGGGAGGGGTGCAACACAAGGACATCCCAAGAGGTCACCCATCCTAGTATCACTCCCACCCAAGAACACTTAGCTGCGGAGTTCTGATGGGATCCGGTGCGTTAGTGCTGGTATGATCGCACCCTTCAGGTAATGAGCGGTCTCTGAATATAAGAAGGTGGACTTCGATCGTCGCACACGAGGACTTCCCAGTGGTCCCCTAAGCTAGTACTACTTTGCCCCGAGCACGCTTAGCTGCAGAGTTCTAATTGGATCGTATGCTTTAGTGCTGGTGTGATTGCACCCTTCAAGTGATGCGCGGCCTCTGAATATAAGCAGGTGGACTTCGACCGTTGCACAAGAGGACTTCCCAGTGGTCCCCCAGCTCCGAAAACGATAACTCCGATTGAGAAAAGACCAGGAAACCTTCGACGCGTTGGATTTTGGCTCCGAAAAGTGGACATTAATAGGGTAAACCTATTCCACTACGGCGTGAGGAAATCCAGTATGTTTTCGCCCATGACCAGTCCCTTGTCGGTAGTAACAATCGCTGGACTGCGGAAGTGTGCTTGATTGCTAAAGTGGCAAAATAAAAAAGTGGGGATAAAATGGGGAGGGGTGCAACACGAGGACTTCCCAGGAGGTCGCACGTCCTAGTACTACTCTCACCCAAGCACGCTTAACTGGGGAGTTTTGATGGGATCTAATGCTTTAGTATTGGTATGATCGCACCCATCAGGTGATGCACAGTCTCTGAAGATAAGTAAGTAGACTTCAACTGTTGCACACGAAGACTTCCAAGTGGTCCCCCACCTCCAAAAATGAAAACTCCAGTTGAGAAAGAACCAGGAAACCTTCGACGCGCTGGATTTTGGCAACGAAAAGTGGAGCTCAATAGAACAAACCGATCCTGTTACAGCGTAAGGTAATCTGGTACCTTTTCGCGCATGACCAGACCTTTGTCGGTAGTAACGTTCGCTGGACTGCAGAGGTGCGCTTGATTGCTAATATGGTACAAGAAAAAACGGGGGTTAAAAAGGGGAGGGGTGCAACACGAGGACTTCCCAGAAGCTCACCCATCCTAGTACTACTCTCGCCCAAGCACGCTGAGCTGCGGAGTTTTGATGGGATCCGGTGCTTCAGTGCTTGTATGATCGCACACTTCAGGTGATGCGTGGTCTCTGAATATTAGCAGGTGGACTTCGAACTTTGCACACGAGGACTTCCCAATGGTCCCCCAGCTCCGTAAAAGACAACTTCGGTTGAGAAAAGACCAGAAAACCTTCGACGTGTTGGATTTTGGCCCCGAAAAGCGGAGAATAATAGGGTAAACCTATCCCCTACGGCGCGAGACAATCCGGTATGTTTTCACCCATGACCAGTCCCTTGCCGGTAGTAATGATCTCTGGACTGCGGAAGCGCGCTTGATTGCTAAAGTGGCATAAGTAAAAAGCAAGGATAAAATGGGGAGGGGTGCAACACAAGGACTTCCTAGGAGGTCACACATCCTAGTACTACTCTCACCCAAGCAAGCTTAACTGTAGAGTTCTATTGGGATCCAGTGCTTTAGTGTTGGTATAATCGCACCCGTAAGGTGATGCGCAGTCTCTGAATATAAGCTGGTAGACTTCGACCGTCGCACACAAGGACTTCCAAGTGGTCCCCCACCTCTGGAAATGAAAATTCTGGTTGAGAAAGAACCAGGAAACCTTCGACGAGCTGGATTTGGGCCCCGAAAAGTGGTGCTCAACAGAATAAACCGATCCCGTTATGGCACAAGGCAGTCCGATACCTTTTCGCCAATGACCAGTCCCTTGTCGGTAGTAACGATCCCTGGACTGCGGAGGTGCGCTTGATTGCTAAGGTGGCACAAGAAAAAAAGGGGGTTAAAAAGGGGAGGGGTGCAACACAAGGACATCCCAAGAGGTCACCCATCCTAGTATCACTCCCACCCAAGAACACTTAGCTGCGGAGTTCTGATGGGATCCGATGCGTTAGTGCTGGTATGATCGCACCCTTCAGGTAATGAGCGGTCTCTGAATATAAGAAGGTGGACTTCGATCGTCGCACACGAGGACTTCCCAGTGGTCCCCTAAGCTAGTACTACTTTGCCCCGAGCACGCTTAGCTGCAGAGTTCTAATTGGATCGTATGCTTTAGTGCTGGTGTGATTGCACCCTTCAAGTGATGCGCGGCCTCTGAATATAAGCAAGTGGACATCGACCGATGCACACGAGGACTTCCCAGTGGTTCCCCAGCTCCGAAAACGACAACTCCGGTTGAGAAAAGACAAGGAAACCTTCGACGCGTTTGATTTTGGCCCCGAAAAGCGAAAATTAATTGGGTAAACCAATTCCACTACGGCGTGAGGAAATCCAGTATGTTTTTGCCCATAACCAGTCCCTTGTCGGTAGTAACAATCGCTGGACTGCGGAAGTGTGCTTGATTGCTAAAGTGGCAAAATAAAAAAGTGGGGATAAAATGGGGAGGGGTGTAACACGAGGACTTCCCAGGAGGTCGCACATCCTAGTACTACTCTCACCCAAGCATGCTTAACTAAGGAGTTCTGATGGGATCTGGTGCTTTAGTGTTGGTATGATCGCACCCATCAGGTGATGTGCAGTCTCTGAAGATAAGCAAGTAGACTTCAACCGTTGCACACGAAGACTTCCAAGTGGTCCCCCACCTCCGGAAATGAAAACTCCGGTTGAGAAAGAACCAGGAAACCTTCGACGCACTGGATTTTGGCCTCGAAAAGTGGAGTTCAACAAAACAAACCGATCCTGTTACAGCGCGAGGCAATCTGGCACCTTTTCGCGCATGACCTGTCCTTTGTTGGTAGTAACGATCGCTGGACTGCAGAGGTGCGCTTGATTACTAAAGTAGTACAAGAAAAAAATGGGGGTAAAAAAGGGAGGGGTGCAACACGAGGACTTCCCAGGAGGTCACCAATCCTAGTACTACTCTCGCCCAAGCACGCTTAGCTGCGGAGTTTTGATGGGATCCAAGGCTTCAGTGCTAGTATGATCGCACACTTCAGGTGATGCACAGTCTCTGAATATCAGCAGGTGGACTTTGACCATTGCACACGAGGACTTCCCAATGGTCCCCCAACTCCGAAAACGACTGCTCTGGTTGAGAAAAGACCAGAAAACCATCGACGCGCTGAATTTTGGCCCCGAAAAGCGGAGATTAATAGGGTAAACCTATCCCGCTACAGCGCGAGGCAATTCGATATGTTTTCACCCATGACCAGTCCCTTGTCGGTAGTAATGATCGCTGGACCACGGAAGTGCGCTTGATTGCTATAGTAGCACAAAAAAAAAGTGAGGATAAAATAGGGAGAGGTGCCACACGAGGACTTCCCAGGAGGTCACACATCCTAGTACCACTCTCACCCAAGCAAGCTTAACTGCGGAGTTCCAATGGGATCTGGTGCTTTAGTCTTGGTATGATCGCACCCGTCAGGTGATGCGCAGTCTCTGAATATAAGCAGGTAGACTTCGACCATCGCACACGAGGTCTTCCAAGTGGTCCCCCACCTCCGAAAATGAAACTCTGGTTGAGAAATAACCAGGAAACCTTCGACGCGCTGGATTTTGGCCCAGAAAAGTGGAGCTCAACAGAACAAACCGATCCTGTTATAGCGCGAGGTAATCCGGTAACTTTTCGCGCATGACCAGTCCTTTGTCGGTAGTAACGATCGCTGGACTGCAGAGGTGCGCTTGATTGCTAAAGTGGTACAAGAAAAAAATGAGGGTAAAAAAGGGAGGGGTGCAACACGAGGACTTCCCAGGAGGTCACCCATCCTAGTACTACTCTCCCCCAAGCACGCATAGCTGCAGAGTTCTGATTGGATCATGTGCTTTAGTGCTGGTATTATCGCACCCTTCAGGTGATGCACGGCCTCTGAATATAAGCAGGTGGACTTCGATCGTTGCACATGAGGACTTCCCAGTGGTCCCCAGCTCCGAAAAAGACAACTCCGGTTGAGAAAATACCATGAAACCTTCGACGCGTTGGATTTTGGCCCCGAAAAGCAAAAATTAATAGGGAAAACCTATCTCTCTACGGCGCGAGGCAATCTGGTATTTTTTCGCCCATGACCAGTCCCTTGTCGGTAGTAACGATCGCTGGACTGCGGAAGTGCACTTGATTGCTAAAATGAAAAGAAAAAAAAACGGGGATGAAATGGGGAGGGGTGCAACACGAGGACTTCCCAGGAGGTCGCACATCCTAGTACTACTGTCACCCAAGCTTGCTTAACTGCAGAGTTCTGATGGAATCCGGGGCTTTAGTGTTAGTATGATCGCACCCATAAGGTGATACGTAGTCTCTGAAGATAAGCAGGTAGACTTCAACCGTTGCACACGAAGACTTCCAAGTGGTCCCCCACCTCCGGAAATGAAAACTCTGGTTGAGAAAGAACCAGGAAACCTTCGACGCGCTCGATTTTGGCCTCGAAAAGTGGAGCTCAACAGAATAAATCGATTCTGTTACAGCGCGAGGTAATCCGGTACCTTTTCGCCCATGACCAGTCCTTTGTCAGTAGTAACGATCGCTGGACTGCGGAGGTGCACTTGATTGCTAAAGTGGTACAAGAAAAAAACAAGGGTAAAAAGGGGAGGGGTGCAACACGAGAACTTCCCAGGAGGTCACACATCCTAGTACAACTCTCGCCCAAGCACGCTTAGCTGCGGAGTTTTGATGGGTTCCGGTGCTTCAGTGCTGGTATGATCGCGCACTTCAGGTGATGTGCGGTCTCTGAATATCAGTCGGCGGACTTCGACCGTTGCACACGAGGACTTCCCAATGGTCCCCCAGCTCCAAAAATGATAACTCTGGTTAAGAAAAGACCAGAAAACCTTGAACGCGTTGGATTTTGGCCCCGAAAAGCGGAGATTAATAGGGTAAACCTATCCCACTACGGCGCGAGGCAATCCGGTATGTTTTCACCCATGACCAGTCCCTTGCCGATAGTAATGATCACTGGACTGCAGAAGTGCGCTTGATTGTTAAAGTGGCACAAGTGAAAAGCGAGGATAAAATAAGGAGGGGTTGCAACACGTGGACTTCCTAGGAGGTCACACATTCTAGTACTACTCTCGCCCAAGCAAGCTTAACTGCGGAGTTCTATTGGGATCCAGTGCTTTAGTGTTGGTATGATCGCACCTGTCAGGTGATGGGAAATCTCTGAATATAAGCAGGTAGACTTCGACCATCGCACACAAGGACTTCCAAGTGGTCCCCCACCTCCGGAAATGAAAACTCTGGTTGAGAAAGAACCAGGACACCTTCGATGCGCTAGATTTTGGCCTCGAAAAGTGGTGCTCAACAGAATAAACCGATCCTGTTACGGCACGAGGCAATCTGATACCTTTTCGCCAATGACCAGTCCCTTGTTGGTAGTAACGATCGCTGGACTGCGGAGGTGTGCTAGATTGCTAAAGTGGCACAAGAAAAAAACGAGTTTAAAAAGGGGAGGGGTGCAAGACGAGGACATCATAGGAGGTTACACATCCAAGTATCATTCCCGCCCAAGAACACTTAGCTGTGGAGTTCTGATTGGTTCCAGTGCGTTAGTGCTGGTATTATCGCACCCTTCAGGTGATGCACGGTCTCTGAATATAAGCAGGTGGACTTCGATCGTCGCACACAAGGACTTCCCAGTGGTCCCCCATGCTAGTACTACTCTCCCCCAAGCACGTTTAGCTGCAGAGTTCTAATTGGATCCTATGCTTTAGTACAGGTATGATCGCACCCTTCAGGTGATGTGCGGCCTCCGAATATAAACAGGTGGACGTCGAATGTTGCATACGAGGACTTCCCAGTGGTCCCCCAGCTCCGAAAACAACAACTCCGGTTGAGAAAAGACCAGGAAACCTTCGACACGCTGGATTTTGCCCCCAAAAAGCGGAAATGAATAGGGTAAACCTATCCCACTACGGCGTGAAGCAATCCGACATGTTTTCCCCCATGACAAGTCCCTTGTCGGTAGTAACAATCGCTGGACTGCGGAAGTGTGCTTGATCGCTAAAATGGCAAAATAAAAAGTGGGGATAAAATGGGGAGGGGTACAACACGAGGACTTCCCAGGAGATCGCACATCCTAATACTACTCTCACCCAAGCACGCTTAACCGGGGAGTTCTGATGGGATCCGGTGCTTTAATGTTGGTATGATCACACCCATCTGGTGATGCGCAGTCTCTGACGATAAGCAAGTAGACTTCAACCGTTGCACACGAAGACTTCTAAGTGGTCCCCCACCTCCAGAAATGAAAACTCCGGTTGAGAAAGAACCAGGAAACCTTCGACGTGCTAGATTTTGGCCCCAAAAATTGGAGCTCAATAGAACAAACCGATCCTGTTACAGTGCGAGGTAATCCAGAACCTTTTCGCGCATGACCAGTCCCTTGTTGGTAGTAATGATCGCTGGACTGCGGAAGTGCGCTTGATTGCTAAATTGGCACAAGAAAAAAGCGAGGATAAAATGGGGAGGGGTGCAACATGGGGACTTCCTAGAAGGTCACACATCCTATTACTACTCTCCCCCAAGCAAGCTTAACTGCGGAGTTCTATTGGGATCCGGTGCTTTAGTGTTGGTATGATTGCACCCGTCAGGTGATGCACAGTCTCTGAATATAAGCTTGTAGACTTCGACCGTCGCACACGAGGACTTCCAAGTGGTCCCCCACCTCCGAAAACGAAAACTCCGGTTGAGATAGAACCAGGAAAGCTTCGACGCACTGGATTTTGGCTCTGAAAAGTAGTGCTCAACAGAATAAACCGATCCCGTTACGGTACAAGGCAATCCGATACCTTTTCGCCAATGACCTGTCCCTTGTCAGTAGTAAAGATCGCTGGACTGCGGAGGTGCGCTTGATTCCTAAAGTGACACAAGAAAAAAATGGGGCTAAAAAGGGGAGGGGTGCGACATGAGGACATCCCAGGAGGTCACCCATCCTAGTACTACTCCCGCCCAAGCACGCTTAGCTGCGGAGTTCTGATGGGATCCGGTGCGTTAGTGCTGGTATGATCACACCCTTCAGGTGATGCGCGGTCTCTGAATATAAGCAGGTGGACTTCGTTCGTCGCACACGAGGACTTCCCAGTGGACCCCCATCCTAGTACTACTCTCCCTCAAGCATGCATAGCTGTAGAGTTCTGATTGGATCTTGTGCTTTAGTGCTGGTATCATCGCACCCTTCAGGTGATGCGTGGCCTCTGAATATAAGCAGGTGGACTTCGACCGTTGCACACGAGGACTTCCCAGTGGTCCCCCAGCTTCGAAAACGACAACTCCGGTTGAGAAAAGACCATAAAACCTTCGAAGCGTTGGATTTTGGCCCCGAAAAGCGAAAATTAATAGGGTAAACCTATCCCGCTACGGCACGAGGGAATCTTGTATGTTTTCGCCCATGACCAGTCCTTTGTCGATAGTAACGATCGCTGGACTGCAGAAGTGCGCTTGATTACTAAAGTGGCAAATGAAAAAAAACAGGGATAAAATGGGGAGGGCTGCAACACGAGGACTTCCCAGGAGGTCGCACATCCTGGTACTACTCTCACCCAAGTACGCTTAACTGCAGAGTTCTGATGGGATCCGGTGCTTTAGTGTTGGTATGATCGCACCCATCAGGTGATGCGTAGTCTCTGAAGATATGCAGGTAGACTTCAACCGTTGCACAAGAAGACTTCCAAGTGGTCCCCCACCTCCGGAAATGAAAACTCCGATTGAGAAAGAGCCAGGAAACCTTCGACGCACTAGATTTTGGCCCCAAAAAGTGGAGCTCAACGGAATAAATCTATCCTGTTACAGCGCGAGGTAATCCGGTACCTCTTCGCCCATAACCAGTCATTTGTCGATAGTAACGATCGCTGAACTGCGGAGGTGCGCTTGATTGCTAAAGTGGTACAAGAAAAAAACGGGGGTAAAAAGGGGAGGGGTGCAACACGAGGACTTCCCAGGAGGTTATCCATCCTAGTACTACTCTCGCCCAAGCACGCTTAGCCGTGGAGTTTTGATGGGATTTGGTGCTACAGTGCTGGTATGATCGCACCCTTTAGGTGATGCTCGGTCTCTGAATATCAGCAGGTGGACTTCGACCGTTGCACACGAGGACTTCCTAATGGTCCCCCAGCTCCGGAAACGACAACTCCAGTTGAGAAAAGACCAGAAAACCTTCGAGGTACTGGATTTTGGCCCCGAAAAGCGGAGATTAATAGGGTAAACCGATCCCGTTACGGTACGAGGCAATCCGGTATGTTTTCGCCCATGACAAGTCCCTTGTTGGTAGTAAAGATCGCTGGACTGTGGAAGTGCGCTTGATTACTAAAGTGGCATAAGAAAAAAACGAGGATAAAGTGGGGAGGGGTACAAAACAAGGACTTCCCAGGAGGTCACACATCCTAGCACTACTCTCACCCAAGCAAGCTTAAATGCGGAGTTCTGATGGGATCCATTGCATTAGTGTTGGTACGATCACACCTGTTAGGTGATGCGCAGTCTTTGAATATAAACAGGTAGACTTCGATCGTCGCACACAAGGACTTCCAAGTGGTTCCCCACCTCCGGAAAAGAAAACTCTGGTTGAGAAAGAACCAGGAAACCTTAGACTCGCTGGATTTTGGCCCCGAAAAGTAGTGCTCAATAGAATAAACTGATCCCGTTACGGCGCAAGGCAAGCCGATACCTTTTTGCCAATGACCAATCCCTTGTCGGTAGTAACGGTCGCTGAACTGCGGAGGTGTGCTTGATTTCTAAAGTGGCACAAGAAAAAAACGGGGTTAAAAAGGGGAGGGGTGCAACACGAGGACATCCCAGGCGGTCACCCATCCTAGTACTACTCTCGCCCAAGCACATTTAGCTGCGGAGTTCTGATGGGATCCGATGCTTTAGTGCTAGTATGATCGCACCCTTCAGGTGATGTGCAGTCTCTGAATATAGCAGGTGGACTTCGACTGTTGCACATAAGGACTTCCCAGTGGTCCCCCAGCTCCGAAAATGACAACTCCAGTTGAGAAAAGACCAGGAAACCTTCGACGCGTTGGATTTTGGCCCGGAAAAGCGGAAAGTAATAGGGTAAACCTATCCCACTACGGCGCGAGGCAATCCGGTATGTTTTCACCCATGACTAGTCCCTTGTCGGTAGTAACGATTGCTGGACTGCAGAAGTGCGCTTGATTGTTAAAGTCGCAAAAGAAAAAAGTGGGGATAAAATGGTGAGGGGTGCAACACGAGGACTTCCCAGGAGGTCGCACATCCTAGTACTACTCTCACCCAAGCATGCTTAACTGCAGAGTTCTGATGGGATCCGGAGCTTTAGTGTTGGTATGATCGGACCCATCAGGTGATGTGCAGTCTTTGAAGATAAGCAGGTCAAGTTCAACCGTTGCACACGAAGACTTCCAAATGGTCCCCCTCCTCCGGAATTGAAAACTCCGGTTGAGAAAGAACCAGGAAACCTTCGAGGCGCTGGATCTTGGCCCCGAAATGTGGAGCTCAACAGAATAAATAGATCCTCTTACAGCGCGAGGTAATCCGGTACCTTTTCACCCATGACATGTCCTTTGTCGGTGGTAACGATCACTGGACTGCGGACCTGCGCTTGATTGCTAAAGTGGTACAAGAAAAAAACAGGGGTAAAAAGGGGAGGGGTGCAACACGAGGACTTCCTAGGAGGTCACACATCATAGTACTACTCTCACCCAAGCAAGCTTAACTGCGGAGTTCTATTGGGATCCGGTGCTTTAGTGTTGGTATGATCGCACCCCTCAGGTGATGTGCAGTCTCTGAATATAAGCAGGTAGACTTCGACCTTCGCACTCGAGGACTTCCAAGTGGTCCCCCACCTCCGGAAATGAAAATTCCAGTTGTGAAAGAGCCAGGAAACCTTCGACGCGCTGTATTTTGGCCAAGAAAAGTGGAACTCAACAGAATAAACAGATCCTGTTACAGTGCAAGGTAATCCGATACCCTTTCGCCCATGACCAGTCCTTTATCGGTAGTAACGATCACTGGACTGCGGAGGTGCGCTTGATTGCTAAAGTGGTACAAGAAAAAAACAGGGGTAAAAAGGGGAGAGGTGCAACGCGAGGACTTCCCAAGAGGTCACTCATCCTAGTATTACTCTCACCCAAGCACGCTTAGCTGCGGAGTTTTGATGGGATCCGGTGCTTCAGTGCTAGCATGATCGCACACTTCAGGTGATGTGTGGTCTCTGAATATCAGCAGGTGGACTTCGACCGTTGCACATGAGGACTTCGCAATGGTCCCCCAGCTCCGGAAACGACAACTCTGGTTGAGAAAAGACCAGAAAACCTTTGACGCCCTAGATTTTGGCCCTGAAAAGCAGAGATTAATAGGATAAACCTATCCCGCTACGGCTTGAGGCAATCCAGTATGTTTTTGCCCATGACTAGTCCCTTGTCAGTAGTAACGATCGCTGGACTGCGGAAGTGCGCTTGATTGTTAAAGTGGCAAAAGAAAAAAACAGGGATAAAATGGGGAGTGGTGCAACACGAGGACTTCCCAGGAGGTCGCACATCCTAGTACTACTCTCACCCAAGCACGCTTAACTGCAGAGTTCTAATGGGATCCAGTGCTTTAGCGTTGGTATCATCGGACTTATCAGGTGATGCGCAGTCTCTGAAGATAAGCAGGTAGACTTCAACCGTTGCACACGAAGACTTCCAAGTGGTCCCTCACCTCCGGAATTGAAAACTCCGGTTGAGAAAGAACCAGGAAACCTTCGACGCGCTGGATTTTGGCCCTGAAAAGTGGAGCTCAACAGAATAAATAGATCCTGTTACAGCGCGAGGTAATCTGGTACCTTTTCACCCATTACCAGTCCTTTGTCGGTAGTAACGATCACTGGACTGCGGAGGTGCGCTTGATTGCTAAAGTGGTACAGGAAAAAAATGGGGGTAAAAAGGGGAGGGGTGCAATACAAGGACTTCCCAGGAGGCCACCCATCCTAGTACTACTCTCTCCCAAGCACGCTTAGCTGCAGAGTTTTGATAGGATCCGGTGCTTCAATGCTGGTATGATCACACACTTCAGGTGACGCGCGGTCTCTAAATATCAGCAGGTGGACTTCGACCGTTGCACACAAGGACTTCGCAATGGTCCCCAAGCTCCGGAAACGATAACTCTGGTTGAGAAAAGACCAGAAAACCTTCGATGCGCTAGATTTTGGCCCCGAAAAGCGGAGATTAATAGGGTAAACCTATCCCGCTACGGCGCAAGGCAATCCGATATGTTTTTGCCCTGGACCAATCCCTTTTTGGTAGTAATGATCGCTGGACTGCGGCAGTGCACTTGATTGCTAAAGTGGCACAAGAAAAAAGTGAGGATAAAATAGGGAGGGGTGCAACACGGGGACTTCCTAGGAGGTCACACATCCTAGTACTACTCTCACCCAAGCAAGCTTAACGGTGGAGTTCTATTGGGATCCGGTGCTTTAGTGTTGGCATGATCGCACCCATCAGGTGATGCACAGTCTCTGAATATAAGCAGGTAGACATCAACCGTCGCACACAAGGACTTCCAAGTGGTCCGCCACCTCCGGAAATGAAAACTCTGGTTGAGAAAGAACAAGGAAACCTTCGACTCGCTGAATTTTGGCGGGGAAAAGTGGTGCTCAACAGAATAAACCGATCCTGTTACGGCACCAGGCAATCCGATACCTTTTCGCCAATGACCAGTCCCTTATTGGTAGTAACGATAGCTGGACTGCGGAGGTGCACTTGATTGCTAAAGTGGCTCAAGAAAAAATTCGGGTTAAAATATGGAGGGGTGCAACACGAGAATATCCCAGTAGGTCAGCCATCCTAGTACTACTCTCGCCCAAGCACGTTTAGCTGTGGAGTTCTGATGGGATCCGGTGCTTTAGTGCTGGTATAATCGCACTCTTCAGGTGATGCGCGGTCTTTGAATATAAGCAGGTGGACTTCGATCGTCGCACACGAAGACTTCCCAGTGGACCCCCATCCTAGTACTACTCTCCCCCAAGCACACATAGCGGCAGAGTTCTGATTGGATCCTGAGCTATAGTGCTTGTATGATCGCACCCTCCAGGTGATGCACGACCTCTGAATATAAGCAGGTGGACTTCGACCGTTGCACACGAGGACTTCCTAGTGGTCCCTTAGCTCCGAAAACGATAACTCCGGTTGAGAAAAGACCAAGAAACCTTCGACGCGTTGGATTTTGGCCCCGAAAAACGGAAATAAATAGGGTAAACCTATCCCGCTACTGCGCGAGGCTATCCAGTATGTTTTCGCCCATGACCAGTCCCTTGTCGGTAGTAAAGATCGCTGGACTACAGAAGTGCGCTTGATTGTTAAAGTCACCAAAGAAAAAAGCGGGGATACAATGGTGAGGGGTGCAACACGAGGACTTCCCAGGAGGTCGCACATCCTAGTACTACTCTCACCCAAGCACGCTTAAATGAAGAGTTCTGATGGGATCCGGTGCTTTAGTGTTGGTATGATCGGACCCATCAGGTGATGCGCAGTCTTTGAAGATAAGCAGGTAGAGTTCAACCGTTGCACACAATGACTTCCAAGTGGTCCCTTACCTCCGAAATTGAAAACTTTGGTTGAGAAAGAACGAGGAAACCTTCGACGCACTGGATTTTGGCCCCGAAAAGTGGAGCTCAATAGAATAAACAGATCCTATTATAGTGCGAGGTAATCCGGTACCTTTTCGCCCATGACCAGTCCTTTATCGATAGTAACGATCACTGGAACTGCGGAGGTACGCCTGATTGCTAAAGTGATATAAGAAAAAAATGGGGGTAAAAAGGGGAGTGGTGCAACACGAGGACTTCCCAGGAGGTCACCCATCCTAGTACTACTCTCGCCCTAGCACGCTTAGCTGCGGAGTTTTGATGGGATCCAGTGCTTCAGTGCTGGTATGATCGCACACTTCAGGTGACGCACGGTCTCTGAATATTAGCAGGTGGACTTCGACCGTTGCACACGAGGACTTCGCAACGGTCCCCCAGCTACGGAAACTACAACTCCGGTTGAGAAAAGACCAAAAAACCTTCGACGCGCTAGATTTTGGCCCCAAAAAGCGGAGATTAATAGGGCAAACCTATCCTGCTACGGCGCGAGGCAATCCGGTATGTTTTCGCCCATGACCAGTCCCTTGTCGGTAGTAATGATCGCTGGACTGTGGAAGTGCCCTTGACTGCTAAAGTGGCACAAGAAAAAAAGCGAGGATAAAATGGGGAGGGGCGCAACATGGGGACTTCCTATGAGGTCACACATCCTAGTACTACTCTCACCCAAGCAAGCTTAACTGCAGAGTTCTATTAGGATCCTGTGCTTTAGTGTTGGTATGATCGCACCCGTCAGGTGATGCGCAGTCTCTGAATATAAGCAGGTAGACTTCGACCATCGCACACGAGGACTTCCAAGTGGTCCCCCACCTCCGGAAAAGAAAACTCTGGTTGAGTAAGAACCAGGAAACCTTCGACGCATTGGATTTTAGCCCCGAAAAGTAGTGCTCAACAGAATAAACTGATCCCGTTACGGCACGAGGCAATTCGATCCCTTTTCGCCTATGACCAGTCCCTTGCCGATAGTAACGATCGCTGGACTGCGGAGGTGCACTTGATTGCTGAAGTGGCACAAGAGAAAAATGGGGTTAAAATGGGGAGGGGTGCGACACGAGGACATCCCAAGAGGTCACCCATCCTAGTACTACTCCCGCCCAAACACGCTTAGCTGCGGAGTTTTGATGGGATCCAGTGCGTTAGTGCTGGTATGATCGCACCCTTCAGGTGATGCGCAGTCTCGGAATATAAGCAGGTGGACTTCAATCATCGTACACGAGGACTTCCCTGTGGTCCCCCATGCTAGTACTACTCTCCCCCAAGCATGCTTAACTGCAGAGTTCTGATTGGATCCTGTGCTTTAGTGTTGGTATGATCGCACCCATCAGGTGATGCATGGTCTCTGAATATAAGCAGGTGGACTTCGACCGTTGCACATGAGGACTTCCCAGTGGTCCGCCAGCTCTGAAAACGATAATTCCGGTTGGGAAAAGACCAGAAAACCTTCGACGCGTTGGATTTTTGCCCCATAAAGCGAAAATTAATAGGGTAAACCTATCCCGCAACGGCGTGAGGCAATCAGGTATGTTTTCGCCCATGACCAGTCCCTTGTCTGTAGTAACAATCGCTGGACTTTGGAAGTGCACTTGATTGTTAAAGTGGAAAAATAAAAAAGCGGGGATAAAATGGGGAGGGGTGCAACACGATGACTTTCTAGGAGGTCGCACATCCTAGTACTACTCTCACCCAAGCAAGCTTAACTGCGAAGTTCTGATGGGATTGGTGCTTTAGTGTTGGTATGATCGCACCCATCAGGTGATGCGCAGTCTGTGAAGATAAGCAAGTAGACTTCAACCGTTGCACACGAAGACTTCCAAGTGGTCCCCCACCTCCGGAAATGAAAACTCCGGTTGAGAAAGAACTAGGAAACCTTCGACACGCTGCATTTTGGCCACGAAGAGTGGAGCTCAACAGAATAAATAGATCTTATTACAGCGCGAGGTAATCTGGTACCTTTTCGCCCATGACCAGTCCTTTATCGGTAGTAACGATCGCTGGACTGCAGAGGTGCGCTTGATTGCTAAAGTGGTACAAGAAAAGAAACGGGGGTAAAAAGGGGAGCGGTGCAACACGAGGACTTCCCAGGAGGTCACCCACCCTAGTACTACTCTCGACCAAGCACGTTTAGCTGCGAAGTTTTGATGGGATCCGGTGCTTCAGAGCTGGTATGATCGCACCCATCAGGTGATGCACAGTCTCTGAATATACGTAGGTGGACTTTGATCGTCGCACACGAGGACTTCCCAGTGGTCCCCCAGCTCCGAAAACGACAACTCCAGTTGAGAAAAGACCAGGAAACCTTCGACGCACTAGATTTTGGCCCTGAAAAGCGGAGCTTAATAGAGTAAACCGATCCCGCTACAGCGCGAGGCAATTCGGAACGTTTTCGTCGATGATCAGTCCCTTGACAGTAATAACGATCATAGGATTGCGGAGGTGTGCTTGATTGATAAAGAGGCACAGGTGAAAAGCAGGGATAAAAAAAGAAGGGGTGCAACACGAGGACTTACCAAGCGGCCACCCATCCTAGTACTACTCTCCCCCAAGCACACTTAGCTGCAGAGTTCTGATTGGATCCTGTGCTTTAGGGCTGGTATGATCGCACTCTTCCGGTGATGCACGGCCTCTGAATATACACAGGTGGACTTCGATCATCGCACATGAGGACTTCCCAGTGGACCCCCAGCTCAGAAAATGACAACTCTGGTTGAGAAAGAACCAGGAAACCTTAGACACACTGAATTTTTGCCCCGAAAAGCAGAGTTTAATAGAGTAAACCGATCCCACTACAGCCTGAGGCAATTCGGAACGTTTTTGCCGATTATCAGTCCCTTGACGGTAATAATGTTCACAGGATTACGGCGGTGCGATTGATCGCTAAAGTGGCACAAGAAAAAAGCGGGGATAAAAAGGGAAGGGATGCAACACGATGACTTCCCAAGCAGTCATCCATCCTTGTACTACTCTCCCCCAAGCACGCTTAACTCCATAGTTCTTATTGGATCCTGTCCATTAGTTCTGTTATGATCGCACCCTTTAGGTGATGCGCGGCCTCTGAATATAAGCAGATGGACTTTGTCCATTGCAAACGAGGACTTCCCAGTGGTCCCCCAACATCAAAAACGACAACTACAGTTGAGAAAAGACCAGGAAACCTGCGACGCATTGGATTTTGGCCCCGAAAAGCGGAAATTAATAGGGTAAACCTATCCCGCTACGGCGCGAGGCTTTTCGGTATGTTTTCGCCCATGACCAGTCCCTTATTGGTAGTAACGATCGCTGGACTGCTGAAGTGCGCTTGATTGTTAAAGTGGCAAAAGAAAAAAGTGGGGATAAAATGGAGAGGGGTGCAACGCGAGGACTTACTAGGAGGTCACACATCCTAGTGCTACCCTTACCCAAGCAAGCTTAACTGTGGAGTTCTGATGGGATCCGGTGCTTTAATGTTGGTATGATCCCACCCATCAGGTGATGCGCAGTCTCTGAAGATAGCAGGTAGACTTCAACCGTTGCATACGAAGACTTCCAAGAGGTCCCTCACCTCTGGAAATGAAAACTCTGGTTGAGAATGAACCCAGGAACCTTCAACGCTTTGGATTTTGGCCCCGAAAAGTGGAGCTCAATAGAATAAACCGATCATGTTACAGCGCGAGGTAATCCGGTACCTTTTCGCCCATGACCAGTCTTTTGCCGGTAGTAACGATCGCTGGACTTAGAAGATGCGCTTGATTGCTAAAGTGGTACAAGAAATAAATAGGGGTAAAAAGGGGAGGGGTGCAACACGAGGATTTCCCAGGAGGTCACCCATCCTAGTACTAGTCTTGCCCAAGCATGCTTAGCTGCGGAGTTTTGATGGGATCTGGTGCTTCAGTGCTGGCATGATCGCACACTTCAGGTGATGTGCGGTCTCTGAATATCAGCAGGTGGACTTCGACCGTTGCACACAAGGACTTCCCAATGGTCCCCCAGCTCTGGAAACTACAACTTCGTTTGAGAAAAGACCAGAAAACTTTCGACGCGCAGGATTTTGGCCCCAAAAAACGGAGATTAATAGGGTAAACCTGTCCCGCTACGGTGCAAGGCAATCCAGTATGTTTTCACCCATGACTAGTCCCCTATCGGTAGTAATGATCGCTGGACTGCGGAAGTGTGCTTGATTGCTAAAGTGGCACAAGAAAAAAACGAGGATAAAATGGGGAGGGGTGCAACGCGAGGACTTACTAGGAGGTCACACATCCTAGTACTATCCTCACCCAAGCAAGCTTAACTGCGGAGTTCTGTTGGGATCCGGTGCTTTAGTGTTGGTATGATCGCACCCGTCAGGTGATGCACAGTCTCTGAATATAAGTAGGTAGACTTCGACCGTCACACAAGAAGACTTCAAAGTGGTCCCCCACCTCTGGAAACGAAAACTCTGGTTGAGAAAGATCAAGAAACCTTTGACGCGCTGGATTTTGGCCCCGAAAAGTGGTGCTCAACAGAATAAACTGATCCCATTACAGCACGAGGCAATCCGATACCTTTTCGCCAATGACCAGTCCCTTGTCGGTAGTAACGATCGCTGGACTGCGGAGGTGCACTTGGTTGCTAAAGTGGCACAAGAAAAAAACAGGGTTAAAAAAGGGAGGGTTGCAACATGAGGACATCCCAGGAGGTCACCCATCCTAGTACTACTCCCGCCCAAGCACGCTTAGCTACAGAATTCTGATGGGATCCGGTGCGTTAGTGCTGGTATGATCGCACCCTTCAGATGATGTGTGGTCTCTGAATATAAGCAAGTGGACTTCGATCGTCACACACGAGGACATCCCAATGGTCCCCCATGCTAGTACTACTCTCCTCCAAGCACGCTTAGCTGCATAGTTCTGATTGGATCCTGTGCTTTAGTGCTGGTATGATTGCACCCTTCCGGTGATCCGCGGCCTCTGAATATAAGCAGGTGGACTTCGATCGTTGCACACGAGGACTTCCCAGTGGTCCTTTAGCTCTGAAAACAATAACTCTGGTTGAGAAAAGACCAGGAAACCTTCGACGTTTTGGATTTTGGCCTCGAAAAGCAGAAATTAATAGGGTAAACTTATCCCGCTACGGCGTGAGGCACTCCGGTATGTTTTTGCCCATGACCAGTCCCTTGTCGGTAGTAACAACCGCTGGACTACGGAAGTGCACTTGATTGCTAATATGGCAAAATAAAAAAGTAGGGATAAAATAGGGAGGGGTGCAACACGAGGACTTCCCAGGAGGTCTCACATCCTAGTACTAATCTCACCCAAGCACGCTTAACTGCGATGTTCTGATGGGATCTGATGATTTAGTGTTGGTATGATTGCACACATCAGGTGATGCACAGTCTCTGAAGATAAGCAAGTAGACTTCAACCGTTGCACACGAAGACTTCCAAGTGGTCCCTCACCTCTGGAAATGAAAACACCGGTTGAGAAAGAACCAGGAAACCTTCGAAGCACTGGATTTTGGCCACTAAAAGTGGAGCTCAATAGAATAAAACGATCCTGTCACAGCACGAGGTAATCCGGTACCTTTACGCCCATGACCAGTCCTTTGTCGGTAGTAACGATCGCTGGACCGCAGAGGTGCGCTTGATTGCTAACGTTGTATAAGAAAAAAACGAGGGTAAAAAGGGGAGGGGTACAACCCGAGGACTTCCCAGGAGGTCACCTATCCTAGTACTACTCTCGCCCAAGCACGCTTAGCTGCGGAGTTTTGATGGTATCTGGTGCTTCAGTGCTGGTATGATCGCACCCTTCAGGTGATGCAGGGTCTCTGAATATCAGCAGGTGGACTTCGACCATTGCACACGAGGACATCCTAATGGTCCCCCAACTCCGGAAACGACAACTCCGGTTGAGAAAAGACCAGAAAACCTTTGACGCGCTGGATTTTGGCCTCGAAAAGCGGAGATTAATAGGGTAAATCTATTCCGCTACGGAATGAGGCACTTCGGTATGTTTTAGCCCATGACCAGTCCCTTGTCGGTAGTAACAATCGCTGGACTGCGGAAGTGCGCATGATTGCTAAAGTGGCACAAGAAAAAAGTGAGGATAAAATGGGGAGGGGTGCAACACGAGGACTTCCTAAGAGCTCACACATCCTAATACTATTCTCACCCAAGCAAGCTTAACTGCGGAGTTCTAATGGGATCCAATGCTTTAGTGTTGGTATGATCACACCCATCAGTTGATGCGCAGTCTCTGAATATAAGCAGGTAGACTTCGACCGTCGCACACGAGGACTTCCAAGTGGTCCCCCACCTCCAGAAACGAAAACTCTGGTTGAGAAAGAACCAAGAAACCTTCGACGCGCTGGATTTTGGACCCGAAAAGTGGTACTCAACAGAAAAAACATATCCCGTTACGGTGCGAGGGAATCCGATACCTTTTTGCCAATGATTAGTCCCTTGTCAGCAGTAACGATCGCTGGACTGCGGAGGGGCGCTAGATTGCTAAAGTGGCATAAGAAAAAAACGGGGTTAAAAAGGGGAGGGGTGCAACACGAGGACATCCCAAGAGGTCACCCATCCTAGTATTGCTCTTGCCCAAGCACGCTTAGATGCGGAGTTCTGATGGGATCCGGTGCTTTAGTGCTGGTACGATTGCACCCTTCAGGTGATGCGCGGTATCTGAATATAAGCAGGTGGACTTCGATCGTCGCACACGTGGACTTCCCAGTGGTCCTCCAGCTCAGGAAACGACAACTCCGGTTGAGAAAGGACCAGGAAACCTTTGATACACTGAATTTTGGCCCCGAAAAGTGGAGCTTAATAGAGTAAACCGATCCCGCTACAGTGCGAGGCAATTCGGAACGTTTTCACCGATGATCAGTCCCTTGATTGTAATAACGATCGCAGAATTGTGGAGGTGCGCTTGATCTCTAAAGTGGCACAAGAAAAAATAGGGGATAAAAAGAGAAGGGGTGCAACACGAGGAATTCCCAAGCGGTCACCCATCCTTGTGCTACTCTCCCCCAAGCACGCTTAACGGCAGAGTTCTGATGGAATCCTGTGCTTTAGTGCTGGTATGGTCGCACCTTTCAGGTGATGCGCGGCCTCTTAATATAAGCAGGTGGACTTCCACCGTTGCAAACGAGGACTTCCCAATGGTCCCCCAGCATTAAAAACGAAAACTCCGGTTGAGAAAAGACCAAGAAACCTGTGGCGCATTGGATTCTGGCCCTGAAAAGCGAAAATTAAAAGGGTAAACCTATCCCGCTACGGCATGAGGCAATCCGGTTGTTTTCGCCCATGACCAGTCCCTTGTCGGTAGTAACGATCGCTGGACTGCGGAAGCGCGCTTGATTGCTAAAGTGGCAAAAGAAAAAAGTGCAGATAAAATGGGGAGGGCTGATACACGAGGACTTCCCAGGAGGTCGCACATCCTAGTACTACTCTCACCCAAGCACGCTTAGCTGTAGAGTTTTGATGGGATCCGGTGCTTCAGTGCTGGTATGATCGCACCCTTTAGGTGATGCACGGTCTCTGAATATCAGCAGGTGGACTTCGACCGTTGCACACGATGACTTCTCAATGGTCCCCCAGCTTTGGAAACAATAACTCCGGTTGAGAAAAGACCAGAAAACCTTCGACGCACTGGATTTTGGCCCCGAAAAGCGAAGTTTAATACGGTAAACCTATCCCACTACGGCGCGAGGCAATCCGTTATGTTTTCGCCCATGATCAGTCCCTTGTCGGTAGTAACGACCACTGGACTGCGGAAGTGTGCTTGATTGCTAAAGTGGCACAAGAAAAAAACGAGGATAAAATGGGGAGGGATGCAACAGGAGGACTTCCCAGGAGGTCACACATCCTAGTACTACTCTCACCCAAGCAAGCTTAACTGCGGAGTTCTAATGGGATCCAGTGCTTTAGTGTCGGAATGATCGCACCCCAAAGGTGATGTGCAGTCTCTGAATATAAGCAGGTAGACTTCGACCGTCGCACACGAGGACTTCCAAGTGGTCCCCCACCTCCAGAAAAGAAAACTCTGGTTTAGAAAGAGCCAGGAAACCTTCGACGCGCTGGACTTTGGCACCGAAAAATGGTGCTCAACAGAATTAACCGATCCCATTACGGTGCGAGGCAATCCGATACCTTTTCGCCAATGACAAGTCCCTTGTCAGTAGTAACGATCGCTGGACTGCGGAGGTGCATTTGATTGCTAAAGTGGCACAAGAAAAAAACTGGGTTAAAAAGGGGAATGGTGCAACACGAGGACATCCCAGGAGGTCACCCATCCTAGAACTACTCTCGCCCAAGCACGCTTAGCTACGGAGTTTTGTTGGGATCCGGTGCTTTAGTGCTGGTATGATCGCACCCTTCAGATGATGTACGGTCTCTGAATATAAGGAGGTGGACTTCGATAGTCGCACATGAGTACTTCCCAGTGGTCCCCCAGCACAGGAAACGACAACTCCAATTGAGAAAGGACCAGGAAAACTTTGACACACTGAATTTTGGCCCAGGAAAACGGAGTTTAATAGTGTAAACCGATCCCGCTACAGCGCGATGCAATTCAGAACGTTTTCACCGATGATCAGTCCCTTGACGGTAAAAACGATCACAGGATTGCGGAGGTGCGCTTGATCACTAAAGTGGCACAAGAAAAAGTGGGGATAAAAAGGGAAGGGGTGCAACACGAGGACTTCCCAAGCGGTCACCCATCCTAATACTACTCTCCCCCAAGCACGCTTAGCTGCAGAGTTCTTATTGGATCCTATGCTTTAATGCTGATATGATCGCACCCTTCAGGTGATGCGCGACCTTTGAATATAAACAGGTGGGCTTCGACCGTTGCGCACGAGGACTTCCCAGTGGTCCCCCAGCTCCGAAAACAACAACTCCGGTTGAGAAAAGACATGGAAACCTTCGACGCGTGGGATTTTGGCCCCGAAAAGCGAAAATTAATAGGGTAAACCTATCCCGCAACGGCGCAAGGCAATCCGAAATGTTTTCGCCCATGTCCAGTCTCTTATCAGTAATAACGATCGCTGGACTGCGGAGATGCGCTTGATTGCTAAAGTGGCACAAGAAAAAAACGGGGGTAAAAAGGGGAGGGGTGCAACACGAGGACTTCCCAAGAGGTCACCGATCCTAGTACTACTCTCGCCCATGCACGATTATCTACGGTGTTCTGATGGGATCCAGTGCTTTAGTGCTGGTATGATCGCACCCGTCAAGTGATGCGCGGTATCTGAATGTAAGCAAGTATACTGCGACCGATGCACAGAAAGACTTCCTAGTGGTCCTCCACCTCCGGAAACGACAACTCCGGTTGAGAAAAGACAAGGAGTCTTTCGACGCACTAGATTTTGGCCCTAAAAAGAAGAGCATAATAGGGTAAACCGATCCCATTACGGCACGAAGCAATCCGGTATGTTTTCGCCCATGACCAGTCCCATGTCAGTAGTAACAATCGTTGGACTACGGAAGTGCGCTTGATTTCTAAACTGGCACAAGAAAAAAGCGGGGGTAAAAAGTGGTGGGGCGCAACACGAGAACTTCCCAGGAGGTCACCCATCCAAGTACTACTCTCGCCCAAGCACGCTTACCTGCGGAGTTCTGATGAGATCTGGTGCTTTAGTGCTGGTATGATTGCACCCGTCAGGAGTTATGCGGTCTCTGAATATAAGCAGGTGAACTTTGGCCGACGCACATGACGACTTTCCAATGGTCCCTCACCTCCGGAAATGACAACTCCGATGGAGAAAAGACCAGGAAACCTTCGATGCATTAGATTTTGTCCCTGAAAAGCGGAGTATAATAGGGTAAACCGATGCCGCTATGGCGCGAAGCAATCCGATACGTTTTTGTCCATGACAAGTCCCTTGTCGGTAGTAAAGATCATTGGACTGCGGTGGTGCGCTTGATTGCTAAAGTGGCATAAGAAAAAAGAATGAGGTAAAAAGGGGAGGGGTGCAACACGAGGACTTCCCATAAGGTCACCCATCCTAGTACTACTCTCGCCCAAGCACGCTTATCTGCGGAGTTCTAATAGGATCCGGTGCTTTAGTGCTGGTATGATCGCACTTGTCAGGTAATGTGTGGTCTCTGAATATAAGCAGATGGACTTCGATCGACGCACAAGAGGACTTCCCAGTGGTCCCTCAACTCCGGAAACGACAACTCTGGTTTAGAAAAGACCAAGAAACCTTCAATGCGTGGGATTTTGGCTCCGAAAAGCGAAAATTAATAGAAAAAACCTATCCCGCTACGGAGCGAGGCAATCCGGTATGTTTTCGCCCATGACCAGTCCCTTGTCGGTAGTAACGATCGCTGGACTGCGGAAGTGCACTTGATTGCTAAGTGACAAAGGAAAAAAGTGGGGATAAAATGGGGAGGGTTGCAAGACGAGGACTTCCCAGGAGGTCACACATCCTAGTACTACTCTTGCCCAAGCAAGCTTAACTGCGGAGTTCTAATGGGATCCGGTGCTTTAGTGTTGGTATGATCGCACCCATCAGGTGATGCACAGTCTCTGAATATAAGCAGGTCGACTTCGATCGTCGCTCACGAGGACTTCCAAGTGGTCCCCCACCTCCGAAAAAGAAAACTCTGGTTGAGAAAGGACCAGGAAACCTTCGACGCGATGGATTTTAGCCCCGAAAAATGGTGCTCAATAGAATAAACTGATCCTGGTATAGCGCGAGGCAATCCCATACCTTTTCGCCAATGACCAGTTCCTTGTCGGTAGTAACGATTGCTGGACTACAGAGGTGGGTTTGATTGCTAAAGTGGCACAAGAAAAAAATGAGGTAAAAAGCGGAGGGGTGCAACATGAGGACATCCTAAGAGGTCACCCATCCTAGTACTACTCTCGCGCAAGCACACTTAGCTGCCGAGTTCTGATGGGATCCGGTGCTTTAGTGCTGGTATGATGGCACCCTTCAGGTGATGCGCGGTCTCTGAATATAAGCAGGTTGACTTCGATCGTTGCACCCGAGGACTTCTCAGTGGTCCCCTAGCACAGGAAACGAAAACTCCGATTGAGAAAAGACCAGGAAACCTTCGACGCACTGAATTTTGCCCCTGAAAAAGCGGAGTTTAATAGGGTAAACCGATCCCGGTACGGCGCGAGGCAATCCTGTACATTTTCGCCCATGACCAGTCTCTTGTCGGTAGTAACGATCGCTGGACTGCGGAGGTACGCTTGATTGCTAGTGTGGCACAAGAAAAAAACGGGGGTAAAAAGGGGAGGGGTGCAACACGAGGACTTCTTAGGAGGTCACCAATCCTAGTACAACTCTCGCCCAAGCACGCTTAACTGCGGAGTTCTGATGGGATCCGGTGCTTTAGTGCTGGTATGATCGCACCCGTCAGGTGATGCGCGGTCTCTGAATATAAGCAGGTGGACTTCGACCAACGCACACGAGGACTTCCCAGTGGTCCCTCACCTTCGAAAATGACAACTCCCGTTGAGAAAAGACCAGGAAACCTTCGACGTAGTAGATTTTGTCCCTGAAAAAGCGAAAAATAATTGGGTAAACCGATCCCGCTACGGCGCGAGGCAATCCAGTACATTTTTGCCCATGACCAGTCCCTTGTCGGTAGTAACGATCGCTGGACTGCGGAGGTACGCTTGATTGCTAGTGTGGCACAAGAAAAAAACGAGGGTAAAAAGGGGAGGGGTGCAACACGAGGACTTCTTAGGAGGTCACTAATCCTAGTACTACTCTCGCCCAAGCACGCTTAACTGCGGAGTTCAGATGGGATCCGATGCTTTAGTGCTGGTATGATCGCACCCGTCAGGTGATGCGCGGCCTATGAATATAAGAAGGTGGACTTCGACCGACGCACACGAGGACTTCCCAGTGGTCCCCCACCTCCGGAAACGATAACTCCGGTTGACAAAAGACCAGGAAACCTTCGTCGCACTAGATTTTGTCCCTGAAAAAGCGTAAAATAATAGGGTAAACCGATCCCGCTACGGCGCGAGGCAATCCGGTACATTTTCGCCCCTGACCTGTCCCTTGTCGGTAGTAACGATCGCTGGACTGCGGAGGTACGCTTGATTGCTAGTGTGGCATAAGAAAAAAACGGGGGTAAAAAGGGGAGGGGTGCAACACGAGGACTTCTTAGGAGGTCACTAATCCTAGTACTACTCTCGCCCAAGCACGCTTAACTGCGGAGTTCTGATGGGATCCGATGCTTTAGTGCTGGTATGATCGCACCCGTCAGGTGATGCACGGCCTTTGAATATAAGAAGGTGGACTTCGACCGACGCACACGAGGACTTCCCAGTGGTCCCCCACCTCCGGAAACGATAACTCCGGTTGAGAAAAGACCAGGAAACCTTCGACGCACTAGATTTTGTCCCTGAAAAAGCGTAAAATAATAGGGTAAACCGATCCCGCTACGGCGCGAGGCAATCCGGTACATTTTTGCCCCTGACCTGTCCCTTGTCGGTAGTAATGATCGCTGGACTGCGGAGGCGCGCTTGATTGCTAAAGTGGCTCAAGAAAAAAACGTGGCTAAAAAAGGGAGGGGTGCAACCCGAGGACTTCCTCGGAGGTCACCCATCCTAGTACTACTCTCGCCCAAGCACGCTTCACTGCGAAGTTCTGATGGGATCTGGTGCTTTAGTGCTGGTATGATCGCACCCGTCAAGTGATACGCGGTCTCTGAATATAAGCAGGTGGACTTCGACCGACGCACACGAGGACTTCCCAGTGGTCCCCCACCACCGAAAACAATAACTCCGGTTGAGAAAAGCCAGGAAACCTTCGACGCACTAGATTTTGTCCCTGAAAAAGCGGAGCATAATAAAGTAAACCGATCCCGGTACGGCGCGAGGCAATCCGGTACATTTTCGCCCATGACCAGTCCCTTGTCGATAGTAACGATCGCTTGACTGCGGAGGTGCGCTTGATTGCTAGTGTTGCACAAGAAAAAAACGGGGGTAAAAATGGGAGGGGTGCAACACGAGGACTTCCTAGGAGGTCACCTATCTTAGTACTACTCTCGCCCAAGCACGCGGAGTTCTGATGGGATCCGGTGCTTTAGTGCTGGTATGATCGCACCTGTCAGGTGATGCACAGTCTCTGAATATAAGCAGGTGGACTTCGATCGACGCACACGAGGACTTCCTAGTGGTCCCCCACCTCCGGAAATGAAAACTCCGGTTGAGAAAAGACCAGGAAACCTTCGACGCACAAGATTTTGTCCCTGAAAAAGCAGAGCATAATAGGGTAAACCGATCCCGGTACGACGCGAGGCAATCCAGTGCAATTTCGCCCATGACCAGTCCCTTGTCGATAGTAACGATCGCCGAACTGCGGAGGTGCACTTGATTGCTAGTGTGGCACAAGAGAAAAACGGGGGTAAAAAGGGGAGGGGTGCAACACGAGGACTTCCCCGGAGGTCACCCATCCTAGTACTACTCTCGCCCAAGCACGCTTATCTGCGGAGTTCTGATGGGATCCGGTGCTTTAGAGCTGGTATGATTGCACCCGTCAGGTGTTGCGCGGTCTCTGAATATAAGCAAGTGGACTTCGACCGACGCACACGAGGACTTCCCAGTGGTCCCCCACCTCCGGAAACGACAACTCCGGTTGAGAAAAGACCAGGAAACCTTCGAGTCACTAGATTTTGTCCCTGAAAAAGCGGAGCATAATAGGGTAAACCGATCCCGCTACGGCGCGAGCCAATCCGGTACATTTTCGCCCATGACCAGTCCCTTGTCGGTAGTAACGATCGCTGGACTGCGGAGGTACGCTTGATTGCTAGTGTGGCACAAGAAAAAAACGGGGGTAAAAAGGGGAGGGGTGCAACACGAGGACTTCTTAGGAGGTCACTAATCCTAGTACTACTCTCGCCCAAGCACGCTTAACTGTGGAGTTCTGATGGGATCCGATGCTTTAGTGCTGGTATGATCGCACCCGTCAGGTGATGCGCGGCCTCTGATTATAAGAAGGTGGACTTCGACCGACGCACACGAGGACTTCCCTGTGGTCCCCCACCTCCGGAAAAGATAACTCCAGTTGAGAAAAGACCAGGAAACCTTCGACGCACTAGATTTTATCCCTGAAAAAGCGTAAAATAATAGGGTAAACTGATCCGGCTACGGCGCGAGGCAATCCGGTACATTTTCGCCCCTAACCTGTCCCTTGTCGGTAGTAACGATCGCTGGACTGCGGAGGCGCGCTTGATTGCTAAAGTGGCTCAAGAAAAAAACGTGGCTAAAAAGGGGAGGGGTGCAACACGAGGACTTCCCCGGAGGTCACCCATCCTAGTACTACTCTCGCCCAAGCACGCTTCACTGCGAAGTTCTGATGGGATCTGGTGCTTTAGTACTGGTATGATCGCACCCGTCAAGTGATACGCGGTCTCTGAATATAAGCAGGTGGACTTCGACCGACGCACACGAGGACATCCCAGTGGTCCCCCACCACCGAAAATAATAACTCCGGTTGAGAAAAGCCAGGAAACATTCGACGCACTAGATTTTGTCCCTGAAAAAGCGGAGCATAATAAGGTAAACCGATCCCGGTACGGCGCGAGGCAATCCGGTACATTTTCGCCCATGAGCAGTCCCTTGTCGATAGTAACGATCGCTTGACTGCGGAGGTGCGCTTGATTGCTAGTGTGGCACAAGAAAAAAACGTGGGTAAAAATGGGAGGGGTGCAACACGAGGACTTCCTAGGAGATCACCTATCTTAGTACTACTCTCGCCCAAGCACCCGGAGTTCTGATGGGATCCGGTGCTTTAGTGCTGGTATGATCGCACCCGTCAGGTGATGCGCAGTCTCTGAATATAAGCAGGTGGACTCTGACCGACGCACACGAGTACTTCCTAGTGGTCCCGCACCTCCGGAAACGAAAACTCCGGTTGAGAAAAGACCAGGAAACCTTCGACGCACAAGATTTTGTCCCTGAAAAAGCAGAGCATAATAGGGTAAACCGATCCCGGTACGACGCGAGGCAATCCAGTGCAATTTTGCCCATGACTAGTCCCTTGTCGATAGTAACGATCGCCGAACTGCGGAGGTGCGCTTCATTGCTAGTGTGGCACAAGAGAAAAACGGGGGTACAAAGGGGAGGGGTGCAACACGAGGACTTCCCCGGAGGTCACCCATCCTAGTACTACTCTCGCCCAAGCACGCTTAACTGCGGAGTTCTGATGGGATCCGGTGCTTTAGCGCTGGTATGATTGCACCCTTCAGGTGATGCGCGGTCTCTGAATATAAGCAGGTGGACTTCGACCGATGTACACGAGGACTTCCCAGTGGTCCCCTACCTCCGGAAACGACAACTCCGGTTGAGAAAAGACCAGGAAACTTTCGACGCACAAGATTTTGTCCCTGAAAAAGCGGAGCATAACAGGGTAGACCGATCCCGCTACGGCGCGAGGCAATCCGGTACATTTTCGCCCATGACCAGTCCATTGTCGGTAGTAAAGATCGTCGGACTGCGGAGGTGCACTTGATTGCTAGTGTGGCACAAGAAAAGAACGGGGGTAAAAAAGGGAGGGGTGCAACACGAGGACTTCCCAGGAGGTCACCCATCCTAGTACTACTCTCGCCCAAGCGCGCTTGACTGCGGAGTTCTGATGGGATCCGGTGCTTTAGTGATGGTATGATTGCACCCTTCAGGTGATGCGCGGTCTCTGAATATAAGCAGGTGGACTTCGACCGACGCACACGAGGACTTCCCAGTGGTCCCCCACCTCCGGAAACGACAACTCCGATTGAGAAAAGACCAGGAAACCTTCGACGCACAAGATTTTGTCCTTGAAAAAGCGGAGCATAACAGGGTAGACCGATCCCGCTACGGCGCGAGGCAATCCGGTACATTTTCGCCCATGACCAGTCCATTGTCGGTAGTAACGATCGCCAAACTGCGGAGGCGCATTTGATTGCTAGTGTGGCACAAGAAAAGAACAGGGGTAAAAAAGGGAGGGGTGCAACACGAGGACTTCTTAGAAGGTCACCCATCCTAGTACTACTCTCGCCCAAGCACGCTTAACTGCGGAGTTCTGATGGGATCCGGTGCTTTAGTGCTGGTATGATCGCACCCGTCAGGTGATGCGCGACCTCTAAATATAAGAAGGTGGACTTTGACCGACGCACACGAGGACTTCCCAGTGGTCCCCCACCTCCGGAAACGATAACTCCGGTTGAGAAAAGACTAGGAAACCTTCGACGCAGTAGATTTTGTCCCTGAAAAAGCGAAAAATAATAGGGTAAACCGATCCCGCTACGGCGCGAGGCAATCCAGTACATTTTCGCCCATGACCATTCCCTTGTCGGTAGTAACGATCGCTTGACTGCGGAGGTGCGCTTGATTGCTAGTGTGGCACAAGAAAAAAACGGGGGTAAAAATGGGAGGGGTGCAACATGAGGACTTCCTAGGAGGTCACCCATCCTAGTACTACTCTCGTCCAAGCGCGCTTAACTGCGGAGTTCTGATGGGATCCGGTGCATTAGTGCTGGTATGATCGCACCCGTCAGGTGATGCGCGGCCTCTGAATATAAGAAGGTGGACTTCGGCCGACGCACACGAGGACTTACTAGAGGTCCCCCACCTCCAGAAACTAAAACTCCGGTTGAGAAAAGACCAGGAAACCTTCGACGCACTAGATTTTGACCCTGAATAAGCGGAAAATAATAGGGTAAACCGATCCCGGTACGGCGCGAGGCAATCCGGTACATTTTCGCCCACGGCCAGTCCCTTGTTGGTAGTAACGATCGCTGGACTGCGGAGGTACGCTTGATTTCTAGTGTGGCACAAGAAAAAAACGGGGGTAAAAAAGGAGGGGTGCAACACGAGGACTTCCTAGGAGGTCACCAATCCTAGTACTACTCTCGCCCAAGTGCGCCTACCTGCGGAGTTCTGATGGGATCCGGTGCTTTAGTGCTGGTATGATCGCACCCGTCAAGTGATGCGCGGTCTCTGAATATAAGCAGGTGGACTTCGACCGACGCACACGAGGACTTCCCAGGGGTCCCCCACCTCCGATAACGACAACTTCGGTTGAGAAAAGACCAGGAAACCTTCGACGCACTAGATTTTGTCCCTGAAAAAGCGGAGCATAATAGGGTAAACCGATCCCGATACGGCGCGAGGCAATCCGGTACATTTTCGCCAATGACCAGTCCCTTGTCGGTAGTAACGATCGCTGGACTGCGGAGGTACGCTTGATTGCTAGTGTGGCACAAGAAAAAAACGGGGGTAAAAAGGGGAGGGGTGCAACACGAGGACTTCTTAGGAGGTCAGTAATCCTAGTACTACTCTCGCCCAAGCACGCTTAACTGCGGAGTTCTGATGGGATCCGGTGCTTTAGTGCTGGTATGATCGCACCCGTCAGGTGATGCGCGGCCTCTGAATATAAGAAGGTGGACTTCGACCGACGCACACGAGGACTTCCCAGTGGTCCCCTACCTCCGAAAACGACATCTCCGGTTGAGAAAAGACCAGGAAACCTTCGACGCACAAGATTTTGTCAGTGAAAAAGCGGAGCATAACAGGGTAGACCGATCCCTCTACGACGCGAGGCAATCCGGTACATTTTTGCCCATGACCAGTCCATTGTCGGTAGTAACGATCGCCGGACTGCGGAGGTGCACTTGATTGCTACTGTGGCACAAGAAAAGAACGGGGGTAAAAAAGGGAGGGGTGCAACACGAGGACTTCCCAGGAGGTCACCCATCCTAGTACTACTCTCGCCCAAGCGCGCTTAACTGCGGAGTTCTGATGGGCTCCGGTGCCTTAGTGCTGGTATGATCGCACCCGTCAGGTGATGCGCGGCCTCTGAATATAAGAAGGTGGACTTTGACCGACGGCACACGAGGACTTCCCAGTGGTCCCCCACCTCCGGAAACGATAACTCCGGTTGAGAAAAGACTAGGAAACCTTCGACGCAGTAGATTTTGTCCCTGAAAAAGCGAAAAATAATAGGGTAAACCGATCCCGCTACGGCGCGAGGCAATCCAGTACATTTTCGCCCATGACCATTCCCTTGTCGGTAGTAACGATCGCCAAACTGCGGAGGCGCGCTTGATTGCTAGTGTGGCACAAGAAAAGAACAGGGGTAAAAAAGGGAGGGGTGCAACACGAGGACTTCTTAGAAGGTCACCCATCGTAGTACTACTCTCCCCCAAGCACGCTTAACTGCAGAGTTCTGATGGGATCCGGTGCTTTAGTGCTGGTATGATCGCACCCGTCAGGTGATGCGCGGCCTCTGAATATAAGAAGGTGGACTTTGACCGACGGCACACGAGGACTTCCCAGTGGTCCCCCACCTCCGGAAACGATAACTCCGGTTGAGAAAAGACTAGGAAACCTTCGACGCAGTAGATTTTGTCCCTGAAAAAGCGAAAAATAATAGGGTAAACCGATCCCGCTACGGCGCGAGGCAATCCAGTACATTTTCGCCCATGACCATTCCCTTGTCGGTAGTAACGATCGCCAAACTGCGGAGGCGCGCTTGATTGCTAGTGTGGCACAAGAAAAGAACAGGCGTAAAAAAGGGAGGGGTGCAACACGAGGACTTCTTAGAAGGTCACCCATCGTAGTACTACTCTCGTCCAAGCGCGCTTAACTGCGGAGTTCTGATGGGATCCGGTGCTTTAGTGCTGGTATGATCGCACCCGTCAGGTGATGCGCGGCCTCTGAATATAAGAAGGTGGACTTCGGCCGACGCACACGAGGACTTACCAGAGGTCCCCCACCTCCAGAAACTAAACCTCCGGTTGAGAAAAGACCAGGAAACCTTCGACGCACTAGATTTTGACCCTGAATAAGCGGAAAATAATAGGGTAAACCGATCCCGGTACGGCGCGAGGCAATCCGGTATATTTTCGCCCACGACCAGTCCCTTGTCGGTAGTAACGATCGCTGGACTGCGGAGGTACGCTTGATTTCTAATGTGGCACAAGAAAAAAACAGGGGTAAAAAAGGAGGGGTGCAACACGAGGACTTCCTAGGAGGTCACCAATCCTAGTACTACTCTCGCCCAAGTGCGCCTAACTGCGGAGTTCTGATGGGATCCGGTGCTTTAGTGCTGGTATGATCGCACCCGTCAAGTGATGCGCGGTCTCTGAATATAAGCAGGTGGACTTCGACCGACGCACACGAGGACTTCCCAGGGGTCCCCCACCTCCGATAACGACAACTTCGGTTGAGAAAAGACCAGGAAACCTTCGACGCACTAGATTTTGTCCCTGAAAAAGCGGAGCATAATAGGGTAAACCGATCCCGATACGGCGCGAGGCAATCCGGTACATTTTCGCCCATGACCAGTCCCTTGTCGATAGTAACGATCGCTGGACTGCGGAGGTACGCTTGATTGCTAGTGTGGCACAAGAAAAAAACGGGGGTAAAAAGGGGAGGGGTGCAACACGAGGACTTCTTAGGAGGTCACTAATCCTAGTACTACTCTCGCCCAAGCACGCTTTACTGCGGAGTTCTGATGGGATCCGGTGCTTTAGTGCTGGTATGATCGCACCCGTCAGGTGATGCACGGCCTCTGAATATAAGAAGGTGGACTTCGACCGACGCACACGAGGACTTCCCAGTGGTCCCCTACCTCCGAAAACGACATCTCCGGTTGAGAAAAGACCAGGAAACCTTCGACGCACAAGATTTTGTCAGTGAAAAAGCGGAGCATAACAGGGTAGACCGATCCCTCTACGACGCGAGGCAATCCGGTACATTTTTGCCCATGACCAGTCCATTGTCGGTAGTAACGATCGCCGGACTGCGGAGGTGCACTTGATTGCTACTGTGGCACAAGAAAAGAACGGGGGTAAAAAAGGGAGGGGTGCAACACGAGGACTTCCCAAGAGGTCACCCATCCTAGTACTACTCTCGCCCAAGCGCGCTTAACTGCGGAGTTCTGATGGGCTCCGGTGCTTTAGTGCTGGTATGATCGCACCCGTCAGGTGATGCGCGGCCTCTGAATATAAGAAGGTGGACTTCAGCCGACGCACACGAGGACTTACCAGAGGTCCCCCACCTCCAGAAACGAAAACTCCGGTTGAGAAAAGACCAGGAAACCTTCGACGCGCAAGATTTTGTCCCTGAAAAAGCGGAGCATAACAGGGTAGACCGATCCCGCTACGGCGCGAGGCAATCCGGTACATTTTCGCCCATGACCAGTCCATTGTCGGTAGTAACGATCGCCAAACTACGGAGGCGCGCTTGATTGCTAGTGTGGCACAAGAAAAGAACAAGGGTAAAAAAGGGAGGGGTGCAACACGAGGACTTCTTAAAAGAACACCCATCCTAGTACTACTCTCGCCAAAGCACGCTTAACTGCGGAGTTCTGATGGGATCCGGTGCTTTAGTGCTGGTATGATCGCACCCGTCAGGTGATGCGCGGCCTCTGAATATAAGAAGGTGGACTTTGACCGACGGCACACGAGGACTTCCCAGTGGTCCCCCACCTCCGGAAACGATAACTCCGGTTGAGAAAAGACTAGGAAACCTTCGACGCAGTAGATTTTGTCCCTGAAAAAGCGAAAAATAATAGGGTAAACCGATCCCGCTACGGCGCGAGGCAATCCAGTACATTTTCGCCCATGACCATTCCCTTGTCGGTAGTAACGATCGCCAAACTGCGGAGGCGCGCTTGATTGCTAGTGTGGCACAAGAAAAGAACAGGGGTAAAAAAGGGAGGGGTGCAACACGAGGACTTCTTAGAAGGTCACCCATCGTAGTACTACTCTCCCCCAAGCACGCTTAACTGCAGAGTTCTGATGGGATCCGGTGCTTTAGTGCTGGTATGATCGCCCCCGTCAGGTGATGCGCGGCCTCTGAATATAAGAAGGTGGACTTTGACCGACGGCACACGAGGACTTCCCAGTGGTCCCCCACCTCCGGAAACGATAACTCCGGTTGAGAAAAGACTAGGAAACCTTCGACGCAGTAGATTTTGTCCCTGAAAAAGCGAAAAATAATAGGGTAAACCGATCCCGCTACGGCGCGAGGCAATCCAGTACATTTTCGCCCATGACCATTCCCTTGTCGGTAGTAACGATCGCTTGACTGCGGAGGTGCGCTTGATTGCTAGTGTGGCACAAGAAAAAAACGGGGGTAAAAATGGGAAGGGTGCAACATGAGGACTTCCTAGGAGGTCACCCATCCTAGTACTACTCTCGTCCAAGCGCGCTTAACTGCGGAGTTCTGATGGGATCCGGTGCTTTAGTGCTGGTATGATCGCACCCGTCAGGTGATGCGCGGCCTCTGAATATAAGAAGGTGGACTTCGGCCGACGCACACGAGGACTTACCAGAGGTCCCCCACCTCCAGAAACGAAAACTCCGGTTGAGAAAAGACCAGGAAACCTTCGACGCACTAGATTTTGACCCTGAAAAAGCGGAAAATATTAGGGTAAACCGATCCCGGTACGGCGCGAGGCAATCCGGTACATTTTCGCCCACGACCAGTCCCTTGCCGGTAGTAACGATCGCTGGACTGCGGAGGTACGCTTGATTTCTAGTGTGGCACAAGAAAAAAACGGGGGTAAAAAAGGAGGGGTGCAACACGAGGACTTCCTAGGAGGTCACCAATCCTAGTACTACTCTCGCCCAAGTGCGCCTAACTGCGGAGTTCTGATGGGATCCGGTGCTTTAGTGCTGGTATGATCGCACCCGTCAAGTGATGCGCGGTCTCTGAATATAAGCAGGTGGACTTCGACCGACGCACACGAGGACTTCCCAGGGGTCCCCCACCTCCGGTAACGACAACTTCGGTTGAGAAAAGACCAGGAAACCTTCGACACACTAGATTTTGTCCCTGAAAAAGCGGAGCATAATAGGGTAAACCGATCCCGATACGGCGCGAGGCAATCCGGTACATTTTCGCCCATGACCAGTCCCTTGTCGGTAGTAACGATCGCTGGACTGCGGAGGTACGCTTGATTGCTAGTGTGGCACAAGAAAAAAACGGGGGTAAAAAGGGGAGGGGTGCAACACGAGGACTTCTTAGGAGGTCACTAATCCTAGTACTACTCTCGCCCAAGCACGCTTAACTGCGGAGTTCTGATGGGATCCGGTGCTTTTGTGCTGGTATGATCGCACCCGTCAGGTGATGCGCGGCCTCTGAATATAAGAAGGTGGACTTCGACCGACGCACACGAGGACTTCCCAGTGGTCCCCTACCTCCGAAAACGACATCTCCGGTTGAGAAAAGACCAGGAAACCTTCGACGCACAAGATTTTGTCAGTGAAAAAGCGGAGCATAACAGGGTAGACCGATCCCTCTACGGCGCGAGGCAATCCGGTACATTTTTGCCCATGACCAGTCCATTGTCGGTAGTAACGATCGCCGGACTGCGGAGGTGCACTTGATTGCTAGTGTGGCACAAGAAAAGAACGGGGGTAAAAAAGGGAAGGGTGCAACAGGAGGACTTCCCAGGAGGCCACCCATCCTAGTACTACTCTCGTCCAAGCGCGCTTAACTGCGGAGTTCTGATGGGCTCCGGTGCTTTAGTGCTTGTATGATCCCACCCGTCAGGTGATGCGCGGCCTCTGAATATAAGAAGGTGGACTTCAGCCGACGCACACGAGGACTTACCAGAGGTCCCCCACCTCCAGAAACGAAAACTCCGGTTGAGAAAAGACCAGGAAACCTTCGACGCGCTAGATTTTGTCCCTGAAAAAGCCGAAAATAATAGGGTAAACCGATCCCGGTTCGGCGCGAGGCAATCCGATACATTTTCGCCCATCACCAGTCCCTTGTCGGTAGTAACGATCGCTGGACTGCGGAGGTACGCTTGCTTTCTAGCGTGGCACAAGAAAAAAACGGGGGTAAAAAAGGGAGGGGTGCAACACGAGGACTTCCTAGGAGGTCACCAATCCTAGTACTACTCTCGCCCAAGCGCGCCTAGCTGCGGAGTTCTGATGGGATCCGGTGCTTTAGTGCTGGTATGATCGCACCCGTCAGGTGATGCGCGGACTCTGAATATAAGCAGGTGGACTTCGACCGACGCACATGAGGACTTCCCAGTGGTCCCCCACCTTCGGAAACGACAACTCCGGTTGAGAAAAGACCAGGAAACCTTCGACGCACAAGATTTTGTCCCTGAAAAAGCGGAGCATAACAGGGTAGACCGATCCCGCTACGGCGCGAGGCAATCCGGTACATTTTCGCCCATGACCAGTCCATTGTCGGTAGTAACGATCGCCAAACTACGGAGGCGTGCTTGATTGCTAGTGTGGCACAAGAAAAGAACAAGGGTAAAAAAGGGAGGGGTGCAACACGAGGACTTCTTAGAAGGACACCCATCCTAGTACTACTCTCGCCAAAGCACGCTTAACTGCGGAGTTCTGATGGGATCCGGTGCTTTAGTGCTGGTATGATCGCACCCGTCAGGTGATGCGCGGCCTCTGAATATAAGAAGGTGGACTTTGACCGACGGCACACGAGGACTTCCCAGTGGTCCCCCACCTTCGGAAACGATAACTCCGGTTGAGAAAAGACTAGGAAACCTTCGACGCAGTAGATTTTGTCCCTGAAAAAGCGAAAAATAATAGGGTAAACCGATCCCACTACGGCGCGAGGCAATCCAGTACATTTTCGCCCATGACCATTCCCTTGTCGGTAGTAACGATCGCCAAACTGCGGAGGCGCGCTTGATTGCTAGTGTGGCACAAGAAAAGAACAAGGGTAAAAAAGGGAGGGGTGCAACACGAGGACTTCTTAGAAGGTCACCCATCGTAGTACTACTCTCCCCCAAGCACGCTTAACTGCAGAGTTCTGATGGGATCCGGTGCTTTAGTGCTGGTATGATCGCACCCGTCAGGTGATGCGCGGCCTCTAAATATAAGAAGGTGGACTTTGACCGACGCACACGAGGACTTCCCAGTGGTCCCCCACCTCCGGAAACGATAACTCCGGTTGAGAAAAGACTAGGAAACCTTCGACGCAGTAGATTTTGTCCCTGAAAAAGCGAAAAATAATAGGGTAAACAGATCCCGCTACGGCGCGAGGCAATCCAGTACATTTTCGCCCATGACCATTCCCTTGTCGGTAGTAACGATCGCTTGACTGCGGAGGTGCGCTTGATTGCTAGTGTGGCACAAGAAAAAAACGGGGGTAAAAATGGGAGGGGTGCAACATGAGGACTTCCTAGGAGGTCACCCATCCTAGTACTACTCTCGTCCAAGCGCGCTTAACTGCGGAGTTCTGATGGGATCCGGTGCTTTAGTGCTGGTATGATCGCACCCGTCCGGTGATGCGCGGCCTCTGAATATAAGAAGGTGGACTTCAACCGACGCACACGAGGACTTACCAGAGGTCCCCCACCTCCAGAAACGAAAACTCCGGTTGAGAAAAGACCAGGAAACCTTCGACGCACTAGATTTTGACCCTGAAAAAGCAGAAAATAATAGGGTAAACCGATCCCGGTACGGCGCGAGGCAATCCGGTACATTTTCGCCCACGACCAGTCCCTTGCCGGTAGTAACGATCGCTGGACTGCGGAGGTACGCTTGATTTCTAGTGTGGCACAAGAAAAAAACGGGGGTAAAAAAGGAGGGGTGCAACACGAGGACTTCCTAGGAGGTCACCAATCCTAGTACTACTCTCGCCCAAGTGCGCCTAACTGCGGAGTTCTGATGGGATCCGGTGCTTAAGTGCTGGTATGATCGCACCCGTCAAGTGATGCGCGGTCTCTGAATATAAGCAGGTGGACTTCGACCGACGCACACGAGGACTTCCCAGGGGTCCCCTACCTCCGGGTAACGACAACTTCGGTTGAGAAAAGACCAGGAAACCTTCGACGCACTAGATTTTGTCCCTGAAAAAGCGGAGCATAATAGGGTAAACCGATCACGATACGGCGCGAGGCAATCCGGTACATTTTCGCCCATGACCAGTCCCTTGTCGGTAGTAACGATCGCTGGACTGCGGAGGTACGCTTGATTGCTAGTGTGGCACAAGAAAAAAACGGGGGTAAAAAGGGGAGGGGTGCAACACGAGGACTTCTTAGGAGGTCACTAATTCTAGTACTACTCTCGCCCAAGCACGCTTAACTGCGGAGTTCTGATGGGATCCGGTGCTTTAGTGCTGGTATGATCGCACCCGTCAGGTGATGCGCGGACTCTGAATATAAGAAGGTGGACTTCGACCGACGCACACGAGGACTTCCCAGTGGTCCCCTACCTCCGAAAACGACATCTCCGGTTGAGAAAAGACCAGGAAACCTTCGACGCACAAGATTTTGTCAGTGAAAAAGCGAAGCATAACAGGGTAGACCGATCCCTCTACGGCGCGAGGCAATCCGGTACATTTTTGCCCATGACCAGTCCATTGTCGGTAGTAACGATCGCCGGACTGCGGAGGTGCACTTGATTGCTACTGTGGCACAAGAAAAGAACGGGGGTAAAAAAGGGAGGGGTGCAACAGGAGGACTTCCCAGGAGGTCACCCATCCTAGTACTACTCTCGCCCAAGCGCGCTTAACTGCGGAGTTCTGATGGGCTCCGGTGCTTTAGTGCTGGTATGATCGCACCCGTCAGGTGATGCGCGGCCTCTGAATATAAGAAGGTGGACTTCAGCCGACGCACACGAGGACTTACCAGAGGTCCCCCACCTCCAGAAACGAAAACTCCGGTTGAGAAAAGACCAGGAAACCTTCGACGCGCTAGATTTTGTCCCTGAAAAAGCGGAAAATAATAGGGTAAACCGATCCCGGTTCGGCGCGAGGCAATCCGGTACATTTTCGCCCATGACCAGTCCCTTGTCGGTAGTAACGATCGCTGGACTGCGGAGGTACGCTTGATTTCTAGTGTGGCACAAGAAAAAAACGGGGGTAAAAAAAGGAGGGGTGCAACACGAGGACTTCCTAGGAGGTCACAAATCTTAGTACTACTCTCGCCCAAGCGCTCCTAACTGCGGAGTTCTGATGGGATCCGGTGCTTTAGTGCTGGTATGATTGCACCCGTCAAGTGATGCGCGGTCTCTGAATATAAGCAGGTGGACTTCGACCGACGCACACGAGGACTTCCCAGTGGTCCCCCACCTCCGGAAACGACAACTCCGGTTGAGAAAAGACCAAGAAACCTTCGACGCACAAGATTTTGTCCCTGAAAAAGCGGAGCATAACAGGGTAGACCGATCCCGCTACGGCGCGAGGCAATCCGGTACATTTTCGCCCATGACCAGTCCATTGTCGGTAGTAACGATCGCCAAACTACGGAGGCGCGCTTGATTGCTAGTGTGGCACAAGAAAAGAACAAGGGTAAAAAAGGGAGGGGTGCAACACGAGGACTTCTTAGAAGGACACCCATCCTAGTACTACTCTCGCCAAAGCACGCTTAACTGCGGAGTTCTGATGGGATCCGGTGCTTTAGTGCTGGTATGATCGCACCCGTCAGGTGATGCGCGGCCTCTGAATATAAGAAGGTGGACTTTGACCGACGCACACGAGGACTTCCCAGTGGTCCCCCACCTCCGGAAACGATAACTCCGGTTGAGAAAAGACTAGGAAACCTTCGACGCAGTAGATTTTGTCCCTGAAAAAGCGAAAAATAATAGGGTAAACCGATCCCGCTACGGCGCGAGGCAATCCAGTACATTTTCGCCCATGACCATTCCCTTGTCGGTAGTAACGATCGCTTGACTGCGGAGGTGCGCTTGATTGCTAGTGTGGCACAAGAAAAAAACGGGGGTAAAAATGGGAGGGGTGCAACATGAGGACTTCCTAGGAGGTCACCCATCCTAGTACTACTCTCGTCCAAGCGCGCTTAACTGCGGAGTTCTGATGGGATCCGGTGCTTTAGTGCTGGTATGATCGCACCCGTCCGGTGATGCGCGGCCTCTGAATATAAGAAGGTGGACTTTGACCGACGCACACGAGGACTTCCCAGTGGTCCCCCACCTCCGGAAACGATAACTCCGGTTGAGAAAAAACTAGGAAACCTTCGACGCAGAAGATTTTGTCCCTGAAAAAGCGAAAAATAATAGGGTAAACCGATCCCGCTACGGCGCGAGGCAATCCAGTACATTTTCGCCCATGACCATTCCCTTGTCGGTAGTAACGATCGCTTGACTGCGGAGGTGCGCTTGATTGCTAGTGTGGCACAAGATAAAAACGGGGGTAAAAATGGGAGGGGTGCAACACGAGGACTTCCTAGGAGGTCACCCATCCTAGTACTACTCTCGTCCAAGCGCGCTTAACTGCGGAGTTCTGATGGGATCCGGTGCTTTAGTGCTGGTATGATCGCACCCGTCAGGTGATGCACGGCCTCTGAATATAAGAAGGTGGACTTCGGCCGACGCACACGAGGACTTACTAGAGGTCCCCCACCTCCAGAAACGAAAACTCCGGTTGAGAAAAGACCAGGAAACCTTCGACGCACTAGATTTTGACCCTGTAAAAGCGGAAAATAATAGGGTAAACCGATCCCGGTACGGCGCGAGGCAATCCGCTACATTTTCGCCCACGATCAGTCCCTTGTCGGTAGTAACGATCGCTGGACTGCGGAGGTACGCTTGATTTCTAGTGTGGCACAAGAAAAAAACGGGGGTAAAAAAAGGAGGGGTGCAACACGAGGACTTCCTAGGAGGTCACCAATCCTAGTACTACTCTCGCCCAGGTGCGCCTAACTGCGGAGTTCTGATGGGATCCGGTGCTTTAGTGCTGGTATGATCGCACCCGTCAAGTGATGCGCGGTCTCTGAATATGTGGACTTCGACCGACGCACACGAGGACTTCCCAGGGGTCCCCCACCTCCGGTAACGACAACTTCGGTTGAGAAAAGACCTGGAAACCTTCGACGCACTAGATTTTGTCCCTGAAAAAGCGAAGCATAATAGGGTAAACCGATCCCGATACGGCGCGAGGCAATACGGTACATTTTCGCCCATGACCAGTCCCTTGTCGGTAGTAACGATCGCTGGACTGCGGAGGTACGCTTGATTGCTAGTGTGGCACAAGAAAAAAACGGGGGTAAAAAGGGGAGGGGTGCAACACGAGGACTTCTTAGGAGGTCACTAATCCTAGTACTACTCTCGCCCAAGCACGCTTAACTGCGGAGTTCTGATGGGATCCGATGCTTTAGTGCTGGTATGATCGCACCCGTCAGGTGATGCGCGGCCTCTGAATATAAGAAGGTGGACTTCGACCGACGCACACGAGGACTTCCCAGTGGTCCCCTACCTCCGGAAACGACATCTCCGGTTGAGAAAAGACCAGGAAACCTTCGACGCACAAGATTTTGTCAGTGAAAAAGCGGAGCATAACAGGGTAGACCGATCCCTCTACGGCGCGAGGCAATCCGATACATTTTTGCCCATGACCAGTCCATTGTCGGTAGTAACGATCGCCGGACTGCGGAGGTGCACTTGATTGCTACTGTGGCACAAGAAAAGAACAGGGGTAAAAAAGGGAGGGGTGCAACACGAGGACTTCCCAGGAGGTCACCCATCCTAGTACTACTCTCGCCCAAGCGCGCTTAACTGCGGAGTTCTGATGGGCTCCGGTGCTTTAGTGCTGGTATGATCGCACCCGTCAGGTGTTGCGCGGCCTCTGAATATAAGAAGGTGGACTTCGGCCGACGCACACGAGGACTTACCAGAGGTCCCCCACCTCCAGAAAGAAAACTCCGGTTGAGAAAAGACCAGGAAACCTTTGACGCGCTAGATTTTGTCCCTGAAAAAGCAGAGCATAATAAGGTAAACCGATCCCGGTACGGCGCGAGGCAATCCGGTACATTTTCGCCCATGAGCAGTCCCTTGTCGATAGTAACGATCGCTTGACTGCGGAGGTGCGCTTGATTGCTAGTGTGGCACAAGAAAAAAACGTGGGTAAAAATGGGAGGGGTGCAACACGAGGACTTCCTAGGAGATCACCTATCTTAGTACTACTCTCGCCCAAGCACCCGGAGTTCTGATGGGATCCGGTGCTTTAGTGCTGGTATGATCGCACTCGTCAGGTGATGCGCAGTCTCTGAATATAAGCAGGTGGACTCTGACCGACGCACACGAGTACTTCCTAGTGGTCCCGCACCTCCGGAAACGAAAACTCCGGTTGAGAAAAGACCAGGAAACCTTCGACGCACAAGATTTTGTCCCTGAAAAAGTAGTGCATAATAGGGTAAACCGATCCCGGTACGACGCAAGGCAATCCAGTGCAATTTTGCCCATGACCAGTCCCTTGTCGATAGTAACGATCGCCGAACTGCGGAGGTGCGCTTGATTGCTAGTGTGGCACAAGAGAAAAACGGGGGTAAAAAGGGGAGGGGTGCAACACGAGGACTTCCCCGGAGGTCACCCATCCTAGTACTACTCTCGCCCAAGCACGCTTAACTGCGGAGTTCTGATGGGATCCGGTGCTTTAGTGCTGGTATGATTGCACCCTTCAGGTGATGCGCGGTCTCTGAATATAAGCAGGTGGACTTCGACCGATGCACACGAGGACTTCCCAGTGGTCCCCTACCTCCGGAAACGAAAACTCCGGTTGAGAAAAGACCAGGAAACTTTCGACGCACAAGATTTTGTCCCTGAAAAAGCGGAGCATAACAGGGTAGACCGATCCCGCTACGGCGCGAGGCAATCCGGTACATTTTTGCCCATGACCAGTCCATTGTCGGTAGTAACGATCGCCGGACTGCGGAGGTGCACTTGATTGCTAGTGTGGCACAAGAAAAGAACGGGGGTAAAAAAGGGAGGGGTGCAACACGAGGACTTCCCAGGAGGTCACCCATCCTAGTACTACTTTCGCCCAAGCACGCTTGGCTGCGGAGTTCTGATGGGATCCGGTGCTTTAGTGCTGGTATGATTGCACCCTTCAGGTGATGCGCGGTCTCTGAATATAAGCAGGTGGACTTCGACCGACGCACACGAGGACTTCCCAGTGGTCCCCCACCTCCGGAAACGACAACTCCGGTTGAGAAAAGACCAGGAAACCTTCGACGCACAAGATTTTGTCCCTGAAAAAGCGGAGCATAACAGGGTAGACCGATCCCGCTACGGCGCGAGACAATCCGGTACATTTTCGCCCATGACCAGTCCATTGTCGGTAGTAACGATCGCCAAACTGCGGAGGCGCGCTTGACTGCTAGTGTGGCACAAGAAAAGAACAGGGGTAAAAAAGGGAGGGGTGCAACACGAGGACTTCTTAGAAGGTCACCCATCCTAGTGCTACTCTCGCCCAAGCACGCTTAACTGTGGAGTTCTGATGGGATCCGGTGCTTTAGTGCTGGTATGATCGCACCCGTCAGGTGATGCGCGGCCTCTAAATATAAGAAGGTGGACTTTGACCGACGCACACGAGGACTTCCCAGTGGTCCCCCACCTCCGGAAACGATAACTCCGGTTGAGAAAAGACTAGGAAACCTTCGACGCAGTAGATTTTGTCCCTGAAAAAGCGAAAAATAATAGGGTAAACCGATCCCGCTACGGCGCGAGGCAATCCAGTACATTTTCGCCCATGACCATTCCCTTGTCGGTAGTAACGATCGCTTGACTGCGGAGGTGCGCTTGATTGCTAGTGTGGCACAAGAAAAAAACGGGGGTTAAAATAGGAGGGGTGCAACACAAGGACTTCCTAGGAGGTCACCCATCCTAGTACTACTCTCGTCCAAGCGCGCTTAACTGCGGAGTTCTGATGGGATCCGGTGCTTTAGTGCTGGTATGATCGCACCCGTCAGGTGATGCGCGGCCTCTGAATATAAGAAGGTGGACTTCGGCCGACGCACACGAGGACTTACCAGAGGTCCCCCACCTCCAGAAACGAAAACTCCGGTTGAGAAAAGACCAGGAAACCTTCGACGCAATAGATTTTGACCCTGAAAAAGCGAAAAATAATAGGGTAAACCGATCCCGGTACGGCGCGAGGCAATCCGGTACATTTTCGCCCACGACCAGTCCCTTGTCGGTAGTAACGATCGCTGGACTGCGGAGGTACGCTTGATTTCTAGTGTGGCACAAGAAAAAAACGGGGGTAAAAAAAGGAGGAGTGCAACACGAGGACTTCCTAGGAGGTCACCAATCCTAGTACTACTCTCGCCCAAGTGCGCCTAACTGCGGAGTTCTGATGGGATCCGGTGCTTTAGTGCTGGTATGATCGCACCAGTCAAGTGATGCGCGGTCTCTGAATATAAGCAGGTGGACTTCGACCGACGCACACGAGGACTTCCCAGGGGTCCCCCACCTCCGGTAACGACAACTTCGGTTGAGAAAAGACCAGGAAACCTTCGACGCACTAGATTTTGTCCCTGAAAAAGCGGAGCATAATAGGGTAAACCGATCCGGATACGGCGCGAGGCAATCCGGTACATTTTCGCCCATGACCAGTCCGTTGTCGGTAGTAACGATCGCTGGACTGCGGAGGTACGCTTGATTGCTAGTGTGGCACAAGAAAAAAACGGGGGTAAAAAGGGGAGGGGTGCAACACGAGGACTTCTTAGGAGGTCACTAATCCTAGTACTACTCTCGCCCAAGCACGCTTAACTGCGGAGTTCTGTTGGGATCCGATGCTTTAGTGCTGGTATGATCGCACCCGTCAGGTGATGCGCGGCCTCTGAATATAAGAAGGTGGACTTCGACCGACGCACACGAGGACTTCCCAGTGGTCCCCTACCTCCGAAAACGACATCTCCGGTTGAGAAAAGACCAGGAAACCTTCGACGCACAAGATTTTGTCAGTGAAAAAGTGGAGCATAACAGGGTAGACCGATCCCTCTACGGCGCGAGGCAATCCGGTACATTTTTGCCCATGACCAGTCCATTGTCGGTAGTAACGATCGCCGGACTGCAGAGGTGCACTTGATTGCTACTGTGGCACAAGAAAAGAACGGGGGTAAAAAAGGGAGGGGTGCAACACGAGGACTTCCCAGGAGGTCACCCATCCTAGTACTACTCTCGCCCAAGCGCGCTTAACTGCGGAGTTCTGATGGGCTCCGGTGCTTTAGTGCTGGTATGATCGCACCCGTCGGGTGATGCGCGGCCTCTGAATATAAGAAGGTGGACTTCGGCCGACGCACACGAGGACTTACCAGAGGTCCCCCACCTCCAGAAACGACAACTCCGGTTGAGAAAAGACCAAGAAACCTTCGACGCACAAGATTTTGTCCCTGAAAAAGCGGAGCATAGTAGGGTAGACCGATCCCGCTACGGCGCGAGGCAATCCGGTACATTTTCGCCCATGACCAGTCCATTGTCGGTAGTAACGATCGCCAAACTACGGAGGCGCGCTTGATTGCTAGTGTGGCACAAGAAAAGAACAAGGGTAAAAAAGGGAGGGGTGCAACACGAGGACTTCTTAGAAGGACACCCATCCTAGTACTACTCTCGCCAAAGCACGCTTAACTGCGGAGTTCTGATGGGATCCGGTGCTTTAGTGCTGGTATGATCGCACCCGTCAGGTGATGCGCGGCCTCTGAATATAAGAAGGTGGACTTTGACCGACGCACACGAGGACTTCCCAGTGGTCCCCCACCTCCGGAAACGATAACTCCGGTTGAGAAAAGACTAGGAAACCTTCGACGCAGTAGATTTTGTCCCTGAAAAAGCGAAAAATAATAGGGTAAACCGATCCCGCTACGGCGCGAGGCAATCCAGTACATTTTCGCCCATGACCATTCCCTTGTCGGTTGTAACGATCGCCAAACTGCGGAGGGGCGCTTGATTGCTAGTGTGGCACAAGAAAAGAACAGGGGTAAAAAAGGGAGGGGTGCAACACGAGGACTTCTTAGAAGGTCACCCATCGTAGTACTACTCTCCCCCAAGCACGCTTAACTGCAGAGTTCTGATGGGATCCGGTGCTTTAGTGCTGGTATGATCGCACCCGTCAGGTGATGCACGGCCTCTAAATATAAGAAGGTGGACTTTGACCGACGCACACGAGGACTTCCCAGTGGTCCCCCACCTCCGGAAACGATAACTCCGGTTGAGAAAAGACTAGGAAACCTTCGACGCAGTAGATTTTGTCCCTGAAAAAGCGAAAAATAATAGGGTAAACCGATCCCGCTACGGCGCGAGGCAATCCAGTACATTTTCGCCCATGACCATTCCCTTGTCGGTAGTAACGATCGCTTGACTACGGAGGTGCGCTTGATTGCTAGTGTGGCACAAGATAAAAACGGGGGTAAAAATGGGAGGGGTGCAACATGAGGACTTCCTAGGAGGTCACCCATCCTAGTACTACTCTCGTCCAAGCGCGCTTAACTGCGGAGTTCTGATGGGATCCGGTGCTTTAGTGCTGGTATGATCGCACCCGTCCGGTGATGCGCGGCCTCTGAATATAAGAAGGTGGACTTTGACCGACGCACACGAGGACTTCCCAGTGGTCCCCCACCTCCGGAAACGATAACTCCGGTTGAGAAAAAACTAGGAAACCTTCGACGCAGTAGATTTTGTCCCTGAAAAAGCGAAAAATAATAGGGTAAACCGATCCCGCTACGGCGCGAGGCAATCCAGTACATTTTCGCCCATGACCATTCCCTTGTCGGTAGTAACGATCGCTTGACTACGGAGGTGCGCTTGATTGCTAGTGTGGCACAAGATAAAAACGGGGGTAAAAATGGGAGGGGTGCAACACGAGGATTTCCTAGGAGGTCACCCATCCTAGTACTACTCTAGTCCAAGCGCGCTTAACTGCGGAGTTCTGATGGGATCCGGTGCTTTAGTGCTGGTATGATCGCACCCGTCAGGTGATGTTCGGCCTCTGAATATAAGAAGGTGGACTTCGACCGACGCACACGAGGACTTACCAGAGGTCCCCCACCTCCAGAAACGAAAACTCCGGTTAAGAAAAGACCAGGAAACCTTCGACGCACTAGATTTTGACCCAGTAAAAGCGGAAAATAATAGGGTAAACCGATCCCGGTACGGCGCGAGGCAATCCGGTACATTTTCGCCCACGACCAGTCCCTTGTCGGTAGTAACGATCGCTGGACTGCGGAGGTACTCTTGATTTCTAGTGTGGTACAAGAAAAAAACGGGGGTAAAAAAAGGAGGGGTGCAACACGAGGACTTCCTAGAAGGTCACCAATCCTAGTACTACTCTTGCCCAAGTGCGCCTAACTGCGGAGTTCTGATGGGATCCGGTGCTTTAGTGCTGGTATGATCGCACCCGTCAAGTGATGCGCGGTCTCTGAATATGTGGACTTCGACCGACGCACACGAGGACTTCCCAGGGGTCCCCCACCTCCGGTAACGACAACTTCGGTTGAGAAAAGACCTGGAAACCTTCGACGCACTAGATTTTGTCCCTGAAAAAGCGGAGCATAATAGGGTAAACCGATCCCGATACGGCGCGAGGCAATACGGTACATTTTCGCCCATGACCAGTCCCTTGTCGGTAGTAACGATCGCTGGACTGCGGAGGTACGCTTGATTGCTAGTGTGGCACAAGAAAAAAACGGGGGTAAAAAGGGGAGGGGTGCAACACGAGGACTTCTTAGGAGGTCACTAATCCTAGTACTACTCTCGCCCAAGCACGCTTAACTGCGGAGTTCTGATGGGATCCGATGCTTTAGTGCTGGTATGATCGCACCCGTCAGGTGATGCGCGGCCTCTGAATATAAGAAGGTGGACTTCGACCGACGCACACGAGGACTTCCCAGTGGTCCCCTACCTCCGGAAACGACATCTCCGGTTGAGAAAAGACCAGGAAACCTTCGACGCACAAGATTTTGTCAGTGAAAAAGCGGAGCATAACAGGGTAGACCGATCCCTCTACGGCGCGAGGCAATCCGATACATTTTTGCCCATGACCAGTCCATTGTCGGTAGTAACGATCGCCGGACTGCGGAGGTGCACTTGATTGCTACTGTGGCACAAGAAAAGAACGGGGGTAAAAAAGGGAGGGGTGCAACACGAGGACTTCCCAGGAGGTCACCCATCCTAGTACTACTCTCGCCCAAGCGCGCTTAACTGCGGAGTTCTGATGGGCCCCGGTGCTTTAGTGCTGGTATGATCGCACCCGTCAGGTGTTGCGCGGCCTCTGAATATAAGAAGGTGGACTTCGGCCGACGCACACGAGGACTTACCAGAGGTCCCCCACCTCCAGAAAGAAAACTCCGGTTGAGAAAAGACCAGGAAACCTTTGACGCGCTAGATTTTGTCCCTGAAAAAGCAGAGCATAATAAGGTAAACCGATCCCGGTACGGCGCGAGATAATACGGTACATTTTCGCCCATGAGCAGTCCCTTGTCGATAGTAACGATCGCTTGACTGCGGAGGTGCGCTTGATTGCTAGTGTGGCACAAGAAAAAAACGTGGGTAAAAATGGGAGGGGTGCAACACGAGGACTTCCTAGGAGATCACCTATCTTAGTACTACTCTCGCCCAAGCACCCGGAGTTCTGATGGGATCCGGTGCTTTAGTGCTGGTATGATCGCACCCGTCAGGTGATGCGCAGTCTCTGAATATAAGCAGGTGGACTCTGACCGACGCACACGAGTACTTCCTAGTGGTCCCGCACCTCCGGAAACGAAAACTCCGGTTGAGAAAAGACCAGGAAACCTTCGACGCACAAGATTTTGTCCATGAAAAAAGTAGTGCATAATAGGGTAAACCGATCCCGGTACGACGCGAGGCAATCCAGTGCAATTTCGCCCATGACCAGTCCCTTGTCGATAGTAACGATCGCCGAACTGCGGAGGTGCGCTTGATTGCTAGTGTGGCACAAGAGAAAAACGGGGGTAAAAAGGGGAGGGGTGCAACACGAGGACTTCCCCGGAGGTCACCCATCCTAGTACTACTCTCGCCCAAGCACGCTTAACTGCGGAGTTCTGATGGGATCCGGTGCTTTAGTGCTGGTATGATTGCACCCTTCAGGTGATGCGCGGTCTCTGAATATAAGCAGGTGGACTTCGACCGATGCACACGAGGACTTCCCAGTGGTCCCCTACCTCCGGAAACGACAACTCCGGTTGAGAAAAGACCAGGAAACTTTCGACGCACAAGATTTTGTCCCTGAAAAAGCGGAGCATAACAGGGTAGACCGATCCCGCTACGGCGCGAGGCAATCCGGTACATTTTTGCCCATGACCAGTCCATTGTCGGTAGTAACGATCGCCGGACTGCGGAGGTGCACTTGATTGCTAGTGTGGCACAAGAAAAGAACGGGGGTAAAAAAGGGAGGGGTGCAACACGAGGACTTCCCAGGAGGTCACCCATCCTAGTACTACTTTCGCCCAAGCACGCTTGACTGCGGAGTTCTGATGGGATCCGGTGCTTTAGTGCTGGTATGATTGCACCCTTCAGGTGATGCGCGGTCTCTGAATATAAGCAGGTGGACTTCGACCGACGCACACGAGGACTTCCCAGTGGTCCCCCACCTCCGGAAACGACAACTCCGGTTGAGAAAAGACCAGGAAACCTTCGACGCACAAGATTTTGTCCCTGAAAAAGCGGAGCATAACAGGGTAGACCGATCCCGCTACGGCGCGAGACAATCCGGTACATTTTCGCCCATGACCAGTCCATTGTCGGTAGTAACGATCGCCAAACTGCGGAGGCGCGCTTGACTGCTAGTGTGGCACAAGAAAAGAACAGGGGTAAAAAAGGGAGGGGTGCAACACGAGGACTTCTTAGAAGGTCACCCATCCTAGTGCTACTCTCGCCCAAGCACGCTTAACTGCGGAGTTCTGATGGGATCCGGTGCTTTAATGCTGGTATGATCGCACCCGTCAGGTGATGCGCGGCCTCTAAATATAAGAAGGTGGACTTTGACCGACGCACACGAGGACTTCCCAGTGGTCCCCCACCTCCGGAAACGATAACTCCGGTTGAGAAAAGACTAGGAAACCTTCGACGCAGTAGATTTTGTCCCTGAAAAAGCGAAAAATAATAGGGTAAACCGATCCCGCTACGGCGCGAGGCAATCCAGTACATTTTCGCCCATGACCATTCCCTTGTCGGTAGTAACGATCGCTTGACTGCGGAGGTACGCTTGATTGCTAGTGTGGCACAAGAAAAAAACAGGGGTAAAAATGGGAGGGGTGCAACACAAGGACTTCCTAGGAGGTCACCCATCCTAGTACTACTCTCGTCCAAGCGCGCTTAACTGCGGAGTTCTGATGGGATGCGGTGCTTTAGTGCTGGTATGATCGCACCCGTCAGGTGATGCGCGGCCTCTGAATATAAGAAGGTGGACTTCGGCCGACGCACACGAGGACTTACCAGAGGTCCCCCACCTCCAGAAACGAAAACTCCGGTTGAGAAAAGACCAGGAAACCTTCGACGCACTAGATTTTGACCCTGAAAAAGCGAAAAATAATAGGGTAAACCGATCCCGGTACGGCGCGAGGCAATCCGGTACATTTTCGCCCACGACCAGTCCCTTGTCGGTAGTAACGATCGCTGGACTGCGGAGGTACGCTTGATTTCTAGTGTGGCACAAGAAAAAAACGGGGGTAAAAAAAGGAGGAGTGCAACACGAGGACTTCCTAGGAGGTCACCAATCCTAGTACTACTCTCGCCCAAGTGCGCCTAACTGCGGAGTTCTGATGGGATCCGGTGCTTTAGTGTTGGTATGATCGCACCAGTCAAGTGATGCGCGGTCTCTGAATATAAGCAGGTGGACTTCGACCGACGCACACGAGGACTTCCCAGGGGTCCCCCACCTCCGGTAACGACAACTTCGGTTGAGAAAAGACCAGGAAACCTTCGACGCACTAGATTTTGTCCCTGAAAAAGCGGAGCATAATAGGGTAAACCGATCCGGATACGGCGCGAGGCAATCCGGTACATTTTCGCCCATGACCAGTCCCTTGTCGGTAGTAACGATCGCTGGACTGCGGAGGTACGCTTGATTGCTAGTGTGGCACAAGAAAAAAACGGGGGTAAAAAGGGGAGGGGTGCAACACGAGGACTTCTTAGGAGGTCACTAATCCTAGTACTACTCTCGCCCAAGCACGCTTAACTGCGGAGTTCTGATGGGATCCGATGCTTTAGTGCTGGTATGATCGCACCCGTCAGGTGATGCGCGGCCTCTGAATATAAGAAGGTGGACTTCGACCGACGCACACGAGGACTTCCCAGTGGTCCCCTACCTCCGAAAACGACATCTCCGGTTGAGAAAAGACCAGGAAACCTTCGACGCACAAGATTTTGTCAGTGAAAAAGTGGAGCATAACAGGGTAGACCGATCCCTCTACGGCGCGAGGCAATCCGGTACATTTTTGCCCATGACCAGTCCATTGTCGGTAGTAACGATCGCCGGACTGCAGAGGTGCACTTGATTGCTACTGTGGCACAAGAAAAGAACGGGGGTAAAAAAGGGAGGGGTGCAACACGAGGACTTCCCAGGAGGTCACCCATCCTAGTACTACTCTCGCCCAAGCGCGCTTAACTGCGGAGTTCTGATGGGCTCCGGTGCTTTAGTGCTGGTATGATCGCACCCGTCGGGTGATGCGCGGCCTCTGAATATAAGAAGGTGGACTTCGGCCGACGCACACGAGGACTTACCAGAGGTCCCCCACCTCCAGAAACGACAACTCCGGTTGAGAAAAGACCAAGAAACCTTCGACGCACAAGATTTTGTCCCTGAAAAAGCGGAGCATAACAGGGTAGACCGATCCCGCTACGGCGCGAGGCAATCCGGTACATTTTCGCCCATGACCAGTCCATTGTCGGTAGTAACGATCGCCAAACTACGGAGGCGCGCTTGATTGCTAGTGTGGCACAAGAAAAGAACAAGGGTAAAAAAGGGAGGGGTGCAACACGAGGACTTCTTAGAAGGACACCCATCCTAGTACTACTCTCGCCAAAGCACGCTTAACTGCGGAGTTCTGATGGGATCCGGTGCTTTAGTGCTGGTATGATCGCACCCGTCAGGTGATGCGCGGCCTCTGAATATAAGAAGGTGGACTTTGACCGACGCACACGAGGACTTCCCAGTGGTCCCCCACCTCCGGAAACGATAACTCCGGTTGAGAAAAGACTAGGAAACCTTCGACGCAGTAGATTTTGTCCCTGAAAAAGCGAAAAATAATAGGGTAAACCGATCCCGCTACGGCGCAAGGCAATCCAGTACATTTTCGCCCATGACCATTCCCTTGTCGGTTGTAACGATCGCCAAACTGCGGAGGCGCGCTTGATTGCTAGTGTGGCCCAAGAAAAGAACAGGGGTAAAAAAGGGAGGGGTGCAACACGAGGACTTCTTAGAAGGTCACCCATCGTAGTACTACTCTCCCCCAAGCACGCTTAACTGCAGAGTTCTGATGGGATCCGGTGCTTTAGTGCTGGTATGATCGCACCCGTCAGGTGATGCGCGGCCTCTAAATATAAGAAGGTGGACTTTGACCGACGCACACGAGGACTTCCCAGTGGTCCCCCACCTCCGGAAACGATAACTCCGGTTGAGAAAAGACTAGGAAACCTTCGACGCAGTAGATTTTGTCCCTGAAAAAGCGAAAAATAATAGGGTAAACCGATCCCGCTACGGCGCGAGGCAATCCAGTACATTTTCACCCATGACCATTCCCTTGTCGGTAGTAACGATCGCTTGACTGCGGAGGTGCGCTTGATTGCTAGTGTGGCACAAGAAAAAAACGGGGGTAAAAATGGGAGGGGTGCAACATGAGGACTTCCTAGGAGGTCACCCATCCTAGTACTACTCTCGTCCAAGCGCGCTTAACTGCGGAGTTCTGATGGGATCCGGTGCTTTAGTGCTGGTATGATCGCACCCGTCCGGTGATGCGCGGCCTCTGAATATAAGAAGGTGGACTTTGACCGACGCACACGAGGACTTCCCAGTGGTCCCCCACCTCCGGAAACGACATCTCCAGTTGAGAAAAGACCAGGAAACCTTCGACGCACAAGATTTTGTCAGTGAAAAAGTGGAGCATAACAGGGTAGACCGATCCCTCTACGGCGCGAGGCAATCCGGTACATTTTTGCCCATGACCAGTCCATTGTCGGTAGTAACGATCGCTTGACTGCGGAGGTGCGCTTGATTGCTAGTGTGGCACAAGATAAAAACGGGGGTAAAAATGGGAGGGGTGCAACACGAGGACTTCCTAGGAGGTCACCCATCCTAGTACTACTCTCGTCCAAGCGCGCTTAACTGCGGAGTTCTGATGGGATCCGGTGCTTTAGTGCTGGTATGATCGCACCCGTCAGGTGATGCACGGCCTCTGAATATAAGAAGGTGGACTTCGGCCGACGCACACGAGGACTTACCAGAGGTCCCCCACCTCCAGAAACGAAAACTCCGGTTGAGAAAAGACCAGGAAACCTTCGACGCACTAGATTTTGACCCTGTAAAAGCGGAAAATAATAGGGTAAACCGATCCCGGTACGGCGCGAGGCAATCCGGTACATTTTCGCCCACGACCAGTCCCTTGTCGGTAGTAACGATCGCTGGACTGTGGAGGTACGCTTGATTTCTAGTGTGGCACAAGAAAAAAACGGGGGTAAAAAAAGGAGGGGTGCAACACGAGGACTTCCTAGAAGGTCACCAATCCTAGTACTACTCTCGCCCAAGTGCGCCTAACTGCGGAGTTCTGATGGGATCCGGTGCTTTAGTGCTGGTATGATCGCACCCGTCAAGTGATGCGCGGTCTCTGAATATGTGGACTTCGACCGACGCACACGAGGACTTCCCAGGGGTCCCCCACCTCCGGTAACGACAACTTCGGTTGAGAAAAGACCTGGAAACCTTCGACGCACTAGATTTTGTCCCTGAAAAAGCGGAGCATAATAGGGTAAACCGATCCCGATACGGCGCGAGGCAATACGGTACATTTTCGCCCATGACCAGTCCCTTGTCGGTAGTAACGATCGCTGGACTGCGGAGGTACGCTTGATTGCTAGTGTGGAACAAGAAAAAAACGGGGGTAAAAAGGGGAGGGGTGCAACACGAGGACTTCTTAGGAGGTCACTAATCCTAGTACTACTCTCGCCCAAGCACGCTTAACTGCGGAGTTCTGATGGGATCCGATGCTTTAGTGCTGGTATGATCGCACCCGTCAGGTGATGCGCGGCCTCTGAATATAAGAAGGTGGACTTCGACCGACGCACACGAGGACTTCCCAGTGGTCCCCTACCTCCGGAAACGACATCTCCGGTTGAGAAAAGACCAGGAAACCTTCGACGCACAAGATTTTGTCAGTGAAAAAGCGGAGCATAACAGGGTAGACCGATCCCTCTACGGCGCGAGGCAATCCGATACATTTTTGCCCATGACCAGTCCATTGTCGGTAGTAACGATCGCCGGACTGCGGAGGTGCACTTGATTGCTACTGTGGCACAAGAAAAGAACGGGGGTAAAAAAGGGAGGGGTGCAACACGAGGACTTCCCAGGAGGTCACCCATCCTAGTACTACTCTCGCCCAAGCGCGCTTAACTGCGGAGTTCTGATGGGCCCCGGTGCTTTAGTGCTGGTATGATCGCACCCGTCAGGTGTTGCGCGGCCTCTGAATATAAGAAGGTGGACTTCGGCCGACGCACACGAGGACTTACCAGAGGTCCCCCACCTCCAGAAAGAAAACTCCGGTTGAGAAAAGACCAGGAAACCTTTGACGCGCTAGATTTTGTCCCTGAAAAAGCAGAGCATAATAAGGTAAACCGATCCCGGTACGGCGCGAGGCAATCCGGTACATTTTCGCCCATGAGCAGTCCCTTGTCGATAGTAACGATCGCTTGACTGCGGAGGTGCGCTTGATTGCTAGTGTGGCACAAGAAAAAAACGTGGGTAAAAATAGGAGGGGTGCAACACGAGGACTTCCTAGGAGATCACCTATCTTAGTACTACTCTCGCCCAAGCACCCGGAGTTCTGATGGGATCCGGTGCTTTAGTGCTGGTATGATCGCACCCGTCAGGTGATGCGCAGTCTCTGAATATAAGCAGGTGGACTCTGACCGACGCACACGAGTACTTCCTAGTGGTCCCGCACCTCCGGAAACAAAAACTCCGGTTGAGAAAAGACCAGGAAACCTTCGACGCACAAGATTTTGTCCCTGAAAAAGTAGTGCATAATAGGGTAAACCGATCCCGGTACGACGCGAGGCAATCCAGTGCAATTTCGCCCATGACCAGTCCCTTGTCGATAGTAACGATCGCCGAACTGCGGAGGTGCGCTTGATTGCTAGTGTGGCACAAGAGAAAAACGGGGGTAAAAAGGGGAGGGGTGCAACACGAGGACTTCCCCGGAGGTCACCCATCCTAGTACTACTCTCGCCCAAGCACGCTTATCTGCGGAGTTCTGATGGGATCCGGTGCTTTAGTGCTGGTATGATTGCACCCTTCAGGTGATGCGCGGTCTCTGAATATAAGCAGGTGGACTTCGACCGATGCACACGAGGACTTCCCAGTGGTCCCCTACCTCCGGAAACGACAACTCCGGTTGAGAAAAGACCAGGAAACTTTCGACGCACAAGATTTTGTCCCTGAAAAAGCGGAGCATAACAGGGTCCGCTACGGCGCGAGGCAATCCGGTTCATTTTTGCCCATGACCAGTCCATTGTCGGTAGTAACGATCGCCGGACTGCGGAGGTGCACTTGATTGCTAGTGTGGCACAAGAAAAGAACTGGGGTAAAAAAGGGAGGGGTGCAACACGAGGACTTCCCAGGAGGTCACCCATCCTAGTACTACTTTCGCCCAGGCACGCTTGACTGCGGAGTTCTGATGGGATCCGGTGCTTTAGTGCTGGTATGATTGCACCCTTCAGGTGATGCGCGGTCTCTGAATATAAGCAGGTGGACTTCGACCGACGCACACGAGGACTTCCCAGTGGTCCCCCACCTCCGGAAACGACAACTCCGGTTGAGAAAAGACCAGGAAACCTTCGACGCACAAGATTTTGTCCCTGAAAAAGCGGAGCATAACAGGGTAGACCGATCCCGCTACGGCGCGAGACAATCCGGTACATTTTCGCCCATGACCAGTCCATTGTCGGTAGTAACGATCGCCAAACTGCGGAGGCGCGCTTGACTGCTAGTGTGGCACAAGAAAAGAACAGGGGTAAAAAAGGGAGGGGTGCAACACGAGGACTTCTTAGAAGGTCACCCATCCTAGTGCTACTCTCGCCCAAGCACGCTTAACTGCGGAGTTCTGATGGGATCCGGTGCTTTAGTGCTGGTATGATCGCACCCGTCAGGTGATGCGCGGCCTCTGAATATAAGAAGGTGGACTTCGGCCGACGCACACGAGGACTTACCAGAGGTCCCCCACCTCCAGAAACGAAAACTCCGGTTGAGAAAAGACCAGGAAACCTTCGACGCACTAGATTTTGACCCTGAAAAAGCGAAAAATAATAGGGTAAACCGATCCCGGTACGGCGCGAGGCAATCCGGTACATTTTCGCCCACGACCAGTCCCTTGTCGGTAGTAACGATCGCTGGACTGCGGAGGTACGCTTGATTTCTAGTGTGGCACAAGAAAAAAACGGGGGTAAAAAAAGGAGGAGTGCAACACGAGGACTTCCTAGGAGCTCACCAATCCTAGTACTACTCTCGCCCAAGTGCGCCTAACTGCGGAGTTCTGATGGGATCCGGTGCTTTAGTGCTGGTATGATCGCACTCGTCAAGTGATGCGCGGTCTCTGAATATAAGCAGGTGGACTTCGACCGACGCACACGAGGACTTCCCAGGGGTTCCCCACCTCCGGTAACGACAACTTCGGTTGAGAAAAGACCAGGAAACCTTCGACGCACTAGATTTTGTCCCTGAAAAAGCGGAGCATAATAGGGTAAACCGATCCGTATACGGCGCGAGGCAATCCGGTACATTTTCGCCCATGACCAGTCCCTTGTCGGTAGTAACGATCGCTGGACTGCGGAGGTACGCTTGATTGCTAGTGTGGCACAAGAAAAAAACGGGGGTAAAAAGGGGAGGGGTGCAACACGAGGACTTCTTAGGAGGTCACTAATCCTAGTACTACTCTCGCCCAAGCACGCTTAACTGCGGAGTTCTGATGGGATCCGATGCTTTAGTGCTGGTATGATCGCACCCGTCAGGTGATGCGCGGCCTCTGAATATAAGAAGGTGGACTTCGACCGACGCACACGAGGACTTCCCAGTGGTCCCTTACCTCCGAAAACGACATCTCCGATTGAGAAAAGACCAGGAAACCTTCGACGCACAAGATTTTGTCAGTGAAAAAGTGGAGCATAACAGGGTAGACCGATCCCTCTACGGCGCGAGGCAATCCGGTACATTTTTGCCCATGACCAGTCCATTGTCGGTAGTAACGATCGCTTGACTGCGGAGGTGCGCTTGATTGCTAGTGTGGCACAAGATAAAAACGGGGGTAAAAATGGGAGGGGTGCAACACGAGGACTTCCTAGGAGGTCACCCATCCTAGTACTACTCTCGTCCAAGCGCGCTTAACTGCGGAGTTCTGATGGGATCCGGTGCTTTAGTGCTGGTATGATCGCACCCGTCAGGTGATGCACGGCCTCTGAATATAAGAAGGTGGACTTCGGCCGACGCACACGAGGACTTACCAGAGGTCCCCCACCTCCAGAAACGAAAACTCCGGTTGAGAAAAGACCAGGAAACCTTCGACGCACTAGATTTTGACCCTGTAAAAGCGGAAAATAATAGGGTAAACCGATCCCGGTACGGCGCGAGGCAATCCGGTACATTTTCGCCCACGACCAGTCCCTTGTCGGTAGTAACGATCGCTGGACTGCGGAGGTACACTTGATTTCTAGTGTGGCACAAGAAAAAAACGGGGGTAAAAAAAGGAGGGGTGCAACACGAGGACTTCCTAGAAGGTCACCAATCCTAGTACTACTCTCGCCCAAGTGCGCCTAACTGCGGAGTTCTGATGGGATCCGGTGCTTTAGTGCTGGTATGATCGCACCCGTCAAGTGATGCGCGGTCTCTGAATATGTGGACTTCGACCGACGCACACGAGGACTTCCCAGGGGTCCCCCACCTCCGGTAACGACAACTTCGGTTGAGAAAAGACCTGGAAACCTTCGACGCACTAGATTTTGTCCCTGAAAAAGCGGAGCATAATAGGGTAAACCGATCCCGATACGGCGCGAGGCAATACGGTACATTTTCGCCCATGACCAGTCCCTTGTCGGTAGTAACGATCGCTGGACTGCGGAGGTACGCTTGATTGCTAGTGTGGCACAAGAAAAAAACGGGGGTAAAAAGGGGAGGGGTGCAACACGAGGACTTCTTAGGAGGTCACTAATCCTAGTACTACTCTCGCCCAAGCACGCTTAACTGCGGAGTTCTGATGGGATCCGATGCTTTAGTGCTGGTATGATCGCACCCGTCAGGTGATGCGCGGCCTCTGAATATAAGAAGGTGGACTTCGACCGACGCACACGAGGACTTCCCAGTGGTCCCCTACCTCCGGAAACGACATCTCCGGTTGAGAAAAGACCAGGAAACCTTCGACGCACAAGATTTTGTCAGTGAAAAAGCGGAGCATAACAGGGTAGACCGATCCCTCTACGGCGCGAGGCAATCCGATACATTTTTGCCCATGACCAGTCCATTGTCGGTAGTAACGATCGCCGGACTGCGGAGGTGCACTTGATTGCTACTGTGGCACAAGAAAAGAACGGGGGTAAAAAAGGGAGGGGTGCAACACGAGGACTTCCCAGGAGGTCACCCATCCTAGTACTACTCTCGCCCAAGCGCGCTTAACTGCGGAGTTCTGATGGGCCCCGGTGCTTTAGTGCTGGTATGATCGCACCCGTCAGGTGTTGCGCGGCCTCTGAATATAAGAAGGTGGACTTCGGCCGACGCACACGAGGACTTACCAGAGGTCCCCCACCTCCAGAAAGAAAACTCCGGTTGAGAAAAGACCAGGAAACCTTTGACGCGCTAGATTTTGTCCCTGAAAAAGCAGAGCATAATAAGGTAAACCGATCCCGGTACGGCGCGAGGCAATCCGGTACATTTTCGCCCATGAGCAGTCCCTTGTCGATAGTAACGATCGCTTGACTGCGGAGGTGCGCTTGATTGCTAGTGTGGCACAAGAAAAAAACGTGGGTAAAAATGGGAGGGGTGCAACACGAGGACTTCCTAGGAGATCACCTATCTTAGTACTACTCTCGCCCAAGCACCCGGAGTTCTGATGGGATCCGGTGCTTTAGTGCTGGTATGATCGCACCCGTCAGGTGATGCGCAGTCTCTGAATATAAGCAGGTGGACTCTGACCGACGCACACGAGTACTTCCTAGTGGTCCCGCACCTCCGGAAACAAAAAGTCCGGTTGAGAAAAGACCAGGAAACCTTCGACGCACAAGATTTTGTCCCTGAAAAAGTAGTGCATAATAGGGTAAACCGATCCCGGTACGACGCGAGGCAATCCAGTGCAATTTCGCCCATGACCAGTCCCTTGTCGATAGTAACGATCGCCGAACTGCGGAGGTGCGCTTGATTGCTAGTGTGGCACAAGAGAAAAACGGGGGTAAAAAGGGGAGGGGTGCAACACGAGGACTTCCCCGGAGGTCACCCATCCTAGTACTACTCTCGCCCAAGCACGCTTAACTGCGGAGTTCTGATGGGATCCGGTGCTTTAGTGCTGGTATGATTGCACCCTTTAGGTGATGCGCGGTCTCTGAATATAAGCAGGTGGACTTCGACCGATGCACACGAGGACTTCCCAGTGGTCCCCTACCTCCGGAAACGACAACTCCGGTTGAGAAAAGACCAGGAAACTTTCGACGCACAAGATTTTGTCCCTGAAAAAGCGGAGCATAACAGGGTAGACCGATCCCGCTACGGCGCGAGGCAATCCGGTACATTTTTGCCCATGACCAGTCCATTGTCGGTAGTAACGATCGCCGGACTGCGGAGGTGCACTTGATTGCTAGTGTGGCACAAGAAAAGAACGGGGGTAAAAAAGGGAGGGGTGCAACACGAGGACTTCCCAGGAGGTCACCCATCCTAGTACTACTTTCGCCCAGGCACGCTTGACTGCGGAGTTCTGATGGGATCCGGTGCTTTAGTGCTGGTATGATTGCACCCTTCAGGTGATGCGCGGTCTCTGAATATAAGCAGGTGGACTTCGACCGACGCACACGAGGACTTCCCAGTGGTCCCCCACCTCCGGAAACGACAACTCCGGTTGAGAAAAGACCAGGAAACCTTCGACGCACAAGATTTTGTCCCTGAAAAAGCGGAGCATAACAGGGTAGACCGATCCCGCTACGGCGCGAGACAATCCGGTACATTTTCGCCCATGACCAGTCCATTGTCGGTAGTAACGATCGCCAAACTGCGGAGGCGCGCTTGACTGCTAGTGTGGCACAAGAAAAGAACAGGGGTAAAAAAGGGAGGGGTGCAACACGAGGACTTCTTAGAAGGTCACCCATCCTAGTGCTACTCTCGCCCAAGCACGCTTAACTGCGGAGTTCTGATGGGATCCGGTGCTTTAGTGCTGGTATGATCGCACCCGTCAGGTGATGCGCGGCCTCTAAATATAAGAAGGTGGACTTTGACCGACGCACACGAGGACTTCCCAGTGGTCCCCCACCTCCGGAAACGATAACTCCGGTTGAGAAAAGACTAGGAAACTTTCGACGCAGTAGATTTTGTCCCTGAAAAAGCGAAAAATAATAGGGTAAACCGATCCCGCTACGGCGCGAGGCAATCCAGTACATTTTTGCCCATGACCATTCCCTTGTCGGTAGTAACGATCGCTTGACTGCGGAGGTGCGCTTGATTGCTAGTGTGCACAAGAAAAAAACGGGGGTAAAAATGGGAGGGGTGCAACACGAGGACTTCCTAGGAGGTCACCCATCCTAGTACTACTCTCGTCCAAGCGCGCTTAACTGCGGAGTTCTGATGGGATCCGGTGCTTTAGTGCTGGTATGATCGCACCCGTCAGGTGATGCGCGGCCTCTGAATATAAGAAGGTGGACTTCGGCCGACGCACACGAGGACTTACCAGAGGTCCCCCACCTCCAGAAACGAAAACTCCGGTTGAGAAAAGACCAGGAAACCTTCGACGCACTAGATTTTGACCCTGAAAAAGCGAAAAATAATAGGGTAAACCGATCCCGGTACGGCGCGAGGCAATCCGGTACATTTTCGCCCACGACCAGTCCCTTGTCGGTAGTAACGATCGCTGGACTGCGGAGGTACGCTTGATTTCTAGTGTGGCACAAGAAAAAAACGGGGGTAAAAAAAGGAGGAGTGCAACACGAGGACTTCCTAGGAGGTCACCAATCCTAGTACTACTCTCGCCCAAGTGCGCCTAACTGCGGAGTTCTGATGGGATCCGGTGCTTTAGTGTTGGTATGATCGCACCAGTCAAGTGATGCGCGGTCTCTGAATATAAGCAGGTGGACTTCGACCGACGCACACGAGGACTTCCCAGGGGTCCCCCACCTCCGGTAACGACAACTTCGGTTGAGAAAAGACCAGGAAACCTTCGACGCACTAGATTTTGTCCCTGAAAAAGCGGAGCATAATAGGGTAAACTGATCCCGATACGGCGCGAGGCAATCCGGTACATTTTCGCCCATGACCAGTCCCTTGTCGGTAGTAACGATCGCTGGACTGCGGAGGTACGCTTGATTGCTAGTGTGGCACAAGAAAAAAACGGGGGTAAAAAGGGGAGGGGTGCAACACGAGGACTTCTTAGGAGGTCACTAATCCTAGTACTACTCTCGCCCAAGCACGCTTAACTGCGGAGTTCTGATGGGATCCGATGCTTTAGTGCTGGTATGATCGCACCCGTCAGGTGATGCGCGGCCTCTGAATATAAGAAGGTGGACTTCGACCGACGCACACGAGGACTTCCCAGTTGTCCCTTACCTCCGAAAACGACATCTCCGGTTGAGAAAAGAACAGGAAACCTTCGACGCACAAGATTTTGTCAGTGAAAAAGCGGAGCATAACAGGGTAGACCGATCCCTCTATGGCGCGAGGCAATCCGGTACATTTTTGCCCATGACCAGTCCATTGTCGGTAGTAACGATCGCCGGACTGCAGAGGTGCACTTGATTGCTACTGTGGCACAAGAAAAGAACGGGGGTAAAAAAGGGAGGGGTGCAACACGAGGACTTCCCAGGAGGTCACCCATCCTAGTACTACTCTCGCCCAAGCGCGCTTAACTGCGAAGTTCTGATGGGCTCCGGTGCTTTAGTGCTGGTATGATCGCACCCGTCGGGTGATGCGCGGCCTCTGAATATAAGAAGGTGGACTTCGGCCGACGCACACGAGGACTTACCAGAGGTCCCCCACCTCCAGAAACGAAAACTCCGGTTGAGAAAAGACCAGGAAACCTTCGACGCGCTAGATTTTGTCCCTGAAAAAGCGGAAAATAATAGAGTAAACCGATCCCGGTACGGCGCGAGGCAATCCGGTACATTTTCGCCCATGACCAGTCTCTTGTCGGTAGTAACGATCGCTGGACTGCGGAGGTACACTTGATTTCTAGCGTGGCACAAGAAAAAAACGGGGGTAAAAAAGGGAGGGGTGCAACACGAGGACTTCCTAGGAGGTCACCAATCCTAGTACTACTCTCGCCCAAGCGCTCCTAACTGCGGAGTTCTGATGGGATCCGGTGCTTTAGTGCTGGTATGAGTGCACCCGTCAAGTGATGCGCGGTCTCTGAATATAAGCAGGTGGACTTCAACCGACGCACACGAGGACTTCCCAGTGGTCCCCCACCTCCGGAAACGACAACTCCGGTTGAGAAAAGACCAGGAAACCTTCGACGCACAAGATTTTGTCCCTGAAAAAGCGGAGCATAACAGGGTAGACCGATCCCGCTACGGCGCGAGGCAATCCGGTACATTTTCGCCCATGACCAGTCCATTGTCGGTAGTAACGATCGCCAAACTACGGAGGCGTGCTTGATTGCTAGTGTGGCACAAGAAAAGAACAAGGGTAAAAAGGGAGGGGTGCAACACGAGGACTTCTTAGAAGGTCACCCATCCTAGTACTACTCTCGCCAAAGCACGCTTAACTGCGGAGTTCTGATGGGATCCGGTGCTTTAGTGCTGGTATGATCGCACCCGTCAGGTGATGCGCGGCCTCTGAATATAAGAAGGTGGACTTTGACCGACGCACACGAGGACTTCCCAGTGGTTCCCCACCTCCGGAAACGATAACTCCGGTTGAGAAAAGACTAGGAAACCTTCGACACAATAGATTTTGTCCCTGAAAAAGCGAAAAATAATAGGGTAAACTGATCCCGCTACGGCGCGAGGCAATCCAGTACATTTTCGCCCATGACCATTCCCTTGTCGGTAGTAACGATCGCTGGACTGCGGAGGTGCGCTTGACTGCTAGTGTGGCACATGAAAAAAACGGGGGTAAAAATGGGAGGGGTGCAACACGAGGACTTCCTAGGAGGTCACCCATCCTAGTACTACTCTCGCCCAAGCGCGCTTAACTGCGGAGTTCTGATGGGATCCGGTGCTTTAGTGCTGGTATGATCGCACCCGTCAGGTGATGCGCGGCCTCTGAATATAAGAAGGTGGACTTCGGCCGACGCACACGAGGACTTACCAGAGGTCCCCCACCTCCAGAAACGAAAACTCCGGTTGAGAAAAGACCAGGAAACCTTCGACGCACTAGATTTTGACCCTGAAAAAGCGGAAAGTAATAGGGTAAACCGATCCCGGTACGGCGCGAGGCAATCCGGTACATTTTCGCCCACGACCAGTCCCTTGTCGGTAGTAACGATCGCTGGACTGCGGAGGTACACTTGATTTCTAGTGTGGCACAAGAAAAAAACGGGGGTAAAAAAAGGAGGAGTGCAACACGAGGACTTCCAAGGAGGTCACCAATCCTAGTACAACTCTCGCCCAAGTGCGCCTAACTGCGGAGTTCTGATGGGATCCGGTGCTTTAGTGCTGGTATGATCGCACTCGTCAAGTGATGCGCGGTCTCTGAATATAAGGAGGTGGACTTCGATCGACGCACACGAGGACTTCCCAGGGGTCCCCCACCTCCGGTAACGACAACTTCGGTTGAGAAAAGACCAGGAAACCTTCGACCCACTAGATTTTGTCCCTGAAAAAGCGGAGCATAATAGGGTAAACTGATCCCGATACGGCGCGAGGCAATCCGGTACATTTTCGCCCATGACCAGTCCCTTGTCGGTAGTAACGATCGCTGGACTGCGGAGGTACGTTTGATTGCTAGTGTGGCACAAGAAAAAAACGGGGGTAAAAAGGGGAGGGGTGCAACACGAGGACTTCTTAGGAGGTCACTAATCCTAGTACTACTCTCGCCCAAGCACGCTTAACTGCGGAGTTCTGATGGGATCCGATGCTTTAGTGCTGGTATGATCGCACCCGTCAGGTGATGCGCGGCCTCTGAATATAAGAAGGTGGACTTCGACCGACGCACACGAGGATTTCCCAGTGGTCCCCTACCTCCGGAAACGACATCTCCGGTTGAGAAAAGACCAGGAAACCTTCGACGCACAAGATTTTGTCAGTGAAAAAGCGGAGCATAACAGGGTAGACCGATCCCTCTACGGCGCGAGGCAATCCGGTACATTTTTGCCCATGACCAGTCCATTGTCGGTAGTAACGATCGCCGGACTGCGGAGGTGCACTTGATTGCTACTGTGGCACAAGAAAAGAACGGGGCTAAAAAGGGGAGGGGTGCAACACGAGGACTTCCCAGGAGGTCACCCATCCTAGTACTACTGTCGCCCAAGCGCGCTTGACTGCGGAGTTCTGATGGGCTCCGGTGCTTTATTGCTGGTATGATCGCACCCGTCAGGTGATGCGCGGCCTTTGAATATAAGAAGGTGGACTTCGGCCGACGCACACGAGGACTTACCAGAGGTCCCCCACCTCCAGAAACGAAAACTCCGGTTGAGAAAAGACCAGGAAACCTTCGACGCGCTAGATTTTGTCCCTGAAAAAGCGGAAAATAATAAGGTAAACCGATCCCGGTACGGCGCGAGGCAATCCAGTACATTTTCGCCCATGACCAGTCCCTTGTCGGTAGTAACGATCGCTGGACTGCGGAGGTACGCTTGATTTCTAGCGTGGCACAAGAAAAAAACGGGGGTAAAAAAGGGAGGGGTGCAACACGAGGACTTCCTAGGAGGTCACCAATCCTAGTACTACTCTCGCCCAAGCGCTCCTAACTGCGGAGTTCTGATGGGATCCGGTGCTTTAGTGCTGGTATGATCGCACCCGTCAAGTGATGCGCGGTCTCTGAATATAAGCAGGTGGACTTTGACCGACGCACACGAGGACTTCCCAGTGGTCCCCCACCTCCGGAAACGACAACTCCGGTTGAGAAAAGACCAGGAAACCTTCGACGCACAAGATTTTGTCCCTGAAAAAGCGGAGCATAACAGGGTAGACCGATCCCGCTACGGCGCGAGGCAATCCGGTACATTTTCGCCCATGACCTGTCCATTGTCGGTAGTAACGATCGCCAAACTACGGAGGCGCGCTTGATTGCTAGTGTGGCACAAGAAAAGAACAGGGGTAAAAAGGGAGGGGTGCAACACGAGGACTTCTTAGAAGGTCACCCATCCTAGTACTACTCTCGCCCAAGCACGCTTAACTGCGGCGTTCTGATGGGATCCGGTGCTTTAGTGCTGGTATGATCGCACCCGTCAAGTGATGCGCGGCCTCTGAATATAAGCAGGTGGACTTCGACCGACGCACACGAGGACTTCCCAGGGGTCCCCCACCTCCGGTAACGAAAACTCCGGTTGAGAAAAGACCAGGAAACCTTCGACTCACTAGATTTTGTCCCTGAAAAAGCGTAAAATAATAGGGTAAACCGATCCCGCTATGGCGCGAGGCAATCCGGTAAATTTTCGCCCCTGACCTGTCCCTTGTCGGTAGTAACGATCGCTGGACTGCGGAGGCGCGCTTGATTGCTAAAGTGGTTCAAGAAAAAAACGTGGCTAAAAAGGGGAGGGGTGCAACACGAGGACTTCCCAGGAGGTCACCTATCTTAGTACTACTCTCGCCCAAGCACGCTTAACTGCAGAGTTCTGATGGGATCCCGTGCTTTAGTGCTGGTATGATCGCACCCGTCAGGTGATGCACAGTCTCTGAATATAAGCAGGTGGACTTCGACCGACGCACACTAGGACTTCCTAGTCGTCCCCCACCTCCGGAAACGAAAACTCCGGTTGAGAAAAGACCAGGAAACCTTCGACGCACAAGATTTTGTCCCTGAAAAAGCGGAGCATAAAATGGTAAACCGATCCCGGTACGGCGCGAGGCAATCCAGTGCAATTTCGCCCATGACCAGTCCCTTGTCGGTAGTAACGATCGCCGAACTGCGGAGGTGCACTTGATTGCTAGTGTGGCACAAGAGAAAAACGGGGGTAAAAAGGGGAGGGGTGCAACACGAGGACTTCCTAGGAGGTCACCCATCCTAGTACTACTCTCGCCCAAGCGCGCTTAACTGCGGAGTTCTGATGGGATCCGGTGCTTTAGTGCTGGTATGATCGCACCCGTCAGGTGATGCGCAGTCTCTGAATATATGCAGGTGGACTTCGACCAACGCACACGAGGACTTCCCAGTGGTCACCCACCTCCGAAAACGACAACTCCGGTTGAGAAAAGACCAGGAAACCTTCGACGGACAAGATTTTGTCCCTGAAAAAGCGGAGTATAATAGGGTAAACCGATCCCGGTACGGCGCGAGGCAATCCAGTGCAATTTTGCCCATGACCAGTCCCTTGTCGGTAGTAACGATCGCTTGACTGCGGAGGTGCGCTTGATTGCTAGTGTGGCACAAGAAAAAAACGGAGGTAAAAATGGTAGGGGTGCAACACGAGGACTTCCTAGGAGGTCACCCATCCTAGTACTACTCTCGCCCAAGCGCGCTTAACTGCAGAGTTCTGATGGGATCCGGTGCTTTAGTGCAGGTACGATCGCACCCGTCAGGTGATGCGCGGCCTCTAAATATAAGAAGGTGGACTTCGACCGATACACACGAGGACTTACCAGAGGTCCCCCACCTCCAGAAACGAAAACTCCGGTTGAGAAAAGACCAGGAAACCTTCGACGCACTAGATTTTGTCCCTGAAAAAGCGGAAAATAATAGGGTAAACCGATCCTGGTACGGCGCGAGGCAATCCGGTACATTTTCGCCCATGACCAGTCCCTTGTCGGTAGTAACGATCGCTGGACTGCGGAGGTACACTTGATTTCTAGCGTGGTACAAGAAAAAAACGGGGGTAAAAAAGGGAGGGGTGCAACACGAGGACTTCCTAGGAGGTCACCAATCCTAGTACTACTCTCGCCCAAGGGCTCCTAACTGCGGAGTTCTGATGGGATCCGGTGCTTTAGTGCTGGTATGATCGCACCCGTCAAGTGATGTGCGGTGTCTGAATATAAGCAGGTAGACTTCGACCGACGCACACGAGGGCTTCCCAGTGGTCCCCCACCTCCGGTAACGACAACTTCGGTTGAGAAAAGACCAGGAAACCTTCGACGCACTAGATTTTGTCCCTGAAAAAGCGGAGCATAATAGGGTAAACCGATCCCGCTACGGCGCGAGGCAATCCGGTACATTTTCGCCCATGACCAGTCCCTTGTCGGTAGTAACGATCGCTGGACTGCGGAGGTACGCTTGATTACTAGTGTGGCACAAGAAAAAAACGGGGGTAAAAAGGGGAGGGATGCAACACGAGGACTTCTTAGGAGGTCACTAATCCTAGTACTACTCTCGCCCAAGCACGCTTAACTGCGGAGTTTTGATGGGATCCGTTGCTTTTGTGCTGGTATGATTGCACCCGTCAGGTGATGCGCGGTCTCTGAATATAAGCAGGTGGACTTCGACCGACGCACACGAGGGCTTCCCAGTGGTCCCCCACCTCCGGTAACGACAACTTCGGTTTAGAAAAGACCAGGAAACCTTCGACGCACTAGATTTTGTCCCTGAAAAAGCGGAGGATAATAGGGTAAACCGATCCCGCTACGGCTCGAGGCAATCCGGTACATTTTCGCCCATGACCAGTCCCTTGTCGATAGTAACGATCGCTTGACTGCGGAGGTGCGCTTGATTGCTATTGTGGCACAAGAAAAAAATGGGTGTAAAAATGGGAGGGGTGCAACACGAGGACTTCCTAGGAGGTCACCTATCTTAGTACTACTCTCGCCCAAGCATGCTTAACTGCAGAGTTCTGATGGGATCCCGTGCTTTAGTGCTGGTATGATCGCACCCGTCAGGTGATGCGCAGTCTCTGAATATAAGCAGGTGGACTTCGACCGACGGACACGAGGACTTCCTAGTGGTCCCCCACCTCCGGAAACGAAAACTCTGGTTGAGAAAAGACCAGGAAACCTTCGACGCACAAGAGTTTGTCCCTGAAAAAGCGGAGCATAAAATGGTAAACCGATCCCAGTACGGCGCGAGGCAATCCAGTGCAATTTCGCCCATGACCAGTCCCTTGTCGGTAGTAACGATCGCCGAACTGCGGAGGTGCACTTGATTGCTAGTGTGGCACAAGAGAAAAACGGGGGTAAAAAGGGGAGGGGTGCAACACGAGGACTTCCTAGGAGGTCACCCATCCTAGTACTACTCTCGCCCAAGCGCGCTTAACTGCGGAGTTCTGATGGGATCCGGTGCTTTAGTGCTGGTATAATCGCACCCGTCAGGTGATGCGCAGTCTCTGAATATATGCAGGTGGACTTCGATCAACGCACACGAGGACTTCCCAGTGGTCCCCCACCTCCGAACACGACAACTCCGGTTGAGAAAAGACCAGGAAACCTTCGACGGACAAGATTTTGTCCCTGAAAAAGCGGAGTATAATAGGGTAAACCGATCCCGGTACGGCGCGAGGCAATCCAGTGCAATTTCGCCCATGACCAGTCCCTTGTCGGTAGTAACGATCGCTTGACTGCGGAGGTGCGCTTGATTGCTAGTTTGGCACAAGAAAAAAACGGGGGTAAAAATGGTAGGGGTGCAACACGAGGACTTCCTAGGAGGTCACCCATCCTAGTACTACTCTCGCCCAAGCGCGCTTAACTGCAGAGTTCTGATGGGATCCGGTGCTTCAGTGCAGTTATGATCGCACCCGTCAGGTGATGCGCGGCCTCTAAATATAAGAAGGTGGACTTCGACCGATACACACGAGGACTTACCAGAGGTCCCCCACCTCCAGAAACGAAAACTCCGGTTGAGAAAAGACCAGGAAACCTTCGACGCACTAGATTTTGTCCCTGAAAAAGCAGAAAATAATAGGGTAAACCGATCCTGGTACGGCGCGAGGCAATCCGGTACATTTTCGCCCATGACCAGTCCCTTGTCGGTAGTAACGATCGCTTGACTGCGGAGGTACGCTTGATTTCTAGCGTGGCACAAGAAAAAAACGGGGGTAAAAAAGGGAGGGGTGCAACACGAGGACTTCCTAGGAGGTCACCAATCCTAGTACTACTCTCGCCCAAGCGCTCCTAACTGCGGAGTTCTGATGGGATCCGGTGCTTTAGTGCTGGTATGATCGCACCCGTCAAGTGATGCGCGGTGTCTGAATATAAGCAGGTAGACTTCGACCGACGCACACGAGGGCTTCCCAGTGGTCCCCCACCTCCGGTAACGACAACTTCGGATGAGAAAAGACCAGGAAACCTTCGATGCACTAGATTTTGTCCTTGAAAAAGCGGAGCATAATAGGGTAAACCGATCCCGCTACGGCGCGAGGCAATCCGGTACATTTTCGCCCATGACCAGTCCCTTGTCGGTAGTAACGATCGCTGGACTGCGGAGGTACACTTGATTGCTAGTGTGGCACAAGAAAAAAACGGGGGTAAAAAGGGGAGGGATGCAACACGAGGACTTCTTAGGAGGTCACTAATCCTAGTACTACTCTCGCCCAAGCACGCTTAACTGCGGAGTTTTGATGGGATCCGGTGCTTTTGTGCTGGTATGATTGCACCCGTGAGGTGATGCGCGGTCTCTGAATATAAGCAGGTGGACTTCGACCGACGCACACGAGGGCTTCCCAGTCGTCCCCCACCTCCGGTAACGACAACTTCGGTTTAGAAAAGACCAGGAAACCTTCGACGCACTAGATTTTGTCCCTGAAAAAGCGGAGGATAATAGGGTAAACCGATCCCGCTACGGCTTGAGGCAATCCGGTACATTTTCGCCCATGACCAGTCCCTTGTCGATAGTAACGATCGCTTGACTGCGGAGGTGCGCTTGATTGCTAGTGTGGCACAAGAAAAAAATGGGGGTAAAAATGGGAGGGGTGCAACACGAGGACTTCCTAGGAGGTCACCTATCTTAGTACTACTCTCGCCCAAGCACGCTTAACTGCAGAGTTCTGATGGGATCCCGTGCTTTAGTGCTGGTATGATCGCACCCGTCAGGTGATGCGCAGTCTCTGAATATAAGCAGGTGGACTTCGACCGACGGACACGAGGACTTCCTTGTGGTCCCCCACCTCCGAAAACGAAAACTCTGGTTGAGAAAAGACCAGGAAACCTTCGACGGACAAGATTTTGTCCCTGAAAAAGCGGAGCATAATAGGGTAAACCGATCCCGGTACGGGGCGAGGCAATCCAGTGCAATTTCGCCCATGACCAGTCCCTTGTCGGTAGTAACGATCGCTTGACTGCGGAGGTGCGCTTGATTGCTAGTGTGGCACAAGAAAAAAACGGGGGTAAAAATGGGAGGGGTGCAACACGAGGACTTCCTAAGAGGTCACCCATCCTAGTACTACTCTAGCCCAAGCGCGCTTAACTGCAGAGTTCTGATGGGATCCGGTGCTTTAGTGCAGGTATGATCGCACCAGTCAGGTGATGCGCGGCCTCTAAATATAAGAAGGTGGACTTCGACCGATACACACGAGGACTTACCAGAGGTCCCCCACCTCCGGAAACGAAAACTCCGGTTGAGAAAAGACCAGGAAACCTTCGACGCACAAGATTTTGTCCCTGAAAAAGTGGAGCATAATAGGGTAAACCGATCCCGGTACGGCGCGAGGCAATCCAGTGCAATTTCACCCATGACCAGTCCCTTGTCGGTAGTAACGATCGCCGAACTGCGGAGGTGCACTTGATTGCTAGTGTGGCACAAGAGAAAAACGGGGGTAAAAAGGGGAGGGGTGCAACACGAGGACTTCCTAGGAGGTCACCCATCCTAGTACTACTCTCGCCCAAGGGCGCTTAACTGCGGAGTTCTGATGGGATCCGGTGCTTTAGTGCTGGTATGATCGCACCCGTCAGGTGATGCGCAGTCTCTGAATATATGCAGGTGGACTTCGACCAACGCACACGAGGACTTCCCAGTGGTCACCCACCTCCGAAAACGACAACTCCGGTTGAGAAAAGACCAGGAAACCTTCGACGGACAAGATTTTGTCCCTGAAAAAGCGGAGTATAATAGGGTAAACCGATCCCGGTACGGCGCGAGGCAATCCAGTGCAATTTTGCCCATGACCAGTCCCTTGTCGGTAGTAACGATCGCTTGACTGCGGAGGTGTGCTTGATTGCTAGTGTGGCACAAGAAAAAAACGGAGGTAAAAATGGTAGGGGTGCAACACGAGGACTTCCTAGGAGGTCACCCATCCTAGTACTACTCTCGCCCAAGCGCGCTTAACTGCAGAGTTCTGATGGGATCCGGTGCTTTAGTGCAGGTATGATCGCACCCGTCAGGTGATGTGCGGCCTCTAAATATAAGAAGGTGGACTTCGACCGATACACACGAGGACTTACCAGAGGTCCCCCACCTCCAGAAACGAAAACTCCGGTTGAGAAAAGACCAGGAAACCTTCGACGCACTAGATTTTGTCCCTGAAAAAGCGGAAAATAATAGGGTAAACCGATCCTGGTACGGCGCGAGGCAATCCGGTACATTTTCGCCCATGACCAGTCCCTTGTCGATAGTAACGATCGCTTGACTGCGGAGGTGCGCTTGATTGCTAGTGTGGCACAAGAAAAAAATAGGGGTAAAAATGGGAGGGGTGCAACACGAGGACTTCCTAGGAGGTCACTAATCCTAGTACTAATCTCGCCCAAGCACGCTTAACTGCGGAGTTCTGATGGGATCCGGTGCTTTTGTGCTGGTATGATTGCACCCGTCAGGTGATGCGCGGTGTTTGAATATAAGCAGGTGGACTTCGACCGACGGACACGATCCCGGTACGGCGCGAGGCAATCCAGTGCAATTTCGCCCATGACCAGTCCCTTGTCGGTAGTAACGATCGCTTGACTGCGGAGGTGCGCTTGATTGCTAGTGTGGCACAAGAAAAAAACGGGGGTAAAAATGGGAGGGGTGCAACACGAGGACTTCCTAAGAGGTCACCCATCCTAGTACTACTCTCGCCCAAGCGCACTTAACTGCAGAGTTCTGATGGGATCCGGTGCTTTAGTGCAGGTATGATCGCACCCGTCAGGTGATGCACGGCCTCTAAATATAAGAAGGTGGACTTCGACCGACACACACGAGGACTTACCAGAGGTCCCCCACCTCCGAAAACGAAAACTCCGGTTGAGAAAAAGCCAGGAAACCTTCGACTCACTAGATTTTGTCCCTGAAAAAGCGGAGCATAATAGGGTAAACCGATCCCGCTACGGCGCGAGGCAATCCGGTACATTTTCGCCCATGACCAGTCCCTTGTCGGTAGTAACGATCGCTGGACTGCGGAGGTACGCTTGATTGCTAGTGTGGCACAAGAAAAAAACGGGGGTAAAAATGGGAGGGGTGCAACACGAGGACTTCCTAGGAGGTCACTAATCCTAGTACTAATCTCGCCCAAGCACGCTTAACTGGGGAGTTCTGATGGGATCCGGTGCTTTTGTGCTGGTATGATTGCACCCGTCAGGTGATGCGCGGTCTTTGAATATAAGCAGGTGGACTTCGACCGACGGACACGATCCCGGTACGGCGCGAGGCAATCCAGTGCAATTTCGCCCATGACCAGTCCCTTGTCGGTAGTAACGATCGCTTGACTGCGGAGGTGCGCTTTCTTGCTAGTGTGGCACAAGAAAAAAACGGGGGTAAAAATGGGAGGGGTGCAACACGAGGACTTCCTAAGAGGTCACCCATCCTAGTACTACTCTCGCCCAAGCGCGCTTAACTGCAGAGTTCTGATGGGATCCGGTGCTTTAGTGCAGGTATGATCGCACCCGTCAGGTGATGCGCGGCCTCTAAATATAAGAAGGTGGACTTCGACCGATACACACGAGGACTTACCAGAGGTCCCCCACCTCCGGAAACGAAAACTCCGGTTGAGAAAAGACCAGGAAACCTTCGACGCACAAGATTTTGTCCCTGAAAAAGTGGAGCATAATAGGGTAAACCGATCCCGGTACGGCGCGAGGCAATCCAGTGCAATTTCGCCCATGACCAGTCCCTTGTCGGTAGTAACGATCGCCGAACTGCGGAGGTGCACTTGATTGCTAGTGTGGCACAAGAGAAAAACGGGGGTAAAAAGGAGAGGGGTGCAACACGAGGACTTCCTAGGAGGTCACCCATCCTAGTACTACTCTCGCCCAAGCGCGCTTAACTGCGGAGTTCTGATGGGATCCGGTGCTTTAGTGCTGGTATGATCGCACCCGTCAGGTGATGCGCAGTCTCTGAATATATGCAGGTGGACTTCGACCAACGCACACGAGGACTTCCCAGTGGTCACCCACCTCCGAAAACGACAACTCCGGTTGAGAAAAGACCAGGAAACCTTCGACGGACAAGATTTTGTCCCTGAAAAAGCGGAGTATAATAGGGTAAACCGATCCCGGTACGGCGCGAGGCAATCCAGTGCAATTTTGCCCATGACCAGTCCCTTGTCGGTAGTAACGATCGCTTGACTGCGGAGGTGTGCTTGATTGCTAGTGTGGCACAAGAAAAAAACGGAGGTAAAAATGGTAGGGGTGCAACACGAGGACTTCCTAGGAGGTCACCCATCCTAGTACTACTCTCGCCCAAGCGCGCTTAACTGCAGAGTTCTGATGGGATCCGGTGCTTTAGTACAGGTATGATCGCACCCGTCAGGTGATGTGCGGCCTCTAAATATAAGAAGGTGGACTTCGACCGATACACACGAGGACTTACCAGAGGTCCCCCACCTCCAGAAACGAAAACTCCGGTTGAGAAAAGACCAGAAAACCTTCGACGCACTAGATTTTGTCCCTGAAAAAGCGGAAAATAATAGGGTAAACCGATCCTGGTACGGCGCGAGGCAATCTGGTACATTTTCGCCCATGACCAGTCCCTTGTCGATAGTAACGATCGCTTGACTGCAGAGGTGCGCTTGATTGCTAGTGTGGCACAAGAAAAAAATAGGGGTAAAAATGGGAGGGGTGCAACACGAGGACTTCCTAGGAGGTCACTAATCCTAGTACTAATCTCGCCCAAGCACGCTTAACTGCGGAGTTCTGATAGGATCCGGTGCTTTTGTGCTGGTATGATTGCACCCGTCAGGTGATGCGCGGTCTTTGAATATAAGCAAGTGGACTTCGACCGACGGACACGATCCCGGTACGGCGCGAGGCAATCCAGTGCAATTTCGCCCATGACCAGTCCCTTGTCGGTAGTAACGATCGCTTGACTGCGGAGGTGCGCTTGATTGCTAGTGTGGCACAAGAAAAAAACGGGGGTAAAAATGGGAGGGGTGCAACACGAGGACTTCCTAAGAGGTCACCCATCCTAGTACTACTCTCGCCCAAGCGCGCTTAACTGCAGAGTTCTGATGGGATCCGGTGCTTTAGTGCAGGTATGATCGCACCCGTCAGGTGATGCGCGGCCTCTAAATATAAGAAGGTGGACTTCGACCGACACACACGAGGACTTACCAGAGGTCCCCCACCTCAGAAAACGAAAACTCCGGTTGAGAAAAAGCCAGGAAACCTTCGACTCACTAGATTTTGTCCCTGAAAAAGCGGAGCATAATAGGGTAAACCGATCTCGCTACGGCGCGAGGCAATCCGGTACATTTTCGCCCATGACCAGTCCCTTGTCGGTAGTAACGATCGCTAGACTGCGGAGGTACGCTTGATTGCTAAAGTGGCTCAAGAAAAAAACGGGGGTAAAAAGGGGAGGGTTACAACATGAGGACTTCCCAGGAGGTCACCCATCCTTGTACTACTCTCGCCCAAGCACGCTTATGTGCGGAGTTCTGACGGGATCCGATGCTTTAGTGCTGGTATGATCGCACCCGTCAGGTGATGGTGGTCTCTGAATATAAGCAGGTGGACTTCGACCGATGCACACGAGGACTTCCCAGTGGTCCCCCACCTCCGAAAATGATAACTCCGGTTGAGAAGAGACCAGGAAACCTTCGACTCACTAGATTTTGTCCCTGAAAAAGCGGAGCATAATAGGGTAAACCGATCCCGTTACGGCGCGAGGCAATCCGGTACATTTTCGCCTATGACCAGTCCCTTGTCGGTAGTAACGATCGCTGGACTGCGGAGGTACGCTTGATTGCTAGTGTGGCACAAGAAAAAAACGGGGGTAAAAAGGGGAGGGATGCAACACGAGGACTTCTTAGGAGGTCACTAATCCTAGTACTACTCTCGCCCAAGCACGCTTAACTGTGGAGTTTTGATGGGATCCGGTGCTTTTGTGCTGGTATGATTGCACCCGTCAGGTGATGCGCGGTCTCTGAATATAAGCAGGTGGACTTCGACCGACGCACACGAGGGCTTCCCAGTGGTCCCCCACCTCCGGTAACGACAACTTCGGTTTAGAAAAGACCAGGAAACCTTCGACGCACTAGATTTTGTCCCTGAAAAAGCGGAGGATAATAGGGTAAACCGATCCCGCTACGGCGCGAGGCAATCCGGTACATTTTCGCCCATGACCAGTCCCTTGTCGATAGTAACGATCGCTTGACTGCGGAGGTGCGCTTGATTGCTAGTGTGGCACAAGAAAAAAATAGGGGTAAAAATGGGAGGGGTGCAACACGAGGACTTCCTAGGAGGTCACTAATCCTAGTACTAATCTCGCCCAAGCACGCTTAACTGCGGAGTTCTGATGGGATCCGGTGCTTTTGTGCTGGTATGATTGCACCCGTCAGGTGATGCGCGGTCTTTGAATATAAGCAGGTGGACTTCGACCGACGGACACGAGGGCTTCCCAGTGGTCCCCCACCTTCGGTAACGACAACTTCGGTTGAGAAAAGACCGAGAAACCTTTGACGCACTAGATTTTGTCCCTAAAAAAGCGGAGGATAATAGGGTAAACCGATCCGGCTACGGCGCGAGGCAATCCAGTACATTTTCGCCCATGACCATTCCCTTGTCGGTAGTAACGACCGCTTGACTGCGGAGGTGTGCTTGATTGCTAGTGTGGCACAAGAAAAAAACGAGGGTAAAAATTGGAGGGGTGCAACACGAGGACTTCCTAGGAGGTCACCCATCCTAGTACTACTCTCGCCCAAGCGCGCCTAACTGCGGAGTTCTGATGGGATCCGGTGCTTTAGTGCTGGTATGATCGCACCCGTCAAGTGATGCGCGGTCTCTGAATATAAGCAGGTGGACTTCGACCGACGCACACGAGGACTTCCCAGTGGTCCCCCACCTCCGGTAACGACAACTTCGGTTGAGAAAAGACCAGGAAACCTTCGACGCACTAGATTTTGTCCCTGAAAAATCGGAGCATAATAGGGTAAACCGATCCCGCTACGGCGCGAGGCAATCCGGTACATTTTCGCCCATGACCAGTCCCTTGTCGGTAGTAACGATCGCTGGACTGCGGAGGTACGCTTGATTGCTAGTGTGGCACAAGAAAAAAACGGGGGTAAAAAGGGGAGGGGTGCAACACGAGGACTTCTTAGGAGGTCACTAATCCTAGTACTACTCTCGCCCAAGCACACTTAACTGCGGAGTTGTGATGGGATCCGGTGCTTTTGTGCTGGTATGATTGCACCCGTCAGGTGATGCGCGGTCTCTGAATATAAGCAGGTGGACTTCGACCGACGCACACGAGGGCTTCCCAGTGGTCCCCCACCTCCGGTAACGACAACTTCGGTTGAGGAAAGACCAGGAAACCTTCGACGTACTAGATTTTGTCCCTGAAAAAGCAGAGCATAATAGGGTAAACCGATCCCGCTACGGCGCGAGGCAATCCGGTACATTTTCGCCCATGACCAGTCCCTTGTCGATAGTAGCGATCGCTTGACTGCAGAGGTGCGCTTGATTGCTAGTGTGGCACAAGAAAAAAACGGGGGTAAAAATGGGAGGAGTGCAACACGAGGACTTCCTAGGAGGTCACCTATCTTAGTACTACTCTCGCCCAAGCACGCTTAACTGCGGAGTTCTGATGGGATCCGGTGCTTTAGTGCTGGTATGATCGCACCCGTCAGGTGATGCGCAGTCTCTGAATATAAGCAGGTGGACTTCGACCGACGCACACGAGGACATCCTAGTGGTCCCCCACCTCCGGAAACGAAAACTCCGGTTGAGAAAAGACCAGGAAACCTTCGACGCACAAGATTTTGTCCCTGAAAAAGCGGGGCATAATAGGGTAAACCGATCCCGGTACAGCGCGAGCCAATCTAGTGCAATTTCGCCCATGACCAGTCTCTTATCGGTAGTAACGATCGCTTGACTGCGGAGGTCCGCTTGATTGCTAGTGTGGCACAAGAAAAAAACGGGGGTAAAAATGGGAGGGGTGCAACACGAGGACTTCCTAGGAGGTCACCCATCCTAGTACTACTCTCGCCCAAGTGCGCTTAACTGCGGAGTTCTGATGGGATCCGGTGCTTTAGTGCAGGTATGATCGCACCCGTCAGGTGATGCGCGGCCTCTAAATATAAGAAGGTGGACTTCGTCCGACACACAGGAGGACTTACCAGAGGTCCCCCACCTCCGGAAACGAAAACTCCGGTTGAAAAAAGACCAGGAAACCTTCGACTCACTAGATTTTGTCCCTGAAAAAGCGGAGCATAATTGGGTAAACCGATCTCGCTACGGCGCGAGGCAATCCGGTACATTTTCGCCCATGACCAGTCCCTTGTCGGTAGTAACGATCGCTGGACTGCGGAGGTACGCTTGATTGCTAAAGTGGCTCAAGAAAAAAACGGGGGTAAAAAGGGGAGGGGTACAACATGAGGACTTCCCAGGAGGTCACCCATCCTTGTACTACTCTCGCCCAAGCACGCTTATGTGCGGAGTTCTGACGGGATCCGGTGCTTTAGTGCTGGTATGATCGCACCCGTCAGGTGATGGTGGTCTCTGAATATAAGCAGGTGGACTTCGACCGATGCACACGAGGACTTCCCAGTAGTCCCCCACCTCCGAAAATGATAACTCCGGTTGAGAAGAGACCAGGAAACCTTCGACTCACTAGATTTTGTCCCTGAAAAAGCGGAGCATAATAGGGTAAACCGATCCCGCTACGGCGCGAGGAAATCCGGTACATTTTCGCCCATGACCAATCCCTTGTCGGTAGTAACGATCGCTAGACTGCGGAGGTGCACTTGATTGCTAAAGTGGCTCAAGAAAAAAACGGGGGTAAAAAGGGGAGGGGTACAACACGAGGACTTCTTAGGAGGTCACTAATCCTAGTACTAATCTCGCCCAAGCACGCTTAACTGCGGAGTTCTGATGGGATCCGGTGCTTTTGTGCTGGTATGATTGCACCCGTCAGGTGATGCGCAGTCTCTGAATATAAGCAGGTGGACTTCGACCGACGCACACGAGGGCTTCCCAGTGGTCCCCCACCTCCGGTAACGACAACTTCGGTTGAGAAAAGACCAAGAAACCTTTGACGCACTAGATTTTGTCCCTAAAAAAGCGGAGGATAATAGGGTAAACCGATCCCGCTACGGCGCGAGGCAATCCAGTACATTTTCGCCCAAGACCATTCCCTTGTCGGTAGTAACGATAGCTTGACTGCGGAGGTGTGCTTGATTGCTAGTGTGGCACAAGAAAAAAAATCGGGTAAAAATTGGAGGGGTTCAACACGAGGACTTCTTAGGAGGTCACCCATCCTAGTACTACTCTCGCCCAAGCGCGCTTAACTGCGGAGTTCTGATGGGATCCGGTGCTTTAGTGCTGGTATGATCGCACCCGTCAGGTGATGCGCGGCCTCTGAATATAAGAAGGTGGACTTCGGCCGACGCACACGAGGACTTACCAGAGGTCCCCCACCTCCAGAAACGAAAACTCCGGTTGAGAAAAGACCAGGAAACCTTCGACGCGCTAGATTTTGTCCCTGAAAAAGCGGAAAATAATAGGGTAAACCGATCCCGGTACGGCGCGAGGCAATCCGGTACATTTTCGCCCATAACCAGTCCCTTGTCGGTAGTAACGATCGCTGGACTGCGGAGGTACGCTTGATTTCTAGCGTGGCACAAGAAAAAAACGGGGGTAAAAAAGGGAGGGGTGCAACACGAGGACTTCCTAGGAGGTCACCAATCCTAGTACTACTCTCGCCCAAGCGCGCCTAACTGCGGAGTTCTGATGGGATCCGGTGCTTTAGTGCTGGTATGATCGCACCCGTCAAGTGATGCGCGGTCTCTGAATATAAGCAGGTGGACTTCGACCGACGCACACGAGGACTTCCCAGTGGTCCCCCACCTCCGGTAAAGACAACTTCGGTTGAGAAAAGACCAGGAAACCTTCGACGCACTAGATTTTGTCCCTGAAAAATCAGAGCATAATAGGGTAAACCGATCCCGCTACGGCGCGAGGCAATCCGGTACATTTTCGCCCATGACCAGTCCCTTGTCGGTAGTAACGATCGCTGGACTGCGGAGGTACGCTTGATTGCTAGTGTGGCACAAGAAAAAAACGGGGGTAAAAAGGGGAGGGGTGCAACACGAGGACTTCTTAGGAGGTCACTAATCCTAGTACTACTCTCGCCCAAGCACGCTTAACTGCGGAGTTGTGATGGGATCCGGTGCTTTTGTGCTGGTATGATTGCACCCGTCAGGTGATGCGCGGTCTCTGAATATAAGCAGGTGGACTTCGACCGACGCACACGAGGGCTTCCCAGTGGTCCCCCACCTCCGGTAAAGACAACTTCGGTTGAGGAAAGACCAGGAAACCTTCGACGTACTAGATTTTGTCCCTGAAAAAGCAGAGCATAATAGGGTAAACCGATCCCGCTACGGCGCGAGGCAATCCGGTACATTTTCGCCCATGACCAGTCCCTTGTTGATAGTAGCGATCGCTTGACTGCAGAGGTGCGCTTGATTGCTAGTGTGGCACAAGAAAAAAACGGGGGTAAAAATTGGAGAAGTGCAACACGAGGACTTCCTAGGAGGTCACCTATCTTAGTACTACTCTCGCCCAAGCACGCTTAACTGCGGAGTTCTGATGGGATCCGGTGCTTTAGTGCTGGTATGATCGCACCCGTCAGGTGATGCGCAGTCTCTGAATATAAGCAGGTGGACTTCGACCGACGCACACGAGGACTTCCTAGTGGTCCCCCACCTCCGGAAACGAAAACTCCGGTTGAGAAAAGACCAGGAAACCTTCGACGCACAAGATTTTGTCCCTGAAAAAGCGTGGCATAATAGGGTAAACCGATCCCGGTACGGCGCGAGGCAATCCAGTGCAATTTCGCCCATGACCAGTCCCTTGTCGGTAGTAACGATCGCTTGACTGCGGAGGCGCGCTTGATTGCTAGTGTGGCACAAGAAAAAAACGGGGGTAAAAATGGGAGGGGTGCAACACGAGGACTTCCTAGGAGGTCACCCATCCTAGTACTACTCTCGCCCAAGCGCGCTTAACTGCGGAGTTCTGATGGGATCCGGTGCTTTAGTGCAGGTATGATCGCACCCGTCAGGTGATGCGCGGCCTCTAAATATAAGAAGGTGGACTTCGACGGACACACACGAGGACTTACCAGAGGTCCCCCACCTCCGGAAACGAAAACTCCGGTTGAGAAAAGACCAGGAAACCTTCGACTCACTAGATTTTGTCCCTGAAAAAGCGGAGCATAATAGGGTAAACCGATCTCGCTACGACGCGAGGCAATCCGGTACATTTTCGCCCATGACCAGTCCCTTGTCGGTAGTAACGATCGCTAGACTTCGGAGGTACGCTTGATTGCTAAAGTGGCTCAAGAAAAAAACGGGGGTAAAAAGGGGAGGGGTACAACATGAGGACTTCCCAGGAGGTCACCCATCCTTGTACTACTCTCGCCCAAGCACGCTTATGTGCGGAGTTCTGACGGGATCCGGTGCTTTAGTGCTGGTATGATCGCACCCGTCAGGTGATGGTGGTCTCTGAATATAAGCAGGTGGACTTCGACCGATGCACACGAGGACTTCCCAATGGTCCCCCACCTCCGAAAATGATAACTCCGGTTGAGAAGAGACTAGGAAACCTTCGACTCACTAGATTTTGTCCCTGAAAAAGCAGAGCATAATAGGGTAAACCGATCCTGCTACGGCGCGAGGCAATCCGATACATTTTCGCCCATGACCAATCCCTTGTCGGTAGTAACGATCGCTAGACTGCGGAGGTGCGCTTGATTGCTAAAGTGGCTCAAGAAAAAAACGGGGGTAAAAAGGGGAGGGGTACAACACGAGGACTTCTTAGGAGGTCACTAATCCTAGTACTAATCTCGCCCAAGAACGCTTAACTGCGGAGTTCTGATGGGATCCGGTGCTTTTGTGCAGGTATGATTGCACCCGTCAGGTGATGCGCGGTCTCTGAATATAAGCAGGTGGACTTCGACCGACGCACACGAGGGCTTCCCAGTGGTCCCCCACCTCCGGTAACGACAACTTCGGTTGAGAAAAGACCAAGAAACCTTTGACGCACTAGATTTTGTCCCTAAAAAAGCGGAGGATAATAGGGTAAACTGATCCCGCTACGGCGCGAGGCAATCCGGTACATTTTCGCCCATGACCAGTCCCTTGTCGGTTGTAACGATCGCTGGACTGCGGAGGTACGCTTGATTTCTAGCGTGGCACAAGAAAAAAACGGGGGTAAAAAAGGGAGGGGTGCAACACGAGGACTTCCTAGGAGGTCACCAATCCTAGTACTACTCTCGCCCAAGCGCGCCTAACTACGGAGTTCTGATGGGATCCGGTGCTTTAGTGCTGGTATGATCGCACCCGTCAAGTGATGCGCGGTCTCTGAATATAAGCAGGTGGACTTCGACCGACGCACACGAGGACTTCCTAGTGGTCCCCCACCTCCGGAAACAAAAACTACGGTTGAGAAAAGGCCAGGAAACCTTCGACGCACAAGATTTTGTCCATGAAAAAGCGGGGCATAATAGGGTAAACCGATCCCGGTACGGCGCGAGACAATCCAGTGCAATTTCGCCCATGACCAGTCCCTTGTCGGTAGTAACAATCGCCGAACTGCGGAGGTGCACTTGATTGCTAGTGTGGCACAAGAGAAAAACGGGGGTAAAAAGGGGAGGGGTGCAACACGAGGACTTCCTAGGAGGTCACCCTTCCTAGTACTACTCTCGCCCAAGCGCGCTTAACTGCGGAGTTCTGATGGGATCCGGTGCTTTAGTGCTGGTATGATCGCACCCGTCAGGTGATGCGCGGCCTCTAAATATAAGAAGGTGGACTTCGACCGACACACACGAGGACTTACCAGAGGTCCCCCACCTCCGGAAACGAAAACTCCGGTTGAGAAAAGACCAGGAAACCTCGACTCACTAGATTTTGTCCCTGAAAAAGCGGAGCATAATAGGGTAAACCGATCTCGCTACGGCGCGAGGCAATCTGGTACATTTTCGCCCATGACCAGTCCCTTGTCGGTAGTAACGATCGCTAGACTGCGGAGGTACACTTGATTGCTAAAGTGGCTCAAGAAAAAAACGGGGGTAAAAAGGGGAGGGGTGCAACACGAGGACTTCCTAGGAGGTCACCCATCCTGGTACTACTCTCGCCCAAGCACGCTTATGTGCGGAGTTCTGACGGGATCCGGTGCTTTAGTGCTGGTATGATCGCACCCGTCAGGTGATGGTGGTCTCTGAATATAAGCAGGTGGACTTCGACCGATGCACACGAGGACTTCCCAGTGGTCCCCCACCTCCGAAAATGATAACTCCGGTTGAGAAGAGACCAGGAAACCTTCGACTCACTAGATTTTGTCCCTGAAAAAGCGGAGCATAATAGGGTAAACAGATCCTGCTACGGCGCGAGGTAATCCGGTACATTTTCGCCCATGACCAATCCCTTGTCGGTAGTAACGATCGCTAGACTGCGGAGGTGCGCTTGATTGCTAAAGTGGCTCAAGAAAAAAACGGGGGTAAAAAGGGGAGGGGTACAACACGAGGACTTCCTAGGAGGTCACTAATCCTAGTACTAATCTCGCCCAAGCACGCTTAACTGCGGAGTTCAGATGGGATCCGGTGCTTTTGTGCTGGTATGATTGCACCCGTCAGGTGATGCGCGGTCTCTGAATATAAGCAGGTGGACTTCGACCGACGCACACGAGGGCTTCCCAGTGGTCCCCCACCTCCGGTAACGACAACTTCGGTTGAGAAAAGACCAGGAAACCTTCGACGCACTAGATTTTGTCCCTGAAAAATCGGAGCATAATAGGGTAAACCGATCCCGCTACGGCGCGAGGCAATCCTGTACATTTTCGCCCATGACCAGTCCCTTGTCGGTAGTAACGATCGCTGGACTGCGGAGGTACGCTTTATTGCTAGTGTGGCACAAGAAAAAAACGGGGGTAAAAAGGGGAGGGGTGCAACACGAGGACTTCTTAGGAGGTCACTAATCCTAGTACTACTCTCGCCCAAGCACGCTTAACTGCAGAGTTCTGATGGGATCCGGTGCTTTTGTGCTGGTATGATTGCACCCGTCAGGTGATGCGCGGTTTCTGAATATAAGCAGGTGGACTTCGACCGACGCACACGAGGGCTTCCCAGTGGTCTCCCACCTCCGGTAACGACAACTTCGGTTGAGAAAAGACCAGGAAACCTTCGACGCACTAGATTTTGTCCCTGAAAATGCGGAGCATAATAGGGTAAACCGATCCCGCTACGGCGCGAGGCAATCCGGTACATTTTCGCCCATGACCAGTCCCTTGTCGATAGTAGCGATCGCTTGACTGCAGAGGTGCGCTTGATTGCTAGTGTGGCACAAGAAAAAAACGGGGGTAAAAATGGGAGGAGTGCAACACGAGGACTTCCTAGGAGGTCACCTATCTTAGTACTACTCTCGCCCAAGCACGCTTAACTGCGGAGTTCTGATGGGATCCGGTGCTTTAGTGCTGGTATGATCGCACCCGTCAGGTGATGCGCAGTCTCTGAATATAAGCAGGTGGACTTCGACCGACGCACACGAGGACTTCCTAGTGGTCCCCCACCTTCGGAAACGAAAACTCCGGTTGAGAAAAGACCAGGAAACCTTCGACGCACAAGATTTTGTCCCTGAAAAAGCGGGGCATAATAGGGTAAACCGATCCCGGTACGGCGCGAGACAATCCAGTGCAATTTCGCCCATGACCAGGCCCTTGTCGGTAGTAACAATCGCCGAACTGCGGAGGTGCACTTGATTGCTAGTGTGGCACAAGAGAAAAACGGGGGTAAAAAGGGGAGGGGTGCAACACGAGGACTTCCTAGGAGGTCACCCATCCTAGTACTACTCTCGCCCAAGCGCGCTTAACTGCGGAGTTCTGATGGGATCCGGTGCTTTAGTGCTGGTATGATCGCACCCGTCAGGTGATGCGCGGCCTCTAAATATAAGAAGGTGGACTTCGACCGACACACACGAGGACTTACCAGAGGTCCCCCACCTCCGGAAACGAAAACTCCGGTTGAGAAAAGACCAGGAAACCTTCGACTTACTAGATTTTGTCCCTGAAAAAGCGGAGCATAATAGGGTAAACCGATCTCGCTACGGCGCGAGGCAATCCGGTACATTTTCGCCCATGACCAGTCCCTTGTCGGTAGTAACGATCGCTAGACTACGGAGGTACACTTGATTGCTAAAGTGGCTCAAGAAAAAAACGGGGGTAAAAAGGGGAGAGGTACAACACGAGGACTTACCAGGAGGTCACCCATCCTTGTACTACTCTCACCCAAGCACGCTTATGTGCGGAGTTCTGATGGGATCCAGTGCTTTAGTGCTGGTATGATCGCACCCGTCAGGTGATGGTGGTCTCTGAATATAAGCAGGTGGACTTCGACCGACGCACACGAGGACTTCCCAGGGTCCCCCACCTCCGAAAATGATAACTCCGGTTGAGAAAAGACCAGGAAACCTTCGACTCACTAGATTTTGTCCCTGAAAAAGCGGAGCATAATAGGGTAAACCGATCCCGCTACGGCGCGAGGCAATCCAGTACATTTTCGCCCATGACCAGTCCCTCGTCGGTAGTAACGATCGCTAGACTGCGGAGGTGCGCTTGATTGCTAAAGTGGCTCAAGAAAAAAACGGGGGTAAAAAGGGGAGGGGTACAACACGAGGACTTCCCAGGAGGTCACCCATCCTTGTACTACTCTCACCCAAGCACGCTTATGTGCGGAGTTCTGATGGGATCCAGTGCTTTAGTGCTGGTATGATCGCACCCGTCAGGTGATGGTGGTCTCTGAATATAAGCAGGTGGACTTCGACCGACGCACACGAGGACTTCCCAGTGGTCCCCCACCTCCGAAAACGATAACTCCGGTTGAGAAAAGACCAGGAAACCTTCGACTCACTAGATTTTGTCCCTGAAAAAGCGGAGCATAATAGGGTAAACCGATCCCGCTACGGCGCGAGGCGATCCGGTACATTTTCGCCCATGACCAGTCCCTTGTCGGTAGTAACGATCGCTAGACTACGGAGGTGCGCTTGATTGCTAAAGTGGCTCAAGAAAAAAACTGGGGTAAAAAGGGGAGGGGTACAACATGAGGACTTCCCAGGAGGTCACCCATCCTAGTACTACTCTCGCCCAAGCACGCTTAACTACGGAGTTCTGGTGGGATCTGGTGCTTTAGTGCTGGAATGATCGCACCCGTCAGGTGATGCGTGGTCTCCGAATATAAGCAGGTGGACTTCGACCGACGCACCCGAGGACTTCCCAGTGGTCTCCCACCTCCGAAAACGATAACTCCGGTTGAGAAAAGACCGGGAAACCTTCGACGCAGTAGATTTTGTCCCTGAAAAAGCGGAGCATAATAGGGGAAACCGATCCCGCTATGGCGCGAGGCAATCCGGTACATTTTCGCCCATGACCAGTCCCATGTCGGTAGTAACGATCGCTAGACTGCGGAGGTGCGCTTGATTGCTAAAGTGGCTCAAGAAAAAAACGGGGGTAAAAAGGGGAGGGGTGCAACACGAGGACTTCCTAGGAGGTCACCCATCCTAGTACTACTCTCGCCCAAGCGCGCTTAACTGCGGACTTCTGATGGGATCCGGTGCTTTAGTGCTGGTATGATCGCACCCGTCAGGTGATGCGCGGCCTCTAAATATAAGAAGGTGGACTTCGACCGACAAACACGAGGACTTACCAGAGGTCCCCCACCTCCGGAAACGAAAACTCCGGTTGAGAAAAGACCAGGAAACCTTCGACTCACTAGATTTTGTCCCTGAAAAATCGGAGCATAATAGGGTAAACCGATCTCGCTACGGCGCGAGGCAATCCGGTACATTTTCGCCCATGACCAGTCCCTTGTCGGTAGTAACGATCGCTAGACTACGGAGGTACACTTGATTGCTAAAGTGGCTCAAGAAAAAAACGGGGGTAAAAAGGGGAGGGGTACAACACGAGGACTTACCAGGAGGTCACCCATCCTTGTACTACTCTCGCCCAAGCACGCTTATGTGCGGAGTTCTGACGGGATCCGGTGCTTTAGTGCTGGTATGATCGCACCCGTCAGGTGATGGTGGTCTCTGAATATAAGCAGGTGGACTTCGACCGACGCACACGAGGACTTCCCAGTGGTCCCCCACCTCCGAAAACGATAACTCCGGTTGAGAAAAGACCAGGAAACCTTCGACTCTCTAGATTTTGTCCCTGAAAAAGCGGAGCATAATAGGGTAAACCGATCCCGCTACGGCGCGAGGCGATCCGGTACATTTTCGCCCATGACCAGTCCCTTGTCGGTAGTAACGATCGCTAGACTGCGGAGGTGCGCTTGATTGCTAAAGTGGCTCAAGAAAAAAACGGGGGTAAAAAGGGGAGGGGTACAACATGAGGACTTCCCAGGAGGTCACCCATCCTAGTACAACTCTCGCCCAAGCACGCTTAACTGCGGAGTTCTGGTGGGATCTGGTGCTTTAGTGCTGGAATGATCGCACCCGTCAGGTGATGCGTGGTCTACGAATATAAGCAGGTGGACTTCGACCGACGCACCCGAGGACTTCCCAGTGGTCTCCCACCTCCGAAAACGATAACTCCGGTTGAGAAAAGACCGGGAAACCTTCGACGCAGTAGATTTAGTCCCTGAAAAAGCGGAGCATAATAGGGGAAACCGATCCCGCTATGGCGCGAGGCAATCCGGTACATTTTCGCCCATGACCAGTCCCATGTCGGTAGTAACGATCGCTAGACTGCGGAGGTGCGCTTGATTGCTAAAGTGGCTCAAGAAAAAAACGGGGGTAAAAAGGGGAGGGGTACAACACGAGGACTTCCCAGGAGGTCACCCATCCTAGTACTACTCTCGCCCAAGCACGCTTAGCTGAGGAGTTCTGATGGGATCCGGTGCTTCAGTGCTGGTATGATCGCACCCGTCAGGTGATGTGCGGTCTCTGAATATAAGCAGGTGGACTTCGACCGACGCACACGAGGACTTCCCAGTGGTCCCCCACCTCCGGAAACGACAACTCCGGTTGAGAAAAGACCAGGAAACCTTCGACTCACTAGATTTTGTCCCTGAAAAAGCGGAGCATAATAGGGTAAACCGATCCCGCTACGGCGCGAGGTAATCCGGTACATTTTCGCCCCAGAGCAATCCCTTGTCGGTAGTAACAATCGCTGGACTGCGGAGGCGCGCTTGATTGCTAAAGTGGCTCAAGAAAAAAATAGGGGTAAAAAGGGGAGGGTGGCAACACGAGGACTTCCCAGGAGGTCACCCATCCTAGTACAACTCTCGCCCAAGCACGCTTAACTGCGGAGTTCTGATGGGATCCGGTACCCGTCAGGTGATGCGCGGTCTCTGAATATAAGCAGGTGGACTTCGACCGACGCACACGAGGACTTCCCAGTGGTCCCTCACCTCCGGAAACGACAACTCCGGTTGAGAAAAGACCAGGAAGCCTTCGACGCACAAGATTTTGTCCCTGAAAAAGCGGAGCGTAATAGGGTAAATCGATCCTGGTACGGCGCGAGGCAATCCGGTGCATTTTCGCCCATGACCAGTCCCTTGTCGATAATAACGAACGCCGAACTGCGGAGGTGTGCTTGATTGCTAGTGTGGCACAAGAGAAAAACGGGGGTAAAAAGGGGAGGGGTGCAACACGAGGACTTCCTAGGAGGTCACCCATCCTAGTACTACTCTCGCCCAAGCGCGCTTAACTGCGGACTTCTGATGGGATCCGGTGCTTTAGTGCTGGTATGATCGCACCCGTCAGGTGATGCGCGGCCTCTAAATATAAGAAGGTGGACTTCGACCGACAAACACGAGGACTTACCAGAGGTCCCCCACCTCCGGAAACGAAAACTCCGGTTGAGAAAAGACCAGGAAACCTTCGACCCACTAGATTTTGTCCCTGAAAAAGCGGAGCATAATAGGGTAAACCGATCCCGCTACGGCGCGAGGTAATCCGGTACATTTTCGCCCCAGAGCAATCCCTTGTCGGTAGTAACAATCGCTGGACTGCGGAGGCGCGCTTGATTGCTAAAGTGGCTCAAGAAAAAAATAGGGGTAAAAAGGGGAGGGTGGCAACACGAGGACTTCCCAGGAGGTCACCCATCCTAGTACTACTCTCGCCCAAGCACGCTTAACTGCGGAGTTCTGATGGGATCCGGTACCCGTCAGGTGATGCGCGGTCTCTGAATATAAGCAGGTGGACTTCGACCGACGCACACGAGGACTTCCCAGTGGTCCCTCACCTCCGGAAACGACAACTCCGGTTGAGAAAAGACCAGGAAGCCTTCGACGCACAAGATTTTGTCCCTGAAAAAGCGGAGCGTAATAGGGTAAATCGATCCTGGTACGGCGCGAGGCAATCCGGTGCATTTTCGCCCATGACCAGTCCCTTGTCGATAATAACGAACGCCGAACTGCGGAGGTGTGCTTGATTGCTAGTGTGGCACAAGAGAAAAACGGGGGTAAAAAGGGGAGGGGTGCAACACGAGGACTTCCTAGGAGGTCACCCATCCTAGTACTACTCTCGCCCAAGCGCGCTTAACTGCGGACTTCTGATGGGATCCGGTGCTTTAGTGCTGGTATGATCGCACCCGTCAGGTGATGCGCGGCCTCTAAATATAAGAAGGTGGACTTCGACCGACAAACACGAGGACTTACCAGAGGTCCCCCACCTCCGGAAACGAAAACTCCGGTTGAGAAAAGACCAGGAAACCTTCGACCCACTAGATTTTGTCCCTGAAAAAGCGGAGCATAATAGGGTAAACCGATCCCGCTACGGCGCGAGGTAATCCGGTACATTTTCGCCCCAGAGCAATCCCTTGTCGGTAGTAACAATCGCTGGACTGCGGAGGCGCGCTTGATTGCTAAAGTGGGTCAAGAAAAAAATAGGGGTAAAAAGGGGAGGGTGGCAACACGAGGACTTCCCAGGAGGTCACCCATCCTAGTACTACTCTCGCCCAAGCACGCTTAACTGCGGAGTTCTGATGGGATCCGGTACCCGTCAGGTGATGCGCGGTCTCTGAATATAAGCAGGTGGACTTCGACCGACGCACACGAGGACTTCCCAGTGGTCCCTCACCTCCGGAAACGACAACTCCGGTTGAGAAAAGACCAGGAAGCCTTCGACGCACAAGATTTTGTCCCTGAAAAAGCGGGGCGTAATAGGGTAAATCGATCCTGGTACGGCGCGAGGCAATCCGGTGCATTTTCGCCCATGACCAGTCCCTTGTCGATAGTAACGAACGCCGAACTGCGGAGGTGTGCTTGATTGCTAGTGTGGCACAAGAGAAAAACGGGGGTAAAAAGGGGAGGGGTTCAACACGAGGACTTCCCCGGAGGTCACCCATCCTGGAACTACTCCCGCCCAAGCACGCTTGACTGCGGAGTTCTGATGGGATCCGGTGCTTTTGTGCTGGTATGATTGCACCCGTCAGGTGATGCGCGGTCTCTGAATATAGGCAGGTGGACTTCGACCGACGCACACGAGGACTTCCCAGTGGTCCCCCACCTCCGGAAATGACAACTCCGGTTGAGAAAAGACCAGGAAACCTTCGACCCACTAGATTTTGTCCCTGGAAAAGCGGAGCATAATAGGGTAAACCGATCCCGCTACGGCGCGCGGCAATCCGGTACATTTTCGCCCATGACAAGTCCCTTGTCGGTAGTAACGATCGCTAGACTGCGGAGGTGCGCTTGATTGCTAAAGTGGCTCAAGAAAAACACGGGGGTAAAAAGGGGAGGGGTACAACACGAGGACTTCCCAGGAGGTCACCCATCCTAGTACTACTGTCGCCCAAGCACGCTTAACTGCAAGTGTTCTGGTTGGATCTGGTGCTTTAGTGCTGGTATGATCGCACCCGTCAAGTGATGCGCGGTCTCTGAATATAAGCAGGTGGACTTCGACCAACGCACACGAGGACTTCCCAGTGGTCCCCCACCTCCGAAAACGATAACTCCGGTTGAGAAAAGACCAGGAAACCTTCGACTCTCTAGATTTTGTCCCTGAAAAAGCGGAGCATAATAGGGTAAACCGATCCCGCTACGGCGCGAGGCGATCCGGTACATTTTCGCCCATGACCAGTCCCTTGTCGGTAGTAACGATCGCTAGACTGCGGAGGTGCGCTTGATTGCTAAAGTGGCTCAAGAAAAAAACGGGGGTAAAAAGGGGAGGGGTACAACATGAGGACTTCCCAGGAGGTCACCCATCCTAGTACAACTCTCGCCCAAGCACGCTTAACTGCGGAGTTCTGGTGGGATCTGGTGCTTTAGTGCTGGAATGATCGCACCCGTCAGGTGATGCGTGGTCTACGAATATAAGCAGGTGGACTTCGACCGACGCACCCGAGGACTTCCCAGTGGTCTCCCACCTCCGAAAACGATAACTCCGGTTGAGAAAAGACCGGGAAACCTTCGACGCAGTAGATTTAGTCCCTGAAAAAGCGGAGCATAATAGGGGAAACCGATCCCGCTATGGCGCGAGGCAATCCGGTACATTTTCGCCCATGACCAGTCCCATGTCGGTAGTAACGATCGCTAGACTGCGGAGGTGCGCTTGATTGCTAAAGTGGCTCAAGAAAAAAACGGGGGTAAAAAGGGGAGGGGTACAACACGAGGACTTCCCAGGAGGTCACCCATCCTTGTACTACTCTCACCCAAGCACGCTTATGTGCGGAGTTCTGATGGGATCCAGTGCTTTAGTGCTGGTATGATCGCACCCGTCAGGTGATGGTGGTCTCTGAATATAAGCAGGTGGACTTCGACCGACGCACACGAGGACTTCCCAGTGGTCCCCCACCTCCGAAAACGATAACTCCGGTTGAGAAAAGACCAGGAAACCTTCGACTCACTAGATTTTGTCCCTGAAAAAGCGGAGCATAATAGGGTAAACCGATCCCGCTACGGCGCGAGGCGATCCGGTACATTTTCGCCCATGACCAGTCCCTTGTCGGTAGTAACGATCGCTAGACTACGGAGGTGCGCTTGATTGCTAAAGTGGCTCAAGAAAAAAACTGGGGTAAAAAGGGGAGGGGTACAACATGAGGACTTCCCAGGAGGTCACCCATCCTAGTACTACTCTCGCCCAAGCACGCTTAACTACGGAGTTCTGGTGGGATCTGGTGCTTTAGTGCTGGAATGATCGCACCCGTCAGGTGATGCGTGGTCTCCGAATATAAGCAGGTGGACTTCGACCGACGCACCCGAGGACTTCCCAGTGGTCTCCCACCTCCGAAAACGATAACTCCGGTTGAGAAAAGACCGGGAAACCTTCGACGCAGTAGATTTTGTCCCTGAAAAAGCGGAGCATAATAGGGGAAACCGATCCCGCTATGGCGCGAGGCAATCCGGTACATTTTCGCCCATGACCAGTCCCATGTCGGTAGTAACGATCGCTAGACTGCGGAGGTGCGCTTGATTGCTAAAGTGGCTCAAGAAAAAAACGGGGGTAAAAAGGGGAGGGGTGCAACACGAGGACTTCCTAGGAGGTCACCCATCCTAGTACTACTCTCGCCCAAGCGCGCTTAACTGCGGACTTCTGATGGGATCCGGTGCTTTAGTGCTGGTATGATCGCACCCGTCAGGTGATGCGCGGCCTCTAAATATAAGAAGGTGGACTTCGACCGACAAACACGAGGACTTACCAGAGGTCCCCCACCTCCGGAAACGAAAACTCCGGTTGAGAAAAGACCAGGAAACCTTCGACTCACTAGATTTTGTCCCTGAAAAATCGGAGCATAATAGGGTAAACCGATCTCGCTACGGCGCGAGGCAATCCGGTACATTTTCGCCCATGACCAGTCCCTTGTCGGTAGTAACGATCGCTAGACTACGGAGGTACACTTGATTGCTAAAGTGGCTCAAGAAAAAAACGGGGGTAAAAAGGGGAGGGGTACAACACGAGGACTTACCAGGAGGTCACCCATCCTTGTACTACTCTCGCCCAAGCACGCTTATGTGCGGAGTTCTGACGGGATCCGGTGCTTTAGTGCTGGTATGATCGCACCCGTCAGGTGATGGTGGTCTCTGAATATAAGCAGGTGGACTTCGACCGACGCACACGAGGACTTCCCAGTGGTCCCCCACCTCCGAAAACGATAACTCCGGTTGAGAAAAGACCAGGAAACCTTCGACTCTCTAGATTTTGTCCCTGAAAAAGCGGAGCATAATAGGGTAAACCGATCCCGCTACGGCGCGAGGCGATCCGGTACATTTTCGCCCATGACCAGTCCCTTGTCGGTAGTAACGATCGCTAGACTGCGGAGGTGCGCTTGATTGCTAAAGTGGCTCAAGAAAAAAACGGGGGTAAAAAGGGGAGGGGTACAACATGAGGACTTCCCAGGAGGTCACCCATCCTAGTACAACTCTCGCCCAAGCACGCTTAACTGCGGAGTTCTGGTGGGATCTGGTGCTTTAGTGCTGGAATGATCGCACCCGTCAGGTGATGCGTGGTCTACGAATATAAGCAGGTGGACTTCGACCGACGCACCCGAGGACTTCCCAGTGGTCTCCCACCTCCGAAAACGATAACTCCGGTTGAGAAAAGACCGGGAAACCTTCGACGCAGTAGATTTAGTCCCTGAAAAAGCGGAGCATAATAGGGGAAACCGATCCCGCTATGGCGCGAGGCAATCCGGTACATTTTCGCCCATGACCAGTCCCATGTCGGTAGTAACGATCGCTAGACTGCGGAGGTGCGCTTGATTGCTAAAGTGGCTCAAGAAAAAAACGGGGGTAAAAAGGGGAGGGGTACAACACGAGGACTTCCCAGGAGGTCACCCATCCTAGTACTACTCTCGCCCAAGCACGCTTAGCTGAGGAGTTCTGATGGGATCCGGTGCTTCAGTGCTGGTATGATCGCACCCGTCAGGTGATGTGCGGTCTCTGAATATAAGCAGGTGGACTTCGACCGACGCACACGAGGACTTCCCAGTGGTCCCCCACCTCCGGAAACGACAACTCCGGTTGAGAAAAGACCAGGAAACCTTCGACTCACTAGATTTTGTCCCTGAAAAAGCGGAGCATAATAGGGTAAACCGATCCCGCTACGGCGCGAGGTAATCCGGTACATTTTCGCCCCAGAGCAATCCCTTGTCGGTAGTAACAATCGCTGGACTGCGGAGGCGCGCTTGATTGCTAAAGTGGCTCAAGAAAAAAATAGGGGTAAAAAGGGGAGGGTGGCAACACGAGGACTTCCCAGGAGGTCACCCATCCTAGTACAACTCTCGCCCAAGCACGCTTAACTGCGGAGTTCTGATGGGATCCGGTACCCGTCAGGTGATGCGCGGTCTCTGAATATAAGCAGGTGGACTTCGACCGACGCACACGAGGACTTCCCAGTGGTCCCTCACCTCCGGAAACGACAACTCCGGTTGAGAAAAGACCAGGAAGCCTTCGACGCACAAGATTTTGTCCCTGAAAAAGCGGAGCGTAATAGGGTAAATCGATCCTGGTACGGCGCGAGGCAATCCGGTGCATTTTCGCCCATGACCAGTCCCTTGTCGATAATAACGAACGCCGAACTGCGGAGGTGTGCTTGATTGCTAGTGTGGCACAAGAGAAAAACGGGGGTAAAAAGGGGAGGGGTGCAACACGAGGACTTCCTAGGAGGTCACCCATCCTAGTACTACTCTCGCCCAAGCGCGCTTAACTGCGGACTTCTGATGGGATCCGGTGCTTTAGTGCTGGTATGATCGCACCCGTCAGGTGATGCGCGGCCTCTAAATATAAGAAGGTGGACTTCGACCGACAAACACGAGGACTTACCAGAGGTCCCCCACCTCCGGAAACGAAAACTCCGGTTGAGAAAAGACCAGGAAACCTTCGACCCACTAGATTTTGTCCCTGAAAAAGCGGAGCATAATAGGGTAAACCGATCCCGCTACGGCGCGAGGTAATCCGGTACATTTTCGCCCCAGAGCAATCCCTTGTCGGTAGTAACAATCGCTGGACTGCGGAGGCGCGCTTGATTGCTAAAGTGGCTCAAGAAAAAAATAGGGGTAAAAAGGGGAGGGTGGCAACACGAGGACTTCCCAGGAGGTCACCCATCCTAGTACTACTCTCGCCCAAGCACGCTTAACTGCGGAGTTCTGATGGGATCCGGTACCCGTCAGGTGATGCGCGGTCTCTGAATATAAGCAGGTGGACTTCGACCGACGCACACGAGGACTTCCCAGTGGTCCCTCACCTCCGGAAACGACAACTCCGGTTGAGAAAAGACCAGGAAGCCTTCGACGCACAAGATTTTGTCCCTGAAAAAGCGGAGCGTAATAGGGTAAATCGATCCTGGTACGGCGCGAGGCAATCCGGTGCATTTTCGCCCATGACCAGTCCCTTGTCGATAATAACGAACGCCGAACTGCGGAGGTGTGCTTGATTGCTAGTGTGGCACAAGAGAAAAACGGGGGTAAAAAGGGGAGGGGTGCAACACGAGGACTTCCTAGGAGGTCACCCATCCTAGTACTACTCTCGCCCAAGCGCGCTTAACTGCGGACTTCTGATGGGATCCGGTGCTTTAGTGCTGGTATGATCGCACCCGTCAGGTGATGCGCGGCCTCTAAATATAAGAAGGTGGACTTCGACCGACAAACACGAGGACTTACCAGAGGTCCCCCACCTCCGGAAACGAAAACTCCGGTTGAGAAAAGACCAGGAAACCTTCGACCCACTAGATTTTGTCCCTGAAAAAGCGGAGCATAATAGGGTAAACCGATCCCGCTACGGCGCGAGGTAATCCGGTACATTTTCGCCCCAGAGCAATCCCTTGTCGGTAGTAACAATCGCTGGACTGCGGAGGCGCGCTTGATTGCTAAAGTGGGTCAAGAAAAAAATAGGGGTAAAAAGGGGAGGGTGGCAACACGAGGACTTCCCAGGAGGTCACCCATCCTAGTACTACTCTCGCCCAAGCACGCTTAACTGCGGAGTTCTGATGGGATCCGGTACCCGTCAGGTGATGCGCGGTCTCTGAATATAAGCAGGTGGACTTCGACCGACGCACACGAGGACTTCCCAGTGGTCCCTCACCTCCGGAAACGACAACTCCGGTTGAGAAAAGACCAGGAAGCCTTCGACGCACAAGATTTTGTCCCTGAAAAAGCGGGGCGTAATAGGGTAAATCGATCCTGGTACGGCGCGAGGCAATCCGGTGCATTTTCGCCCATGACCAGTCCCTTGTCGATAGTAACGAACGCCGAACTGCGGAGGTGTGCTTGATTGCTAGTGTGGCACAAGAGAAAAACGGGGGTAAAAAGGGGAGGGGTTCAACACGAGGACTTCCCCGGAGGTCACCCATCCTGGAACTACTCCCGCCCAAGCACGCTTGACTGCGGAGTTCTGATGGGATCCGGTGCTTTTGTGCTGGTATGATTGCACCCGTCAGGTGATGCGCGGTCTCTGAATATAGGCAGGTGGACTTCGACCGACGCACACGAGGACTTCCCAGTGGTCCCCCACCTCCGGAAATGACAACTCCGGTTGAGAAAAGACCAGGAAACCTTCGACCCACTAGATTTTGTCCCTGGAAAAGCGGAGCATAATAGGGTAAACCGATCCCGCTACGGCGCGCGGCAATCCGGTACATTTTCGCCCATGACAAGTCCCTTGTCGGTAGTAACGATCGCTAGACTGCGGAGGTGCGCTTGATTGCTAAAGTGGCTCAAGAAAAACACGGGGGTAAAAAGGGGAGGGGTACAACACGAGGACTTCCCAGGAGGTCACCCATCCTAGTACTACTGTCGCCCAAGCACGCTTAACTGCAAGTGTTCTGGTTGGATCTGGTGCTTTAGTGCTGGTATGATCGCACCCGTCAAGTGATGCGCGGTCTCTGAATATAAGCAGGTGGACTTCGACCAACGCACACGAGGACTTCCCAGTGGTCCCCCACCTCCGAAAACGACAACACCGGTTGAGAAAAGACCAGGAAACCTTCGACGGACAAGATTTTGTCCCCGAAAAAGCGGAGCATAATAGGGTAAACCGATCCCGCTACGGCGCGAGGTAATCCGGTACATTTTCGCCCCAGAGCAATCCCTTGTCGGTAGTAACAATCGCTGGACTGCGGAGGCGCGCTTGATTGCTAAAGTGGCTCAAGAAAAAAATAGGGGTAAAAAGGGGAGGGTGGCAACACGAGGACTTCCCAGGAGGTCACCCATCCTAGTACTACTCTCGCCCAAGCACGCTTAACTGCGGAGTTCTGATGGGATCCGGTACCCGTCAGGTGATGCGCGGTCTCTGAATATAAGCAGGTGGACTTCGACCGACGCACACGAGGACTTCCCAGTGGTCCCTCACCTCCGGAAACGACAACTCCGGTTGAGAAAAGACCAGGAAGCCTTCGACGCACAAGATTTTGTCCCTGAAAAAGCGGAGCGTAATAGGGTAAATCGATCCTGGTACGGCGCGAGGCAATCCGGTGCATTTTCGCCCATGACCAGTCCCTTGTCGATAGTAACGAACGCCGAACTGCGGAGGTGTGCTTGATTGCTAGTGTGGCACAAGAGAAAAACGGGGGTAAAAAGGGGAGGGGTGCAACACGAGGACTTCCTAGGAGGTCACCCATCCTAGTACTACTCTCGCCCAAGCGCGCTTAACTGCGGACTTCTGATGGGATCCGGTGCTTTAGTGCTGGTATGATCGCACCCGTCAGGTGATGCGCGGCCTCTAAATATAAGAAGGTGGACTTCGACCGACAAACACGAGGACTTACCAGAGGTCCCCCACCTCCGGAAACGAAAACTCCGGTTGAGAAAAGACCAGGAAACCTTCGACCCACTAGATTTTGTCCCTGAAAAAGCGGAGCATAATAGGGTAAACCGATCCCGCTACGGCGCGAGGTAATCCGGTACATTTTCGCCCCAGAGCAATCCCTTGTCGGTAGTAACAATCGCTGGACTGCGGAGGCGCGCTTGATTGCTAAAGTGGGTCAAGAAAAAAATAGGGGTAAAAAGGGGAGGGTGGCAACACGAGGACTTCCCAGGAGGTCACCCATCCTAGTACTACTCTCGCCCAAGCACGCTTAACTGCGGAGTTCTGATGGGATCCGGTACCCGTCAGGTGATGCGCGGTCTCTGAATATAAGCAGGTGGACTTCGACCGACGCACACGAGGACTTCCCAGTGGTCCCTCACCTCCGGAAACGACAACTCCGGTTGAGAAAAGACCAGGAAGCCTTCGACGCACAAGATTTTGTCCCTGAAAAAGCGGGGCGTAATAGGGTAAATCGATCCTGGTACGGCGCGAGGCAATCCGGTGCATTTTCGCCCATGACCAGTCCCTTGTCGATAGTAACGAACGCCGAACTGCGGAGGTGTGCTTGATTGCTAGTGTGGCACAAGAGAAAAACGGGGGTAAAAAGGGGAGGGGTTCAACACGAGGACTTCCCCGGAGGTCACCCATCCTGGAACTACTCCCGCCCAAGCACGCTTGACTGCGGAGTTCTGATGGGATCCGGTGCTTTTGTGCTGGTATGATTGCACCCGTCAGGTGATGCGCGGTCTCTGAATATAGGCAGGTGGACTTCGACCGACGCACACGAGGACTTCCCAGTGGTCCCCCACCTCCGGAAATGACAACTCCGGTTGAGAAAAGACCAGGAAACCTTCGACCCACTAGATTTTGTCCCTGGAAAAGCGGAGCATAATAGGGTAAACCGATCCCGCTACGGCGCGCGGCAATCCGGTACATTTTCGCCCATGACAAGTCCCTTGTCGGTAGTAACGATCGCTAGACTGCGGAGGTGCGCTTGATTGCTAAAGTGGCTCAAGAAAAACACGGGGGTAAAAAGGGGAGGGGTACAACACGAGGACTTCCCAGGAGGTCACCCATCCTAGTACTACTGTCGCCCAAGCACGCTTAACTGCAAGTGTTCTGGTTGGATCTGGTGCTTTAGTGCTGGTATGATCGCACCCGTCAAGTGATGCGCGGTCTCTGAATATAAGCAGGTGGACTTCGACCAACGCACACGAGGACTTCCCAGTGGTCCCCCACCTCCGAAAACGACAACACCGGTTGAGAAAAGACCAGGAAACCTTCGACGGACAAGATTTTGTCCCCGAAAAAGCGGAGCATAATAGGGTAAACCGATCCCGCTACGGCGCGAGGTAATCCGGTACATTTTCGCCCCAGAGCAATCCCTTGTCGGTAGTAACAATCGCTGGACTGCGGAGGCGCGCTTGATTGCTAAAGTGGCTCAAGAAAAAAATAGGGGTAAAAAGGGGAGGGTGGCAACACGAGGACTTCCCAGGAGGTCACCCATCCTAGTACTACTCTCGCCCAAGCACGCTTAACTGCGGAGTTCTGATGGGATCCGGTACCCGTCAGGTGATGCGCGGTCTCTGAATATAAGCAGGTGGACTTCGACCGACGCACACGAGGACTTCCCAGTGGTCCCTCACCTCCGGAAACGACAACTCCGGTTGAGAAAAGACCAGGAAGCCTTCGACGCACAAGATTTTGTCCCTGAAAAAGCGGAGCGTAATAGGGTAAATCGATCCTGGTACGGCGCGAGGCAATCCGGTGCATTTTCGCCCATGACCAGTCCCTTGTCGATAGTAACGAACGCCGAACTGCGGAGGTGTGCTTGATTGCTAGTGTGGCACAAGAGAAAAACGGGGGTAAAAAGGGGAGGGGTGCAACACGAGGACTTCCTAGGAGGTCACCCATCCTAGTACTACTCTCGCCCAAGCGCGCTTAACTGCGGACTTCTGATGGGATCCGGTGCTTTAGTGCTGGTATGATCGCACCCGTCAGGTGATGCGCGGCCTCTAAATATAAGAAGGTGGACTTCGACCGACAAACACGAGGACTTACCAGAGGTCCCCCACCTCCGGAAACGAAAACTCCGGTTGAGAAAAGACCAGGAAACCTTCGACCCACTAGATTTTGTCCCTGAAAAAGCGGAGCATAATAGGGTAAACCGATCCCGCTACGGCGCGAGGTAATCCGGTACATTTTCGCCCCAGAGCAATCCCTTGTCGGTAGTAACAATCGCTGGACTGCGGAGGCGCGCTTGATTGCTAAAGTGGGTCAAGAAAAAAATAGGGGTAAAAAGGGGAGGGTGGCAACACGAGGACTTCCCAGGAGGTCACCCATCCTAGTACTACTCTCGCCCAAGCACGCTTAACTGCGGAGTTCTGATGGGATCCGGTACCCGTCAGGTGATGCGCGGTCTCTGAATATAAGCAGGTGGACTTCGACCGACGCACACGAGGACTTCCCAGTGGTCCCTCACCTCCGGAAACGACAACTCCGGTTGAGAAAAGACCAGGAAGCCTTCGACGCACAAGATTTTGTCCCTGAAAAAGCGGGGCGTAATAGGGTAAATCGATCCTGGTACGGCGCGAGGCAATCCGGTGCATTTTCGCCCATGACCAGTCCCTTGTCGATAGTAACGAACGCCGAACTGCGGAGGTGTGCTTGATTGCTAGTGTGGCACAAGAGAAAAACGGGGGTAAAAAGGGGAGGGGTTCAACACGAGGACTTCCCCGGAGGTCACCCATCCTGGAACTACTCCCGCCCAAGCACGCTTGACTGCGGAGTTCTGATGGGATCCGGTGCTTTTGTGCTGGTATGATTGCACCCGTCAGGTGATGCGCGGTCTCTGAATATAGGCAGGTGGACTTCGACCGACGCACACGAGGACTTCCCAGTGGTCCCCCACCTCCGGAAATGACAACTCCGGTTGAGAAAAGACCAGGAAACCTTCGACCCACTAGATTTTGTCCCTGGAAAAGCGGAGCATAATAGGGTAAACCGATCCCGCTACGGCGCGCGGCAATCCGGTACATTTTCGCCCATGACAAGTCCCTTGTCGGTAGTAACGATCGCTAGACTGCGGAGGTGCGCTTGATTGCTAAAGTGGCTCAAGAAAAACACGGGGGTAAAAAGGGGAGGGGTACAACACGAGGACTTCCCAGGAGGTCACCCATCCTAGTACTACTGTCGCCCAAGCACGCTTAACTGCAAGTGTTCTGGTTGGATCTGGTGCTTTAGTGCTGGTATGATCGCACCCGTCAAGTGATGCGCGGTCTCTGAATATAAGCAGGTGGACTTCGACCAACGCACACGAGGACTTCCCAGTGGTCCCCCACCTCCGAAAACGACAACACCGGTTGAGAAAAGACCAGGAAACCTTCGACGGACAAGATTTTGTCCCCGAAAAAGCGGAGCATAATAGGGTAAACCGATCCCGCTACGGCGCGAGGTAATCCGGTACATTTTCGCCCCAGAGCAATCCCTTGTCGGTAGTAACAATCGCTGGACTGCGGAGGCGCGCTTGATTGCTAAAGTGGCTCAAGAAAAAAATAGGGGTAAAAAGGGGAGGGTGGCAACACGAGGACTTCCCAGGAGGTCACCCATCCTAGTACTACTCTCGCCCAAGCACGCTTAACTGCGGAGTTCTGATGGGATCCGGTACCCGTCAGGTGATGCGCGGTCTCTGAATATAAGCAGGTGGACTTCGACCGACGCACACGAGGACTTCCCAGTGGTCCCTCACCTCCGGAAACGACAACTCCGGTTGAGAAAAGACCAGGAAGCCTTCGACGCACAAGATTTTGTCCCTGAAAAAGCGGAGCGTAATAGGGTAAATCGATCCTGGTACGGCGCGAGGCAATCCGGTGCATTTTCGCCCATGACCAGTCCCTTGTCGATAGTAACGAACGCCGAACTGCGGAGGTGTGCTTGATTGCTAGTGTGGCACAAGAGAAAAACGGGGGTAAAAAGGGGAGGGGTGCAACACGAGGACTTCCTAGGAGGTCACCCATCCTAGTACTACTCTCGCCCAAGCGCGCTTAACTGCGGACTTCTGATGGGATCCGGTGCTTTAGTGCTGGTATGATCGCACCCGTCAGGTGATGCGCGGCCTCTAAATATAAGAAGGTGGACTTCGACCGACAAACACGAGGACTTACCAGAGGTCCCCCACCTCCGGAAACGAAAACTCCGGTTGAGAAAAGACCAGGAAACCTTCGACCCACTAGATTTTGTCCCTGAAAAAGCGGAGCATAATAGGGTAAACCGATCCCGCTACGGCGCGAGGTAATCCGGTACATTTTCGCCCCAGAGCAATCCCTTGTCGGTAGTAACAATCGCTGGACTGCGGAGGCGCGCTTGATTGCTAAAGTGGGTCAAGAAAAAAATAGGGGTAAAAAGGGGAGGGTGGCAACACGAGGACTTCCCAGGAGGTCACCCATCCTAGTACTACTCTCGCCCAAGCACGCTTAACTGCGGAGTTCTGATGGGATCCGGTACCCGTCAGGTGATGCGCGGTCTCTGAATATAAGCAGGTGGACTTCGACCGACGCACACGAGGACTTCCCAGTGGTCCCTCACCTCCGGAAACGACAACTCCGGTTGAGAAAAGACCAGGAAGCCTTCGACGCACAAGATTTTGTCCCTGAAAAAGCGGGGCGTAATAGGGTAAATCGATCCTGGTACGGCGCGAGGCAATCCGGTGCATTTTCGCCCATGACCAGTCCCTTGTCGATAGTAACGAACGCCGAACTGCGGAGGTGTGCTTGATTGCTAGTGTGGCACAAGAGAAAAACGGGGGTAAAAAGGGGAGGGGTTCAACACGAGGACTTCCCCGGAGGTCACCCATCCTGGAACTACTCCCGCCCAAGCACGCTTGACTGCGGAGTTCTGATGGGATCCGGTGCTTTTGTGCTGGTATGATTGCACCCGTCAGGTGATGCGCGGTCTCTGAATATAGGCAGGTGGACTTCGACCGACGCACACGAGGACTTCCCAGTGGTCCCCCACCTCCGGAAATGACAACTCCGGTTGAGAAAAGACCAGGAAACCTTCGACCCACTAGATTTTGTCCCTGGAAAAGCGGAGCATAATAGGGTAAACCGATCCCGCTACGGCGCGCGGCAATCCGGTACATTTTCGCCCATGACAAGTCCCTTGTCGGTAGTAACGATCGCTAGACTGCGGAGGTGCGCTTGATTGCTAAAGTGGCTCAAGAAAAACACGGGGGTAAAAAGGGGAGGGGTACAACACGAGGACTTCCCAGGAGGTCACCCATCCTAGTACTACTGTCGCCCAAGCACGCTTAACTGCAAGTGTTCTGGTTGGATCTGGTGCTTTAGTGCTGGTATGATCGCACCCGTCAAGTGATGCGCGGTCTCTGAATATAAGCAGGTGGACTTCGACCAACGCACACGAGGACTTCCCAGTGGTCCCCCACCTCCGAAAACGACAACACCGGTTGAGAAAAGACCAGGAAACCTTCGACGGACAAGATTTTGTCCCCGAAAAAGCGGAGCATAATAGGGTAAACCGATCCCGCTACGGCGCGAGGTAATCCGGTACATTTTCGCCCCAGAGCAATCCCTTGTCGGTAGTAACAATCGCTGGACTGCGGAGGCGCGCTTGATTGCTAAAGTGGCTCAAGAAAAAAATAGGGGTAAAAAGGGGAGGGTGGCAACACGAGGACTTCCCAGGAGGTCACCCATCCTAGTACTACTCTCGCCCAAGCACGCTTAACTGCGGAGTTCTGATGGGATCCGGTACCCGTCAGGTGATGCGCGGTCTCTGAATATAAGCAGGTGGACTTCGACCGACGCACACGAGGACTTCCCAGTGGTCCCTCACCTCCGGAAACGACAACTCCGGTTGAGAAAAGACCAGGAAGCCTTCGACGCACAAGATTTTGTCCCTGAAAAAGCGGAGCGTAATAGGGTAAATCGATCCTGGTACGGCGCGAGGCAATCCGGTGCATTTTCGCCCATGACCAGTCCCTTGTCGATAGTAACGAACGCCGAACTGCGGAGGTGTGCTTGATTGCTAGTGTGGCACAAGAGAAAAACGGGGGTAAAAAGGGGAGGGGTGCAACACGAGGACTTCCTAGGAGGTCACCCATCCTAGTACTACTCTCGCCCAAGCGCGCTTAACTGCGGACTTCTGATGGGATCCGGTGCTTTAGTGCTGGTATGATCGCACCCGTCAGGTGATGCGCGGCCTCTAAATATAAGAAGGTGGACTTCGACCGACAAACACGAGGACTTACCAGAGGTCCCCCACCTCCGGAAACGAAAACTCCGGTTGAGAAAAGACCAGGAAACCTTCGACCCACTAGATTTTGTCCCTGAAAAAGCGGAGCATAATAGGGTAAACCGATCCCGCTACGGCGCGAGGTAATCCGGTACATTTTCGCCCCAGAGCAATCCCTTGTCGGTAGTAACAATCGCTGGACTGCGGAGGCGCGCTTGATTGCTAAAGTGGCTCAAGAAAAAAATAGGGGTAAAAAGGGGAGGGTGGCAACACGAGGACTTCCCAGGAGGTCACCCATCCTAGTACTACTCTCGCCCAAGCACGCTTAACTGCGGAGTTCTGATGGGATCCGGTACCCGTCAGGTGATGCGCGGTCTCTGAATATAAGCAGGTGGATTTCGACCGACGCACACGAGGACTTCCCAGTGGTCCCTCACCTCCGGAAACGACAACTCCGGTTGAGAAAAGACCAGGAAGCCTTCGACGCACAAGATTTTGTCCCTGAAAAAGCGGGGCGTAATAGGGTAAATCGATCCTGGTACGGCGCGAGGCAATCCGGTGCATTTTCGCCCATGACCAGTCCCTTGTCGATAGTAACGAACGCCGAACTGCGGAGGTGTGCTTGATTGCTAGTGTGGCACAAGAGAAAAACGGGGGTAAAAAGGGGAGGGGTTCAACACGAGGACTTCCCCGGAGGTCACCCATCCTGGAACTACTCCCGCCCAAGCACGCTTGACTGCGGAGTTCTGATGGGATCCGGTGCTTTTGTGCTGGTATGATTGCACCCGTCAGGTGATGCGCGGTCTCTGAATATAGGCAGGTGGACTTCGACCGACGCACACGAGGACTTCCCAGTGGTCCCCCACCTCCGGAAATGACAACTCCGGTTGAGAAAAGACCAGGAAACCTTCGACCCACTAGATTTTGTCCCTGGAAAAGCGGAGCATAATAGGGTAAACCGATCCCGCTACGGCGCGCGGCAATCCGGTACATTTTCGCCCATGACAAGTCCCTTGTCGGTAGTAACGATCGCTAGACTGCGGAGGTGCGCTTGATTGCTAAAGTGGCTCAAGAAAAACACGGGGGTAAAAAGGGGAGGGGTACAACACGAGGACTTCCCAGGAGGTCACCCATCCTAGTACTACTGTCGCCCAAGCACGCTTAACTGCAAGTGTTCTGGTTGGATCTGGTGCTTTAGTGCTGGTATGATCGCACCCGTCAAGTGATGCGCGGTCTCTGAATATAAGCAGGTGGACTTCGACCAACGCACACGAGGACTTCCCAGTGGTCCCCCACCTCCGAAAACGACAACACCGGTTGAGAAAAGACCAGGAAACCTTCGACGGACAAGATTTTGTCCCCGAAAAAGCGGAGCATAATAGGGTAAACCGATCCCGCTACGGCGCGAGGTAATCCGGTACATTTTCGCCCCAGAGCAATCCCTTGTCGGTAGTAACAATCGCTGGACTGCGGAGGCGCGCTTGATTGCTAAAGTGGCTCAAGAAAAAAATAGGGGTAAAAAGGGGAGGGTGGCAACACGAGGACTTCCCAGGAGGTCACCCATCCTAGTACTACTCTCGCCCAAGCACGCTTAACTGCGGAGTTCTGATGGGATCCGGTACCCGTCAGGTGATGCGCGGTCTCTGAATATAAGCAGGTGGACTTCGACCGACGCACACGAGGACTTCCCAGTGGTCCCTCACCTCCGGAAACGACAACTCCGGTTGAGAAAAGACCAGGAAGCCTTCGACGCACAAGATTTTGTCCCTGAAAAAGCGGAGCGTAATAGGGTAAATCGATCCTGGTACGGCGCGAGGCAATCCGGTGCATTTTCGCCCATGACCAGTCCCTTGTCGATAGTAACGAACGCCGAACTGCGGAGGTGTGCTTGATTGCTAGTGTGGCACAAGAGAAAAACGGGGGTAAAAAGGGGAGGGGTGCAACACGAGGACTTCCTAGGAGGTCACCCATCCTAGTACTACTCTCGCCCAAGCGCGCTTAACTGCGGAGTTCTGATGGGATCCGGTGCTTTAGTGCTGGTATGATCGCACCCGTCAGGTGATGCGCAGTCTCTGAATATATGCAGGTGGACTTCGACCAACGCACACGAGGACTTCCCAGTGGTCACCCACCTCCGAAAACGACAACTCCGGTTGAGAAAAGACCAGGAAACCTTCGACGGACAAGATTTTGTCCCTGAAAAAGCGGAGTATAATAGGGTAAACCGATCCCGGTACGGCGCGAGGCAATCCAGTGCAATTTTGCCCATGACCAGTCCCTTGTCGGTAGTAACGATCGCTTGACTGCGGAGGTGTGCTTGATTGCTAGTGTGGCACAAGAAAAAAACGGAGGTAAAAATGGTAGGGGTGCAACACGAGGACTTCCTAGGAGGTCACCCATCCTAGTACTACTCTCGCCCAAGCGCGCTTAACTGCAGAGTTCTGATGGGATCCGGTGCTTTAGTACAGGTATGATCGCACCCGTCAGGTGATGTGCGGCCTCTAAATATAAGAAGGTGGACTTCGACCGATACACACGAGGACTTACCAGAGGTCCCCCACCTCCAGAAACGAAAACTCCGGTTGAGAAAAGACCAGAAAACCTTCGACGCACTAGATTTTGTCCCTGAAAAAGCGGAAAATAATAGGGTAAACCGATCCTGGTACGGCGCGAGGCAATCCGGTACATTTTCGCCCATGACCAGTCCCTTGTCGATAGTAACGATCGCTTGACTGCAGAGGTGCGCTTGATTGCTAGTGTGGCACAAGAAAAAAATAGGGGTAAAAATGGGAGGGGTGCAACACGAGGACTTCCTAGGAGGTCACTAATCCTAGTACTAATCTCGCCCAAGCACGCTTAACTGCGGAGTTCTGATAGGATCCGGTGCTTTTGTGCTGGTATGATTGCACCCGTCAGGTGATGCGCGGTCTTTGAATATAAGCAGGTGGACTTCGACCGACGGACACGATCCCGGTACGGCGCGAGGCAATCCAGTGCAATTTCGCCCATGACCAGTCCCTTGTCGGTAGTAACGATCGCTTGACTGCGGAGGTGCGCTTGATTGCTAGTGTGGCACAAGAAAAAAACGGGGGTAAAAATGGGAGGGGTGCAACACGAGGACTTCCTAAGAGGTCACCCATCCTAGTACTACTCTCGCCCAAGCGCGCTTAACTGCAGAGTTCTGATGGGATCCGGTGCTTTAGTGCAGGTATGATCGCACCCGTCAGGTGATGCGCGGCCTCTAAATATAAGAAGGTGGACTTCGACCGACACACACGAGGACTTACCAGAGGTCCCCCACCTCAGAAAACGAAAACTCCGGTTGAGAAAAAGCCAGGAAACCTTCGACTCACTAGATTTTGTCCCTGAAAAAGCGGAGCATAATAGGGTAAACCGATCTCGCTACGGCGCGAGGCAATCCGGTACATTTTCGCCCATGACCAGTCCCTTGTCGGTAGTAACGATCGCTAGACTGCGGAGGTACGCTTGATTGCTAAAGTGGCTCAAGAAAAAAACGGGGGTAAAAAGGGGAGGGTTACAACATGAGGACTTCCCAGGAGGTCACCCATCCTTGTACTACTCTCGCCCAAGCACGCTTATGTGCGGAGTTCTGACGGGATCCGATGCTTTAGTGCTGGTATGATCGCACCCGTCAGGTGATGGTGGTCTCTGAATATAAGCAGGTGGACTTCGACCGATGCACACGAGGACTTCCCAGTGGTCCCCCACCTCCGAAAATGATAACTCCGGTTGAGAAGAGACCAGGAAACCTTCGACTCACTAGATTTTGTCCCTGAAAAAGCGGAGCATAATAGGGTAAACCGATCCCGTTACGGCGCGAGGCAATCCGGTACATTTTCGCCTATGACCAGTCCCTTGTCGGTAGTAACGATCGCTGGACTGCGGAGGTACGCTTGATTGCTAGTGTGGCACAAGAAAAAAACGGGGGTAAAAAGGGGAGGGATGCAACACGAGGACTTCTTAGGAGGTCACTAATCCTAGTACTACTCTCGCCCAAGCACGCTTAACTGTGGAGTTTTGATGGGATCCGGTGCTTTTGTGCTGGTATGATTGCACCCGTCAGGTGATGCGCGGTCTCTGAATATAAGCAGGTGGACTTCGACCGACGCACACGAGGGCTTCCCAGTGGTCCCCCACCTCCGGTAACGACAACTTCGGTTTAGAAAAGACCAGGAAACCTTCGACGCACTAGATTTTGTCCCTGAAAAAGCGGAGGATAATAGGGTAAACCGATCCCGCTACGGCGCGAGGCAATCCGGTACATTTTCGCCCATGACCAGTCCCTTGTCGATAGTAACGATCGCTTGACTGCGGAGGTGCGCTTGATTGCTAGTGTGGCACAAGAAAAAAATAGGGGTAAAAATGGGAGGGGTGCAACACGAGGACTTCCTAGGAGGTCACTAATCCTAGTACTAATCTCGCCCAAGCACGCTTAACTGCGGAGTTCTGATGGGATCCGGTGCTTTTGTGCTGGTATGATTGCACCCGTCAGGTGATGCGCGGTCTTTGAATATAAGCAGGTGGACTTCGACCGACGGACACGAGGGCTTCCCAGTGGTCCCCCACCTTCGGTAACGACAACTTCGGTTGAGAAAAGACCGAGAAACCTTTGACGCACTAGATTTTGTCCCTAAAAAAGCGGAGGATAATAGGGTAAACCGATCCGGCTACGGCGCGAGGCAATCCAGTACATTTTCGCCCATGACCATTCCCTTGTCGGTAGTAACGACCGCTTGACTGCGGAGGTGTGCTTGATTGCTAGTGTGGCACAAGAAAAAAACGAGGGTAAAAATTGGAGGGGTGCAACACGAGGACTTCCTAGGAGGTCACCCATCCTAGTACTACTCTCGCCCAAGCGCGCCTAACTGCGGAGTTCTGATGGGATCCGGTGCTTTAGTGCTGGTATGATCGCACCCGTCAAGTGATGCGCGGTCTCTGAATATAAGCAGGTGGACTTCGACCGACGCACACGAGGACTTCCCAGTGGTCCCCCACCTCCGGTAACGACAACTTCGGTTGAGAAAAGACCAGGAAACCTTCGACGCACTAGATTTTGTCCCTGAAAAATCGGAGCATAATAGGGTAAACCGATCCCGCTACGGCGCGAGGCAATCCGGTACATTTTCGCCCATGACCAGTCCCTTGTCGGTAGTAACGATCGCTGGACTGCGGAGGTACGCTTGATTGCTAGTGTGGCACAAGAAAAAAACGGGGGTAAAAAGGGGAGGGGTGCAACACGAGGACTTCTTAGGAGGTCACTAATCCTAGTACTACTCTCGCCCAAGCACGCTTAACTGCGGAGTTGTGATGGGATCCGGTGCTTTTGTGCTGGTATGATTGCACCCGTCAGGTGATGCGCGGTCTCTGAATATAAGCAGGTGGACTTCGACCGACGCACACGAGGGCTTCCCAGTGGTCCCCCACCTCCGGTAACTACAACTTCGGTTGAGGAAAGACCAGGAAACCTTCGACGTACTAGATTTTGTCCCTGAAAAAGCAGAGCATAATAGGGTAAACCGATCCCGCTACGGCGCGAGGCAATCCGGTACATTTTCGCCCATGACCAGTCCCTTGTCGATAGTAGCGATCGCTTGACTGCAGAGGTGCGCTTGATTGCTAGTGTGGCACAAGAAAAAAACGGGGGTAAAAATGGGAGGAGTGCAACACGAGGACTTCCTAGGAGGTCACCTATCTTAGTACTACTCTCGCCCAAGCACGCTTAACTGCGGAGTTCTGATGGGATCCGGTGCTTTAGTGCTGGTATGATCGCACCCGTCAGGTGATGCGCAGTCTCTGAATATAAGCAGGTGGACTTCGACCGACGCACACGAGGACATCCTAGTGGTCCCCCACCTCCGGAAACGAAAACTCCGGTTGAGAAAAGACCAGGAAACCTTCGACGCACAAGATTTTGTCCCTGAAAAAGCGGGGCATAATAGGGTAAACCGATCCCGGTACAGCGCGAGCCAATCTAGTGCAATTTCGCCCATGACCAGTCTCTTATCGGTAGTAACGATCGCTTGACTGCGGAGGTCCGCTTGATTGCTAGTGTGGCACAAGAAAAAAACGGGGGTAAAAATGGGAGGGGTGCAACACGAGGACTTCCTAGGAGGTCACCCATCCTAGTACTACTCTCGCCCAAGTGCGCTTAACTGCGGAGTTCTGATGGGATCCGGTGCTTTAGTGCAGGTATGATCGCACCCGTCAGGTGATGCGCGGCCTCTAAATATAAGAAGGTGGACTTCGTCCGACACACAGGAGGACTTACCAGAGGTCCCCCACCTCCGGAAACGAAAACTCCGGTTGAAAAAAGACCAGGAAACCTTCGACTCACTAGATTTTGTCCCTGAAAAAGCGGAGCATAATTGGGTAAACCGATCTCGCTACGGCGCGAGGCAATCCGGTACATTTTCGCCCATGACCAGTCCCTTGTCGGTAGTAACGATCGCTGGACTGCGGAGGTACGCTTGATTGCTAAAGTGGCTCAAGAAAAAAACGGGGGTAAAAAGGGGAGGGGTACAACATGAGGACTTCCCAGGAGGTCACCCATCCTTGTACTACTCTCGCCCAAGCACGCTTATGTGCGGAGTTCTGACGGGATCCGGTGCTTTAGTGCTGGTATGATCGCACCCGTCAGGTGATGGTGGTCTCTGAATATAAGCAGGTGGACTTCGACCGATGCACACGAGGACTTCCCAGTAGTCCCCCACCTCCGAAAATGATAACTCCGGTTGAGAAGAGACCAGGAAACCTTCGACTCACTAGATTTTGTCCCTGAAAAAGCGGAGCATAATAGGGTAAACCGATCCCGCTACGGCGCGAGGAAATCCGGTACATTTTCGCCCATGACCAATCCCTTGTCGGTAGTAACGATCGCTAGACTGCGGAGGTGCACTTGATTGCTAAAGTGGCTCAAGAAAAAAACGGGGGTAAAAAGGGGAGGGGTACAACACGAGGACTTCTTAGGAGGTCACTAATCCTAGTACTAATCTCGCCCAAGCACGCTTAACTGCGGAGTTCTGATGGGATCCGGTGTTTTTGTGCTGGTATGATTGCACCCGTCAGGTGATGCGCAGTCTCTGAATATAAGCAGGTGGACTTCGACCGACGCACACGAGGGCTTCCCAGTGGTCCCCCACCTCCGGTAACGACAACTTCGGTTGAGAAAAGACCAAGAAACCTTTGACGCACTAGATTTTGTCCCTAAAAAAGCGGAGGATAATAGGGTAAACCGATCCCGCTACGGCGCGAGGCAATCCAGTACATTTTCGCCCAAGACCATTCCCTTGTCGGTAGTAACGATAGCTTGACTGCGGAGGTGTGCTTGATTGCTAGTGTGGCACAAGAAAAAAAATCGGGTAAAAATTGGAGGGGTTCAACACGAGGACTTCTTAGGAGGTCACCCATCCTAGTACTACTCTCGCCCAAGCGCGCTTAACTGCGGAGTTCTGATGGGATCCGGTGCTTTAGTGCTGGTATGATCGCACCCGTCAGGTGATGCGCGGCCTCTGAATATAAGAAGGTGGACTTCGGCCGACGCACACGAGGACTTACCAGAGGTCCCCCACCTCCAGAAACGAAAACTCCGGTTGAGAAAAGACCAGGAAACCTTCGACGCGCTAGATTTTGTCCCTGAAAAAGCGGAAAATAATAGGGTAAACCGATCCCGGTACGGCGCGAGGCAATCCGGTACATTTTCGCCCATAACCAGTCCCTTGTCGGTAGTAACGATCGCTGGACTGCGGAGGTACGCTTGATTTCTAGCGTGGCACAAGAAAAAAACGGGGGTAAAAAAGGGAGGGGTGCAACACGAGGACTTCCTAGGAGGTCACCAATCCTAGTACTACTCTCGCCCAAGCGCGCCTAACTGCGGAGTTCTGATGGGATCCGGTGCTTTAGTGCTGGTATGATCGCACCCGTCAAGTGATGCGCGGTCTCTGAATATAAGCAGGTGGACTTCGACCGACGCACACGAGGACTTCCCAGTGGTCCCCCACCTCCGGTAAAGACAACTTCGGTTGAGAAAAGACCAGGAAACCTTCGACGCACTAGATTTTGTCCCTGAAAAATCAGAGCATAATAGGGTAAACCGATCCCGCTACGGCGCGAGGCAATCCGGTACATTTTCGCCCATGACCAGTCCCTTGTCGGTAGTAACGATCGCTGGACTGCGGAGGTACGCTTGATTGCTAGTGTGGCACAAGAAAAAAACGGGGGTAAAAAGGGGAGGGGTGCAACACGAGGACTTCTTAGGAGGTCACTAATCCTAGTACTACTCTCGCCCAAGCACGCTTAACTGCGGAGTTGTGATGGGATCCGGTGCTTTTGTGCTGGTATGATTGCACCCGTCAGGTGATGCGCGGTCTCTGAATATAAGCAGGTGGACTTCGACCGACGCACACGAGGGCTTCCCAGTGGTCCCCCACCTCCGGTAACGACAACTTCGGTTGAGGAAAGACCAGGAAACCTTCGACGTACTAGATTTTGTCCCTGAAAAAGCAGAGCATAATAGGGTAAACCGATCCCGCTACGGCGCGAGGCAATCCGGTACATTTTCGCCCATGACCAGTCCCTTGTTGATAGTAGCGATCGCTTGACTGCAGAGGTGCGCTTGATTGCTAGTGTGGCACAAGAAAAAAACGGGGGTAAAAATTGGAGAAGTGCAACACGAGGACTTCCTAGGAGGTCACCTATCTTAGTACTACTCTCGCCCAAGCACGCTTAACTGCGGAGTTCTGATGGGATCCGGTGCTTTAGTGCTGGTATGATCGCACCCGTCAGGTGATGCGCAGTCTCTGAATATAAGCAGGTGGACTTCGACCGACGCACACGAGGACTTCCTAGTGGTCCCCCACCTCCGGAAACGAAAACTCTGGTTGAGAAAAGACCAGGAAACCTTCGACGCACAAGATTTTGTCCCTGAAAAAGCGTGGCATAATAGGGTAAACCGATCCCGGTACGGCGCGAGGCAATCCAGTGCAATTTCGCCCATGACCAGTCCCTTGTCGGTAGTAACGATCGCTTGACTGCGGAGGCGCGCTTGATTGCTAGTGTGGCACAAGAAAAAAACGGGGGTAAAAATGGGAGGGGTGCAACACGAGGACTTCCTAGGAGGTCACCCATCCTAGTACTACTCTCGCCCAAGCGCGCTTAACTGCGGAGTTCTGATGGGATCCGGTGCTTTAGTGCAGGTATGATCGCACCCGTCAGGTGATGCGCGGCCTCTAAATATAAGAAGGTGGACTTCGACGGACACACACGAGGACTTACCAGAGGTCCCCCACCTCCGGAAACGAAAACTCCGGTTGAGAAAAGACCAGGAAACCTTCGACTCACTAGATTTTGTCCCTGAAAAAGCGGAGCATAATAGGGTAAACCGATCTCGCTACGACGCGAGGCAATCCGGTACATTTTCGCCCATGACCAGTCCCTTGTCGGTAGTAACGATCGCTAGACTTCGGAGGTACGCTTGATTGCTAAAGTGGCTCAAGAAAAAAACGGGGGTAAAAAGGGGAGGGGTACAACATGAGGACTTCCCAGGAGGTCACCCATCCTTGTACTACTCTCGCCCAAGCACGCTTATGTGCGGAGTTCTGACGGGATCCGGTGCTTTAGTGCTGGTATGATCGCACCCGTCAGGTGATGGTGGTCTCTGAATATAAGCAGGTGGACTTCGACCGATGCACACGAGGACTTCCCAATGGTCCCCCACCTCCGAAAATGATAACTCCGGTTGAGAAGAGACTAGGAAACCTTCGACTCACTAGATTTTGTCCCTGAAAAAGCAGAGCATAATAGGGTAAACCGATCCTGCTACGGCGCGAGGCAATCCGATACATTTTCGCCCATGACCAATCCCTTGTCGGTAGTAACGATCGCTAGACTGCGGAGGTGCGCTTGATTGCTAAAGTGGCTCAAGAAAAAAACGGGGGTAAAAAGGGGAGGGGTACAACACGAGGACTTCTTAGGAGGTCACTAATCCTAGTACTAATCTCGCCCAAGAACGCTTAACTGCGGAGTTCTGATGGGATCCGGTGCTTTTGTGCAGGTATGATTGCACCCGTCAGGTGATGCGCGGTCTCTGAATATAAGCAGGTGGACTTCGACCGACGCACACGAGGGCTTCCCAGTGGTCCCCCACCTCCGGTAACGACAACTTCGGTTGAGAAAAGACCAAGAAACCTTTGACGCACTAGATTTTGTCCCTAAAAAAGCGGAGGATAATAGGGTAAACTGATCCCGCTACGGCGCGAGGCAATCCGGTACATTTTCGCCCATGACCAGTCCCTTGTCGGTTGTAACGATCGCTGGACTGCGGAGGTACGCTTGATTTCTAGCGTGGCACAAGAAAAAAACGGGGGTAAAAAAGGGAGGGGTGCAACACGAGGACTTCCTAGGAGGTCACCAATCCTAGTACTACTCTCGCCCAAGCGCGCCTAACTACGGAGTTCTGATGGGATCCGGTGCTTTAGTGCTGGTATGATCGCACCCGTCAAGTGATGCGCGGTCTCTGAATATAAGCAGGTGGACTTCGACCGACGCACACGAGGACTTCCTAGTGGTCCCCCACCTCCGGAAACAAAAACTACGGTTGAGAAAAGGCCAGGAAACCTTCGACGCACAAGATTTTGTCCATGAAAAAGCGGGGCATAATAGGGTAAACCGATCCCGGTACGGCGCGAGACAATCCAGTGCAATTTCGCCCATGACCAGTCCCTTGTCGGTAGTAACAATCGCCGAACTGCGGAGGTGCACTTGATTGCTAGTGTGGCACAAGAGAAAAACGGGGGTAAAAAGGGGAGGGGTGCAACACGAGGACTTCCTAGGAGGTCACCCTTCCTAGTACTACTCTCGCCCAAGCGCGCTTAACTGCGGAGTTCTGATGGGATCCGGTGCTTTAGTGCTGGTATGATCGCACCCGTCAGGTGATGCGCGGCCTCTAAATATAAGAAGGTGGACTTCGACCGACACACACGAGGACTTACCAGAGGTCCCCCACCTCCGGAAACGAAAACTCCGGTTGAGAAAAGACCAGGAAACCTCGACTCACTAGATTTTGTCCCTGAAAAAGCGGAGCATAATAGGGTAAACCGATCTCGCTACGGCGCGAGGCAATCTGGTACATTTTCGCCCATGACCAGTCCCTTGTCGGTAGTAACGATCGCTAGACTGCGGAGGTACACTTGATTGCTAAAGTGGCTCAAGAAAAAAACGGGGGTAAAAAGGGGAGGGGTGCAACACGAGGACTTCCTAGGAGGTCACCCATCCTGGTACTACTCTCGCCCAAGCACGCTTATGTGCGGAGTTCTGACGGGATCCGGTGCTTTAGTGCTGGTATGATCGCACCCGTCAGGTGATGGTGGTCTCTGAATATAAGCAGGTGGACTTCGACCGATGCACACGAGGACTTCCCAGTGGTCCCCCACCTCCGAAAATGATAACTCCGGTTGAGAAGAGACCAGGAAACCTTCGACTCACTAGATTTTGTCCCTGAAAAAGCGGAGCATAATAGGGTAAACAGATCCTGCTACGGCGCGAGGTAATCCGGTACATTTTCGCCCATGACCAATCCCTTGTCGGTAGTAACGATCGCTAGACTGCGGAGGTGCGCTTGATTGCTAAAGTGGCTCAAGAAAAAAACGGGGGTAAAAAGGGGAGGGGTACAACACGAGGACTTCCTAGGAGGTCACTAATCCTAGTACTAATCTCGCCCAAGCACGCTTAACTGCGGAGTTCAGATGGGATCCGGTGCTTTTGTGCTGGTATGATTGCACCCGTCAGGTGATGCGCGGTCTCTGAATATAAGCAGGTGGACTTCGACCGACGCACACGAGGGCTTCCCAGTGGTCCCCCACCTCCGGTAACGACAACTTCGGTTGAGAAAAGACCAGGAAACCTTCGACGCACTAGATTTTGTCCCTGAAAAATCGGAGCATAATAGGGTAAACCGATCCCGCTACGGCGCGAGGCAATCCTGTACATTTTCGCCCATGACCAGTCCCTTGTCGGTAGTAACGATCGCTGGACTGCGGAGGTACGCTTTATTGCTAGTGTGGCACAAGAAAAAAACGGGGGTAAAAAGGGGAGGGGTGCAACACGAGGACTTCTTAGGAGGTCACTAATCCTAGTACTACTCTCGCCCAAGCACGCTTAACTGCAGAGTTCTGATGGGATCCGGTGCTTTTGTGCTGGTATGATTGCACCCGTCAGGTGATGCGCGGTTTCTGAATATAAGCAGGTGGACTTCGACCGACGCACACGAGGGCTTCCCAGTGGTCTCCCACCTCCGGTAACGACAACTTCGGTTGAGAAAAGACCAGGAAACCTTCGACGCACTAGATTTTGTCCCTGAAAATGCGGAGCATAATAGGGTAAACCGATCCCGCTACGGCGCGAGGCAATCCGGTACATTTTCGCCCATGACCAGTCCCTTGTCGATAGTAGCGATCGCTTGACTGCAGAGGTGCGCTTGATTGCTAGTGTGGCACAAGAAAAAAACGGGGGTAAAAATGGGAGGAGTGCAACACGAGGACTTCCTAGGAGGTCACCTATCTTAGTACTACTCTCGCCCAAGCACGCTTAACTGCGGAGTTCTGATGGGATCCGGTGCTTTAGTGCTGGTATGATCGCACCCGTCAGGTGATGCGCAGTCTCTGAATATAAGCAGGTGGACTTCGACCGACGCACACGAGGACTTCCTAGTGGTCCCCCACCTTCGGAAACGAAAACTCCGGTTGAGAAAAGACCAGGAAACCTTCGACGCACAAGATTTTGTCCCTGAAAAAGCGGGGCATAATAGGGTAAACCGATCCCGGTACGGCGCGAGACAATCCAGTGCAATTTCGCCCATGACCAGGCCCTTGTCGGTAGTAACAATCGCCGAACTGCGGAGGTGCACTTGATTGCTAGTGTGGCACAAGAGAAAAACGGGGGTAAAAAGGGGAGGGGTGCAACACGAGGACTTCCTAGGAGGTCACCCATCCTAGTACTACTCTCGCCCAAGCGCGCTTAACTGCGGAGTTCTGATGGGATCCGGTGCTTTAGTGCTGGTATGATCGCACCCGTCAGGTGATGCGCGGCCTCTAAATATAAGAAGGTGGACTTCGACCGACACACACGAGGACTTACCAGAGGTCCCCCACCTCCGGAAACGAAAACTCCGGTTGAGAAAAGACCAGGAAACCTTCGACTTACTAGATTTTGTCCCTGAAAAAGCGGAGCATAATAGGGTAAACCGATCTCGCTACGGCGCGAGGCAATCCGGTACATTTTCGCCCATGACCAGTCCCTTGTCGGTAGTAACGATCGCTAGACTACGGAGGTACACTTGATTGCTAAAGTGGCTCAAGAAAAAAACGGGGGTAAAAAGGGGAGAGGTACAACACGAGGACTTACCAGGAGGTCACCCATCCTTGTACTACTCTCACCCAAGCACGCTTATGTGCGGAGTTCTGATGGGATCCAGTGCTTTAGTGCTGGTATGATCGCACCCGTCAGGTGATGGTGGTCTCTGAATATAAGCAGGTGGACTTCGACCGACGCACACGAGGACTTCCCAGGGTCCCCCACCTCCGAAAATGATAACTCCGGTTGAGAAAAGACCAGGAAACCTTCGACTCACTAGATTTTGTCCCTGAAAAAGCGGAGCATAATAGGGTAAACCGATCCCGCTACGGCGCGAGGCAATCCAGTACATTTTCGCCCATGACCAGTCCCTCGTCGGTAGTAACGATCGCTAGACTGCGGAGGTGCGCTTGATTGCTAAAGTGGCTCAAGAAAAAAACGGGGGTAAAAAGGGGAGGGGTACAACACGAGGACTTCCCAGGAGGTCACCCATCCTTGTACTACTCTCACCCAAGCACGCTTATGTGCGGAGTTCTGATGGGATCCAGTGCTTTAGTGCTGGTATGATCGCACCCGTCAGGTGATGGTGGTCTCTGAATATAAGCAGGTGGACTTCGACCGACGCACACGAGGACTTCCCAGTGGTCCCCCACCTCCGAAAACGATAACTCCGGTTGAGAAAAGACCAGGAAACCTTCGACTCACTAGATTTTGTCCCTGAAAAAGCGGAGCATAATAGGGTAAACCGATCCCGCTACGGCGCGAGGCGATCCGGTACATTTTCGCCCATGACCAGTCCCTTGTCGGTAGTAACGATCGCTAGACTACGGAGGTGCGCTTGATTGCTAAAGTGGCTCAAGAAAAAAACTGGGGTAAAAAGGGGAGGGGTACAACATGAGGACTTCCCAGGAGGTCACCCATCCTAGTACTACTCTCGCCCAAGCACGCTTAACTACGGAGTTCTGGTGGGATCTGGTGCTTTAGTGCTGGAATGATCGCACCCGTCAGGTGATGCGTGGTCTCCGAATATAAGCAGGTGGACTTCGACCGACGCACCCGAGGACTTCCCAGTGGTCTCCCACCTCCGAAAACGATAACTCCGGTTGAGAAAAGACCGGGAAACCTTCGACGCAGTAGATTTTGTCCCTGAAAAAGCGGAGCATAATAGGGGAAACCGATCCCGCTATGGCGCGAGGCAATCCGGTACATTTTCGCCCATGACCAGTCCCATGTCGGTAGTAACGATCGCTAGACTGCGGAGGTGCGCTTGATTGCTAAAGTGGCTCAAGAAAAAAACGGGGGTAAAAAGGGGAGGGGTGCAACACGAGGACTTCCTAGGAGGTCACCCATCCTAGTACTACTCTCGCCCAAGCGCGCTTAACTGCGGACTTCTGATGGGATCCGGTGCTTTAGTGCTGGTATGATCGCACCCGTCAGGTGATGCGCGGCCTCTAAATATAAGAAGGTGGACTTCGACCGACAAACACGAGGACTTACCAGAGGTCCCCCACCTCCGGAAACGAAAACTCCGGTTGAGAAAAGACCAGGAAACCTTCGACTCACTAGATTTTGTCCCTGAAAAAGCGGAGCATAATAGGGTAAACCGATCTCGCTACGGCGCGAGGCAATCCGGTACATTTTCGCCCATGACCAGTCCCTTGTCGGTAGTAACGATCGCTAGACTACGGAGGTACACTTGATTGCTAAAGTGGCTCAAGAAAAAAACGGGGGTAAAAAGGGGAGGGGTACAACACGAGGACTTACCAGGAGGTCACCCATCCTTGTACTACTCTCGCCCAAGCACGCTTATGTGCGGAGTTCTGACGGGATCCGGTGCTTTAGTGCTGGTATGATCGCACCCGTCAGGTGATGGTGGTCTCTGAATATAAGCAGGTGGACTTCGACCGACGCACACGAGGACTTCCCAGTGGTCCCCCACCTCCGAAAACGATAACTCCGGTTGAGAAAAGACCAGGAAACCTTCGACTCTCTAGATTTTGTCCCTGAAAAAGCGGAGCATAATAGGGTAAACCGATCCCGCTACGGCGCGAGGCGATCCGGTACATTTTCGCCCATGACCAGTCCCTTGTCGGTAGTAACGATCGCTAGACTGCGGAGGTGCGCTTGATTGCTAAAGTGGCTCAAGAAAAAAACGGGGGTAAAAAGGGGAGGGGTACAACATGAGGACTTCCCAGGAGGTCACCCATCCTAGTACAACTCTCGCCCAAGCACGCTTAACTGCGGAGTTCTGGTGGGATCTGGTGCTTTAGTGCTGGAATGATCGCACCCGTCAGGTGATGCGTGGTCTACGAATATAAGCAGGTGGACTTCGACCGACGCACCCGAGGACTTCCCAGTGGTCTCCCACCTCCGAAAACGATAACTCCGGTTGAGAAAAGACCGGGAAACCTTCGACGCAGTAGATTTAGTCCCTGAAAAAGCGGAGCATAATAGGGGAAACCGATCCCGCTATGGCGCGAGGCAATCCGGTACATTTTCGCCCATGACCAGTCCCATGTCGGTAGTAACGATCGCTAGACTGCGGAGGTGCGCTTGATTGCTAAAGTGGCTCAAGAAAAAAACGGGGGTAAAAAGGGGAGGGGTACAACACGAGGACTTCCCAGGAGGTCACCCATCCTAGTACTACTCTCGCCCAAGCACGCTTAGCTGAGGAGTTCTGATGGGATCCGGTGCTTCAGTGCTGGTATGATCGCACCCGTCAGGTGATGTGCGGTCTCTGAATATAAGCAGGTGGACTTCGACCGACGCACACGAGGACTTCCCAGTGGTCCCCCACCTCCGGAAACGACAACTCCGGTTGAGAAAAGACCAGGAAACCTTCGACTCACTAGATTTTGTCCCTGAAAAAGCGGAGCATAATAGGGTAAACCGATCCCGCTACGGCGCGAGGTAATCCGGTACATTTTCGCCCCAGAGCAATCCCTTGTCGGTAGTAACAATCGCTGGACTGCGGAGGCGCGCTTGATTGCTAAAGTGGCTCAAGAAAAAAATAGGGGTAAAAAGGGGAGGGTGGCAACACGAGGACTTCCCAGGAGGTCACCCATCCTAGTACAACTCTCGCCCAAGCACGCTTAACTGCGGAGTTCTGATGGGATCCGGTACCCGTCAGGTGATGCGCGGTCTCTGAATATAAGCAGGTGGACTTCGACCGACGCACACGAGGACTTCCCAGTGGTCCCTCACCTCCGGAAACGACAACTCCGGTTGAGAAAAGACCAGGAAGCCTTCGACGCACAAGATTTTGTCCCTGAAAAAGCGGAGCGTAATAGGGTAAATCGATCCTGGTACGGCGCGAGGCAATCCGGTGCATTTTCGCCCATGACCAGTCCCTTGTCGATAATAACGAACGCCGAACTGCGGAGGTGTGCTTGATTGCTAGTGTGGCACAAGAGAAAAACGGGGGTAAAAAGGGGAGGGGTGCAACACGAGGACTTCCTAGGAGGTCACCCATCCTAGTACTACTCTCGCCCAAGCGCGCTTAACTGCGGACTTCTGATGGGATCCGGTGCTTTAGTGCTGGTATGATCGCACCCGTCAGGTGATGCGCGGCCTCTAAATATAAGAAGGTGGACTTCGACCGACAAACACGAGGACTTACCAGAGGTCCCCCACCTCCGGAAACGAAAACTCCGGTTGAGAAAAGACCAGGAAACCTTCGACCCACTAGATTTTGTCCCTGAAAAAGCGGAGCATAATAGGGTAAACCGATCCCGCTACGGCGCGAGGTAATCCGGTACATTTTCGCCCCAGAGCAATCCCTTGTCGGTAGTAACAATCGCTGGACTGCGGAGGCGCGCTTGATTGCTAAAGTGGCTCAAGAAAAAAATAGGGGTAAAAAGGGGAGGGTGGCAACACGAGGACTTCCCAGGAGGTCACCCATCCTAGTACTACTCTCGCCCAAGCACGCTTAACTGCGGAGTTCTGATGGGATCCGGTACCCGTCAGGTGATGCGCGGTCTCTGAATATAAGCAGGTGGACTTCGACCGACGCACACGAGGACTTCCCAGTGGTCCCTCACCTCCGGAAACGACAACTCCGGTTGAGAAAAGACCAGGAAGCCTTCGACGCACAAGATTTTGTCCCTGAAAAAGCGGAGCGTAATAGGGTAAATCGATCCTGGTACGGCGCGAGGCAATCCGGTGCATTTTCGCCCATGACCAGTCCCTTGTCGATAATAACGAACGCCGAACTGCGGAGGTGTGCTTGATTGCTAGTGTGGCACAAGAGAAAAACGGGGGTAAAAAGGGGAGGGGTGCAACACGAGGACTTCCTAGGAGGTCACCCATCCTAGTACTACTCTCGCCCAAGCGCGCTTAACTGCGGACTTCTGATGGGATCCGGTGCTTTAGTGCTGGTATGATCGCACCCGTCAGGTGATGCGCGGCCTCTAAATATAAGAAGGTGGACTTCGACCGACAAACACGAGGACTTACCAGAGGTCCCCCACCTCCGGAAACGAAAACTCCGGTTGAGAAAAGACCAGGAAACCTTCGACCCACTAGATTTTGTCCCTGAAAAAGCGGAGCATAATAGGGTAAACCGATCCCGCTACGGCGCGAGGTAATCCGGTACATTTTCGCCCCAGAGCAATCCCTTGTCGGTAGTAACAATCGCTGGACTGCGGAGGCGCGCTTGATTGCTAAAGTGGGTCAAGAAAAAAATAGGGGTAAAAAGGGGAGGGTGGCAACACGAGGACTTCCCAGGAGGTCACCCATCCTAGTACTACTCTCGCCCAAGCACGCTTAACTGCGGAGTTCTGATGGGATCCGGTACCCGTCAGGTGATGCGCGGTCTCTGAATATAAGCAGGTGGACTTCGACCGACGCACACGAGGACTTCCCAGTGGTCCCTCACCTCCGGAAACGACAACTCCGGTTGAGAAAAGACCAGGAAGCCTTCGACGCACAAGATTTTGTCCCTGAAAAAGCGGGGCGTAATAGGGTAAATCGATCCTGGTACGGCGCGAGGCAATCCGGTGCATTTTCGCCCATGACCAGTCCCTTGTCGATAGTAACGAACGCCGAACTGCGGAGGTGTGCTTGATTGCTAGTGTGGCACAAGAGAAAAACGGGGGTAAAAAGGGGAGGGGTTCAACACGAGGACTTCCCCGGAGGTCACCCATCCTGGAACTACTCCCGCCCAAGCACGCTTGACTGCGGAGTTCTGATGGGATCCGGTGCTTTTGTGCTGGTATGATTGCACCCGTCAGGTGATGCGCGGTCTCTGAATATAGGCAGGTGGACTTCGACCGACGCACACGAGGACTTCCCAGTGGTCCCCCACCTCCGGAAATGACAACTCCGGTTGAGAAAAGACCAGGAAACCTTCGACCCACTAGATTTTGTCCCTGGAAAAGCGGAGCATAATAGGGTAAACCGATCCCGCTACGGCGCGCGGCAATCCGGTACATTTTCGCCCATGACAAGTCCCTTGTCGGTAGTAACGATCGCTAGACTGCGGAGGTGCGCTTGATTGCTAAAGTGGCTCAAGAAAAACACGGGGGTAAAAAGGGGAGGGGTACAACACGAGGACTTCCCAGGAGGTCACCCATCCTAGTACTACTGTCGCCCAAGCACGCTTAACTGCAAGTGTTCTGGTTGGATCTGGTGCTTTAGTGCTGGTATGATCGCACCCGTCAAGTGATGCGCGGTCTCTGAATATAAGCAGGTGGACTTCGACCAACGCACACGAGGACTTCCCAGTGGTCCCCCACCTCCGAAAACGACAACACCGGTTGAGAAAAGACCAGGAAACCTTCGACGGACAAGATTTTGTCCCCGAAAAAGCGGAGCATAATAGGGTAAACCGATCCCGCTACGGCGCGAGGTAATCCGGTACATTTTCGCCCCAGAGCAATCCCTTGTCGGTAGTAACAATCGCTGGACTGCGGAGGCGCGCTTGATTGCTAAAGTGGCTCAAGAAAAAAATAGGGGTAAAAAGGGGAGTGTGGCAACACGAGGACTTCCCAGGAGGTCACCCATCCTAGTACTACTCTCGCCCAAGCACGCTTAACTGCGGAGTTCTGATGGGATCCGGTACCCGTCAGGTGATGCGCGGTCTCTGAATATAAGCAGGTGGACTTCGACCGACGCACACGAGGACTTCCCAGTGGTCCCTCACCTCCGGAAACGACAACTCCGGTTGAGAAAAGACCAGGAAGCCTTCGACGCACAAGATTTTGTCCCTGAAAAAGCGGAGCGTAATAGGGTAAATCGATCCTGGTACGGCGCGAGGCAATCCGGTGCATTTTCGCCCATGACCAGTCCCTTGTCGATAGTAACGAACGCCGAACTGCGGAGGTGTGCTTGATTGCTAGTGTGGCACAAGAGAAAAACGGGGGTAAAAAGGGGAGGGGTGCAACACGAGGACTTCCTAGGAGGTCACCCATCCTAGTACTACTCTCGCCCAAGCGCGCTTAATTGCGGACTTCTGATGGGATCCGGTGCTTTAGTGCTGGTATGATCGCACCCGTCAGGTGATGCGCGGCCTCTAAATATAAGAAGGTGGACTTCGACCGACAAACACGAGGACTTACCAGAGGTCCCCCACCTCCGGAAACGAAAACTCCGGTTGAGAAAAGACCAGGAAACCTTCGACCCACTAGATTTTGTCCCTGAAAAAGCGGAGCATAATAGGGTAAACCGATCCCGCTACGGCGCGAGGTAATCCGGTACATTTTCGCCCCAGAGCAATCCCTTGTCGGTAGTAACAATCGCTGGACTGCGGAGGCGCGCTTGATTGCTAAAGTGGGTCAAGAAAAAAATAGGGGTAAAAAGGGGAGGGTGGCAACACGAGGACTTCCCAGGAGGTCACCCATCCTAGTACTACTCTCGCCCAAGCACGCTTAACTGCGGAGTTCTGATGGGATCCGGTACCCGTCAGGTGATGCGCGGTCTCTGAATATAAGCAGGTGGACTTCGACCGACGCACACGAGGACTTCCCAGTGGTCCCTCACCTCCGGAAACGACAACTCCGGTTGAGAAAAGACCAGGAAGCCTTCGACGCACAAGATTTTGTCCCTGAAAAAGCGGGGCGTAATAGGGTAAATCGATCCTGGTACGGCGCGAGGCAATCCGGTGCATTTTCGCCCATGACCAGTCCCTTGTCGATAGTAACGAACGCCGAACTGCGGAGGTGTGCTTGATTGCTAGTGTGGCACAAGAGAAAAACGGGGGTAAAAAGGGGAGGGGTTCAACACGAGGACTTCCCCGGAGGTCACCCATCCTGGAACTACTCCCGCCCAAGCACGCTTGACTGCGGAGTTCTGATGGGATCCGGTGCTTTTGTGCTGGTATGATTGCACCCGTCAGGTGATGCGCGGTCTCTGAATATAGGCAGGTGGACTTCGACCGACGCACACGAGGACTTCCCAGTGGTCCCCCACCTCCGGAAATGACAACTCCGGTTGAGAAAAGACCAGGAAACCTTCGACCCACTAGATTTTGTCCCTGGAAAAGCGGAGCATAATAGGGTAAACCGATCCCGCTACGGCGCGCGGCAATCCGGTACATTTTCGCCCATGACAAGTCCCTTGTCGGTAGTAACGATCGCTAGACTGCGGAGGTGCGCTTGATTGCTAAAGTGGCTCAAGAAAAACACGGGGGTAAAAAGGGGAGGGGTACAACACGAGGACTTCCCAGGAGGTCACCCATCCTAGTACTACTGTCGCCCAAGCACGCTTAACTGCAAGTGTTCTGGTTGGATCTGGTGCTTTAGTGCTGGTATGATCGCACCCGTCAAGTGATGCGCGGTCTCTGAATATAAGCAGGTGGACTTCGACCAACGCACACGAGGACTTCCCAGTGGTCCCCCACCTCCGAAAACGACAACACCGGTTGAGAAAAGACCAGGAAACCTTCGACGGACAAGATTTTGTCCCCGAAAAAGCGGAGCATAATAGGGTAAACCGATCCCGCTACGGCGCGAGGTAATCCGGTACATTTTCGCCCCAGAGCAATCCCTTGTCGGTAGTAACAATCGCTGGACTGCGGAGGCGCGCTTGATTGCTAAAGTGGCTCAAGAAAAAAATAGGGGTAAAAAGGGGAGGGTGGCAACACGAGGACTTCCCAGGAGGTCACCCATCCTAGTACTACTCTCGCCCAAGCACGCTTAACTGCGGAGTTCTGATGGGATCCGGTACCCGTCAGGTGATGCGCGGTCTCTGAATATAAGCAGGTGGACTTCGACCGACGCACACGAGGACTTCCCAGTGGTCCCTCACCTCCGGAAACGACAACTCCGGTTGAGAAAAGACCAGGAAGCCTTCGACGCACAAGATTTTGTCCCTGAAAAAGCGGAGCGTAATAGGGTAAATCGATCCTGGTACGGCGCGAGGCAATCCGGTGCATTTTCGCCCATGACCAGTCCCTTGTCGATAGTAACGAACGCCGAACTGCGGAGGTGTGCTTGATTGCTAGTGTGGCACAAGAGAAAAACGGGGGTAAAAAGGGGAGGGGTGCAACACGAGGACTTCCTAGGAGGTCACCCATCCTAGTACTACTCTCGCCCAAGCGCGCTTAACTGCGGACTTCTGATGGGATCCGGTGCTTTAGTGCTGGTATGATCGCACCCGTCAGGTGATGCGCGGCCTCTAAATATAAGAAGGTGGACTTCGACCGACAAACACGAGGACTTACCAGAGGTCCCCCACCTCCGGAAACGAAAACTCCGGTTGAGAAAAGACCAGGAAACCTTCGACCCACTAGATTTTGTCCCTGAAAAAGCGGAGCATAATAGGGTAAACCGATCCCGCTACGGCGCGAGGTAATCCGGTACATTTTCGCCCCAGAGCAATCCCTTGTCGGTAGTAACAATCGCTGGACTGCGGAGGCGCGCTTGATTGCTAAAGTGGGTCAAGAAAAAAATAGGGGTAAAAAGGGGAGGGTGGCAACACGAGGACTTCCCAGGAGGTCACCCATCCTAGTACTACTCTCGCCCAAGCACGCTTAACTGCGGAGTTCTGATGGGATCCGGTACCCGTCAGGTGATGCGCGGTCTCTGAATATAAGCAGGTGGACTTCGACCGACGCACACGAGGACTTCCCAGTGGTCCCTCACCTCCGGAAACGACAACTCCGGTTGAGAAAAGACCAGGAAGCCTTCGACGCACAAGATTTTGTCCCTGAAAAAGCGGGGCGTAATAGGGTAAATCGATCCTGGTACGGCGCGAGGCAATCCGGTGCATTTTCGCCCATGACCAGTCCCTTGTCGATAGTAACGAACGCCGAACTGCGGAGGTGTGCTTGATTGCTAGTGTGGCACAAGAGAAAAACGGGGGTAAAAAGGGGAGGGGTTCAACACGAGGACTTCCCCGGAGGTCACCCATCCTGGAACTACTCCCGCCCAAGCACGCTTGACTGCGGAGTTCTGATGGGATCCGGTGCTTTTGTGCTGGTATGATTGCACCCGTCAGGTGATGCGCGGTCTCTGAATATAGGCAGGTGGACTTCGACCGACGCACACGAGGACTTCCCAGTGGTCCCCCACCTCCGGAAATGACAACTCCGGTTGAGAAAAGACCAGGAAACCTTCGACCCACTAGATTTTGTCCCTGGAAAAGCGGAGCATAATAGGGTAAACCGATCCCGCTACGGCGCGCGGCAATCCGGTACATTTTCGCCCATGACAAGTCCCTTGTCGGTAGTAACGATCGCTAGACTGCGGAGGTGCGCTTGATTGCTAAAGTGGCTCAAGAAAAACACGGGGGTAAAAAGGGGAGGGGTACAACACGAGGACTTCCCAGGAGGTCACCCATCCTAGTACTACTGTCGCCCAAGCACGCTTAACTGCAAGTGTTCTGGTTGGATCTGGTGCTTTAGTGCTGGTATGATCGCACCCGTCAAGTGATGCGCGGTCTCTGAATATAAGCAGGTGGACTTCGACCAACGCACACGAGGACTTCCCAGTGGTCCCCCACCTCCGAAAACGACAACACCGGTTGAGAAAAGACCAGGAAACCTTCGACGGACAAGATTTTGTCCCCGAAAAAGCGGAGCATAATAGGGTAAACCGATCCCGCTACGGCGCGAGGTAATCCGGTACATTTTCGCCCCAGAGCAATCCCTTGTCGGTAGTAACAATCGCTGGACTGCGGAGGCGCGCTTGATTGCTAAAGTGGCTCAAGAAAAAAATAGGGGTAAAAAGGGGAGTGTGGCAACACGAGGACTTCCCAGGAGGTCACCCATCCTAGTACTACTCTCGCCCAAGCACGCTTAACTGCGGAGTTCTGATGGGATCCGGTACCCGTCAGGTGATGCGCGGTCTCTGAATATAAGCAGGTGGACTTCGACCGACGCACACGAGGACTTCCCAGTGGTCCCTCACCTCCGGAAACGACAACTCCGGTTGAGAAAAGACCAGGAAGCCTTCGACGCACAAGATTTTGTCCCTGAAAAAGCGGAGCGTAATAGGGTAAATCGATCCTGGTACGGCGCGAGGCAATCCGGTGCATTTTCGCCCATGACCAGTCCCTTGTCGATAGTAACGAACGCCGAACTGCGGAGGTGTGCTTGATTGCTAGTGTGGCACAAGAGAAAAACGGGGGTAAAAAGGGGAGGGGTGCAACACGAGGACTTCCTAGGAGGTCACCCATCCTAGTACTACTCTCGCCCAAGCGCGCTTAATTGCGGACTTCTGATGGGATCCGGTGCTTTAGTGCTGGTATGATCGCACCCGTCAGGTGATGCGCGGCCTCTAAATATAAGAAGGTGGACTTCGACCGACAAACACGAGGACTTACCAGAGGTCCCCCACCTCCGGAAACGAAAACTCCGGTTGAGAAAAGACCAGGAAACCTTCGACCCACTAGATTTTGTCCCTGAAAAAGCGGAGCATAATAGGGTAAACCGATCCCGCTACGGCGCGAGGTAATCCGGTACATTTTCGCCCCAGAGCAATCCCTTGTCGGTAGTAACAATCGCTGGACTGCGGAGGCGCGCTTGATTGCTAAAGTGGGTCAAGAAAAAAATAGGGGTAAAAAGGGGAGGGTGGCAACACGAGGACTTCCCAGGAGGTCACCCATCCTAGTACTACTCTCGCCCAAGCACGCTTAACTGCGGAGTTCTGATGGGATCCGGTACCCGTCAGGTGATGCGCGGTCTCTGAATATAAGCAGGTGGACTTCGACCGACGCACACGAGGACTTCCCAGTGGTCCCTCACCTCCGGAAACGACAACTCCGGTTGAGAAAAGACCAGGAAGCCTTCGACGCACAAGATTTTGTCCCTGAAAAAGCGGGGCGTAATAGGGTAAATCGATCCTGGTACGGCGCGAGGCAATCCGGTGCATTTTCGCCCATGACCAGTCCCTTGTCGATAGTAACGAACGCCGAACTGCGGAGGTGTGCTTGATTGCTAGTGTGGCACAAGAGAAAAACGGGGGTAAAAAGGGGAGGGGTTCAACACGAGGACTTCCCCGGAGGTCACCCATCCTGGAACTACTCCCGCCCAAGCACGCTTGACTGCGGAGTTCTGATGGGATCCGGTGCTTTTGTGCTGGTATGATTGCACCCGTCAGGTGATGCGCGGTCTCTGAATATAGGCAGGTGGACTTCGACCGACGCACACGAGGACTTCCCAGTGGTCCCCCACCTCCGGAAATGACAACTCCGGTTGAGAAAAGACCAGGAAACCTTCGACCCACTAGATTTTGTCCCTGGAAAAGCGGAGCATAATAGGGTAAACCGATCCCGCTACGGCGCGCGGCAATCCGGTACATTTTCGCCCATGACAAGTCCCTTGTCGGTAGTAACGATCGCTAGACTGCGGAGGTGCGCTTGATTGCTAAAGTGGCTCAAGAAAAACACGGGGGTAAAAAGGGGAGGGGTACAACACGAGGACTTCCCAGGAGGTCACCCATCCTAGTACTACTGTCGCCCAAGCACGCTTAACTGCAAGTGTTCTGGTTGGATCTGGTGCTTTAGTGCTGGTATGATCGCACCCGTCAAGTGATGCGCGGTCTCTGAATATAAGCAGGTGGACTTCGACCAACGCACACGAGGACTTCCCAGTGGTCCCCCACCTCCGAAAACGACAACACCGGTTGAGAAAAGACCAGGAAACCTTCGACGGACAAGATTTTGTCCCCGAAAAAGCGGAGCATAATAGGGTAAACCGATCCCGCTACGGCGCGAGGTAATCCGGTACATTTTCGCCCCAGAGCAATCCCTTGTCGGTAGTAACAATCGCTGGACTGCGGAGGCGCGCTTGATTGCTAAAGTGGCTCAAGAAAAAAATAGGGGTAAAAAGGGGAGGGTGGCAACACGAGGACTTCCCAGGAGGTCACCCATCCTAGTACTACTCTCGCCCAAGCACGCTTAACTGCGGAGTTCTGATGGGATCCGGTACCCGTCAGGTGATGCGCGGTCTCTGAATATAAGCAGGTGGACTTCGACCGACGCACACGAGGACTTCCCAGTGGTCCCTCACCTCCGGAAACGACAACTCCGGTTGAGAAAAGACCAGGAAGCCTTCGACGCACAAGATTTTGTCCCTGAAAAAGCGGAGCGTAATAGGGTAAATCGATCCTGGTACGGCGCGAGGCAATCCGGTGCATTTTCGCCCATGACCAGTCCCTTGTCGATAGTAACGAACGCCGAACTGCGGAGGTGTGCTTGATTGCTAGTGTGGCACAAGAGAAAAACGGGGGTAAAAAGGGGAGGGGTGCAACACGAGGACTTCCTAGGAGGTCACCCATCCTAGTACTACTCTCGCCCAAGCGCGCTTAACTGCGGACTTCTGATGGGATCCGGTGCTTTAGTGCTGGTATGATCGCACCCGTCAGGTGATGCGCGGCCTCTAAATATAAGAAGGTGGACTTCGACCGACAAACACGAGGACTTACCAGAGGTCCCCCACCTCCGGAAACGAAAACTCCGGTTGAGAAAAGACCAGGAAACCTTCGACCCACTAGATTTTGTCCCTGAAAAAGCGGAGCATAATAGGGTAAACCGATCCCGCTACGGCGCGAGGTAATCCGGTACATTTTCGCCCCAGAGCAATCCCTTGTCGGTAGTAACAATCGCTGGACTGCGGAGGCGCGCTTGATTGCTAAAGTGGGTCAAGAAAAAAATAGGGGTAAAAAGGGGAGGGTGGCAACACGAGGACTTCCCAGGAGGTCACCCATCCTAGTACTACTCTCGCCCAAGCACGCTTAACTGCGGAGTTCTGATGGGATCCGGTACCCGTCAGGTGATGCGCGGTCTCTGAATATAAGCAGGTGGACTTCGACCGACGCACACGAGGACTTCCCAGTGGTCCCTCACCTCCGGAAACGACAACTCCGGTTGAGAAAAGACCAGGAAGCCTTCGACGCACAAGATTTTGTCCCTGAAAAAGCGGGGCGTAATAGGGTAAATCGATCCTGGTACGGCGCGAGGCAATCCGGTGCATTTTCGCCCATGACCAGTCCCTTGTCGATAGTAACGAACGCCGAACTGCGGAGGTGTGCTTGATTGCTAGTGTGGCACAAGAGAAAAACGGGGGTAAAAAGGGGAGGGGTTCAACACGAGGACTTCCCCGGAGGTCACCCATCCTGGAACTACTCCCGCCCAAGCACGCTTGACTGCGGAGTTCTGATGGGATCCGGTGCTTTTGTGCTGGTATGATTGCACCCGTCAGGTGATGCGCGGTCTCTGAATATAGGCAGGTGGACTTCGACCGACGCACACGAGGACTTCCCAGTGGTCCCCCACCTCCGGAAATGACAACTCCGGTTGAGAAAAGACCAGGAAACCTTCGACCCACTAGATTTTGTCCCTGGAAAAGCGGAGCATAATAGGGTAAACCGATCCCGCTACGGCGCGCGGCAATCCGGTACATTTTCGCCCATGACAAGTCCCTTGTCGGTAGTAACGATCGCTAGACTGCGGAGGTGCGCTTGATTGCTAAAGTGGCTCAAGAAAAACACGGGGGTAAAAAGGGGAGGGGTACAACACGAGGACTTCCCAGGAGGTCACCCATCCTAGTACTACTGTCGCCCAAGCACGCTTAACTGCAAGTGTTCTGGTTGGATCTGGTGCTTTAGTGCTGGTATGATCGCACCCGTCAAGTGATGCGCGGTCTCTGAATATAAGCAGGTGGACTTCGACCAACGCACACGAGGACTTCCCAGTGGTCCCCCACCTCCGAAAACGACAACACCGGTTGAGAAAAGACCAGGAAACCTTCGACGGACAAGATTTTGTCCCCGAAAAAGCGGAGCATAATAGGGTAAACCGATCCCGCTACGGCGCGAGGTAATCCGGTACATTTTCGCCCCAGAGCAATCCCTTGTCGGTAGTAACAATCGCTGGACTGCGGAGGCGCGCTTGATTGCTAAAGTGGCTCAAGAAAAAAATAGGGGTAAAAAGGGGAGGGTGGCAACACGAGGACTTCCCAGGAGGTCACCCATCCTAGTACTACTCTCGCCCAAGCACGCTTAACTGCGGAGTTCTGATGGGATCCGGTACCCGTCAGGTGATGCGCGGTCTCTGAATATAAGCAGGTGGACTTCGACCGACGCACACGAGGACTTCCCAGTGGTCCCTCACCTCCGGAAACGACAACTCCGGTTGAGAAAAGACCAGGAAGCCTTCGACGCACAAGATTTTGTCCCTGAAAAAGCGGAGCGTAATAGGGTAAATCGATCCTGGTACGGCGCGAGGCAATCCGGTGCATTTTCGCCCATGACCAGTCCCTTGTCGATAGTAACGAACGCCGAACTGCGGAGGTGTGCTTGATTGCTAGTGTGGCACAAGAGAAAAACGGGGGTAAAAAGGGGAGGGGTGCAACACGAGGACTTCCTAGGAGGTCACCCATCCTAGTACTACTCTCGCCCAAGCGCGCTTAACTGCGGACTTCTGATGGGATCCGGTGCTTTAGTGCTGGTATGATCGCACCCGTCAGGTGATGCGCGGCCTCTAAATATAAGAAGGTGGACTTCGACCGACAAACACGAGGACTTACCAGAGGTCCCCCACCTCCGGAAACGAAAACTCCGGTTGAGAAAAGACCAGGAAACCTTCGACCCACTAGATTTTGTCCCTGAAAAAGCGGAGCATAATAGGGTAAACCGATCCCGCTACGGCGCGAGGTAATCCGGTACATTTTCGCCCCAGAGCAATCCCTTGTCGGTAGTAACAATCGCTGGACTGCGGAGGCGCGCTTGATTGCTAAAGTGGCTCAAGAAAAAAATAGGGGTAAAAAGGGGAGGGTGGCAACACGAGGACTTCCCAGGAGGTCACCCATCCTAGTACTACTCTCGCCCAAGCACGCTTAACTGCGGAGTTCTGATGGGATCCGGTACCCGTCAGGTGATGCGCGGTCTCTGAATATAAGCAGGTGGATTTCGACCGACGCACACGAGGACTTCCCAGTGGTCCCTCACCTCCGGAAACGACAACTCCGGTTGAGAAAAGACCAGGAAGCCTTCGACGCACAAGATTTTGTCCCTGAAAAAGCGGGGCGTAATAGGGTAAATCGATCCTGGTACGGCGCGAGGCAATCCGGTGCATTTTCGCCCATGACCAGTCCCTTGTCGATAGTAACGAACGCCGAACTGCGGAGGTGTGCTTGATTGCTAGTGTGGCACAAGAGAAAAACGGGGGTAAAAAGGGGAGGGGTTCAACACGAGGACTTCCCCGGAGGTCACCCATCCTGGAACTACTCCCGCCCAAGCACGCTTGACTGCGGAGTTCTGATGGGATCCGGTGCTTTTGTGCTGGTATGATTGCACCCGTCAGGTGATGCGCGGTCTCTGAATATAGGCAGGTGGACTTCGACCGACGCACACGAGGACTTCCCAGTGGTCCCCCACCTCCGGAAATGACAACTCCGGTTGAGAAAAGACCAGGAAACCTTCGACCCACTAGATTTTGTCCCTGGAAAAGCGGAGCATAATAGGGTAAACCGATCCCGCTACGGCGCGCGGCAATCCGGTACATTTTCGCCCATGACAAGTCCCTTGTCGGTAGTAACGATCGCTAGACTGCGGAGGTGCGCTTGATTGCTAAAGTGGCTCAAGAAAAACACGGGGGTAAAAAGGGGAGGGGTACAACACGAGGACTTCCCAGGAGGTCACCCATCCTAGTACTACTGTCGCCCAAGCACGCTTAACTGCAAGTGTTCTGGTTGGATCTGGTGCTTTAGTGCTGGTATGATCGCACCCGTCAAGTGATGCGCGGTCTCTGAATATAAGCAGGTGGACTTCGACCAACGCACACGAGGACTTCCCAGTGGTCCCCCACCTCCGAAAACGACAACACCGGTTGAGAAAAGACCAGGAAACCTTCGACGGACAAGATTTTGTCCCCGAAAAAGCGGAGCATAATAGGGTAAACCGATCCCGCTACGGCGCGAGGTAATCCGGTACATTTTCGCCCCAGAGCAATCCCTTGTCGGTAGTAACAATCGCTGGACTGCGGAGGCGCGCTTGATTGCTAAAGTGGCTCAAGAAAAAAATAGGGGTAAAAAGGGGAGGGTGGCAACACGAGGACTTCCCAGGAGGTCACCCATCCTAGTACTACTCTCGCCCAAGCACGCTTAACTGCGGAGTTCTGATGGGATCCGGTACCCGTCAGGTGATGCGCGGTCTCTGAATATAAGCAGGTGGACTTCGACCGACGCACACGAGGACTTCCCAGTGGTCCCTCACCTCCGGAAACGACAACTCCGGTTGAGAAAAGACCAGGAAGCCTTCGACGCACAAGATTTTGTCCCTGAAAAAGCGGAGCGTAATAGGGTAAATCGATCCTGGTACGGCGCGAGGCAATCCGGTGCATTTTCGCCCATGACCAGTCCCTTGTCGATAGTAACGAACGCCGAACTGCGGAGGTGTGCTTGATTGCTAGTGTGGCACAAGAGAAAAACGGGGGTAAAAAGGGGAGGGGTGCAACACGAGGACTTCCTAGGAGGTCACCCATCCTAGTACTACTCTCGCCCAAGCGCGCTTAACTGCGGACTTCTGATGGGATCCGGTGCTTTAGTGCTGGTATGATCGCACCCGTCAGGTGATGCGCGGCCTCTAAATATAAGAAGGTGGACTTCGACCGACAAACACGAGGACTTACCAGAGGTCCCCCACCTCCGGAAACGAAAACTCCGGTTGAGAAAAGACCAGGAAACCTTCGACCCACTAGATTTTGTCCCTGAAAAAGCGGAGCATAATAGGGTAAACCGATCCCGCTACGGCGCGAGGTAATCCGGTACATTTTCGCCCCAGAGCAATCCCTTGTCGGTAGTAACAATCGCTGGACTGCGGAGGCGCGCTTGATTGCTAAAGTGGCTCAAGAAAAAAATAGGGGTAAAAAGGGGAGGGTGGCAACACGAGGACTTCCCAGGAGGTCACCCATCCTAGTACTACTCTCGCCCAAGCACGCTTAACTGCGGAGTTCTGATGGGATCCGGTACCCGTCAGGTGATGCGCGGTCTCTGAATATAAGCAGGTGGACTTCGACCGACGCACACGAGGACTTCCCAGTGGTCCCTCACCTCCGGAAACGACAACTCCGGTTGAGAAAAGACCAGGAAGCCTTCGACGCACAAGATTTTGTCCCTGAAAAAGCGGGGCGTAATAGGGTAAATCGATCCTGGTACGGCGCGAGGCAATCCGGTGCATTTTCGCCCATGACCAGTCCCTTGTCGATAGTAACGAACGCCGAACTGCGGAGGTGTGCTTGATTGCTAGTGTGGCACAAGAGAAAAACGGGGGTAAAAAGGGGAGGGGTTCAACACGAGGACTTCCCCGGAGGTCACCCATCCTGGAACTACTCCCGCCCAAGCACGCTTGACTGCGGAGTTCTGATGGGATCCGGTGCTTTTGTGCTGGTATGATTGCACCCGTCAGGTGATGCGCGGTCTCTGAATATAGGCAGGTGGACTTCGACCGACGCACACGAGGACTTCCCAGTGGTCCCCCACCTCCGGAAATGACAACTCCGGTTGAGAAAAGACCAGGAAACCTTCGACCCACTAGCTTTTGTCCCTGGAAAAGCGGAGCATAATAGGGTAAACCGATCCCGCTACGGCGCGCGGCAATCCGGTACATTTTCGCCCATGACAAGTCCCTTGTCGGTAGTAACGATCGCTAGACTGCGGAGGTGCGCTTGATTGCTAAAGTGGCTCAAGAAAAACACGGGGGTAAAAAGGGGAGGGGTACAACACGAGGACTTCCCAGGAGGTCACCCATCCAAGTACTACTGTCGCCCAAGCACGCTTAACTGCAAGTGTTCTGGTTGGATCTGGTGCTTTAGTGCTGGTATGATCGCACCCGTCAAGTGATGCGCGGTCTCTGAATATAAGCAGGTGGACTTCGACCAACGCACACGAGGACTTCCCAGTGTTCCCCCACCTCCGAAAACGACAACACCGGTTGAGAAAAGACCAGGAAACCTTCGACGGACAAGATTTTGTCCCCGAAAAAGCGGAGCATAATAGGGTAAACCGATCCCGCTACGGCGCGAGGCAATCCGGTACATTTTCGCCCATGACCAGTTCCTTGTCGGTAGTAACGATCGCTTGACTGCGGAGGTGCCCTTGATTGCTAGTGTGGCACAAGAAAAAAACGGGGGTAAAAATGGGAGGGGTGCAACACGAGGACTTCCTAGGAGGTCACCCATCCTAGTACTACTCTCGCCCAAGCTCGCTTAACTGCGGAGTTCTGATGGGATCCGGTGCTTTAGTGCTGGTATGATCGCACCCGTCAGGTGATGCGCGGCCTCTAAATATAAGAAGGTGGACTTCGACCGACACACACGAGGACTTACCAGATGTCCCCCACCTCCGGAAACGAAAACTCCGGTTGAGAAAAGACCAGGAAACCTTCGACTCACTAGATTTTGTCCCTGAAAAAGTGGAGCATAATAGGGTAAACCGATCTCGCTACGGCACGAGGCAATCCGGTGCATTTTCGCCCAAGACCAGTCCCTTGTCGGTAGTAACGATCGCTAGACTGCGGACGTACGCTTGATTGCTAAAGTGGCTCAAGAAAAAAACGGGGGTAAAAGGGGAGGGGTACAACACGAGGACTTCCCAGGAGGTCACCAATCCTTGTACTACTCTCGCCCAAGCACGCTTATGTGCGGAGTTCTGACGGGATCCGGTGCTTTAGTGCTGGTATGATCGCACCCGTCAGGTGATGCGCGGTCTCTGAATATAAGCAGGTGGACTTCGACCGACGCACACGAGGACTTCCCAGTGGTCCCTCACCTCCGGAAACGACAACTCCGGTTGAGAAAAGACCAGGAAACCTTCGACGCACAAGATTTTGTCCCTGAAAAAGCGGAGCATAATAGGGTTAATCGATCCCGGTACGGCGCGAGGCAATCCGGTGCAATTTCGCCCATGACCAGTCCCTTGTCGATAGTAACGATCGCCGAACTGCGGAGGTGTGCTTGATTGCTAGTGTGGCACAAGAGAAAAACGGGGGTAAAAAGGGGAGGGGTGCAACACGAGGACTTCGCCGGAGGTCACCCATCCTGGTACTACTCTCGCCCAAGCACGCTTATGTGCGGAGTTCTGACGGGATCCGGTGCTTTAGTACTGGTATGATCGCACCCGTCAGGTGATGGTGGTCTCTGAATATAAGCAGGTGGACTTCGACCGACGCACACGAGGACTTCCCAGTGGTCCCCCACCTCCGAAAACGACAACTCCGGTTGAGAAAAGACCAGGAAACCTTCGACGGACAAGATTTTGTCCCTGAAAAAGTGGAGCATAATAGGGTAAACCGATCCCGCTACGGCGCGAGGCAATCCGGTACATTTTCGCCCATGACCAGTCCCTTGTCGGTAGTAACGATCGCTTGACTGCGGAGGTGCGCTTGATTGCTAGTGTGGCACAAGAAAAAAACGGGGTTAAAAATGGGAGGGGTACAACCCGAGGACTTCCCAGGAGGTCACCCATCCTAGTACTACTGTCGCCCAAGCACGCTTAACTGCAAGTGTACTCGTTGGATCTGGTGCTTTAGTGCTGGTATGATCGCACCCGTCAGGTGATGTGCGGTCTCTGAATATAAGCAGGTGGACTTCGACCGACGCACACGAGGACTTCCCAGTGGTCCCCCACCTCCGGAAATGACAACTCCGGTTGAGAAAAGACCAGGAAACCTTCGACCCACTAGATTTTGTCCCTGGCAAAGCGGAGCATAATAGGGTAAACCGATCCCGCTACGGCGCGCGGCAATCCGGTACATTTTCGCCCATGACCAGTCCCTTGTCGGTAGTAACAATCGCTTGACTGCGGAGGTGCGCTTGATTGCTAGTGTGGCACAAGAAAAAAACGGGGGTAAAAATGGGAGGGGTACAACACGAGGACTTCCCAGGAGGTCACCCATCCTAGTACTACTGTCGCCCAAGCACGCTTATCTGCAAGTGTTCTGGTTGGATCTGGTGCTTTAGTGCTGGTATGATCGCACCCGTCCGGTGATGTGCGGTCTCTGAATATAAGCAGGTGGACTTCGACCGACGCACACGAGGACTTCCCAGTGGTCCCTCACCTCCGGAAACGACAACTCCGGTTGAGAAAAGACCAGGAAACCTTCGACGCACAAGATTTTGTCCCTGAAAAAGCGGAGCATAATAGGGTTAATCGATCCCGGTACGGCGCGAGGCAATCCGGTGCAATTTCGCCCATGACCAGTCCCTTGTCGATAGTAACGATCGCCGAACTGCGGAGGTGTGCTTGATTGCTAGTGTGGCACAAGAGAAAAACGGGGGTAAAAAGGGGAGGGGTGCAACACGAGGACTTCGCCGGAGGTCACCCATCCTGGTACTACTCTCGCCCAAGCACGCTTATGTGCGGAGTTCTGACGGGATCCGGTGCTTTAGTACTGGTATGATCGCACCCGTCAGGTGATGGTGGTCTCTGAATATAAGCAGGTGGACTTCGACCGACGCACACGAGGACTTCCCAGTGGTCCCCCACCTCCGAAAACGACAACTCCGGTTGAGAAAAGACCAGGAAACCTTCGACGGACAAGATTTTGTCCCTGAAAAAGTGGAGCATAATAGGGTAAACCGATCCCGCTACGGCGCGAGGCAATCCGGTACATTTTCGCCCATGACCAGTCCCTTGTCGGTAGTAACGATCGCTTGACTGCGGAGGTGCGCTTGATTGCTAGTGTGGCACAAGAAAAAAACGGGGGTAAAAATGGGAGGGGTACAACCCGAGGACTTCCCAGGAGGTCACCCATCCTAGTACTACTGTCGCCCAAGCACGCTTAACTGCAAGTGTACTCGTTGGATCTGGTGCTTTAGTGCTGGTATGATCGCACCCGTCAGGTGATGTGCGGTCTCTGAATATAAGCAGGTGGACTTCGACCGACGCACACGAGGACTTCCCAGTGGTCCCCCACCTCCGGAAATGACAACTCCGGTTGAGAAAAGACCAGGAAACCTTCGACCCACTAGATTTTGTCCCTGGCAAAGCGGAGCATAATAGGGTAAACCGATCCCGCTACGGCGCGCGGCAATCCGGTACATTTTCGCCCATGACCAGTCCCTTGTCGGTAGTAACAATCGCTTGACTGCGGAGGTGCGCTTGATTGCTAGTGTGGCACAAGAAAAAAACGGGGGTAAAAATGGGAGGGGTACAACACGAGGACTTCCCAGGAGGTCACCCATCCTAGTACTACTGTCGCCCAAGCACGCTTAACTGCAAGTGTTCTGGTTGGATCTGGTGCTTTAGTGCTGGTATGATCGCACCCGTCCGGTGATGTGCGGTCTCTGAATATAAGCAGGTGGACTTCGACCGACGCACACGAGGACTTCCCAGTGGTCCCTCACCTCCGGAAACGACAACTCCGGTTGAGAAAAGACCAGGAAACCTTCGACGCACAAGATTTTGTCCCTGAAAAAGCGGAGCATAATAGGGTAAATCGATCCCGGTACGGCGCGAGGCAATCCGGTACATTTTCGCCCATGACCAGTTCCTTATCGGTAGTAACGATCGCTTGACTGCGGAGGTGCCCTTGATTGCTAGTGTGGCACAAGAAAAAAACGGGGGTAAAAATGGGAGGGGTGCAACACGAGGACTTCCTAGGAGGTCACCCATCCTAGTACTACTCTCGCCCAAGCACGCTTGACTGCGGAGTTCTGATGGGATCCGGTGCTTTAGTGCTGGTATGATCGCACCCGTCAGGTGATGCGCGGCCTCTAAATATAAGAAGGTGGACTTCGATCGACACACACGAGGACTTACCAGATGTCCCCCACCTCCGGAAACGAAAACTCCGGTTGAGAAAAGACCAGGAAACCTTCGACTCACTAGATTTTGTCCCTGAAAAAGTGGAGCATAATAGGGTAAACCGATCTCGCTACGGCGCGAGGCAATCCGGTGCATTTTCGCCCATGACCAGTCCCTTGTCGGTAGTAACGATCGCTAGACTGCGGACGTACGCTTGATTGCTAAAGTGGCTCAAGAAAAAAACGGGGGTAAAAGGGGAGGGGTACAACACGAGGACTTCCCAGGAGGTCACCAATCCTTGTACTACTCTCGCCCAAGCACGCTTATGTGCGGAGTTCTGACGGGATCCGGTGCTTTAGTGCTGGTATGATCGCACCCGTCAGGTGATGCGCGGTCTCTGAATATAAGCAGGTGGACTTCGACCGACGCACACGAGGACTTCCCAGTGGTCCCTCACCTCCGGAAACGACAACTCCGGTTGAGAAAAGACCAGGAAACCTTCGACGCACAAGATTTTGTCCCTGAAAAAGCGGAGCATAATAGGGTTAATCGATCCCGGTACGGCGCGAGGCAATCCGGTGCAATTTCGCCCATGACCAGTCCCTTGTCGATAGTAACGATCGCCGAACTGCGGAGGTGTGCTTGATTGCTAGTGTGGCACAAGAGAAAAACGGGGGTAAAAAGGGGAGGGGTGCAACACGAGGACTTCGCCGGAGGTCACCCATCCTGGTACTACTCTCGCCCAAGCACGCTTATGTGCGGAGTTCTGACGGGATCCGGTGCTTTAGTACTGGTATGATCGCACCCGTCAGGTGATGGTGGTCTCTGAATATAAGCAGGTGGACTTCGACCGACGCACACGAGGACTTCCCAGTGGTCCCCCACCTCCGAAAACGACAACTCCGGTTGAGAAAAGACCAGGAAACCTTCGACGGACAAGATTTTGTCCCTGAAAAAGTGGAGCATAATAGGGTAAACCGATCCCGCTACGGCGCGAGGCAATCCGGTACATTTTCGCCCATGACCAGTCCCTTGTCGGTAGTAACGATCGCTTGACTGCGGAGGTGCGCTTGATTGCTAGTGTGGCACAAGAAAAAAACGGGGTTAAAAATGGGAGGGGTACAACCCGAGGACTTCCCAGGAGGTCACCCATCCTAGTACTACTGTCGCCCAAGCACGCTTAACTGCAAGTGTACTCGTTGGATCTGGTGCTTTAGTGCTGGTATGATCGCACCCGTCAGGTGATGTGCGGTCTCTGAATATAAGCAGGTGGACTTCGACCGACGCACACGAGGACTTCCCAGTGGTCCCCCACCTCCGGAAATGACAACTCCGGTTGAGAAAAGACCAGGAAACCTTCGACCCACTAGATTTTGTCCCTGGCAAAGCGGAGCATAATAGGGTAAACCGATCCCGCTACGGCGCGCGGCAATCCGGTACATTTTCGCCCATGACCAGTCCCTTGTCGGTAGTAACAATCGCTTGACTGCGGAGGTGCGCTTGATTGCTAGTGTGGCACAAGAAAAAAACGGGGGTAAAAATGGGAGGGGTACAACACGAGGACTTCCCAGGAGGTCACCCATCCTAGTACTACTGTCGCCCAAGCACGCTTAACTGCAAGTGTTCTGGTTGGATCTGGTGCTTTAGTGCTGGTATGATCGCACCCGTCCGGTGATGTGCGGTCTCTGAATATAAGCAGGTGGACTTCGACCGACGCACACGAGGACTTCCCAGTGGTCCCTCACCTCCGGAAACGACAACTCCGGTTGAGAAAAGACCAGGAAACCTTCGACGCACAAGATTTTGTCCCTGAAAAAGCGGAGCATAATAGGGTTAATCGATCCCGGTACGGCGCGAGGCAATCCGGTGCAATTTCGCCCATGACCAGTCCCTTGTCGATAGTAACGATCGCCGAACTGCGGAGGTGTGCTTGATTGCTAGTGTGGCACAAGAGAAAAACAGGGGTAAAAAGGGGAGGGGTGCAACACGAGGACTTCGCCGGAGGTCACCCATCCTGGTACTACTCTCGCCCAAGCACGCTTATGTGCGGAGTTCTGACGGGATCCGGTGCTTTAGTACTGGTATGATCGCACCCGTCAGGTGATGGTGGTCTCTGAATATAAGCAGGTGGACTTCGACCGACGCACACGAGGACTTCCCAGTGGTCCCCCACCTCCGAAAACGACAACTCCGGTTGAGAAAAGACCAGGAAACCTTCGACGGACAAGATTTTGTCCCTGAAAAAGTGGAGCATAATAGGGTAAACCGATCCCGCTACGGCGCGAGGCAATCCGGTACATTTTCGCCCATGACCAGTCCCTTGTCGGTAGTAACGATCGCTTGACTGCGGAGGTGCGCTTGATTGCTAGTGTGGCACAAGAAAAAAACGGGGGTAAAAATGGGAGGGGTACAACCCGAGGACTTCCCAGGAGGTCACCCATCCTAGTACTACTGTCGCCCAAGCACGCTTAACTGCAAGTGTACTCGTTGGATCTGGTGCTTTAGTGCTGGTATGATCGCACCCGTCAGGTGATGTGCGGTCTCTGAATATAAGCAGGTGGACTTCGACCGACGCACACGAGGACTTCCCAGTGGTCCCCCACCTCCGGAAATGACAACTCCGGTTGAGAAAAGACCAGGAAACCTTCGACCCACTAGATTTTGTCCCTGGCAAAGCGGAGCATAATAGGGTAAACCGATCCCGCTACGGCGCGCGGCAATCCGGTACATTTTCGCCCATGACCAGTCCCTTGTCGGTAGTAACAATCGCTTGACTGCGGAGGTGCGCTTGATTGCTAGTGTGGCACAAGAAAAAAACGGGGGTAAAAATGGGAGGGGTACAACACGAGGACTTCCCAGGAGGTCACCCATCCTAGTACTACTGTCGCCCAAGCACGCTTAACTGCAAGTGTTCTGGTTGGATCTGGTGCTTTAGTGCTGGTATGATCGCACCCGTCCGGTGATGTGCGGTCTCTGAATATAAGCAGGTGGACTTCGACCGACGCACACGAGGACTTCCCAGTGGTCCCTCACCTCCGGAAACGACAACTCCGGTTGAGAAAAGACCAGGAAACCTTCGACGCACAAGATTTTGTCCCTGAAAAAGCGGAGCATAATAGGGTAAATCGATCCCGGTACGGCGCGAGGCAATCCGGTGCAATTTCGCCCATGACCAGTCCCTTGTCGATAGTAACGATCGCCGAACTGCGGAGGTGTGCTTGATTGCTAGTGTGGCACAAGAGAAAAACAGGGGTAAAAAGGGGAGGGGTGCAACACGAGGACTTCGCCGGAGGTCACCCATCCTGGTACTACTCTCGCCCAAGCACGCTTATGTGCGGAGTTCTGACGGGATCCGGTGCTTTAGTACTGGTATGATCGCACCCGTCAGGTGATGGTGGTCTCTGAATATAAGCAGGTGGACTTCGACCGACGCACACGAGGACTTCCCAGTGGTCCCCCACCTCCGAAAACGACAACTCCGGTTGAGAAAAGACCAGGAAACCTTCGACGGACAAGATTTTGTCCCTGAAAAAGTGGAGCATAATAGGGTAAACCGATCCCGCTACGGCGCGAGGCAATCCGGTACATTTTCGCCCATGACCAGTCCCTTGTCGGTAGTAACGATCGCTTGACTGCGGAGGTGCGCTTGATTGCTAGTGTGGCACAAGAAAAAAACGGGGGTAAAAATGGGAGGGGTACAACCCGAGGACTTCCCAGGAGGTCACCCATCCTAGTACTACTGTCGCCCAAGCACGCTTAACTGCAAGTGTACTCGTTGGATCTGGTGCTTTAGTGCTGGTATGATCGCACCCGTCAGGTGATGTGCGGTCTCTGAATATAAGCAGGTGGACTTCGACCGACGCACACGAGGACTTCCCAGTGGTCCCCCACCTCCGGAAATGACAACTCCGGTTGAGAAAAGACCAGGAAACCTTCGACCCACTAGATTTTGTCCCTGGCAAAGCGGAGCATAATAGGGTAAACCGATCCCGCTACGGCGCGCGGCAATCCGGTACATTTTCGCCCATGACCAGTCCCTTGTCGGTAGTAACAATCGCTTGACTGCGGAGGTGCGCTTGATTGCTAGTGTGGCACAAGAAAAAAACGGGGGTAAAAATGGGAGGGGTACAACACGAGGACTTCCCAGGAGGTCACCCATCCTAGTACTACTGTCGCCCAAGCACGCTTAACTGCAAGTGTTCTGGTTGGATCTGGTGCTTTAGTGCTGGTATGATCGCACCCGTCCGGTGATGTGCGGTCTCTGAATATAAGCAGGTGGACTTCGACCGACGCACACGAGGACTTCCCAGTGGTCCCTCACCTCCGGAAACGACAACTCCGGTTGAGAAAAGACCAGGAAACCTTCGACGCACAAGATTTTGTCCCTGAAAAAGCGGAGCATAATAGGGTAAATCGATCCCGGTACGGCGCGAGGCAATCCGGTACATTTTCGCCCATGACCAGTTCCTTATCGGTAGTAACGATCGCTTGACTGCGGAGGTGCCCTTGATTGCTAGTGTGGCACAAGAAAAAAACGGGGGTAAAAATGGGAGGGGTGCAACACGAGGACTTCCTAGGAGGTCACCCATCCTAGTACTACTCTCGCCCAAGCACGCTTGACTGCGGAGTTCTGATGGGATCCGGTGCTTTAGTGCTGGTATGATCGCACCCGTCAGGTGATGCGCGGCCTCTAAATATAAGAAGGTGGACTTCGATCGACACACACGAGGACTTACCAGATGTCCCCCACCTCCGGAAACGAAAACTCCGGTTGAGAAAAGACCAGGAAACCTTCGACTCACTAGATTTTGTCCCTGAAAAAGTGGAGCATAATAGGGTAAACCGATCTCGCTACGGCGCGAGGCAATCCGGTGCATTTTCGCCCATGACCAGTCCCTTGTCGGTAGTAACGATCGCTAGACTGCGGACGTACGCTTGATTGCTAAAGTGGCTCAAGAAAAAAACGGGGGTAAAAGGGGAGGGGTACAACACGAGGACTTCCCAGGAGGTCACCAATCCTTGTACTACTCTCGCCCAAGCACGCTTATGTGCGGAGTTCTGACGGGATCCGGTGCTTTAGTGCTGGTATGATCGCACCCGTCAGGTGATGCGCGGTCTCTGAATATAAGCAGGTGGACTTCGACCGACGCACACGAGGACTTCCCAGTGGTCCCTCACCTCCGGAAACGACAACTCCGGTTGAGAAAAGACCAGGAAACCTTCGACGCACAAGATTTTGTCCCTGAAAAAGCGGAGCATAATAGGGTTAATCGATCCCGGTACGGCGCGAGGCAATCCGGTGCAATTTCGCCCATGACCAGTCCCTTGTCGATAGTAACGATCGCCGAACTGCGGAGGTGTGCTTGATTGCTAGTGTGGCACAAGAGAAAAACGGGGGTAAAAAGGGGAGGGGTGCAACACGAGGACTTCGCCGGAGGTCACCCATCCTGGTACTACTCTCGCCCAAGCACGCTTATGTGCGGAGTTCTGACGGGATCCGGTGCTTTAGTACTGGTATGATCGCACCCGTCAGGTGATGGTGGTCTCTGAATATAAGCAGGTGGACTTCGACCGACGCACACGAGGACTTCCCAGTGGTCCCCCACCTCCGAAAACGACAACTCCGGTTGAGAAAAGACCAGGAAACCTTCGACGGACAAGATTTTGTCCCTGAAAAAGTGGAGCATAATAGGGTAAACCGATCCCGCTACGGCGCGAGGCAATCCGGTACATTTTCGCCCATGACCAGTCCCTTGTCGGTAGTAACGATCGCTTGACTGCGGAGGTGCGCTTGATTGCTAGTGTGGCACAAGAAAAAAACGGGGGTAAAAATGGGAGGGGTACAACCCGAGGACTTCCCAGGAGGTCACCCATCCTAGTACTACTGTCGCCCAAGCACGCTTAACTGCAAGTGTACTCGTTGGATCTGGTGCTTTAGTGCTGGTATGATCGCACCCGTCAGGTGATGTGCGGTCTCTGAATATAAGCAGGTGGACTTCGACCGACGCACACGAGGACTTCCCAGTGGTCCCCCACCTCCGGAAATGACAACTCCGGTTGAGAAAAGACCAGGAAACCTTCGACCCACTAGATTTTGTCCCTCGCAAAGCGGAGCATAATAGGGTAAACCGATCCCGCTACGGCGCGCGGCAATCCGGTACATTTTCGCCCATGACCAGTCCCTTGTCGGTAGTAACAATCGCTTGACTGCGGAGGTGCGCTTGATTGCTAGTGTGGCACAAGAAAAAAACGGGGGTAAAAATGGGAGGGGTACAACACGAGGACTTCCCAGGAGGTCACCCATCCTAGTACTACTGTCGCCCAAGCACGCTTAACTGCAAGTGTTCTGGTTGGATCTGGTGCTTTAGTGCTGGTATGATCGCACCCGTCCGGTGATGTGCGGTCTCTGAATATAAGCAGGTGGACTTCGACCGACGCACACGAGGACTTCCCAGTGGTCCCTCACCTCCGGAAACGACAACTCCGGTTGAGAAAAGACCAGGAAACCTTCGACGCACAAGATTTTGTCCCTGAAAAAGCGGAGCATAATAGGGTAAATCGATCCCGGTACGGCGCGAGGCAATCCGGTACATTTTCGCCCATGACCAGTTCCTTATCGGTAGTAACGATCGCTTGACTGCGGAGGTGCCCTTGATTGCTAGTGTGGCACAAGAAAAAAACGGGGGTAAAAATGGGAGGGGTGCAACACGAGGACTTCCTAGGAGGTCACCCATCCTAGTACTACTCTCGCCCAAGCACGCTTAACTGCGGAGTTCTGATGGGATCCGGTGCTTTAGTGCTGGTATGATCGCACCCGTCAGGTGATGCGCGGCCTCTAAATATAAGCAGGTGGACTTCGACCGACGCACACGAGGACTTCCCAGTGGTCCCTCACCTCCGGAAACGACAACTCCGGTTGAGAAAAGACCAGGAAACCTTCGACGGACAAGATTTTGTCCCTGAAAAAGCGGAGCATAATAGGGTAAACCGATCCCGCTACGGCGCGAGGCAATCCGGTACATTTTCGCCCATGACCAGTCCCTTGTCGGTAGTAACGATCGCTTGACTGCGGAGGTGCGCTTGATTGCTAGTGTGGCTCAAGAAAAAAACGGGGGTAAAAGGGGAGGGGTGCAACACGAGGACTTCCTAGGAGGTCACCAATCCTTGTACTACTCTCGCCCAAGCACGCTTCACTGCGGAGTTCTGACGGGATCCGGTGCTTTAGTGCTGGTATGATCGCACCCGTCAGGTGATGCGCGGTCTCTGAATATAAGCAGGTGGACTTCGACCGACGCACACGAGGACTTCCCAGTGGTCCCTCACCTCCGGAAACGAAAACTCCGGTTGAGAAAAGACCAGGAAACCTTCGACTCACTAGATTTTGTCCCTGAAAAAGCGGAGCATAATAGGGTTAATCGATCCCGGTACGGCGCGAGGCAATCCGGTGCAATTTCGCCCATGACCAGTCCCTTGTCGGTAGTAACGATCGCTAGACTGCGGACGTACGCTTGATTGCTAAAGTGGCTCAAGAGAAAAACGGGGGTAAAAAGGGGAGGGGTGCAACACGAGGACTTCGCCGGAGGTCACCCATCCTGGTACTACTCTCGCCCAAGCACGCTTATGTGCGGAGTTCTGACGGGATCCGGTGCTTTAGTACTGGTATGATCGCACCCGTCAGGTGATGCGCGGTCTCTGAATATAAGCAGGTGGACTTCGACCGACGCACACGAGGACTTCCCAGTGGTCCCCCACCTCCGGAAACGAAAACTCCGGTTGAGAAAAGACCAGGAAACCTTCGACGGACAAGATTTTGTCCCTGAAAAAGTGGAGCATAATAGGGTAAACCGATCCCGCTACGGCGCGAGGCAATCCGGTACATTTTCGCCCATGACCAGTCCCTTGTCGGTAGTAACGATCGCTTGACTGCGGAGGTGCGCTTGATTGCTAGTGTGGCACAAGAAAAAAACGGGGGTAAAAATGGGAGGGGTACAACCCGAGGACTTCCCAGGAGGTCACCCATCCTAGTACTACTGTCGCCCAAGCACGCTTAACTGCAAGTGTACTCGTTGGATCTGGTGCTTTAGTGCTGGTATGATCGCACCCGTCAGGTGATGTGCGGTCTCTGAATATAAGCAGGTGGACTTCGACCGACGCACACGAGGACTTCCCAGTGGTCCCCCACCTCCGGAAATGACAACTCCGGTTGAGAAAAGACCAGGAAACCTTCGACCCACTAGATTTTGTCCCTGGCAAAGCGGAGCATAATAGGGTAAACCGATCCCGCTACGGCGCGCGGCAATCCGGTACATTTTCGCCCATGACCAGTCCCTTGTCGGTAGTAACGATCGCTTGACTGCGGAGGTGCGCTTGATTGCTAGTGTGGCACAAGAAAAAAACGGGGGTAAAAATGGGAGGGGTACAACCCGAGGACTTCCCAGGAGGTCACCCATCCTAGTACTACTGTCGCCCAAGCACGCTTAACTGCAAGTGTACTCGTTGGATCTGGTGCTTTAGTGCTGGTATGATCGCACCCGTCAGGTGATGTGCGGTCTCTGAATATAAGCAGGTGGACTTCGACCGACGCACACGAGGACTTCCCAGTGGTCCCCCACCTCCGGAAATGACAACTCCGGTTGAGAAAAGACCAGGAAACCTTCGACCCACTAGATTTTGTCCCTCGCAAAGCGGAGCATAATAGGGTAAACCGATCCCGCTACGGCGCGCGGCAATCCGGTACATTTTCGCCCATGACCAGTCCCTTGTCGGTAGTAACAATCGCTTGACTGCGGAGGTGCGCTTGATTGCTAGTGTGGCACAAGAAAAAAACGGGGGTAAAAATGGGAGGGGTACAACACGAGGACTTCCCAGGAGGTCACCCATCCTAGTACTACTGTCGCCCAAGCACGCTTAACTGCAAGTGTTCTGGTTGGATCTGGTGCTTTAGGGCTGGTATGATCGCACCCGTCCGGTGATGTGCGGTCTCTGAATATAAGCAGGTGGACTTCGACCGACGCACACGAGGACTTCCCAGTGGTCCCTCACCTCCGGAAACGACAACTCCGGTTGAGAAAAGACCAGGAAACCTTCGACGCACAAGATTTTGTCCCTGAAAAAGCGGAGCATAATAGGGTAAATCGATCCCGGTACGGCGCGAGGCAATCCGGTACATTTTCGCCCATGACCAGTTCCTTATCGGTAGTAACGATCGCTTGACTGCGGAGGTGCCCTTGATTGCTAGTGTGGCACAAGAAAAAAACGGGGGTAAAAATGGGAGGGGTGCAACACGAGGACTTCCTAGGAGGTCACCCATCCTAGTACTACTCTCGCCCGAGCACGCTTAACTGCGGAGTTCTGATGGGATCCGGTGCTTTAGTGCTGGTATGATCGCACCCGTCAGGTGATGCGCGGCCTCTAAATATAAGAAGGTGGACTTCGATCGACACACACGAGGACTTACCAGATGTCCCCCACCTCCGGAAACGAAAACTCCGGTTGAGAAAAGACCAGGAAACCTTCGACTCACTAGATTTTGTCCCTGAAAAAGTGGAGCATAATAGGGTAAACCGATCTCGCTACGGCGCGAGGCAATCCGGTGCATTTTCGCCCATGACCAGTCCCTTGTCGGTAGTAACGATCGCTAGACTGCGGACGTACGCTTGATTGCTAAAGTGGCTCAAGAAAAAAACGGGGGTAAAAGGGGAGGGGTACAACACGAGGACTTCCCAGGAGGTCACCAATCCTTGTACTACTCTCGCCCAAGCACGCTTATGTGCGGAGTTCTGACGGGATCCGGTGCTTTAGTGCTGGTATGATCGCACCCGTCAGGTGATGCGCGGTCTCTGAATATAAGCAGGTGGACTTCGACCGACGCACACGAGGACTTCCCAGTGGTCCCTCACCTCCGGAAACGATAACTCCGGTTGAGAAAAGACCAGGAAACCTTCGACGCACAAGATTTTGTCCCTGAAAAAGCGGAGCATAATAGGGTTAATCGATCCCGGTACGGCGCGAGGCAATCCGGTGCAATTTCGCCCATGACCAGTCCCTTGTCGATAGTAACGATCGCCGAACTGCGGAGGTGTGCTTGATTGCTAGTGTGGCACAAGAGAAAAACGGGGGTAAAAAGGGGAGGGGTGCAACACGAGGACTTCGCCGGAGGTCACCCATCCTGGTACTACTCTCGCCCAAGCACGCTTATGTGCGGAGTTCTGACGGGATCCGGTGCTTTAGTACTGGTATGATCGCACCCGTCAGGTGATGGTGGTCTCTGAATATAAGCAGGTGGACTTCGACCGACGCACACGAGGACTTCCCAGTGGTCCCCCACCTCCGAAAACGACAACTCCGGTTGAGAAAAGACCAGGAAACCTTCGACGGACAAGATTTTGTCCCTGAAAAAGTGGAGCATAATAGGGTAAACCGATCCCGCTACGGCGCGAGGCAATCCGGTACATTTTCGCCCATGACCAGTCCCTTGTCGGTAGTAACGATCGCTTGACTGCGGAGGTGCGCTTGATTGCTAGTGTGGCACAAGAAAAAAACGGGGGTAAAAATGGGAGGGGTACAACCCGAGGACTTCCCAGGAGGTCACCCATCCTAGTACTACTGTCGCCCAAGCACGCTTAACTGCAAGTGTACTCGTTGGATCTGGTGCTTTAGTGCTGGTATGATCGCACCCGTCAGGTGATGTGCGGTCTCTGAATATAAGCAGGTGGACTTCGACCGACGCACACGAGGACTTCCCAGTGGTCCCCCACCTCCGGAAATGACAACTCCGGTTGAGAAAAGACCAGGAAACCTTCGACCCACTAGATTTTGTCCCTCGCAAAGCGGAGCATAATAGGGTAAACCGATCCCGCTACGGCGCGCGGCAATCCGGTACATTTTCGCCCATGACCAGTCCCTTGTCGGTAGTAACAATCGCTTGACTGCGGAGGTGCGCTTGATTGCTAGTGTGGCACAAGAAAAAAACGGGGGTAAAAATGGGAGGGGTACAACACGAGGACTTCCCAGGAGGTCACCCATCCTAGTACTACTGTCGCCCAAGCACGCTTAACTGCAAGTGTTCTGGTTGGATCTGGTGCTTTAGTGCTGGTATGATCGCACCCGTCCGGTGATGTGCGGTCTCTGAATATAAGCAGGTGGACTTCGACCGACGCACACGAGGACTTCCCAGTGGTCCCTCACCTCCGGAAACGACAACTCCGGTTGAGAAAAGACCAGGAAACCTTCGACGCACAAGATTTTGTCCCTGAAAAAGCGGAGCATAATAGGGTAAATCGATCCCGGTACGGCGCGAGGCAATCCGGTACATTTTCGCCCATGACCAGTTCCTTATCGGTAGTAACGATCGCTTGACTGCGGAGGTGCCCTTGATTGCTAGTGTGGCACAAGAAAAAAACGGGGGTAAAAATGGGAGGGGTGCAACACGAGGACTTCCTAGGAGGTCACCCATCCTAGTACTACTCTCGCCCAAGCACGCTTAACTGCGGAGTTCTGATGGGATCCGGTGCTTTAGTGCTGGTATGATCGCACCCGTCAGGTGATGCGCGGCCTCTAAATATAAGCAGGTGGACTTCGACCGACGCACACGAGGACTTCCCAGTGGTCCCTCACCTCCGGAAACGACAACTCCGGTTGAGAAAAGACCAGGAAACCTTCGACGGACAAGATTTTGTCCCTGAAAAAGCGGAGCATAATAGGGTAAACCGATCCCGCTACGGCGCGAGGCAATCCGGTACATTTTCGCCCATGACCAGTCCCTTGTCGGTAGTAACGATCGCTTGACTGCGGAGGTGCGCTTGATTGCTAGTGTGGCTCAAGAAAAAAACGGGGGTAAAAGGGGAGGGGTGCAACACGAGGACTTCCTAGGAGGTCACCAATCCTTGTACTACTCTCGCCCAAGCACGCTTCACTGCGGAGTTCTGACGGGATCCGGTGCTTTAGTGCTGGTATGATCGCACCCGTCAGGTGATGCGCGGTCTCTGAATATAAGCAGGTGGACTTCGACCGACGCACACGAGGACTTCCCAGTGGTCCCTCACCTCCGGAAACGAAAACTCCGGTTGAGAAAAGACCAGGAAACCTTCGACTCACTAGATTTTGTCCCTGAAAAAGCGGAGCATAATAGGGTTAATCGATCCCGGTACGGCGCGAGGCAATCCGGTGCAATTTCGCCCATGACCAGTCCCTTGTCGGTAGTAACGATCGCTAGACTGCGGACGTACGCTTGATTGCTAAAGTGGCTCAAGAGAAAAACGGGGGTAAAAAGGGGAGGGGTGCAACACGAGGACTTCGCCGGAGGTCACCCATCCTGGTACTACTCTCGCCCAAGCACGCTTATGTGCGGAGTTCTGACGGGATCCGGTGCTTTAGTACTGGTATGATCGCACCCGTCAGGTGATGCGCGGTCTCTGAATATAAGCAGGTGGACTTCGACCGACGCACACGAGGACTTCCCAGTGGTCCCCCACCTCCGGAAACGAAAACTCCGGTTGAGAAAAGACCAGGAAACCTTCGACGGACAAGATTTTGTCCCTGAAAAAGTGGAGCATAATAGGGTAAACCGATCCCGCTACGGCGCGAGGCAATCCGGTACATTTTCGCCCATGACCAGTCCCTTGTCGGTAGTAACGATCGCTTGACTGCGGAGGTGCGCTTGATTGCTAGTGTGGCACAAGAAAAAAACGGGGGTAAAAATGGGAGGGGTACAACCCGAGGACTTCCCAGGAGGTCACCCATCCTAGTACTACTGTCGCCCAAGCACGCTTAACTGCAAGTGTACTCGTTGGATCTGGTGCTTTAGTGCTGGTATGATCGCACCCGTCAGGTGATGTGCGGTCTCTGAATATAAGCAGGTGGACTTCGACCGACGCACACGAGGACTTCCCAGTGGTCCCCCACCTCCGGAAATGACAACTCCGGTTGAGAAAAGACCAGGAAACCTTCGACCCACTAGATTTTGTCCCTGGCAAAGCGGAGCATAATAGGGTAAACCGATCCCGCTACGGCGCGCGGCAATCCGGTACATTTTCGCCCATGACCAGTCCCTTGTCGGTAGTAACAATCGCTTGACTGCGGAGGTGCGCTTGATTGCTAGTGTGGCACAAGAAAAAAACGGGGGTAAAAATGGGAGGGGTACAACACGAGGACTTCCCAGGAGGTCACCCATCCTAGTACTACTGTCGCCCAAGCACGCTTAACTGCAAGTGTTCTGGTTGGATCTGGTGCTTTAGTGCTGGTATGATCGCACCCGTCCGGTGATGTGCGGTCTCTGAATATAAGCAGGTGGACTTCGACCGACGCACACGAGGACTTCCCAGTGGTCCCTCACCTCCGGAAACGACAACTCCGGTTGAGAAAAGACCAGGAAACCTTCGACGCACAAGATTTTGTCCCTGAAAAAGCGGAGCATAATAGGGTAAATCGATCCCGGTACGGCGCGAGGCAATCCGGTACATTTTCGCCCATGACCAGTTCCTTATCGGTAGTAACGATCGCTTGACTGCGGAGGTGCCCTTGATTGCTAGTGTGGCACAAGAAAAAAACGGGGGTAAAAATGGGAGGGGTGCAACACGAGGACTTCCTAGGAGGTCACCCATCCTAGTACTACTCTCGCCCAAGCACGCTTAACTGCGGAGTTCTGATGGGATCCGGTGCTTTAGTGCTGGTATGATCGCACCCGTCAGGTGATGCGCGGCCTCTAAATATAAGAAGGTGGACTTCGATCGACACACACGAGGACTTACCAGATGTCCCCCACCTCCGGAAACGAAAACTCCGGTTGAGAAAAGACCAGGAAACCTTCGACTCACTAGATTTTGTCCCTGAAAAAGTGGAGCATAATAGGGTAAACCGATCTCGCTACGGCGCGAGGCAATCCGGTGCATTTTCGCCCATGACCAGTCCCTTGTCGGTAGTAACGATCGCTAGACTGCGGACGTACGCTTGATTGCTAAAGTGGCTCAAGAAAAAAACGGGGGTAAAAGGGGAGGGGTACAACACGAGGACTTCCCAGGAGGTCACCAATCCTTGTACTACTCTCGCCCAAGCACGCTTATGTGCGGAGTTCTGACGGGATCCGGTGCTTTAGTGCTGGTATGATCGCACCCGTCAGGTGATGCGCGGTCTCTGAATATAAGCAGGTGGACTTCGACCGACGCACACGAGGACTTCCCAGTGGTCCCTCACCTCCGGAAACGACAACTCCGGTTGAGAAAAGACCAGGAAACCTTCGACGCACAAGATTTTGTCCCTGAAAAAGCGGAGCATAATAGGGTAAATCGATCCCGGTACGGCGCGAGGCAATCCGGTGCATTTTCGCCCATGACCAGTCCCTTGTCGATAGTAACGATCGCCGAACTGCGGAGGTGTGCTTGATTGCTAGTGTGGCACAAGAGAAAAACGGGGGTAAAAAGGGGAGGGGTGCAACACGAGGACTTCGCCGGAGGTCACCCATCCTGGTACTACTCTCGCCCAAGCACGCTTATGTGCGGAGTTCTGACGGGATCCGGTGCTTTAGTACTGGTATGATCGCACCCGTCAGGTGATGGTGGTCTCTGAATATAAGCAGGTGGACTTCGACCGACGCACACGAGGACTTCCCAGTGGTCCCCCACCTCCGAAAACGACAACTCCGGTTGAGAAAAGACCAGGAAACCTTCGACGGACAAGATTTTGTCCCTGAAAAAGCGGAGCATAATAGGGTAAACCGATCCCGCTACGGCGCGAGGCAATCCGGTACATTTTCGCCCATGACCAGTCCCTTGTCGGTAGTAACGATCGCTTGACTGCGGAGGTGCGCTTGATTGCTAGTGTGGCACAAGAAAAAAACGGGGGTAAAAATGGGAGGGGTGCAACACGAGGACTTCCTAGGAGGTCACCCATCCTAGTACTACTCTCGCCCAAGCACGCTTTACTGCGGAGTTCTGATGGGATCCGGTGCTTTAGTGCTGGTATGATCGCACCCGTCAGGTGATGCGCGGCCTCTAAATATAAGAAGGTGGACTTCGACCGACACACACGATGACTTACCAGAGGTCCCCCACCTCCGGAAACGAAAACTCCGGTTGAGAAAAGACCAGGAAACCTTCGACCCACTAGATTTTGTCCCTGGAAAAGCGGAGCATAATAGGGTAAAACGATCCCGCTACGGCGCGCGGCAATCCGGTACATTTTCGCCCATGACCAGTCCCTTGTCGGTAGTAACAATCGCTTGACTGGGGAGGTGCGCTTGATTGCTAGTGTGGCACAAGAAAAAAACGGGGGTAAAAATGGGAGGGGTACAACACGAGGACTTCCCAGGAGGTCACCCATCCTAGTACTACTGTCGCCCAAGCACGCTTAACTGCAAGTGTTCTGGTTGGATCTGGTGCTTTAGTGCTGGTATGATCGCACCCGTCAGGTGATGTGCGGTCTCTGAATATAAGCAGGTGGACTTCGAACGACGCACACGAGGACTTCCCAGTGGTCCCTCACCTCCGGAAACGACAACTCCGGTTGAGAAAAGACCAGGAAACCTTCGACGCACAAGATTTTGTCCCTGAAAAAGCGGAGCATAATAGGGTAAATCGATCCCGGTACGGCGCGAGGCAATCCGGTACATTTTCGCCCATGACCAGTCCCTTGTCGGTAGTAACGATCGCTTGACTGCGGAGGTGCGCTTGATTGCTAGTGTGGCACAAGAAAAAAACGGGGGTAAAAATGGGAGGGGTACAACACGAGGACTTCCCAGGAGGTCACCCATCCTAGTACTACTGTCGCCCAAGCACGCTTAACTGCAAGTGTTCTGGTTGGATCTGGTGCTTTAGTGCTGGTATGATCGCACCCGTCAGGTGATGTGCGGTCTCTGAATATAAGCAGGTGGACTTCGACCGACGCACACGAGGACTTCCTAGTGGTCCCTCACCTCCGGAAACGACAACTCCGGTTGAGAAAAGACCAGGAAACCTTCGACGGACAAGATTTTGTCCCTGAAAAAGCGGAGCATAATAGGGTAAACCGATCCCGCTACGGCGCGAGGCAATCCGGTACATTTTCGCCCATGACCAGTCCCTTGTCGGTAGTAACGATCGCTTGACTGCGGAGGTGCGCTTGATTGCTAGTGTGGCACAAGAAAAAAACGGGGGTAAAAATGGGAGGGGTGCAACACGAAGACTTCCTAGGAGGTCACCCATCCTAGTACTACTCTCGCCCAAGCACGCTTTACTGCGGAGTTCTGATGGGATCCGGTGCTTTAGTGCTGGTATGATCGCACCCGTCAGGTGATGCGCAGCCTCTAAATATAAGAAGGTGGACTTCGACCGACACACACGATGACTTACCAGAGGTCCCCCACCTCCGGAAACGAAAACTCCGGTTGAGAAAAGACCAGGAAACCTTCGACCCACTAGATTTTGTCCCTGGAAAAGCGGAGCATAATAGGGTAAACCGATCCCGCTACGGCGCGAGGTAATCCGGTACATTTTCGCCCCAGAGCAATCCCTTGTCGGTAGTAACAATCGCTGGACTGCGGAGGCGCGCTTGATTGCTAAAGTGGCTCAAGAAAAAAATAGGGGTAAAAAGGGGAGGGTGGCAACACGAGGACTTCCCAGGAGGTCACCCATCCTAGTACTACTCTCGCCCAAGCACGCTTAACTGCGGAGTTCTGATGGGATCCGGTACCCGTCAGGTGATGCGCGGTCTGTGAATATAAGCAGGTGGACTTCGACCGACGCACACGAGGACTTCCCAGTGGTCCCTCACCTCCGGAAACGACAAATCCGGTTGAGAAAAGACCAGGAAGCCTTCGACGCACAAGATTTTGTCCCTGAAAAAGCGGAGCATAATAGGGTAAACCGATCCCGCTACGGCGCGAGGCAATCCGGTACATTTTCGCCCATGACCAGTCCCTTGTCGGTAGTAACGATCGCTTGACTGCGGAGGTGCGCTTGATTGCTAGTGTGGCACAAGAAAAAAACGGGGGTAAAAATGGGAGGGGTACAACACGAGGACTTCCCAGGAGGTCACCCATCCTAGTACTACTGTCGCCCAAGCACGCTTAACTGCAAGTGTTCTCGTTGGATCTGGTGCTTTAGTGCTGGTATGATCGCACCCGTCAGGTGATGTGCGGTCTCTGAATATAAGCAGGTGGACTTCGACCGACGCACACGAGGACTTCCCAGTGGTCCCCCACCTCCGGAAATGACAACTCCGGTTGAGAAAAGACCAGGAAACCTTCGACCCACTAGATTTTGTCCCTGGAAAAGCGGAGCATAATAGGGTAAACCGATCCCGCTACGGCGCGCGGCAATCCGGTACATTTTCGCCCATGACCAGTCCCTTGTCGGTAGTAACAATCGCTTGCCTGCGGAGGTGCGCTTGATTGCTAGTGTGGCACAAGAAAAAAACGGGGGTAAAAATGGGAGGGGTACAACACGAGGACTTCCCAGGAGGTCACCCATCCTAGTACTACTGTCGCCCAAGCACGCTTAACTGCAAGTGTTCTGGTTGGATCTGGTGCTTTAGTGCTGGTATGATCGCACCCGTCAGGTGATGTGCGGTCTCTGAATATAAGCAGGTGGACTTCGACCGAAGCACACGAGGACTTCCCAGTGGTCCCTCACCTCCGGAAACGACAACTCCGGTTGAGAAAAGACCAGGAAACCTTCGACGGACAAGATTTTGTCCCTGAAAAAGCGGAGCATAATAGGGTAAACCGATCCCGCTACGGCGCGAGGCAATCCGGTACATTTTCGCCCATGACCAGTTCCTTGTCGGTAGTAACGATCGCTTGACTGCGGAGGTGCGCTTGATTGCTAGTGTGGCACAAGAAAAAAACGGGGGTAAAAATGGGAGGGGTGCAACACGAGGACTTCCTAGGAGGTCACCCATCCTAGTACTACTCTCGCCCAAGCACGCTTCACTGCGGAGTTCTGATGGGATCCGGTGCTTTAGTGCTGGTATGATCGCACCCGTCAGGTGATGCGCGGCCTCTAAATATAAGAGGGTGGACTTCGACCGACACACACGAGGACTTACCAGATGTCCCCCACCTCCGGAAACGAAAACTCCGGTTGAGAAAAGACCAGGAAACCTTCGACTCACTAGATTTTGTCCCTGAAAAAGTGGAGCATAATAGGGTAAACCGATCTCGCTACGGCGCGAGGCAATCCGGTGCATTTTCGCCCATGACCAGTCCCTTGTCGGTAGTAACGATCGCTAGACTGCGGACGTACGCTTGATTGCTAAAGTGGCTCAAGAAAAAAACGGGGGTAAAAGGGGAGGGGTACAACACGAGGACTTCCCAGGAGGTCACCAATCCTTGTACTACTCTCGCCCAAGCACGCTTATGTGCGGAGTTCTGACGGGATCCGGTGCTTTAGTTCTGGTATGATCGCACCCGTCAGGTGATGCGCGGTCTCTGAATATAAGCAGGTGGACTTCGACCGACGCACACGAGGACTTCCCAGTGGTCCCCCACCTCCGAAAACGACAACTCCGGTTGAGAAAAGACCAGGAAACCTTCGACGGACAAGATTTTGTCCCTGAAAAAGCGGAGCATAATAGGGTAAACCGATCCCGCTACGGCGCGAGGCAATCCGGTACATTTTCGCCCATGACCAGTCCCTTGTCGGTAGTAACGATCGCTTGACTGCGGAGGTGCGCTTGATTGCTAGTGTGGCACAAGAAAAAAACGGGGGTAAAAATGGGAGGGGTACAACACGAGGACTTCCCAGGAGGTCACCCATCCTAGTACTACTGTCGCCCAAGCACGCTTAACTGCAAGTGTTCTCGTTGGATCTGGTGCTTTAGTGCTGGTATGATCGCACCCGTCAGGTGATGTGCGGTCTCTGAATATAAGCAGGTGGACTTCGACCGACGCACACGAGGACTTCCCAGTGGTCCCCCACCTCCGGAAATGACAACTCCGGATGAGAAGAGACCAGGAAACCTTCGACCCACTAGATTTTGTCCCTGGAAAAGCGGAGCATAATAGGGTAAACCGATCCCGCTACGGCGCGCGGCAATCCGGTACATTTTCGCCCATGACCAGTCCCTTGTCGGTAGTAACAATCGCTTGCCTGCGGAGGTGCGCTTGATTGCTAGTGTGGCACAAGAAAAAAACTGGGGTAAAAATGGGAGGGGTACAACACGAGGACTTCCCAGGAGGTCACCCATCCTAGTACTACTGTCGCCCAAGCACGCTTAACTGCAAGTGTTCTGGTTGGATCTGGTGCTTTAGTGCTGGTATGATCGCACCCGTCAGGTGATGTGCGGTCTCTGAATATAAGCAGGTGGACTTCGACCGACGCACACGAGGACTTCCCAGTGGTCCCTCACCTCCGGAAACGACAACTCCGGTTGAGAAAAGACCAGGAAACCTTCGACGCACAAGATTTTGTCCCTGAAAAAGCGGAGCATAATAGGGTAAATCGATCCCGGTACGGCGCGAGGCAATCCAGTACATTTTCGCCCATGACCAGTCCCTTGTCGGTAGTAACGATCGCTTGACTGCGGAGGTGCGCTTGATTGCTAGTGTGGCACAAGAAAAAAACGGGGGTAAAAATGGGAGGGGTACAACACGAGGACTTCCCAGGAGATCACCCATCCTAGTACTACTGTCGCCCAAGCACGCTTAACTGCAAGTGTTCTGGTTGGATCTGGTGCTTTAGTGCTGGTATGATCGCACCCGTCAGGTGATGTGCGGTCTCTGAATATAAGCAGGTGGACTTCGACCGACGCACACGAGGACTTCCCAGTGGTCCCTCACCTCCGGAAAGGACAACTCCGGTTGAGAAAAGACCAGGAAACCTTCGACGGACAAGATTTTGTCCCTGAAAAAGCGGAGCATAATAGGGTAAACCGATCCCGCTACGGCGCGAGGCAATCCGGTACATTTTCGCCCATGACCAGTCCCTTGTCGGTAGTAACGATCGCTTGACTGCGGAGGTGCGCTTGATTGCTAGTGTGGCACAAGAAAAAAACGGGGGTAAAAATGGGAGGGGTGCAACACGAGGACTTCCTAGGAGGTCACCCATCCTAGTACTACTCTCGCCCAAGCACGCTTTACTGCGGAGTTCTGATGGGATCCGGTGCTTTAGTGCTGGTATGATCGCACCCGTCAGGTGATGCGCGGCCTCTAAATATAAGAAGGTGGACTTCGATCGACACACACGATGACTTACCAGAGGTCCCCCACCTCCGGAAACGAAAACTCCGGTTGAGAAAAGACCAGGAAACCTTCGACCCACTAGATTTTGTCCCTGGAAAAGCGGAGCATAATAGGGTAAACCGATCCCGCTACGGCGCGAGGTAATCCGGTACATTTTCGCCCCAGAGCAATCCCTTGTCGGTAGTAACAATCGCTGGACTGCGGAGGCGCGCTTGATTGCTAAAGTGGCTCAAGAAAAAAATAGGGGTAAAAAGGGGAGGGTGGCAACACGAGGACTTCCCAGGAGGTCACCCATCCTAGTACTACTCTCGCCCAAGCACGCTTAACTGCGGAGTTCTGATGGGATCCGGTACCCGTCAGGTGATGCGCGGTCTGTGAATATAAGCAGGTGGACTTCGACCGACGCACACGAGGACTTCCCAGTGGTCCCTCACCTCCGGAAACGACAACTCCGGTTGAGAAAAGACCAGGAAGCCTTCGACGCACAAGATTTTGTCCCTGAAAAAGCGGAGCATAATAGGGTAAACCGATCCCGCTACGGCGCGAGGCAATCCGGTACATTTTCGCCCATGACCAGTCCCTTGTCGGTAGTAACGATCGCTTGACTGCGGAGGTGCGCTTGATTGCTAGTGTGGCACAAGAAAAAAACGGTGGTAAAAATGGGAGGGGTGCAACACGAGGACTTCCTAGGAGGTCACCCATCCTAGTACTACTCTCGCCCAAGCACGCTTTACTGCGGAGTTCTGATGGGATCCGGTGCTTTAGTGCTGGTATGATCGCACCCGTCAGGTGATGCGCGGCCTCTAAATATAAGAAGGTGGACTTCGACCGACACACATGATGACTTACCAGAGGTCCCCCACCTCCGGAAACGAAAACTCCGGTTGAGAAAAGACCAGGAAACCTTCGACCCACTAGATTTTGTCCCTGGAAAAGCGGAGCATAATAGGGTAAACCGATCCCGCTACGGCGCGAGGTAATCCGGTACATTTTCGCCCCAGAGCAATCCCTTGCCGGTAGTAACAATCGCTGGACTGCGGAGGCGCGCTTGATTGCTAAAGTGGCTCAAGAAAAAAATAGGGGTAAAAAGGGGAGGGTGGCAACACGAGGACTTCCCAGGAGGTCACCCATCCTAGTACTACTCTCGCCCAAGCACGCTTAACTGCGGAGTTCTGATGGGATCCGGTACCCGTCAGGTGATGCGCGGTCTGTGAATATAAGCAGGTGGACTTCGACCGACGCACACGAGGACTTCCCAGTGGTCCCTCACCTCCGGAAACGACAACTCCGGTTGAGAAAAGACCAGGAAGCCTTCGACGCACAAGATTTTGTCCCTGAAAAAGCGGAGCGTAATAGGGTAAATCGATCCTGGTACGGCGCGAGGCAATCCGGTGCATTTTCGCCCATGACCAGTCCCTTGTCGATAGTAACGAACGCCGAACTGCGGAGGTGTGCTTGTTTGCTAGTGTGGCACAAGAGAAAAACGGGGGTAAAAAGGGGAGGGGTTCAACACGAGGACTTCCCCGGAGGTCACCCATCCTGGAACTACTCCCGCCCAAGCACGCTTAACTGCGGAGTTCTGATGGGATCCGGTGCTTTTGTGCTGGTATGATTGCACCCGTCAGGTGATGCGCGGTCTCTGAATATAGGCAGGTGGACTTCGACCGACGCACACGAGGACTTCCCAGTGGTCCCCCACCTCCGGAAATGACAACTCCGGTTGAGAAAAGACCAGGAAACCTTCGACCCACTAGATTTTGTCCCTGGAAAAGCGGAGCATAATAGGGTAAACCGATCCCGCTACGGCGCGCGGCAATCCGGTACATTTTCGCCCATGACAAGTCCCTTGTCGGTAGTAACGATCGCTAGACTGCGGAGGTGCGCTTGATTGCTAAAGTGGCTCAAGAAAAACACGGGGGTAAAAAGGGGAGGGGTACAACACGAGGACTTCCCAGGAGGTCACCCATCCTAGTACTACTGTCGCCCAAGCACGCTTAACTGCAAGTGTTCTGGTTGGATCTGGTGCTTTAGTGCTGGTATGATCGCACCCGTCAGGTGATGCGCGGCCTCTAAATATAAGAAGGTGGACTTCGACCGACACACACGATGACTTACCAGAGGTCCCCCACCTCCGGAAACGAAAACTCCGGTTGAGAAAAGACCAGGAAACCTTCGACCCACTAGATTTTGTCCCTGGAAAAGCGGAGCATAATAGGGTAAACCGATCCCGCTACGGCGCGAGGTAATCCGGTACATTTTCGCCCCAGAGCAATCCCTTGTCGGTAGTAACAATCGCTGGACTGCGGAGGCGCGCTTGATTGCTAAAGTGGCTCAAGAAAAAAATAGGGGTAAAAAGGGGAGGGTGGCAACACGAGGACTTCCCAGGAGGTCACCCATCCTAGTACTACTCTCGCCCAAGCACCCTTAACTGCGGAGTTCTGATGGGATCCGGTACCCGTCAGGTGATGCGCGGTCTGTGAATATAAGCAGGTGGACTTCGACCGACGCACACGAGGACTTCCCAGTGGTCCCTCACCTCCGGAAACGACAACTCCGGTTGAGAAAAGACCAGGAAGCCTTCGACGCACAAGATTTTGTCCCTGAAAAAGCGGAGCGTAATAGGGTAAATCGATCCTGGTACGGCGCGAGGCAATCCGGTGCATTTTCGCCCATGACCAGTCCCTTGTCGGTAGTAACGATCGCTTGACTGCGGAGGTGCGCTTGATTGCTAGTGTGGCACAAGAAAAAAACGGGGGTAAAAATGGGAGGGGTGCAACACGAGGACTTCCTAGGAGGTCACCCATCCTAGTACTACTCTCGCCCAAGCACGCTTTACTGCGGAGTTCTGATGGGATCCGGTGCTTTAGTGCTGGTATGATCGCACCCGTCAGGTGATGCGCGGCCTCTAAATATAAGAAGGTGGACTTCGACCGGCACACACGATGACTTACCAGAGGTCCCCCACCTCCGGAAACGAAAACTCCGGTTGAGAAAAGACCAGGAAACCTTCGACCCACTAGATTTTGTCCCTGGAAAAGCGGAGCATAATAGGGTAAACCGATCCCGCTACGGCGCGCGGCAATCCGGTACATTTTCGCCCATGACAAGTCCCTTGTCGGTAGTAACGATCGCTAGACTGCGGAGGTGCGCTTGATTGCTAAAGTGGCTCAAGAAAAACACGGGGGTAAAAAGGGGAGGGGTACAACACGAGGACTTCCCAGGAGGTCACCCATCCTAGTACTACTGTCGCCCAAGCACGCTTAACTGCAAGTGTTCTGGTTGGATCTGGTGCTTTAGTGCTGGTATGATCGCACCCGTCAGGTGATGTGCGGTCTCTGAATATAAGCAGGTGGACTTCGACCGACGCACACGAGGACTTCCCAGTGGTCCCTCACCTCCGGAAACGACAACTCTGGTTGAGAAAAGACCAGGAAACCTTCGACGGACAAGATTTTGTCCCTGAAAAAGCGGAGCATAATAGGGTAAACCGATCCCGCTACGGCGCGAGGCAATCCGGTACATTTTCGCCCATGACCAGTCCCTTGTCGGTAGTAACGATCGCTTGACTGCGGAGGTGCGCTTGATTGCTAGTGTGGCACAAGAAAAAAACGGGGGTAAAAATGGGAGGGGTGCAACACGAGGACTTCCTAGGAGGTCACCCATCCTAGTACTACTCTCGCCCAAGCACGCTTTACTGCGGAGTTCTGATGGGATCCGGTGCTTTAGTGCTGGTATGATCGCACCCGTCAGGTGATGCGCGGCCTCTAAATATAAGAAGGTGGACTTCGACCGACACACACGATGACTTACCAGAGGTCCCCCACCTCCGGAAACGAAAACTCCGGTTGAGAAAAGACCAGGAAACCTTCGACGCACAAGATTTTGTCCCTGGAAAAGCGGAGCATAATAGGGTAAACCGATCCCGCTACGGCGCGAGGTAATCCGGTACATTTTCGCCCCAGAGCAATCCCTTGTCGGTAGTAACAATCGCTGGACTGCGGAGGCGCGCTTGATTGCTAAAGTGGCTCAAGAAAAAAATAGGGGTAAAAAGGGGAGGGTGGCAACACGAGGACTTCCCAGGAGGTCACCCATCCTAGTACTACTCTCGCCCAAGCACGCTTAACTGCGGAGTTCTGATGGGATCCGGTACCCGTCAGGTGATGCGCGGTCTGTGAATATAAGCAGGTGGACTTCGACCGACGCACACGAGGACTTCCCAGTGGTCCCTCACCTCCGGAAACGACAACTCCGGTTGAGAAAAGACCAGGAAGCCTTCGACGCACAAGATTTTGTCCCTGAAAAAGCGGAGCGTAATAGGGTAAATCGATCCTGGTACGGCGCGAGGCAATCCGGTGCATTTTCGCCCATGACCAGTCCCTTGTCGATAGTAACGAACGCCGAACTGCGGAGGTGTGCTTGATTGCTAGTGTGGCACAAGAGAAAAACGGGGGTAAAAAGGGGAGGGGTTCAACACGAGGACTTCCCCGGAGGTCACCCATCCTGGAACTACTCCCGCCCAAGCACGCTTAACTGCGGAGTTCTGATGGGATCCGGTGCTTTTGTGCTGGTATGATTGCACCCGTCAGGTGATGCGCGGTCTCTGAATATAGGCAGGTGGACTTCGACCGACGCACACGAGGACTTCCCAGTGGTCCCCCACCTCCGGAAATGACAACTCCGGTTGAGAAAAGACCAGGAAACCTTCGACCCACTAGATTTTGTCCCTGGAAAAGCGGAGCATAATAGGGTAAACCGATCCCGCTACGGCGCGCGGCAATCCGGTACATTTTCGCCCATGACAAGTCCCTTGTCGGTAGTAACGATCGCTAGACTGCGGAGGTGCGCTTGATTGCTAAAGTGGCTCAAGAAAAACACGGGGGTAAAAAGGGGAGGGGTACAACACGAGGACTTCCCAGGAGGTCACCCATCCTAGTACTACTGTCGCCCAAGCACGCTTAACTGCAAGTGTTCTGGTTGGATCTGGTGCTTTAGTGCTGGTATGATCGCACCCGTCAGGTGATGTGCGGTCTCTGAATATAAGCAGGTGGACTTCGACCGACGCACACGAGGACTTCCCAGTGGTCCCCCACCTCCGGAAATGACAACTCCGGTTGAGAAAAGACCAGGAAACCTTCGACCCACTAGATTTTGTCCCTGGAAAAGCGGAGCATAATAGGGTAAACCGATCCCGCTACGGCGCGCGGCAATCCGGTACATTTTCGCCCATGACAAGTCCCTTGTCGGTAGTAACGATCGCTAGACTGCGGAGGTGCGCTTGATTGCTAAAGTGGCTCAAGAAAAACACGGGGGTAAAAAGGGGAGGGGTACAACACGAGGACTTCCCAGGAGGTCACCCATCCTAGTACTACTGTCGCCCAAGCACGCTTAACTGCAAGTGTTCTGGTTGGATCTGGTGCTTTAGTGCTGGTATGATCGCACCCGTCAGGTGATGCGCGGCCTCTAAATATAAGAAGGTGGACTTCGACCGACACACACGATGACTTACCAGAGGTCCCCCACCTCCGGAAACGAAAACTCCGGTTGAGAAAAGACCAGGAAACCTTCGACCCACTAGATTTTGTCCCTGGAAAAGCGGAGCATAATAGGGTAAACCGATCCCGCTACGGCGCGAGGTAATCCGGTACATTTTCGCCCCAGAGCAATCCCTTGTCGGTAGTAACAATCGCTGGACTGCGGAGGCGCGCTTGATTGCTAAAGTGGCTCAAGAAAAAAATAGGGGTAAAAAGGGGAGGGTGGCAACACGAGGACTTCCCAGGAGGTCACCCATCCTAGTACTACTCTCGCCCAAGCACCCTTAACTGCGGAGTTCTGATGGGATCCGGTACCCGTCAGGTGATGCGCGGTCTGTGAATATAAGCAGGTGGACTTCGACCGACGCACACGAGGACTTCCCAGTGGTCCCTCACCTCCGGAAACGACAACTCCGGTTGAGAAAAGACCAGGAAGCCTTCGACGCACAAGATTTTGTCCCTGAAAAAGCGGAGCGTAATAGGGTAAATCGATCCTGGTACGGCGCGAGGCAATCCGGTGCATTTTCGCCCATGACCAGTCCCTTGTCGGTAGTAACGATCGCTTGACTGCGGAGGTGCGCTTGATTGCTAGTGTGGCACAAGAAAAAAACGGGGGTAAAAATGGGAGGGGTGCAACACGAGGACTTCCTAGGAGGTCACCCATCCTAGTACTACTCTCGCCCAAGCACGCTTTACTGCGGAGTTCTGATGGGATCCGGTGCTTTAGTGCTGGTATGATCGCACCCGTCAGGTGATGCGCGGCCTCTAAATATAAGAAGGTGGACTTCGACCGGCACACACGATGACTTACCAGAGGTCCCCCACCTCCGGAAACGAAAACTCCGGTTGAGAAAAGACCAGGAAACCTTCGACCCACTAGATTTTGTCCCTGGAAAAGCGGAGCATAATAGGGTAAACCGATCCCGCTACGGCGCGCGGCAATCCGGTACATTTTCGCCCATGACAAGTCCCTTGTCGGTAGTAACGATCGCTAGACTGCGGAGGTGCGCTTGATTGCTAAAGTGGCTCAAGAAAAACACGGGGGTAAAAAGGGGAGGGGTACAACACGAGGACTTCCCAGGAGGTCACCCATCCTAGTACTACTGTCGCCCAAGCACGCTTAACTGCAAGTGTTCTGGTTGGATCTGGTGCTTTAGTGCTGGTATGATCGCACCCGTCAGGTGATGTGCGGTCTCTGAATATAAGCAGGTGGACTTCGACCGACGCACACGAGGACTTCCCAGTGGTCCCTCACCTCCGGAAACGACAACTCCGGTTGAGAAAAGACCAGGAAACCTTCGACGGACAAGATTTTGTCCCTGAAAAAGCGGAGCATAATAGGGTAAACCGATCCCGCTACGGCGCGAGGCAATCCGGTACATTTTCGCCCATGACCAGTCCCTTGTCGGTAGTAACGATCGCTTGACTGCGGAGGTGCGCTTGATTGCTAGTGTGGCACAAGAAAAAAACGGGGGTAAAAATGGGAGGGGTGCAACACGAGGACTTCCTAGGAGGTCACCCATCCTAGTACTACTCTCGCCCAAGCACGCTTTACTGCGGAGTTCTGATGGGATCCGGTGCTTTAGTGCTGGTATGATCGCACCCGTCAGGTGATGCGCGGCCTCTAAATATAAGAAGGTGGACTTCGACCGACACACACGATGACTTACCAGAGGTCCCCCACCTCCGGAAACGAAAACTCCGGTTGAGAAAAGACCAGGAAACCTTCGACGCACAAGATTTTGTCCCTGGAAAAGCGGAGCATAATAGGGTAAACCGATCCCGCTACGGCGCGAGGTAATCCGGTACATTTTCGCCCCAGAGCAATCCCTTGTCGGTAGTAACAATCGCTGGACTGCGGAGGCGCGCTTGATTGCTAAAGTGGCTCAAGAAAAAAATAGGGGTAAAAAGGGGAGGGTGGCAACACGAGGACTTCCCAGGAGGTCACCCATCCTAGTACTACTCTCGCCCAAGCACGCTTAACTGCGGAGTTCTGATGGGATCCGGTACCCGTCAGGTGATGCGCGGTCTGTGAATATAAGCAGGTGGACTTCGACCGACGCACACGAGGACTTCCCAGTGGTCCCTCACCTCCGGAAACGACAACTCCGGTTGAGAAAAGACCAGGAAGCCTTCGACGCACAAGATTTTGTCCCTGAAAAAGCGGAGCGTAATAGGGTAAATCGATCCTGGTACGGCGCGAGGCAATCCGGTGCATTTTCGCCCATGACCAGTCCCTTGTCGATAGTAACGAACGCCGAACTGCGGAGGTGTGCTTGATTGCTAGTGTGGCACAAGAGAAAAACGGGGGTAAAAAGGGGAGGGGTTCAACACGAGGACTTCCCCGGAGGTCACCCATCCTGGAACTACTCCCGCCCAAGCACGCTTAACTGCGGAGTTCTGATGGGATCCGGTGCTTTTGTGCTGGTATGATTGCACCCGTCAGGTGATGCGCGGTCTCTGAATATAGGCAGGTGGACTTCGACCGACGCACACGAGGACTTCCCAGTGGTCCCCCACCTCCGGAAATGACAACTCCGGTTGAGAAAAGACCAGGAAACCTTCGACCCACTAGATTTTGTCCCTGGAAAAGCGGAGCATAATAGGGTAAACCGATCCCGCTACGGCGCGCGGCAATCCGGTACATTTTCGCCCATGACAAGTCCCTTGTCGGTAGTAACGATCGCTAGACTGCGGAGGTGCGCTTGATTGCTAAAGTGGCTCAAGAAAAACACGGGGGTAAAAAGGGGAGGGGTACAACACGAGGACTTCCCAGGAGGTCACCCATCCTAGTACTACTGTCGCCCAAGCACGCTTAACTGCAAGTGTTCTGGTTGGATCTGGTGCTTTAGTGCTGGTATGATCGCACCCGTCAGGTGATGTGCGGTCTCTGAATATAAGCAGGTGGACTTCGACCGACGCACACGAGGACTTCCCAGTGGTCCCTCACCTCCGGAAACGACAACTCCGGTTGAGAAAAGACCAGGAAACCTTCGACGGACAAGATTTTGTCCCTGAAAAAGCGGAGCATAATAGGGTAAACCGATCCCGCTACGGCGCGAGGCAATCCGGTACATTTTCGCCCATGACCAGTCCCTTGTCGGTAGTAACGATCGCTTGACTGCGGAGGTGCGCTTGATTGCTAGTGTGGCACAAGAAAAAAACGGGGGTAAAAATGGGAGGGGTGCAACACGAGGACTTCCTAGGAGGTCACCCATCCTAGTACTACTCTCGCCCAAGCACGCTTTACTGCGGAGTTCTGATGGGATCCGGTGCTTTAGTGCTGGTATGATCGCACCCGTCAGGTGATGCGCGGCCTCTAAATATAAGAAGGTGGACTTCGACCGACACACACGATGACTTACCAGAGGTCCCCCACCTCCGGAAACGAAAACTCCGGTTGAGAAAAGACCAGGAAACCTTCGACCCACTAGATTTTGTCCCTGGAAAAGCGGAGCATAATAGGGTAAACCGATCCCGCTACGGCGCGAGGTAATCCGGTACATTTTCGCCCCAGAGCAATCCCTTGTCGGTAGTAACAATCGCTGGACTGCGGAGGCGCGCTTGATTGCTAAAGTGGCTCAAGAAAAAAATAGGGGTAAAAAGGGGAGGGTGGCAACACGAGGACTTCCCAGGAGGTCACCCATCCTAGTACTACTCTCGCCCAAGCACGCTTAACTGCGGAGTTCTGATGGGATCCGGTACCCGTCAGGTGATGCGCGGTCTGTGAATATAAGCAGGTGGACTTCGACCGACGCACACGAGGACTTCCCAGTGGTCCCTCACCTCCGGAAACGACAACTCCGGTTGAGAAAAGACCAGGAAGCCTTCGACGCACAAGATTTTGTCCCTGAAAAAGCGGAGCGTAATAGGGTAAATCGATCCTGGTACGGCGCGAGGCAATCCGGTGCATTTTCGCCCATGACCAGTCCCTTGTCGATAGTAACGAACGCCGAACTGCGGAGGTGTGCTTGATTGCTAGTGTGGCACAAGAGAAAAACGGGGGTAAAAAGGGGAGGGGTTCAACACGAGGACTTCCCCGGAGGTCACCCATCCTGGAACTACTCCCGCCCAAGCACGCTTAACTGCGGAGTTCTGATGGGATCCGGTGCTTTTGTGCTGGTATGATTGCACCCGTCAGGTGATGCGCGGTCTCTGAATATAGGCAGGTGGACTTCGACCGACGCACACGAGGACTTCCCAGTGGTCCCCCACCTCCGGAAATGACAACTCCGGTTGAGAAAAGACCAAGAAACCTTCGACCCACTAGATTTTGTCCCTGGAAAAGCGGAGCATAATAGGGTAAACCGATCCCGCTACGGCGCGCGGCAATCCGGTACATTTTCGCCCATGACAAGTCCCTTGTCGGTAGTAACGATCGCTAGACTGCGGAGGTGCGCTTGATTGCTAAAGTGGCTCAAGAAAAACACGGGGGTAAAAAGGGGAGGGGTACAACACGAGGACTTCCCAGGAGGTCACCCATCCTAGTACTACTGTCGCCCAAGCACGCTTAACTGCAAGTGTTCTGGTTGGATCTGGTGCTTTAGTGCTGGTATGATCGCACCCGTCAGGTGATGTGCGGTCTCTGAATATAAGCAGGTGGACTTCGACCGACGCACACGAGGACTTCCCAGTGGTCCCTCACCTCCGGAAAGGACAACTCCGGTTGAGAAAAGACCAGGAAACCTTCGACGGACAAGATTTTGTCCCTGAAAAAGCGGAGCATAATAGGGTAAACCGATCCCGCTACGGCGCGAGGCAATCCGGTACATTTTCGCCCATGACCAGTCCCTTGTCGGTAGTAACGATCGCTTGACTGCGGAGGTGCGCTTGATTGCTAGTGTGGCACAAGAAAAAAACGGGGGTAAAAATGGGAGGGGTGCAACACGAGGACTTCCTAGGAGGTCACCCATCCTAGTACTACTCTCGCCCAAGCACGCTTTACTGCGGAGTTCTGATGGGATCCGGTGCTTTAGTGCTGGTATGATCGCACCCGTCAGGTGATGCGCGGCCTCTAAATATAAGAAGGTGGACTTCGACCGACACACACGATGACTTACCAGAGGTCCCCCACCTCCGGAAACGAAAACTCCGGTTGAGAAAAGACCAGGAAACCTTCGACCCACTAGATTTTGTCCCTGGAAAAGCGGAGCATAATAGGGTAAACCGATCCCGCTACGGCGCGAGGTAATCCGGTACATTTTCGCCCCAGAGCAATCCCTTGTCGGTAGTAACAATCGCTGGACTGCGGAGGCGCGCTTGATTGCTAAAGTGGCTCAAGAAAAAAATAGGGGTAAAAAGGGGAGGGTGGCAACACGAGGACTTCCCAGGAGGTCACCCATCCTAGTACTACTCTCGCCCAAGCACGCTTAACTGCGGAGTTCTGATGGGATCCGGTACCCGTCAGGTGATGCGCGGTCTGTGAATATAAGCAGGTGGACTTCGACCGACGCACACGAGGACTTCCCAGTGGTCCCTCACCTCCGGAAACGACAACTCCGGTTGAGAAAAGACCAGGAAACCTTCGACGCACAAGATTTTGTCCCTGAAAAAGCGGAGCATAATAGGGTAAATCGATCCCGGTACGGCGCGAGGCAATCCGGTGCATTTTCGCCCATGACCAGTCCCTTGTCGATAGTAACGATCGCCGAACTGCGGAGGTGTGCTTGATTGCTAGTGTGGCACAAGAGAAAAACGGGGGTAAAAAGGGGAGGGGTGCAACACGAGGACTTCGCCGGAGGTCACCCATCCTGGTACTACTCTCGCCCAAGCACGCTTATGTGCGGAGTTCTGACGGGATCCGGTGCTTTAGTACTGGTATGATCGCACCCGTCAGGTGATGGTGGTCTCTGAATATAAGCAGGTGGACTTCGACCGACGCACACGAGGACTTCCCAGTGGTCCCCCACCTCCGAAAACGACAACTCCGGTTGAGAAAAGACCAAGAAACCTTCGACGGACAAGATTTTGTCCCTGAAAAAGCGGAGCATAATAGGGTAAACCGATCCCGCTACGGCGCGAGGCAATCCGGTACATTTTCGCCCATGACCAGTCCCTTGTCGGTAGTAACGATCGCTTGACTGCGGAGGTGCGCTTGATTGCTAGTGTGGCACAAGAAAAAAACGGGGGTAAAAATGGGAGGGGTACAACCCGAGGACTTCCCAGGAGGTCACCCATCCTAGTACTACTGTCGCCCAAGCACGCTTAACTGCAAGTGTTCTCGTTGGATCTGGTGCTTTAGTGCTGGTATGATCGCACCCGTCAGGTGATGTGCGGTCTCTGAATATAAGCAGGTGGACTTCGACCGACGCACACGAGGACTTCCCAGTGGTCCCCCACCTCCGGAAACGACAACTCCGGTTGAGAAAAGACCAGGAAACCTTCGACCCACTAGATTTTGTCCCTGGAAAAGCGGAGCATAATAGGGTAAACCGATCCCGCTACGGCGCGCGGCAATCCGGTACATTTTCGCCCATGACTAGTCCCTTGTCGGTAGTAACAATCGCTTGACTGCGGAGGTGCGCTTGATTGCTAGTGTGGCACAAGAAAAAAACGGGGGTAAAAATGGGAGGGGTACAACACGAGGACTTCCCAGGAGGTCACCCATCCTAGTACTACTGTCGCCCAAGCACGCTTAACTGCAAGTGTTCTGGTTGGATCTGGTGCTTTAGTGCTGGTATGATCGCACCCGTCAGGTGATGTGCGGTCTCTGAATATAAGCAGGTGGACTTCGAACGACGCACACGAGGACTTCCCAGTGGTCCCTCACCTCCGGAAACGACAACTCCGGTTGAGAAAAGACCAGGAAACCTTCGACGCACAAGATTTTGTCCCTGAAAAAGCGGAGCATAATAGGGTAAATCGATCCCGGTACGGCGCGAGGCAATCCGGTACATTTTCGCCCATGAGCAGTCCCTTGTCGGTAGTAACGATCGCTTGACTGCGGAGGTGCGCTTGATTGCTAGTGTGGCACAAGAAAAAAACGGGGGTAAAAATGGGAGGGGTACAACACGAGGACTTCCCAGGAGGTCACCCATCCTAGTACTACTGTCGCCCAAGCACGCTTAACTGCAAGTGTTCTGGTTGGATCTGGTGCTTTAGTGCTGGTATGATCGCACCCGTCAGGTGATGTGCGGTCTCTGAATATAAGCAGGTGGACTTCGACCGACGCACACGAGGACTTCCTAGTGGTCCCTCACCTCCGGAAACGACAACTCCGGTTGAGAAAAGACCAGGAAACCTTCGACGGACAAGATTTTGTCCCTGAAAAAGCGGAGCATAATAGGGTAAACCGATCCCGCTACGGCGCGAGGCAATCCGGTACATTTTCGCCCATGACCAGTCCCTTGTCGGTAGTAACGATCGCTTGACTGCGGAGGTGCGCTTGATTGCTAGTGTGGCACAAGAAAAAAACGGGGGTAAAAATGGGAGGGGTGCAACACGAGGACTTCCTAGGAGGTCACCCATCCTAGTACTACTCTCGCCCAAGCACGCTTTACTGCGGAGTTCTGATAGGATCCGGTGCTTTAGTGCTGGTATGATCGCACCCGTCAGGTGATGCGCAGCCTCTAAATATAAGAAGGTGGACTTCGACCGACACACACGATGACTTACCAGAGGTCCCCCACCTCCGGAAACGAAAACTCCGGTTGAGAAAAGACCAGGAAACCTTCGACCCACTAGATTTTGTCCCTGGAAAAGCGGAGCATAATAGGGTAAACCGATCCCGCTACGGCGCGAGGTAATCCGGTACATTTTCGCCCCAGAGCAATCCCTTGTCGGTAGTAACAATCGCTGGACTGCGGAGGCGCGCTTGATTGCTAAAGTGGCTCAAGAAAAAAATAGGGGTAAAAAGGGGAGGGTGGCAACACGAGGACTTCCCAGGAGGTCACCCATCCTAGTACTACTCTCGCCCAAGCACGCTTAACTGCGGAGTTCTGATGGGATCCGGTACCCGTCAGGTGATGCGCGGTCTGTGAATATAAGCAGGTGGACTTCGACCGACGCACACGAGGACTTCCCAGTGGTCCCTCACCTCCGGAAACGACAAATCCGGTTGAGGAAAGACCAGGAAGCCTTCGACGCACAAGATTTTGTCCCTGAAAAAGCGGAGCGTAATAGGGTAAATCGATCCTGGTACGGCGCGAGGCAATCCGGTGCATTTTCGCCCATGACCAGTCCCTTGTCGATAGTAACGAACGCCGAACTGCGGAGGTGTGCTTGATTGCTAGTGTGGCACAAGAGAAAAACGGGGGTAAAAAGGGGAGGGGTTCAACACGAGGACTTCCCCGGAGGTCACCCATCCTGGAACTACTCCCGCCCAAGCACGCTTAACTGTGGAGTTCTGATGGGATCCGGTGCTTTTGTGCTGGTATGATTGCACCCGTCAGGTGATGCGCGGTCTCTGAATATAGCAGGTGGACTTCGACCGACGCACACGAGGACTTCCCAGTGGTCCCCCACCTCCGGAAATGACAACTCCGGTTGAGAAAAGACCAGGAAACCTTCGACCCACTAGATTTTGTCCCTGGAAAAGCGGAGCATAATAGGGTAAACCGATCCCGCTACGGCGCGCGGCAATCCGGTACATTTTCGCCCATGACACGTCCCTTGTCGGTAGTAACGATCGCTAGACTGCGGAGGTGCGCTTGATTGCTAAAGTGGCTCAAGAAAAACACGGGGGTAAAAAGGGGAGGGGTACAACACGAGGACTTCCCAGGAGGTCACCCATCCTAGTACTACTGTCGCCCAAGCACGCTTAACTGCAAGTGTTCTGGTTGGATCTGGTGCTTTAGTGCTGGTATGATCGCACCAGTCAAGTGATGCGCGGTCTCTGAATATAAGCAGGTGGACTTCGACCAACGCACACGAGGACTTCCCAGTGGTCCCCCACCTCCGAAAACGACAACACCGGTTGAGAAAAGACCAGGAAACCTTCGACGGACAAGATTTTGTCCCTGAAAAAGCGGAGCATAATAGGGTAAACCGATCCCGCTCCGGCGCGAGGCAATCCGGTACATTTTCGCCCATGACCAGTTCCTTGTCGGTAGTAACGATCGCTTGACTGCGGAGGTGCCCTTGATTGCTAGTGTGGCACAAGAAAAAAACGGGGGTAAAAATGGGAGGGGTGCAACACGAGGACTTCCTAGGAGGTCACCCATCCTAGTACTACTCTCGCCCAAGCACGCTTCACTGCGGAGTTCTGATGGGATCCGGTGCTTTAGTGCTGGTATGATCGCACCCGTCAGGTGATGCGCGGCATCTAAATATAAGAAGGTGGACTTCGACCGACACACACGAGGACTTACCAGATGTCCCCCACCTCCGGAAACGAAAACTCCGGTTGAGAAAAGACCAGGAAACCTTCGACTCACTAGATTTTGTCCCTGAAAAAGTGGAGCATAATAGGGTAAACCGATCTCGCTACGGCGCGAGGCAATCCGGTGCATTTTCGCCCATGACCAGTCCCTTGTCGGTAGTAACGATCGCTAGACTGCGGACGTACGCTTGATTGCTAAAGTGGCTCAAGAAAAAAACGGGGGTAAAAGGGGAGGGGTACAACACGAGGACTTCCCAGGAGGTCACCAATCCTTGTACTACTCTCGCCCAAGCACGCTTATGTGCGGAGTTCTGACGGGATCCGGTGCTTTAGTGCTGGTATGATCGCACCCGTCAGGTGATGCGCGGTCTCTGAATATAAGCAGGTGGACTTCGACCGACGCACACGAGGACTTCCCAGTGGTCCCTCACCTCCGGAAACGACAACTCCGGTTGAGAAAAGACCAGGAAGCCTTCGACGCACAAGTTTTTGTCCCTGAAAAAGCGGAGCGTAATAGGGTAAATCGATCCTGGTACAGCGCGAGGCAATCCGGTGCATTTTCGCCCATGACCAGTCCCTTGTCGATAGTAACGATCGCCGAACTGCGGAGGTGTGCTTGATTGCTAGTGTGGCACAAGAGAAAAACGGGGGTAAAAAGGGGAGGGGTGCAACACGAGGACTTCGCCGGAGGTCACCCATCCTGGTACTACTCTCGCCCAAGCACGCTTATGTGCGGAGTTCTGACGGGATCCGGTGCTTTAGTACTGGTATGATCGCACCCGTCAGGTGATGGTGGTCTCTGAATATAAGCAGGTGGACTTCGACCGACGCACACGAGGACTTCCCAGTGGTCCCTCACCTCCGGAAACGACAACTCCGGTTGAGAAAAGACCAGGAAACCTTCGACGGACAAGATTTTGTCCCTGAAAAAGCGGAGCATAATAGGGTAAACCGATCCCGCTACGGCGCGAGGCAATCCGGTACATTTTCGCCCATGACCAGTCCCTTGTCGGTAGTAACGATCGCTTGACTGCGGAGGTGCGCTTGATTGCTAGTGTGGCACAAGAAAAAAACGGGGGTAAAAATGGGAGGGGTACAACACGAGGACTTCCCAGGAGGTCACCCATCCTAGTACTACTGTCGCCCAAGCACGCTTAACTGCAAGTGTTCTCGTTGGATCTGGTGCTTTAGTGCTGGTATGATCGCACCCGTCAGGTGATGTGCGGTCTCTGAATATAAGCAGGTGGACTTCGACCGACGCACACGAGGACTTCCCAGTGGTCCCCCACCTCCGGAAACGACAACTCCGGTTGAGAAAAGACCAGGAAACCTTCGACCCACTAGATTTTGTCCCTGGAAAAGCAGAGCATAATAGGGTAAACCGATCCCGCTACGGCGCGCGGCAATCCGGTACATTTTCGCCCATGACCAGTCCCTTGTCGGTAGTAACAATCGCTTGCCTGCGGAGGTGCGCTTGATTGCTAGTGTGGCACAAGAAAAAAACGGGGGTAAAAATGGGAGGGGTACAACACGAGGACTTCCCAGGAGGTCACCCATCCTAGTACTACTGTCGCCCAAGCACGCTTAACTGCAAGTGTTCTGGTTGGATCTGGTGCTTTAGTGCTGGTATGATCGCACCCGTCAGGTGATGTGCGGTCTCTGAATATAAGCAGGTGGACTTCGACCGACGCACACGAGGACTTCCCAGTGGTCCCTCACCTCCGGAAACGACAACTCCGGTTGAGAAAAGACCAGGAAACCTTCGACGCACAAGATTTTGTCCCTGAAAAAGCGGAGCATAATAGGGTAAATCGATCCCGGTACGGCGCGAGGCAATCCGGTACATTTTCGCCCATGACCAGTCCCTTGTCGGTAGTAACGATCGCTTGACTGCGGAGGTGCGCTTGATTGCTAGTGTGGCACAAGAAAAAAACGGGGGTAAAAATGGGAGGGGTACAACACGAGGACTTCCCAGGAGGTCACCCATCCTAGTACTACTGTCGCCCAAGCACGCTTAACTGCAAGTGTTCTGGTTGGATCTGGTGCTTTAGTGCTGGTATGATCGCACCCGTCAGGTGATGTGCGGTCTCTGAATATAAGCAGGTGGACTTCGACCGACGCACACGAGGACTTCCCAGTGGTCCCTCACCTCCGGAAACGACAACTCCGGTTGAGAAAAGACCAGGAAACCTTCGACGGACAAGATTTTGTCCCTGAAAAAGCGGAGCATAATAGGGTAAACCGATCCCGCTACGGCGCGAGGCAATCCGGTACATTTTCGCCCATGACCAGTCCCTTGTCGGTAGTAACGATCGCTTGACTGCGGAGGTGCGCTTGATTGCTAGTGTGGCACAAGAAAAAAACGGGGGTAAAAATGGGAGGGGTGCAACACGAGGACTTCCTAGGAGGTCACCCATCCTAGTACTACTCTCGCCCAAGCACGCTTTACTGCGGAGTTCTGATGGGATCCGGTGCTTTAGTGCTGGTATGATCGCACCCGTCAGGTGATGCGCGGCCTCTAAATATAAGAAGGTGGACTTCGACCGACACACACGATGACTTACCAGAGGTCCCCCACCTCCGGAAACGAAAACTCCGGTTGAGAAAAGACCAGGAAACCTTCGACCCACTAGATTTTGTCCCTGGAAAAGCGGAGCATAATAGGGTAAACCGATCCCGCTACGGCGCGAGGTAATCCGGTACATTTTCGCCCCAGAGCAATCCCTTGTCGGTAGTAACAATCGCTGGACTGCGGAGGCGCGCTTGATTGCTAAAGTGGCTCAAGAAAAAAATAGGGGTAAAAAGGGGAGGGTGGCAACACGAGGACTTCCCAGGAGGTCACCCATCCTAGTACTACTCTCGCCCAAGCACGCTTAACTGCGGAGTTTTGATGGGATCCGGTACCCGTCAGGTGATGCGCGGTCTGTGAATATAAGCAGGTGGACTTCGACCGACGCACACGAGGACTTCCCAGTGGTCCCTCACCTCCGGAAACGACAACTCCGGTTGAGAAAAGACCAGGAAACCTTCGACGCACAAGATTTTGTCCCTGAAAAAGCGGAGCATAATAGGGTAAATCGATCCCGGTACGGCGCGAGGCAATCCGGTAAATTTTCGCCCATGACCAGTCCCTTGTCGGTAGTAACGATCGCTTGACTGCGGAGGTGCGCTTGATTGCTAGTGTGGCACAAGAAAAAAACGGGGGTAAAAATGGGAGGGGTACAACACGAGGACTTCCCAGGAGGTCACCCATCCTAGTACTACTGTCGCCCAAGCACGCTTAACTGCAAGTGTTCTGGTTGGATCTGGTGCTTTAGTGCTGGTATGATCGCACCCGTCAGGTGATGTGCGGTCTCTGAATATAAGCAGGTGGACTTCGACCGACGCACACGAGGACTTCCCAGTGGTCCCTCACCTCCGGAAACGACAACTCCGGTTGAGAAAAGACCAGGAAACCTTCGACGGACAAGATTTTGTCCCTGAAAAAGCGGAGCATAATAGGGTAAACCGATCCCGCTACGGCGCGAGGCAATCCGGTACATTTTCGCCCATGACCAGTCCCTTGTCGGTAGTAACGATCGCTTGACTGCGGAGGTGCGCTTGATTGCTAGTGTGGCACAAGAAAAAAACAGGGGTAAAAATGGGAGGGGTGCAACACGAGGACTTCCTAGGAGGTCACCCATCCTAGTACTACTCTCGCCCAAGCACGCTTTACTGCGGAGTTCTGATGGGATCCGGTGCTTTAGTGCTGGTATGATCGCACCCGTCAGGTGATGCGCGGCCTCTAAATATAAGAAGGTGGACTTCGACCGACACACACGATGACTTACCAGAGGTCCCCCACCTCCGGAAACGAAAACTCCGGTTGAGAAAAGACCAGGAAACCTTCGACCCACTAGATTTTGTCCCTGGAAAAGCGGAGCATAATAGGGTAAACTGATCCCGCTACGGCGCGAGGTAATCCGGTACATTTTCGCCCCAGAGCAATCCCTTGTCGGTAGTAACAATCGCTGGACTGCGGAGGCGCGCTTGATTGCAAAAGTGGCTCAAGAAAAAAATAGGGGTAAAAAGGGGAGGGTGGCAACACGAGGACTTCCCAGGAGGTCACCCATCCTAGTACTACTCTCGCCCAAGCACGCTTAACTGCGGAGTTCTGATGGGATCCGGTACCCGTCAGGTGATGCGCGGTCTGTGAATATAAGCAGGTGGACTTCGACCGACGCACGCGAGGACTTCCCAGTGGTCCCTCACCTCCGGAAACGACAACTCCGGTTGAGAAAAGACCAGGAAACCTTCGACGCACAAGATTTTGTCCCTGAAAAAGCGGAGCATAATAGGGTAAATCGATCCCGGTACGGCGCGAGGCAATCCGGTGCATTTTCGCCCATGACCAGTCCCTTGTCGATAGTAACGATCGCCGAACTGCGGAGGTGTGCTTGATTGCTAGTGTGGCACAAGAGAAAAACGGGGCTAAAAAGGGGAGGGGTGCAACACGAGGACTTCGCCGGAGGTCACCCATCCTGGTACTACTCTCGCCCAAGCACGCTTATGTGCGGAGTTCTGACGGGATCCGGTGCTTTAGTACTGGTATGATCGCACCCGTCAGGTGATGGTGGTCTCTGAATATAAGCAGGTGGACTTCGACCGACGCACACGAGGACTTCCCAGTGGTCCCCCACCTCCGAAAACGACAACTCCGGTTGAGAAAAGACCAGGAAACCTTCGACGGACAAGATTTTGTCCCTGAAAAAGCGGAGCATAATAGGGTAAACCGATCCCGCTACGGCGCGAGGCAATCCAGTACATTTTCGCCCATGACCAGTCCCTTGTCGGTAGTAACGATCGCTTGACTGCGGAGGTGCGCTTGATTGCTAGTGTGGCACAAGAAAAAAACGGGGGTAAAAATGGGAGGGGTGCAACACGAGGACTTCCTAGGAGGTCACCCATCCTAGTACTACTCTCGCCCAAGCACGCTTTACTGCGGAGTTCTGATGGGATCCGGTGCTTTAGTGCTGGTATGATCGCACCCGTCAGGTGATGCGCGGCCTCTAAATATAAGAAGGTGGACTTCGACCGACACACACGATGACTTACCAGAGGTCCCCCACCTCCGGAAACGAAAACTCCGGTTGAGAAAAGACCAGGAAACCTTCGACCCACTAGATTTTGTCCCTGGAAAAGCGGAGCATAATAGGGTAAACCGATCCCGCTACGGCGCGAGGTAATCCGGTACATTTTCGCCCCAGAGCAATCCCTTGTCGGTAGTAACAATCGCTGGACTGCGGAGGCGCGCTTGATTGCTAAAGTGGCTCAAGAAAAAAATAGGGGTAAAAAGGGGAGGGTGGCAACACGAGGACTTCCCAGGAGGTCACCCATCCTAGTACTACTCTCGCCCAAGGACGCTTAACTGCGGAGTTCTGATGGGATCCGGTACCCGTCAGGTGATGCGCGGTCTGTGAATATAAGCAGGTGGACTTCGACCGACGCACACGAGGACTTCCCAGTGGTCCCTCACCTCCGGAAACGACAACTCCGGTTGAGAAAAGACCAGGAAGCCTTCGACGCACAAGATTTTGTCCCTGAAAAAGCGGAGCGTAATAGGGTAAATCGATCCTGGTACGGCGCGAGGCAATCCGGTGCATTTTCGCCCATGACCAGTCCCTTGTCGATAGTAACGAACGCCGAACTGCGGAGGTGTGCTTGATTGCTAGTGTGGCACAAGAGAAAAACGGGGGTAAAAAGGGGAGGGGTTCAACACGAGGACTTCCCCGGAGGTCACCCATCCTGGAACTACTCCCGCCCAAGCACGCTTAACTGCGTAGTTCTGATGGGATCCGGTGCTTTTGTGCTGGTATGATTGCACCCGTCAGGTGATGCGCGGTCTCTGAATATAGGCAGGTGGACTTCGACCGACGCACACGAGGACTTCCCAGTGGTCCCCCACCTCCGGAAATGACAACTCCGGTTGAGAAAAGACCAGGAAACCTTCGACGGACAAGATTTTGTCCCTGAAAAAGCGGAGCATAATAGGGTAAACCGATCCCGCTACGGCGCGAGGCAATCCGGTACATTTTCGCCCATGACCAGTCCCTTGTCGGTAGTAACGATCGCTTGACTGCGGAGGTGCGCTTGATTGCTAGTGTGGCACAAGAAAAAAACGGGGGTAAAAATGGGAGGGGTGCAACACGAGGACTTCCTAGGAGGTCACCCATCCTAGTACTACTCTCGCCCAAGCACGCTTTACTGCGGAGTTCTGATGGGATCCGGTGCTTTAGTGCTGGTATGATCGCACCCGTCAGGTGATGCGCGGCATCTAAATATAAGAAGGTGGACTTCGACCGACACACACGATGACTTACCAGAGGTCCCCCACCTCCGGAAACGAAAACTCCGGTTGAGAAAAGACCAGGAAACCTTCGACCCACTAGATTTTGTCCCTGGAAAAGCGGAGCATAATAGGGTAAACCGATCCCGCTACGGCGCGAGGTAATCCGGTACATTTTCGCCCCAGAGCAATCCCTTGTCGGTAGTAACAATCGCTGGACTGCGGAGGCGCGCTTGATTGCTAAAGTGGCTCAAGAAAAAAATAGGGGTAAAAAGGGGAGGGTGGCAACACGAGGACTTCCCAGGAGGTCACCCATCCTAGTACTACTCTCGCCCAAGCACGCTTAACTGCGGAGTTCTGATGGGATCCGGTACCCGTCAGGTGATGCGCGGTCTGTGAATATAAGCAGGTGGACTTCGACCGACGCACACGAGGACTTCCCAGTGGTCCCTCACCTCCGGAAACGACAACTCCGGTTGAGAAAAGACCAGGAAGCCTTCGACGCACAAGATTTTGTCCCTGAAAAAGCGGAGCGTAATAGGGTAAATCGATCCTGGTACGGCGCGAGGCAATCCGGTGCATTTTCGCCCATGACCAGTCCCTTGTCGATAGTAACGAACGCCGAACTGCGGAGGTGTGCTTGATTGCTAGTGTGGCACAAGAGAAAAACGGGGGTAAAAAGGGGAGGGGTTCAACACGAGGACTTCCCCGGAGGTCACCCATCCTGGAACTACTCCCGCCCAAGCACGCTTAACTGCGTAGTTCTGATGGGATCCGGTGCTTTTGTGCTGGTATGATTGCACCCGTCAGGTGATGCGCGGTCTCTGAATATAGGCAGGTGGACTTCGACCGACGCACACGAGGACTTCCCAGTGGTCCCCCACCTCCGGAAATGACAACTCCGGTTGAGAAAAGACCAGGAAACCTTCGACCCACTAGATTTTGTCCCTGGAAAAGCGGAGCATAATAGGGTAAACCGATCCCGCTACGGCGCGCGGCAATCCGGTACATTTTCGCCCATGACAAGTCCCTTGTCGGTAGTAACGATCGCTAGACTGCGGAGGTGCGCTTGATTGCTAAAGTGGCTCAAGAAAAACACGGGGGTAAAAAGGGGAGGGGTACAACACGAGGACTTCCCAGGAGGTCACCCATCCTAGTACTACTGTCGCCCAAGCACGCTTAACTGCAAGTGTTCTGGTTGGATCTGGTGCTTTAGTGCTGGTATGATCGCACCCGTCAGGTGATGTGCGGTCTCTGAATATAAGCAGGTAGACTTCGACCGACGCACACGAGGACTTCCCAGTGGTCCCTCACCTCCGGAAACGACAACTCCGGTTGAGAAAAGACCAGGAAACCTTCGACGGACAAGATTTTGTCCCTGAAAAAGCGGAGCATAATAGGGTAAACCGATCCCGCTACGGCGCGAGGCAATCCGGTACATTTTCGCCCATGACCAGTCCCTTGTCGGTAGTAACGATCGCTTGACTGCGGAGGTGCGCTTGATTGCTAGTGTGGCACAAGAAAAAAACGGGGGTAAAAATGGGAGGGGTGCAACACGAGGACTTCCTAGGAGGTCACCCATCCTAGTACTACTCTCGCCCAAGCACGCTTTACTGCGGAGTTCTGATGGGATCCGGTGCTTTAGTGCTGGTATGATCGCACCCGTCAGGTGATGCGCGGCCTCTAAATATAAGAAGGTGGACTTCGACCGACACACACGATGACTTACCAGAGGTCCCCCACCTCCGGAAACGAAAACTCCGGTTGAGAAAAGACCAGGAAACCTTCGACCCACTAGATTTTGTCCCTGGAAAAGCGGAGCATAATAGGGTAAACCGATCCCGCTACGGCGCGAGGCAATCCGGTACATTTTCGCCCATGACCAGTCCCTTGTCGGTAGTAACGATCGCTTGACTGCGGAGGTGCGCTTGATTGCTAGTGTGGCACAAGAAAAAAACGGGGGTAAAAATGGGAGGGGTGCAACACGAGGACTTCCTAGGAGGTCACCCATCCTAGTACTACTCTCGCCCAAGCACGCTTTACTGCGGAGTTCTGATGGGATCCGGTGCTTTAGTGCTGGTATGATCGCACCCGTCAGGTGATGCGCGGCCTCTAAATATAAGAAGGTGGACTTCGACCGACACACACGATGACTTACCAGAGGTCCCCCACCTCCGGAAACGAAAACTCCGGTTGAGAAAAGACCAGGAAACCTTCGACCCACTAGATTTTGTCCCTGGAAAAGCGGAGCATAATAGGGTAAACCGATCCCGCTACGGCGCGAGGTAATCCGGTACATTTTCGCCCCAGAGCAATCCCTTGTCGGTAGTAACAATCGCTGGACTGCGGAGGCGCGCTTGATTGCTAAAGTGGCTCAAGAAAAAAATAGGGGTAAAAAGGGGAGGGTGGCAACACGAGGACTTCCCAGGAGGTCACCCATCCTAGTACTACTCTCGCCCAAGCACGCTTAACTGCGGAGTTCTGATGGGATCCGGTACCCGTCAGGTGATGCGCGGTCTGTGAATATAAGCAGGTGGACTTCGACCGACGCACACGAGGACTTCCCAGTGGTCCCTCACCTCCGGAAACGACAACTCCGGTTGAGAAAAGACCAGGAAGCCTTCGACGCACAAGATTTTGTCCCTGAAAAAGCGGAGCGTAATAGGGTAAATCGATCCTGGTACGGCGCGAGGCAATCCGGTGCATTTTCGCCCATGACCAGTCCCTTGTCGATAGTAACGAACGCCGAACTGCGGAGGTGTGCTTGATTGCAAGTGTGGCACAAGAGAGAAACGGGGGTAAAAAGGGGAGGGGTTCAACACGAGGACTTCCCCGGAGGTCACCCATCCTGGAACTACTCCCGCCCAAGCACGCTTAACTGCGGAGTTCTGATGGGATCCGGTGCTTTTTTGCTGGTATGATTGCACCCGTCAGGTGATGCGCGGTCTCTGAATATAGGCAGGTGGACTTCGACCGACGCACACGAGGACTTCCCAGTGGTCCCCCACCTCCGGAAACGACAACTCCGGTTGAGAAAAGACCAGGAAACCTTCGACCCACTAGATTTTGTCCCTGGAAAAGCGGAGCATAATAGGGTAAACCGATCCCGCTACGGCGCGCGGCAATCCGGTACATTTTCGCCCATGACAAGTCCCTTGTCGGTAGTAACGATCGCTAGACTGCGGAGGTGCGCTTGATTGCTAAAGTGGCTCAAGAAAAACACGGGGGTAAAAAGGGGAGGGGTACAACACGAGGACTTCCCAGGAGGTCACCCATCCTAGTACTACTGTCGCCCAAGCACGCTTAACTGCAAGTGTTCTGGTTGGATCTGGTGCTTTAGTGCTGGTATGATCGCACCCGTCAGGTGATGTGCGGTCTCTGAATATAAGCAGGTGGACTTCGACCGACGCACACGAGGACTTCCCAGTGGTCCCTCACCTCCGGAAACGACAACTCCGGTTGAGAAAAGACCAGGAAACCTTCGACGGACAAGATTTTGTCCCTGAAAAAGCAGAGCATAATAGGGTAAACCGATCCCGCTACGGCGCGAGGCAATCCGGTACATTTTCGCCCATGACCAGTCCCTTGTCGGTAGTAACGATCGCTTGACTGCGGAGGTGCGCTTGATTGCTAGTGTGGCACAAGAAAAAAACGGGGGTAAAAATGGGAGGGGTGCAACACGAGGACTTCCTAGGAGGTCACCCATCCTAGTACTACTCTCGCCCAAGCACGCTTTACTGCGGAGTTCTGATGGGATCCGGTGCTTTAGTGCTGGTATGATCGCACCCGTCAGGTGATGCGCGGCCTCTAAATATAAGAAGGTGGACTTCGACCGACACACACGATGACTTACCAGAGGTCCCCCACCTCCGGAAACGAAAACTCCGGTTGAGAAAAGACCAGGAAACCTTCGACCCACTAGATTTTGTCCCTGGAAAAGCGGAGCATAATAGGGTAAACCGATCCCGCTACGGCGCGAGGTAATCCGGTACATTTTCGCCCCAGAGCAATCCCTTGTCGGTAGTAACAATCGCTGGACTGCGGAGGCGCGCTTGATTGCTAAAGTGGCTCAAGAAAAAAATAGGGGTAAAAAGGGGAGGGTGGCAACACGAGGACTTCCCAGGAGGTCACCCATCCTAGTACTACTCTCGCCCAAGCACGCTTAACTGCGGAGTTCTGATGGGATCCGGTACCCGTCAGGTGATGCGCGGTCTGTGAATATAAGCAGGTGGACTTCGACCGACGCACACGAGGACTTCCCAGTGGTCCCTCACCTCCGGAAACGACAACTCCGGTTGAGAAAAGACCAGGAAGCCTTCGACGCACAAGATTTTGTCCCTGAAAAAGCGGAGCGTAATAGGGTAAATCGATCCTGGTACGGCGCGAGGCAATCCGGTGCATTTTCGCCCATGACCAGTCCCTTGTCGATAGTAACGAACGCCGAACTGCGGAGGTGTGCTTGATTGCTAGTGTGGCACAAGAGAGAAACGGGGGTAAAAAGGGGAGGGGTTCAACACGAGGACTTCCCCGGAGGTCACCCATCCTGGAACTACTCCCGCCCAAGCACGCTTAACTGCGGAGTTCTGATGGGATCCGGTGCTTTTGTGCTGGTATGATTGCACCCGTCAGGTGATGCGCGGTCTCTGAATATAGGCAGGTGGACTTCGACCGACGCACACGAGGACTTCCCAGTGGTCCCCCACCTCCGGAAACGACAACTCCGGTTGAGAAAAGACCAGGAAACCTTCGACCCACTAGATTTTGTCCCTGGAAAAGCGGAGCATAATAGGGTAAACCGATCCCGCTACGGCGCGCGGCAATCCGGTACATTTTCGCCCATGACAAGTCCCTTGTCGGTAGTAACGATCGCTAGACTGCGGAGGTGCGCTTGATTGCTAAAGTGGCTCAAGAAAAACACGGGGGTAAAAAGGGGAGGGGTACAACACGAGGACTTCCCAGGAGGTCACCCATCCTAGTACTACTGTCGCCCAAGCACGCTTAACTGCAAGTGTTCTGGTTGGATCTGGTGCTTTAGTGCTGGTATGATCGCACCCGTCAGGTGATGTGCGGTCTCTGAATATAAGCAGGTGGACTTCGACCGACGCACACGAGGACTTCCCAGTGGTCCCTCACCTCCGGAAACGACAACTCCGGTTGAGAAAAGACCAGGAAACCTTCGACGGACAAGATTTTGTCCCTGAAAAAGCGGAGCATAATAGGGTAAACCGATCCCGCTACGGCGCGAGGTAATCCGGTACATTTTCGCCCCAGAGCAATCCCTTGTCGGTAGTAACAATCGCTGGACTGCGGAGGCGCGCTTGATTGCTAAAGTGGCTCAAGAAAAAAATAGGGGTAAAAAGGGGAGGGTGGCAACACGAGGACTTCCCAGGAGGTCACCCATCCTAGTACTACTCTCGCCCAAGCACGCTTAACTGCGGAGTTCTGATGGGATCCGGTACCCGTCAGGTGATGCGCGGTCTGTGAATATAAGCAGGTGGACTTCGACCGACGCACACGAGGACTTCCCAGTGGTCCCTCACCTCCGGAAACGACAACTCCGGTTGAGAAAAGACCAGGAAACCTTCGACGGACAAGATTTTGTCCCTGAAAAAGCGGAGCATAATAGGGTAAACCGATCCCGCTACGGCGCGAGGCAATCCGGTACATTTTCGCCCATGACAAGTCCCTTGTCGGTAGTAACGATCGCTTGACTGCGGAGGTGCGCTTGATTGCTAGTGTGGCACAAGAAAAAAACGGGGGTAAAAATGGGAGGGGTGCAACACGAGGACTTCCCAGGAGGTCACCCATCCTTGTACTACTCTCGCCCAAGCACGCTTATGTGCGGAGTTCTGACGGGATCCGGTGCTTTAGTGCTGGTATGATCGCACCCGTCCGGTGATGGTGGTCTCTGAATATAAGCAGGTGGACTTCGACCGACGCACACGAGGACTTCCCAGTGGTCCCCCACCTCCGAAAACGACAACTCCGGTTGAGAAAAGACCAGGAAACCTTCGACCCACTAGATTTTGTCCCTGGAAAAGCGGAGCATAATAGGGTAAACCGATCCCGCTACGGCGCGCGGCAATCCGGTACATTTTCGCCCATGACAAGTCCCTTGTCGGTAGTAACGATCGCTAGACTGCGGAGGTGCGCTTGATTGCTAAAGTGGCTCAAGAAAAACACGGGGGTAAAAAGGGGAGGGGTACAACACGAGGACTTCCCAGGAGGTCACCCATCCTAGTACTACTGTCGCCCAAGCACGCTTAACTGCAAGTGTTCTGGTTGGATCTGGTGCTTTAGTGCTGGTATGATCGCACCCGTCAGGTGATGTGCGGTCTCTGAATATAAGCAGGTGGACTTCGACCGACGCACACGAGGACTTCCCAGTGGTCCCTCACCTCCGGAAACGACAACTCCGGTTGAGAAAAGACCAGGAAACCTTCGACGGACAAGATTTTGTCCCTGAAAAAGCGGAGCATAATAGGGTAAACCGATCCCGCTACGGCGCGAGGCAATCCGGTACATTTTCGCCCATGACAAGTCCCTTGTCGGTAGTAACGATCGCTAGACTGCGGAGGTGCGCTTGATTGCTAGTGTGGCACAAGAAAAAAACGGGGGTAAAAATGGGAGGGGTGCAACACGAGGACTTCCTAGGAGGTCACCCATCCTAGTACTACTCTCGCCCAAGCACGCTTTACTGCGGAGTTCTGATGGGATCCGGTGCTTTAGTGCTGGTATGATCGCACCCGTCAGGTGATGCGCGGCCTCTAAATATAAGAAGGTGGACTTCGACCGACACACACGATGACTTACCAGTGGTCCCTCACCTCCGGAAACGACAACTCCGGTTGAGAAAAGACCAGGAAACCTTCGACCCACTAGATTTTGTCCCTGGAAAAGCGGAGCATAATAGGGTAAACCGATCCCGCTACGGCGCGAGGTAATCCGGTACATTTTCGCCCCAGAGCAATCCCTTGTCGGTAGTAACAATCGCTGGACTGCGGAGGCGCGCTTGATTGCTAAAGTGGCTCAAGAAAAAAATAGGGGTAAAAAGGGGAGGGTGGCAACACGAGGACTTCCCAGGAGGTCACCCATCCTAGTACTACTCTCGCCCAAGCACGCTTAACTGCGGAGTTCTGATGGGATCCGGTACCCGTCAGGTGATGCGCGGTCTGTGAATATAAGCAGGTGGACTTCGACCGACGCACACGAGGACTTCCCAGTGGTCCCTCACCTCCGGAAACGACAACTCCGGTTGAGAAAAGACCAGGAAACCTTCGACGGACAAGATTTTGTCCCTGAAAAAGCGGAGCATAATAGGGTAAACCGATCCCGCTACGGCGCGAGGCAATCCGGTACATTTTCGCCCATGACAAGTCCCTTGTCGGTAGTAACGATCGCTTGACTGCGGAGGTGCGCTTGATTGCTAGTGTGGCACAAGAAAAAAACGGGGGTAAAAATGGGAGGGGTGCAACACGAGGACTTCCCAGGAGGTCACCCATCCTTGTACTACTCTCGCCCAAGCACGCTTATGTGCGGAGTTCTGACGGGATCCGGTGCTTTAGTGCTGGTATGATCGCACCCGTCCGGTGATGGTGGTCTCTGAATATAAGCAGGTGGACTTCGACCGACGCACACGAGGACTTCCCAGTGGTCCCCCACCTCCGAAAACGACAACTCCGGTTGAGAAAAGACCAGGAAACCTTCGACCCACTAGATTTTGTCCCTGGAAAAGCGGAGCATAATAGGGTAAACCGATCCCGCTACGGCGCGCGGCAATCCGGTACATTTTCGCCCATGACAAGTCCCTTGTCGGTAGTAACGATCGCTAGACTGCGGAGGTGCGCTTGATTGCTAAAGTGGCTCAAGAAAAACACGGGGGTAAAAAGGGGAGGGGTACAACACGAGGACTTCCCAGGAGGTCACCCATCCTAGTACTACTGTCGCCCAAGCACGCTTAACTGCAAGTGTTCTGGTTGGATCTGGTGCTTTAGTGCTGGTATGATCGCACCCGTCAGGTGATGTGCGGTCTCTGAATATAAGCAGGTGGACTTCGACCGACGCACACGAGGACTTCCCAGTGGTCCCTCACCTCCGGAAACGACAACTCCGGTTGAGAAAAGACCAGGAAACCTTCGACGGACAAGATTTTGTCCCTGAAAAAGCGGAGCATAATAGGGTAAACCGATCCCGCTACGGCGCGAGGCAATCCGGTACATTTTCGCCCATGACCAGTCCCTTGTCGGTAGTAACGATCGCTTGACTGCGGAGGTGCGCTTGATTGCTAGTGTGGCACAAGAAAAAAACGGGGGTAAAAATGGGAGGGGTGCAACACGAGGACTTCCTAGGAGGTCACCCATCCTAGTACTACTCTCGCCCAAGCACGCTTTACTGCGGAGTTCTGATGGGATCCGGTGCTTTAGTGCTGGTATGATCGCACCCGTCAGGTGATGCGCGGCCTCTAAATATAAGAAGGTGGACTTCGACCGACACACACGATGACTTACCAGAGGTCCCCCACCTCCGGAAACGAAAACTCCGGTTGAGAAAAGACCAGGAAACCTTCGACCCACTAGATTTTGTCCCTGGAAAAGCGGAGCATAATAGGGTAAACCGATCCCGCTACGGCGCGAGGTAATCCGGTACATTTTCGCCCCAGAGCAATCCCTTGTCGGTAGTAACAATCGCTGGACTGCGGAGGCGCGCTTGATTGCTAAAGTGGCTCAAGAAAAAAATAGGGGTAAAAAGGGGAGGGTGGCAACACGAGGACTTCCCAGGAGGTCACCCATCCTAGTACTACTCTCGCCCAAGCACGCTTAACTGCGGAGTTCTGATGGGATCCGGTACCCGTCAGGTGATGCGCGGTCTGTGAATATAAGCAGGTGGACTTCGACCGACGCACACGAGGACTTCCCAGTGGTCCCTCACCTCCGGAAACGACAACTCCGGTTGAGAAAAGACCAGGAAGCCTTCGACGCACAAGATTTTGTCCCTGAAAAAGCGGAGCGTAATAGGGTAAATCGATCCTGGTACGGCGCGAGGCAATCCGGTGCATTTTCGCCCATGACCAGTCCCTTGTCGATAGTAACGAACGCCGAACTGCGGAGGTGTGCTTGATTGCTAGTGTGGCACAAGAGAGAAACGGGGGTAAAAAGGGGAGGGGTTCAACACGAGGACTTCCCCGGAGGTCACCCATCCTGGAACTACTCCCGCCCAAGCACGCTTAACTGCGGAGTTCTGATGGGATCCGGTGCTTTTGTGCTGGTATGATTGCACCCGTCAGGTGATGCGCGGTCTCTGAATATAGGCAGGTGGACTTCGACCGACGCACACGAGGACTTCCCAGTGGTCCCCCACCTCCGGAAATGACAACTCCGGTTGAGAAAAGACCAGGAAACCTTCGACCCACTAGATTTTGTCCCTGGAAAAGCGGAGCATAATAGGGTAAACCGATCCCGCTACGGCGCGCGGCAATCCGGTACATTTTCGCCCATGACAAGTCCCTTGTCGGTAGTAACGATCGCTAGACTGCGGAGGTGCGCTTGATTGCTAAAGTGGCTCAAGAAAAACACGGGGGTAAAAAGGGGAGGGGTACAACACGAGGACTTCCCAGGAGGTCACCCATCCTAGTACTACTGTCGCCCAAGCACGCTTAACTGCAAGTGTTCTGGTTGGATCTGGTGCTTTAGTGCTGGTATGATCGCACCCGTCAGGTGATGTGCGGTCTCTGAATATAAGCAGGTGGACTTCGACCGACGCACACGAGGACTTCCCAGTGGTCCCTCACCTCCGGAAACGACAACTCCGGTTGAGAAAAGACCAGGAAACCTTCGACGGACAAGATTTTGTCCCTGAAAAAGCGGAGCATAATAGGGTAAACCGATCCCGCTACGGCGCGAGGCAATCCGGTACATTTTCGCCCATGACCAGTCCCTTGTCGGTAGTAACGATCGCTTGACTGCGGAGGTGCGCTTGATTGCTAGTGTGGCACAAGAAAAAAACGGGGGTAAAAATGGGAGGGGTGCAACACGAGGACTTCCTAGGAGGTCACCCATCCTAGTACTACTCTCGCCCAAGCACGCTTTACTGCGGAGTTCTGATGGGATCCGGTGCTTTAGTGCTGGTATGATCGCACCCGTCAGGTGATGCGCGGCCTCTAAATATAAGAAGGTGGACTTCGACTGACACACACGATGACTTACCAGAGGTCCCCCACCTCCGGAAACGAAAACTCCGGTTGAGAAAAGACCAGGAAACCTTCGACCCACTAGATTTTGTCCCTGGAAAAGCGGAGCATAATAGGGTAAACCGATCCCGCTACGGCGCGAGGTAATCCGGTACATTTTCGCCCCAGAGCAATCCCTTGTCGGTAGTAACAATCGCTGGACTGCGGAGGCGCGCTTGATTGCTAAAGTGGCTCAAGAAAAAAATAGGGGTAAAAAGGGGAGGGTGGCAACACGAGGACTTCCCAGGAGGTCACCCATCCTAGTACTACTCTCGCCCAAGCACGCTTAACTGCGGAGTTCTGATGGGATCCGGTACCCGTCAGGTGATGCGCGGTCTGTGAATATAAGCAGGTGGACTTCGACCGACGCACACGAGGACTTCCCAGTGGTCCCTCACCTCCGGAAACGACAACTCCGGTTGAGAAAAGACCAGGAAGCCTTCGACGCACAAGATTTTGTCCCTGAAAAAGCGGAGCGTAATAGGGTAAATCGATCCTGGTACGGCGCGAGGCAATCCGGTGCATTTTCGCCCATGACCAGTCCCTTGTCGATAGTAACGAACGCCGAACTGCGGAGGTGTGCTTGATTGCTAGTGTGGCACAAGAGAGAAACGGGGGTAAAAAGGGGAGGGGTTCAACACGAGGACTTCCCCGGAGGTCACCCATCCTGGAACTACTCCCGCCCAAGCACGCTTAACTGCGGAGTTCTGATGGGATCCGGTGCTTTTGTGCTGGTATGATTGCACCCGTCAGGTGATGCGCGGTCTCTGAATATAGGCAGGTGGACTTCGACCGACGCACACGAGGACTTCCCAGTGGTCCCCCACCTCCGGAAATGACAACTCCGGTTGAGAAAAGACCAGGAAACCTTCGACCCACTAGATTTTGTCCCTGGAAAAGCGGAGCATAATAGGGTAAACCGATCCCGCTACGGCGCGCGGCAATCCGGTACATTTTCGCCCATGACAAGTCCCTTGTCGGTAGTAACGATCGCTAGACTGCGGAGGTGCGCTTGATTGCTAAAGTGGCTCAAGAAAAACACGGGGGTAAAAAGGGGAGGGGTACAACACGAGGACTTCCCAGGAGGTCACCCATCCTAGTACTACTGTCGCCCAAGCACGCTTAACTGCAAGTGTTCTGGTTGGATCTGGTGCTTTAGTGCTGGTATGATCGCACCCGTCAGGTGATGTGCGGTCTCTGAATATAAGCAGGTGGACTTCGACCGACGCACACGAGGACTTCCCAGTGGTCCCTCACCTCCGGAAACGACAACTCCGGTTGAGAAAAGACCAGGAAACCTTCGACGGACAAGATTTTGTCCCTGAAAAAGCGGAGCATAATAGGGTAAACCGATCCCGCTACGGCGCGAGGCAATCCGGTACATTTTCGCCCATGACCAGTCCCTTGTCGGTAGTAACGATCGCTTGACTGCGGAGGTGCGCTTGATTGCTAGTGTGGCACAAGAAAAAAACGGGGGTAAAAATGGGAGGGGTGCAACACGAGGACTTCCTAGGAGGTCACCCATCCTAGTACTACTCTCGCCCAAGCACGCTTTACTGCGGAGTTCTGATGGGATCCGGTGCTTTAGTGCTGGTATGATCGCACCCGTCAGGTGATGCGCGGCCTCTAAATATAAGAAGGTGGACTTCGACCGACACACACGATGACTTACCAGAGGTCCCCCACCTCCGGAAACGAAAACTCCGGTTGAGAAAAGACCAGGAAACCTTCGACCCACTAGATTTTGTCCCTGGAAAAGCGGAGCATAATAGGGTAAACCGATCCCGCTACGGCGCGAGGTAATCCGGTACATTTTCGCCCCAGAGCAATCCCTTGTCGGTAGTAACAATCGCTGGACTGCGGAGGCGCGCTTGATTGCTAAAGTGGCTCAAGAAAAAAATAGGGGTAAAAAGGGGAGGGTGGCAACACGAGGACTTCCCAGGAGGTCACCCATCCTAGTACTACTCTCGCCCAAGCACGCTTAACTGCGGAGTTCTGATGGGATCCGGTACCCGTCAGGTGATGCGCGGTCTGTGAATATAAGCAGGTGGACTTCGACCGACGCACACGAGGACTTCCCAGTGGTCCCTCACCTCCGGAAACGACAACTCCGGTTGAGAAAAGACCAGGAAGCCTTCGACGCACAAGATTTTGTCCCTGAAAAAGCGGAGCGTAATAGGGTAAATCGATCCTGGTACGGCGCGAGGCAATCCGGTGCATTTTCGCCCATGACCAGTCCCTTGTCGATAGTAACGAACGCCGAACTGCGGAGGTGTGCTTGATTGCTAGTGTGGCACAAGAGAGAAACGGGGGTAAAAAGGGGAGGGGTTCAACACGAGGACTTCCCCGGAGGTCACCCATCCTGGAACTACTCCCGCCCAAGCACGCTTAACTGCGGAGTTCTGATGGGATCCGGTGCTTTTGTGCTGGTATGATTGCACCCGTCAGGTGATGCGCGGTCTCTGAATATAGGCAGGTGGACTTCGACCGACGCACACGAGGACTTCCCAGTGGTCCCCCACCTCCGGAAATGACAACTCCGGTTGAGAAAAGACCAGGAAACCTTCGACCCACTAGATTTTGTCCCTGGAAAAGCGGAGCATAATAGGGTAAACCGATCCCGCTACGGCGCGCGGCAATCCGGTACATTTTCGCCCATGACAAGTCCCTTGTCGGTAGTAACGATCGCTAGACTGCGGAGGTGCGCTTGATTGCTAAAGTGGCTCAAGAAAAACACGGGGGTAAAAAGGGGAGGGGTACAACACGAGGACTTCCCAGGAGGTCACCCATCCTAGTACTACTGTCGCCCAAGCACGCTTAACTGCAAGTGTTCTGGTTGGATCTGGTGCTTTAGTGCTGGTATGATCGCACCCGTCAGGTGATGTGCGGTCTCTGAATATAAGCAGGTGGACTTCGACCGACGCACACGAGGACTTCCCAGTGGTCCCTCACCTCCGGAAACGACAACTCCGGTTGAGAAAAGACCAGGAAACCTTCGACGGACAAGATTTTGTCCCTGAAAAAGCGGAGCATAATAGGGTAAACCGATCCCGCTACGGCGCGAGGCAATCCGGTACATTTTCGCCCATGACCAGTCCCTTGTCGGTAGTAACGATCGCTTGACTGCGGAGGTGCGCTTGATTGCTAGTGTGGCACAAGAAAAAAACGGGGGTAAAAATGGGAGGGGTGCAACACGAGGACTTCCTAGGAGGTCACCCATCCTAGTACTACTCTCGCCCAAGCACGCTTTACTGCGGAGTTCTGATGGGATCCGGTGCTTTAGTGCTGGTATGATCGCACCCGTCAGGTGATGCGCGGCCTCTAAATATAAGAAGGTGGACTTCGACCGACACACACGATGACTTACCAGAGGTCCCCCACCTCCGGAAACGAAAACTCCGGTTGAGAAAAGACCAGGAAACCTTCGACCCACTAGATTTTGTCCCTGGAAAAGCGGAGCATAATAGGGTAAACCGATCCCGCTACGGCGCGAGGTAATCCGGTACATTTTCGCCCCAGAGCAATCCCTTGTCGGTAGTAACAATCGCTGGACTGCGGAGGCGCGCTTGATTGCTAAAGTGGCTCAAGAAAAAAATAGGGGTAAAAAGGGGAGGGTGGCAACACGAGGACTTCCCAGGAGGTCACCCATCCTAGTACTACTCTCGCCCAAGCACGCTTAACTGCGGAGTTCTGATGGGATCCGGTACCCGTCAGGTGATGCGCGGTCTGTGAATATAAGCAGGTGGACTTCGACCGACGCACACGAGGACTTCCCAGTGGTCCCTCACCTCCGGAAACGACAACTCCGGTTGAGAAAAGACCAGGAAGCCTTCGACGCACAAGATTTTGTCCCTGAAAAAGCGGAGCGTAATAGGGTAAATCGATCCTGGTACGGCGCGAGGCAATCCGGTGCATTTTCGCCCATGACCAGTCCCTTGTCGATAGTAACGAACGCCGAACTGCGGAGGTGTGCTTGATTGCTAGTGTGGCACAAGAGAGAAACGGGGGTAAAAAGGGGAGGGGTTCAACACGAGGACTTCCCCGGAGGTCACCCATCCTGGAACTACTCCCGCCCAAGCACGCTTAACTGCGGAGTTCTGATGGGATCCGGTGCTTTTGTGCTGGTATGATTGCACCCGTCAGGTGATGCGCGGTCTCTGAATATAGGCAGGTGGACTTCGACCGACGCACACGAGGACTTCCCAGTGGTCCCCCACCTCCGGAAATGACAACTCCGGTTGAGAAAAGACCAGGAAACCTTCGACCCACTAGATTTTGTCCCTGGAAAAGCGGAGCATAATAGGGTAAACCGATCCCGCTACGGCGCGCGGCAATCCGGTACATTTTCGCCCATGACAAGTCCCTTGTCGGTAGTAACGATCGCTAGACTGCGGAGGTGCGCTTGATTGCTAAAGTGGCTCAAGAAAAACACGGGGGTAAAAAGGGGAGGGGTACAACACGAGGACTTCCCAGGAGGTCACCCATCCTAGTACTACTGTCGCCCAAGCACGCTTAACTGCAAGTGTTCTGGTTGGATCTGGTGCTTTAGTGCTGGTATGATCGCACCCGTCAGGTGATGTGCGGTCTCTGAATATAAGCAGGTGGACTTCGACCGACGCACACGAGGACTTCCCAGTGGTCCCTCACCTCCGGAAACGACAACTCCGGTTGAGAAAAGACCAGGAAACCTTCGACGGACAAGATTTTGTCCCTGAAAAAGCGGAGCATAATAGGGTAAACCGATCCCGCTACGGCGCGAGGCAATCCGGTACATTTTCGCCCATGACCAGTCCCTTGTCGGTAGTAACGATCGCTTGACTGCGGAGGTGCGCTTGATTGCTAGTGTGGCACAAGAAAAAAACGGGGGTAAAAATGGGAGGGGTGCAACACGAGGACTTCCTAGGAGGTCACCCATCCTAGTACTACTCTCGCCCAAGCACGCTTTACTGCGGAGTTCTGATGGGATCCGGTGCTTTAGTGCTGGTATGATCGCACCCGTCAGGTGATGCGCGGCCTCTAAATATAAGAAGGTGGACTTCGACCGACACACACGATGACTTACCAGAGGTCCCCCACCTCCGGAAACGAAAACTCCGGTTGAGAAAAGACCAGGAAACCTTCGACCCACTAGATTTTGTCCCTGGAAAAGCGGAGCATAATAGGGTAAACCGATCCCGCTACGGCGCGAGGTAATCCGGTACATTTTCGCCCCAGAGCAATCCCTTGTCGGTAGTAACAATCGCTGGACTGCGGAGGCGCGCTTGATTGCTAAAGTGGCTCAAGAAAAAAATAGGGGTAAAAAGGGGAGGGTGGCAACACGAGGACTTCCCAGGAGGTCACCCATCCTAGTACTACTCTCGCCCAAGCACGCTTAACTGCGGAGTTCTGATGGGATCCGGTACCCGTCAGGTGATGCGCGGTCTGTGAATATAAGCAGGTGGACTTCGACCGACGCACACGAGGACTTCCCAGTGGTCCCTCACCTCCGGAAACGACAACTCCGGTTGAGAAAAGACCAGGAAGCCTTCGACGCACAAGATTTTGTCCCTGAAAAAGCGGAGCGTAATAGGGTAAATCGATCCTGGTACGGCGCGAGGCAATCCGGTGCATTTTCGCCCATGACCAGTCCCTTGTCGATAGTAACGAACGCCGAACTGCGGAGGTGTGCTTGATTGCTAGTGTGGCACAAGAGAGAAACGGGGGTAAAAAGGGGAGGGGTTCAACACGAGGACTTCCCCGGAGGTCACCCATCCTGGAACTACTCCCGCCCAAGCACGCTTAACTGCGGAGTTCTGATGGGATCCGGTGCTTTTGTGCTGGTATGATTGCACCCGTCAGGTGATGCGCGGTCTCTGAATATAGGCAGGTGGACTTCGACCGACGCACACGAGGACTTCCCAGTGGTCCCCCACCTCCGGAAATGACAACTCCGGTTGAGAAAAGACCAGGAAACCTTCGACCCACTAGATTTTGTCCCTGGAAAAGCGGAGCATAATAGGGTAAACCGATCCCGCTACGGCGCGCGGCAATCCGGTACATTTTCGCCCATGACAAGTCCCTTGTCGGTAGTAACGATCGCTAGACTGCGGAGGTGCGCTTGATTGCTAAAGTGGCTCAAGAAAAACACGGGGGTAAAAAGGGGAGGGGTACAACACGAGGACTTCCCAGGAGGTCACCCATCCTAGTACTACTGTCGCCCAAGCACGCTTAACTGCAAGTGTTCTGGTTGGATCTGGTGCTTTAGTGCTGGTATGATCGCACCCGTCAGGTGATGTGCGGTCTCTGAATATAAGCAGGTGGACTTCGACCGACGCACACGAGGACTTCCCAGTGGTCCCTCACCTCCGGAAACGACAACTCCGGTTGAGAAAAGACCAGGAAACCTTCGACGGACAAGATTTTGTCCCTGAAAAAGCGGAGCATAATAGGGTAAACCGATCCCGCTACGGCGCGAGGCAATCCGGTACATTTTCGCCCATGACCAGTCCCTTGTCGGTAGTAACGATCGCTTGACTGCGGAGGTGCGCTTGATTGCTAGTGTGGCACAAGAAAAAAACGGGGGTAAAAATGGGAGGGGTGCAACACGAGGACTTCCTAGGAGGTCACCCATCCTAGTACTACTCTCGCCCAAGCACGCTTTACTGCGGAGTTCTGATGGGATCCGGTGCTTTAGTGCTGGTATGATCGCACCCGTCAGGTGATGCGCGGCCTCTAAATATAAGAAGGTGGACTTCGACCGACACACACGATGACTTACCAGAGGTCCCCCACCTCCGGAAACGAAAACTCCGGTTGAGAAAAGACCAGGAAACCTTCGACCCACTAGATTTTGTCCCTGGAAAAGCGGAGCATAATAGGGTAAACCGATCCCGCTACGGCGCGAGGTAATCCGGTACATTTTCGCCCCAGAGCAATCCCTTGTCGGTAGTAACAATCGCTGGACTGCGGAGGCGCGCTTGATTGCTAAAGTGGCTCAAGAAAAAAATAGGGGTAAAAAGGGGAGGGTGGCAACACGAGGACTTCCCAGGAGGTCACCCATCCTAGTACTACTCTCGCCCAAGCACGCTTAACTGCGGAGTTCTGATGGGATCCGGTACCCGTCAGGTGATGCGCGGTCTGTGAATATAAGCAGGTGGACTTCGACCGACGCACACGAGGACTTCCCAGTGGTCCCTCACCTCCGGAAACGACAACTCCGGTTGAGAAAAGACCAGGAAGCCTTCGACGCACAAGATTTTGTCCCTGAAAAAGCGGAGCGTAATAGGGTAAATCGATCCTGGTACGGCGCGAGGCAATCCGGTGCATTTTCGCCCATGACCAGTCCCTTGTCGATAGTAACGAACGCCGAACTGCGGAGGTGTGCTTGATTGCTAGTGTGGCACAAGAGAGAAACGGGGGTAAAAAGGGGAGGGGTTCAACACGAGGACTTCCCCGGAGGTCACCCATCCTGGAACTACTCCCGCCCAAGCACGCTTAACTGCGGAGTTCTGATGGGATCCGGTGCTTTTGTGCTGGTATGATTGCACCCGTCAGGTGATGCGCGGTCTCTGAATATAGGCAGGTGGACTTCGACCGACGCACACGAGGACTTCCCAGTGGTCCCCCACCTCCGGAAATGACAACTCCGGTTGAGAAAAGACCAGGAAACCTTCGACCCACTAGATTTTGTCCCTGGAAAAGCGGAGCATAATAGGGTAAACCGATCCCGCTACGGCGCGCGGCAATCCGGTACATTTTCGCCCATGACAAGTCCCTTGTCGGTAGTAACGATCGCTAGACTGCGGAGGTGCGCTTGATTGCTAAAGTGGCTCAAGAAAAACACGGGGGTAAAAAGGGGAGGGGTACAACACGAGGACTTCCCAGGAGGTCACCCATCCTAGTACTACTGTCGCCCAAGCACGCTTAACTGCAAGTGTTCTGGTTGGATCTGGTGCTTTAGTGCTGGTATGATCGCACCCGTCAGGTGATGTGCGGTCTCTGAATATAAGCAGGTGGACTTCGACCGACGCACACGAGGACTTCCCAGTGGTCCCTCACCTCCGGAAACGACAACTCCGGTTGAGAAAAGACCAGGAAACCTTCGACGGACAAGATTTTGTCCCTGAAAAAGCGGAGCATAATAGGGTAAACCGATCCCGCTACGGCGCGAGGCAATCCGGTACATTTTCGCCCATGACCAGTCCCTTGTCGGTAGTAACGATCGCTTGACTGCGGAGGTGCGCTTGATTGCTAGTGTGGCACAAGAAAAAAACGGGGGTAAAAATGGGAGGGGTGCAACACGAGGACTTCCTAGGAGGTCACCCATCCTAGTACTACTCTCGCCCAAGCACGCTTTACTGCGGAGTTCTGATGGGATCCGGTGCTTTAGTGCTGGTATGATCGCACCCGTCAGGTGATGCGCGGCCTCTAAATATAAGAAGGTGGACTTCGACCGACACACACGATGACTTACCAGAGGTCCCCCACCTCCGGAAACGAAAACTCCGGTTGAGAAAAGACCAGGAAACCTTCGACCCACTAGATTTTGTCCCTGGAAAAGCGGAGCATAATAGGGTAAACCGATCCCGCTACGGCGCGAGGTAATCCGGTACATTTTCGCCCCAGAGCAATCCCTTGTCGGTAGTAACAATCGCTGGACTGCGGAGGCGCGCTTGATTGCTAAAGTGGCTCAAGAAAAAAATAGGGGTAAAAAGGGGAGGGTGGCAACACGAGGACTTCCCAGGAGGTCACCCATCCTAGTACTACTCTCGCCCAAGCACGCTTAACTGCGGAGTTCTGATGGGATCCGGTACCCGTCAGGTGATGCGCGGTCTGTGAATATAAGCAGGTGGACTTCGACCGACGCACACGAGGACTTCCCAGTGGTCCCTCACCTCCGGAAACGACAACTCCGGTTGAGAAAAGACCAGGAAGCCTTCGACGCACAAGATTTTGTCCCTGAAAAAGCGGAGCGTAATAGGGTAAATCGATCCTGGTACGGCGCGAGGCAATCCGGTGCATTTTCGCCCATGACCAGTCCCTTGTCGATAGTAACGAACGCCGAACTGCGGAGGTGTGCTTGATTGCTAGTGTGGCACAAGAGAGAAACGGGGGTAAAAAGGGGAGGGGTTCAACACGAGGACTTCCCCGGAGGTCACCCATCCTGGAACTACTCCCGCCCAAGCACGCTTAACTGCGGAGTTCTGATGGGATCCGGTGCTTTTGTGCTGGTATGATTGCACCCGTCAGGTGATGCGCGGTCTCTGAATATAGGCAGGTGGACTTCGACCGACGCACACGAGGACTTCCCAGTGGTCCCCCACCTCCGGAAATGACAACTCCGGTTGAGAAAAGACCAGGAAACCTTCGACCCACTAGATTTTGTCCCTGGAAAAGCGGAGCATAATAGGGTAAACCGATCCCGCTACGGCGCGCGGCAATCCGGTACATTTTCGCCCATGACAAGTCCCTTGTCGGTAGTAACGATCGCTAGACTGCGGAGGTGCGCTTGATTGCTAAAGTGGCTCAAGAAAAACACGGGGGTAAAAAGGGGAGGGGTACAACACGAGGACTTCCCAGGAGGTCACCCATCCTAGTACTACTGTCGCCCAAGCACGCTTAACTGCAAGTGTTCTGGTTGGATCTGGTGCTTTAGTGCTGGTATGATCGCACCCGTCAGGTGATGTGCGGTCTCTGAATATAAGCAGGTGGACTTCGACCGACGCACACGAGGACTTCCCAGTGGTCCCTCACCTCCGGAAACGACAACTCCGGTTGAGAAAAGACCAGGAAACCTTCGACGGACAAGATTTTGTCCCTGAAAAAGCGGAGCATAATAGGGTAAACCGATCCCGCTACGGCGCGAGGCAATCCGGTACATTTTCGCCCATGACCAGTCCCTTGTCGGTAGTAACGATCGCTTGACTGCGGAGGTGCGCTTGATTGCTAGTGTGGCACAAGAAAAAAACGGGGGTAAAAATGGGAGGGGTGCAACACGAGGACTTCCTAGGAGGTCACCCATCCTAGTACTACTCTCGCCCAAGCACGCTTTACTGCGGAGTTCTGATGGGATCCGGTGCTTTAGTGCTGGTATGATCGCACCCGTCAGGTGATGCGCGGCCTCTAAATATAAGAAGGTGGACTTCGACCGACACACACGATGACTTACCAGAGGTCCCCCACCTCCGGAAACGAAAACTCCGGTTGAGAAAAGACCAGGAAACCTTCGACCCACTAGATTTTGTCCCTGGAAAAGCGGAGCATAATAGGGTAAACCGATCCCGCTACGGCGCGAGGTAATCCGGTACATTTTCGCCGCAGAGCAATCCCTTGTCGGTAGTAACAATCGCTGGACTGCGGAGGCGCGCTTGATTGCTAAAGTGGCTCAAGAAAAAAATAGGGGTAAAAAGGGGAGGGTGGCAACACGAGGACTTCCCAGGAGGTCACCCATCCTAGTACTACTCTCGCCCAAGCACGCTTAACTGCGGAGTTCTGATGGGATCCGGTACCCGTCAGGTGATGCGCGGTCTGTGAATATAAGCAGGTGGACTTCGACCGACGCACACGAGGACTTCCCAGTGGTCCCTCACCTCCGGAAACGACAACTCCGGTTGAGAAAAGACCAGGAAGCCTTCGACGCACAAGATTTTGTCCCTGAAAAAGCGGAGCGTAATAGGGTAAATCGATCCTGGTACGGCGCGAGGCAATCCGGTGCATTTTCGCCCATGACCAGTCCCTTGTCGATAGTAACGAACGCCGAACTGCGGAGGTGTGCTTGATTGCTAGTGTGGCACAAGAGAGAAACGGGGGTAAAAAGGGGAGGGGTTCAACACGAGGACTTCCCCGGAGGTCACCCATCCTGGAACTACTCCCGCCCAAGCACGCTTAACTGCGGAGTTCTGATGGGATCCGGTGCTTTTGTGCTGGTATGATTGCACCCGTCAGGTGATGCGCGGTCTCTGAATATAGGCAGGTGGACTTCGACCGACGCACACGAGGACTTCCCAGTGGTCCCCCACCTCCGGAAATGACAACTCCGGTTGAGAAAAGACCAGGAAACCTTCGACCCACTAGATTTTGTCCCTGGAAAAGCGGAGCATAATAGGGTAAACCGATCCCGCTACGGCGCGCGGCAATCCGGTACATTTTCGCCCATGACAAGTCCCTTGTCGGTAGTAACGATCGCTAGACTGCGGAGGTGCGCTTGATTGCTAAAGTGGCTCAAGAAAAACACGGGGGTAAAAAGGGGAGGGGTACAACACGAGGACTTCCCAGGAGGTCACCCATCCTAGTACTACTGTCGCCCAAGCACGCTTAACTGCAAGTGTTCTGGTTGGATCTGGTGCTTTAGTGCTGGTATGATCGCACCCGTCAGGTGATGTGCGGTCTCTGAATATAAGCAGGTGGACTTCGACCGACGCACACGAGGACTTCCCAGTGGTCCCTCACCTCCGGAAACGACAACTCCGGTTGAGAAAAGACCAGGAAACCTTCGACGGACAAGATTTTGTCCCTGAAAAAGCGGAGCATAATAGGGTAAACCGATCCCGCTACGGCGCGAGGCAATCCGGTACATTTTCGCCCATGACCAGTCCCTTGTCGGTAGTAACGATCGCTTGACTGCGGAGGTGCGCTTGATTGCTAGTGTGGCACAAGAAAAAAACGGGGGTAAAAATGGGAGGGGTGCAACACGAGGACTTCCTAGGAGGTCACCCATCCTAGTACTACTCTCGCCCAAGCACGCTTTACTGCGGAGTTCTGATGGGATCCGGTGCTTTAGTGCTGGTATGATCGCACCCGTCAGGTGATGCGCGGCCTCTAAATATAAGAAGGTGGACTTCGACCGACACACACGATGACTTACCAGAGGTCCCCCACCTCCGGAAACGAAAACTCCGGTTGAGAAAAGACCAGGAAACCTTCGACCCACTAGATTTTGTCCCTGGAAAAGCGGAGCATAATAGGGTAAACCGATCCCGCTACGGCGCGAGGTAATCCGGTACATTTTCGCCCCAGAGCAATCCCTTGTCGGTAGTAACAATCGCTGGACTGCGGAGGCGCGCTTGATTGCTAAAGTGGCTCAAGAAAAAAATAGGGGTAAAAAGGGGAGGGTGGCAACACGAGGACTTCCCAGGAGGTCACCCATCCTAGTACTACTCTCGCCCAAGCACGCTTAACTGCGGAGTTCTGATGGGATCCGGTACCCGTCAGGTGATGCGCGGTCTGTGAATATAAGCAGGTGGACTTCGACCGACGCACACGAGGACTTCCCAGTGGTCCCTCACCTCCGGAAACGACAACTCCGGTTGAGAAAAGACCAGGAAGCCTTCGACGCACAAGATTTTGTCCCTGAAAAAGCGGAGCGTAATAGGGTAAATCGATCCTGGTACGGCGCGAGGCAATCCGGTGCATTTTCGCCCATGACCAGTCCCTTGTCGATAGTAACGAACGCCGAACTGCGGAGGTGTGCTTGATTGCTAGTGTGGCACAAGAGAGAAACGGGGGTAAAAAGGGGAGGGGTTCAACACGAGGACTTCCCCGGAGGTCACCCATCCTGGAACTACTCCCGCCCAAGCACGCTTAACTGCGGAGTTCTGATGGGATCCGGTGCTTTTGTGCTGGTATGATTGCACCCGTCAGGTGATGCGCGGTCTCTGAATATAGGCAGGTGGACTTCGACCGACGCACACGAGGACTTCCCAGTGGTCCCCCACCTCCGGAAATGACAACTCCGGTTGAGAAAAGACCAGGAAACCTTCGACCCACTAGATTTTGTCCCTGGAAAAGCGGAGCATAATAGGGTAAACCGATCCCGCTACGGCGCGCGGCAATCCGGTACATTTTCGCCCATGACAAGTCCCTTGTCGGTAGTAACGATCGCTAGACTGCGGAGGTGCGCTTGATTGCTAAAGTGGCTCAAGAAAAACACGGGGGTAAAAAGGGGAGGGGTACAACACGAGGACTTCCCAGGAGGTCACCCATCCTAGTACTACTGTCGCCCAAGCACGCTTAACTGCAAGTGTTCTGGTTGGATCTGGTGCTTTAGTGCTGGTATGATCGCACCCGTCAGGTGATGTGCGGTCTCTGAATATAAGCAGGTGGACTTCGACCGACGCACACGAGGACTTCCCAGTGGTCCCTCACCTCCGGAAACGACAACTCCGGTTGAGAAAAGACCAGGAAACCTTCGACGGACAAGATTTTGTCCCTGAAAAAGCGGAGCATAATAGGGTAAACCGATCCCGCTACGGCGCGAGGCAATCCGGTACATTTTCGCCCATGACCAGTCCCTTGTCGGTAGTAACGATCGCTTGACTGCGGAGGTGCGCTTGATTGCTAGTGTGGCACAAGAAAAAAACGGGGGTAAAAATGGGAGGGGTGCAACACGAGGACTTCCTAGGAGGTCACCCATCCTAGTACTACTCTCGCCCAAGCACGCTTTACTGCGGAGTTCTGATGGGATCCGGTGCTTTAGTGCTGGTATGATCGCACCCGTCAGGTGATGCGCGGCCTCTAAATATAAGAAGGTGGACTTCGACCGACACACACGATGACTTACCAGAGGTCCCCCACCTCCGGAAACGAAAACTCCGGTTGAGAAAAGACCAGGAAACCTTCGACCCACTAGATTTTGTCCCTGGAAAAGCGGAGCATAATAGGGTAAACCGATCCCGCTACGGCGCGAGGTAATCCGGTACATTTTCGCCCCAGAGCAATCCCTTGTCGGTAGTAACAATCGCTGGACTGCGGAGGCGCGCTTGATTGCTAAAGTGGCTCAAGAAAAAAATAGGGGTAAAAAGGGGAGGGTGGCAACACGAGGACTTCCCAGGAGGTCACCCATCCTAGTACTACTCTCGCCCAAGCACGCTTAACTGCGGAGTTCTGATGGGATCCGGTACCCGTCAGGTGATGCGCGGTCTGTGAATATAAGCAGGTGGACTTCGACCGACGCACACGAGGACTTCCCAGTGGTCCCTCACCTCCGGAAACGACAACTCCGGTTGAGAAAAGACCAGGAAGCCTTCGACGCACAAGATTTTGTCCCTGAAAAAGCGGAGCGTAATAGGGTAAATCGATCCTGGTACGGCGCGAGGCAATCCGGTGCATTTTCGCCCATGACCAGTCCCTTGTCGATAGTAACGAACGCCGAACTGCGGAGGTGTGCTTGATTGCTAGTGTGGCACAAGAGAGAAACGGGGGTAAAAAGGGGAGGGGTTCAACACGAGGACTTCCCCGGAGGTCACCCATCCTGGAACTACTCCCGCCCAAGCACGCTTAACTGCGGAGTTCTGATGGGATCCGGTGCTTTTGTGCTGGTATGATTGCACCCGTCAGGTGATGCGCGGTCTCTGAATATAGGCAGGTGGACTTCGACCGACGCACACGAGGACTTCCCAGTGGTCCCCCACCTCCGGAAATGACAACTCCGGTTGAGAAAAGACCAGGAAACCTTCGACCCACTAGATTTTGTCCCTGGAAAAGCGGAGCATAATAGGGTAAACCGATCCCGCTACGGCGCGCGGCAATCCGGTACATTTTCGCCCATGACAAGTCCCTTGTCGGTAGTAACGATCGCTAGACTGCGGAGGTGCGCTTGATTGCTAAAGTGGCTCAAGAAAAACACGGGGGTAAAAAGGGGAGGGGTACAACACGAGGACTTCCCAGGAGGTCACCCATCCTAGTACTACTGTCGCCCAAGCACGCTTAACTGCAAGTGTTCTGGTTGGATCTGGTGCTTTAGTGCTGGTATGATCGCACCCATCAGGTGATGTGCGGTCTCTGAATATAAGCAGGTGGACTTCGACCGACGCACACGAGGACTTCCCAGTGGTCCCTCACCTCCGGAAACGACAACTCCGGTTGAGAAAAGACCAGGAAACCTTCGACGGACAAGATTTTGTCCCTGAAAAAGCGGAGCATAATAGGGTAAACCGATCCCGCTACGGCGCGAGGCAATCCGGTACATTTTCGCCCATGACCAGTCCCTTGTCGGTAGTAACGATCGCTTGACTGCGGAGGTGCGCTTGATTGCTAGTGTGGCACAAGAAAAAAACGGGGGTAAAAATGGGAGGGGTGCAACACGAGGACTTCCTAGGAGGTCACCCATCCTAGTACTACTCTCGCCCAAGCACGCTTTACTGCGGAGTTCTGATGGGATCCGGTGCTTTAGTGCTGGTATGATCGCACCCGTCAGGTGATGCGCGGCCTCTAAATATAAGAAGGTGGACTTCGACCGACACACACGATGACTTACCAGAGGTCCCCCACCTCCGGAAACGAAAACTCCGGTTGAGAAAAGACCAGGAAACCTTCGACCCACTAGATTTTGTCCCTGGAAAAGCGGAGCATAATAGGGTAAACCGATCCCGCTACGGCGCGAGGTAATCCGGTACATTTTCGCCCCAGAGCAATCCCTTGTCGGTAGTAACAATCGCTGGACTGCGGAGGCGCGCTTGATTGCTAAAGTGGCTCAAGAAAAAAATAGGGGTAAAAAGGGGAGGGTGGCAACACGAGGACTTCCCAGGAGGTCACCCATCCTAGTACTACTCTCGCCCAAGCACGCTTAACTGCGGAGTTCTGATGGGATCCGGTACCCGTCAGGTGATGCGCGGTCTGTGAATATAAGCAGGTGGACTTCGACCGACGCACACGAGGACTTCCCAGTGGTCCCTCACCTCCGGAAACGACAACTCCGGTTGAGAAAAGACCAGGAAGCCTTCGACGCACAAGATTTTGTCCCTGAAAAAGCGGAGCGTAATAGGGTAAATCGATCCTGGTACGGCGCGAGGCAATCCGGTGCATTTTCGCCCATGACCAGTCCCTTGTCGATAGTAACGAACGCCGAACTGCGGAGGTGTGCTTGATTGCTAGTGTGGCACAAGAGAGAAACGGGGGTAAAAAGGGGAGGGGTTCAACACGAGGACTTCCCCGGAGGTCACCCATCCTGGAACTACTCCCGCCCAAGCACGCTTAACTGCGGAGTTCTGATGGGATCCGGTGCTTTTGTGCTGGTATGATTGCACCCGTCAGGTGATGCGCGGTCTCTGAATATAGGCAGGTGGACTTCGACCGACGCACACGAGGACTTCCCAGTGGTCCCCCACCTCCGGAAATGACAACTCCGGTTGAGAAAAGACCAGGAAACCTTCGACCCACTAGATTTTGTCCCTGGAAAAGCGGAGCATAATAGGGTAAACCGATCCCGCTACGGCGCGCGGCAATCCGGTACATTTTCGCCCATGACAAGTCCCTTGTCGGTAGTAACGATCGCTAGACTGCGGAGGTGCGCTTGATTGCTAAAGTGGCTCAAGAAAAACACGGGGGTAAAAAGGGGAGGGGTACAACACGAGGACTTCCCAGGAGGTCACCCATCCTAGTACTACTGTCGCCCAAGCACGCTTAACTGCAAGTGTTCTGGTTGGATCTGGTGCTTTAGTGCTGGTATGATCGCACCCGTCAGGTGATGTGCGGTCTCTGAATATAAGCAGGTGGACTTCGACCGACGCACACGAGGACTTCCCAGTGGTCCCTCACCTCCGGAAACGACAACTCCGGTTGAGAAAAGACCAGGAAACCTTCGACGGACAAGATTTTGTCCCTGAAAAAGCGGAGCATAATAGGGTAAACCGATCCCGCTACGGCGCGAGGCAATCCGGTACATTTTCGCCCATGACCAGTCCCTTGTCGGTAGTAACGATCGCTTGACTGCGGAGGTGCGCTTGATTGCTAGTGTGGCACAAGAAAAAAACGGGGGTAAAAATGGGAGGGGTGCAACACGAGGACTTCCTAGGAGGTCACCCATCCTAGTACTACTCTCGCCCAAGCACGCTTTACTGCGGAGTTCTGATGGGATCCGGTGCTTTAGTGCTGGTATGATCGCACCCGTCAGGTGATGCGCGGCCTCTAAATATAAGAAGGTGGACTTCGACCGACACACACGATGACTTACCAGAGGTCCCCCACCTCCGGAAACGAAAACTCCGGTTGAGAAAAGACCAGGAAACCTTCGACCCACTAGATTTTGTCCCTGGAAAAGCGGAGCATAATAGGGTAAACCGATCCCGCTACGGCGCGAGGTAATCCGGTACATTTTCGCCGCAGAGCAATCCCTTGTCGGTAGTAACAATCGCTGGACTGCGGAGGCGCGCTTGATTGCTAAAGTGGCTCAAGAAAAAAATAGGGGTAAAAAGGGGAGGGTGGCAACACGAGGACTTCCCAGGAGGTCACCCATCCTAGTACTACTCTCGCCCAAGCACGCTTAACTGCGGAGTTCTGATGGGATCCGGTACCCGTCAGGTGATGCGCGGTCTGTGAATATAAGCAGGTGGACTTCGACCGACGCACACGAGGACTTCCCAGTGGTCCCTCACCTCCGGAAACGACAACTCCGGTTGAGAAAAGACCAGGAAGCCTTCGACGCACAAGATTTTGTCCCTGAAAAAGCGGAGCGTAATAGGGTAAATCGATCCTGGTACGGCGCGAGGCAATCCGGTGCATTTTCGCCCATGACCAGTCCCTTGTCGATAGTAACGAACGCCGAACTGCGGAGGTGTGCTTGATTGCTAGTGTGGCACAAGAGAGAAACGGGGGTAAAAAGGGGAGGGGTTCAACACGAGGACTTCCCCGGAGGTCACCCATCCTGGAACTACTCCCGCCCAAGCACGCTTAACTGCGGAGTTCTGATGGGATCCGGTGCTTTTGTGCTGGTATGATTGCACCCGTCAGGTGATGCGCGGTCTCTGAATATAGGCAGGTGGACTTCGACCGACGCACACGAGGACTTCCCAGTGGTCCCCCACCTCCGGAAATGACAACTCCGGTTGAGAAAAGACCAGGAAACCTTCGACCCACTAGATTTTGTCCCTGGAAAAGCGGAGCATAATAGGGTAAACCGATCCCGCTACGGCGCGCGGCAATCCGGTACATTTTCGCCCATGACAAGTCCCTTGTCGGTAGTAACGATCGCTAGACTGCGGAGGTGCGCTTGATTGCTAAAGTGGCTCAAGAAAAACACGGGGGTAAAAAGGGGAGGGGTACAACACGAGGACTTCCCAGGAGGTCACCCATCCTAGTACTACTGTCGCCCAAGCACGCTTAACTGCAAGTGTTCTGGTTGGATCTGGTGCTTTAGTGCTGGTATGATCGCACCCGTCAGGTGATGTGCGGTCTCTGAATATAAGCAGGTGGACTTCGACCGACGCACACGAGGACTTCCCAGTGGTCCCTCACCTCCGGAAACGACAACTCCGGTTGAGAAAAGACCAGGAAACCTTCGACGGACAAGATTTTGTCCCTGAAAAAGCGGAGCATAATAGGGTAAACCGATCCCGCTACGGCGCGAGGCAATCCGGTACATTTTCGCCCATGACCAGTCCCTTGTCGGTAGTAACGATCGCTTGACTGCGGAGGTGCGCTTGATTGCTAGTGTGGCACAAGAAAAAAACGGGGGTAAAAATGGGAGGGGTGCAACACGAGGACTTCCTAGGAGGTCACCCATCCTAGTACTACTCTCGCCCAAGCACGCTTTACTGCGGAGTTCTGATGGGATCCGGTGCTTTAGTGCTGGTATGATCGCACCCGTCAGGTGATGCGCGGCCTCTAAATATAAGAAGGTGGACTTCGACCGACACACACGATGACTTACCAGAGGTCCCCCACCTCCGGAAACGAAAACTCCGGTTGAGAAAAGACCAGGAAACCTTCGACCCACTAGATTTTGTCCCTGGAAAAGCGGAGCATAATAGGGTAAACCGATCCCGCTACGGCGCGAGGTAATCCGGTACATTTTCGCCGCAGAGCAATCCCTTGTCGGTAGTAACAATCGCTGGACTGCGGAGGCGCGCTTGATTGCTAAAGTGGCTCAAGAAAAAAATAGGGGTAAAAAGGGGAGGGTGGCAACACGAGGACTTCCCAGGAGGTCACCCATCCTAGTACTACTCTCGCCCAAGCACGCTTAACTGCGGAGTTCTGATGGGATCCGGTACCCGTCAGGTGATGCGCGGTCTGTGAATATAAGCAGGTGGACTTCGACCGACGCACACGAGGACTTCCCAGTGGTCCCTCACCTCCGGAAACGACAACTCCGGTTGAGAAAAGACCAGGAAGCCTTCGACGCACAAGATTTTGTCCCTGAAAAAGCGGAGCGTAATAGGGTAAATCGATCCTGGTACGGCGCGAGGCAATCCGGTGCATTTTCGCCCATGACCAGTCCCTTGTCGATAGTAACGAACGCCGAACTGCGGAGGTGTGCTTGATTGCTAGTGTGGCACAAGAGAGAAACGGGGGTAAAAAGGGGAGGGGTTCAACACGAGGACTTCCCCGGAGGTCACCCATCCTGGAACTACTCCCGCCCAAGCACGCTTAACTGCGGAGTTCTGATGGGATCCGGTGCTTTTGTGCTGGTATGATTGCACCCGTCAGGTGATGCGCGGTCTCTGAATATAGGCAGGTGGACTTCGACCGACGCACACGAGGACTTCCCAGTGGTCCCCCACCTCCGGAAATGACAACTCCGGTTGAGAAAAGACCAGGAAACCTTCGACCCACTAGATTTTGTCCCTGGAAAAGCGGAGCATAATAGGGTAAACCGATCCCGCTACGGCGCGCGGCAATCCGGTACATTTTCGCCCATGACAAGTCCCTTGTCGGTAGTAACGATCGCTAGACTGCGGAGGTGCGCTTGATTGCTAAAGTGGCTCAAGAAAAACACGGGGGTAAAAAGGGGAGGGGTACAACACGAGGACTTCCCAGGAGGTCACCCATCCTAGTACTACTGTCGCCCAAGCACGCTTAACTGCAAGTGTTCTGGTTGGATCTGGTGCTTTAGTGCTGGTATGATCGCACCCGTCAGGTGATGTGCGGTCTCTGAATATAAGCAGGTGGACTTCGACCGACGCACACGAGGACTTCCCAGTGGTCCCTCACCTCCGGAAACGACAACTCCGGTTGAGAAAAGACCAGGAAACCTTCGACGGACAAGATTTTGTCCCTGAAAAAGCGGAGCATAATAGGGTAAACCGATCCCGCTACGGCGCGAGGCAATCCGGTACATTTTCGCCCATGACCAGTCCCTTGTCGGTAGTAACGATCGCTTGACTGCGGAGGTGCGCTTGATTGCTAGTGTGGCACAAGAAAAAAACGGGGGTAAAAATGGGAGGGGTGCAACACGAGGACTTCCTAGGAGGTCACCCATCCTAGTACTACTCTCGCCCAAGCACGCTTTACTGCGGAGTTCTGATGGGATCCGGTGCTTTAGTGCTGGTATGATCGCACCCGTCAGGTGATGCGCGGCCTCTAAATATAAGAAGGTGGACTTCGACCGACACACACGATGACTTACCAGAGGTCCCCCACCTCCGGAAACGAAAACTCCGGTTGAGAAAAGACCAGGAAACCTTCGACCCACTAGATTTTGTCCCTGGAAAAGCGGAGCATAATAGGGTAAACCGATCCCGCTACGGCGCGAGGTAATCCGGTACATTTTCGCCCCAGAGCAATCCCTTGTCGGTAGTAACAATCGCTGGACTGCGGAGGCGCGCTTGATTGCTAAAGTGGCTCAAGAAAAAAATAGGGGTAAAAAGGGGAGGGTGGCAACACGAGGACTTCCCAGGAGGTCACCCATCCTAGTACTACTCTCGCCCAAGCACGCTTAACTGCGGAGTTCTGATGGGATCCGGTACCCGTCAGGTGATGCGCGGTCTGTGAATATAAGCAGGTGGACTTCGACCGACGCACACGAGGACTTCCCAGTGGTCCCTCACCTCCGGAAACGACAACTCCGGTTGAGAAAAGACCAGGAAGCCTTCGACGCACAAGATTTTGTCCCTGAAAAAGCGGAGCGTAATAGGGTAAATCGATCCTGGTACGGCGCGAGGCAATCCGGTGCATTTTCGCCCATGACCAGTCCCTTGTCGATAGTAACGAACGCCGAACTGCGGAGGTGTGCTTGATTGCTAGTGTGGCACAAGAGAGAAACGGGGGTAAAAAGGGGAGGGGTTCAACACGAGGACTTCCCCGGAGGTCACCCATCCTGGAACTACTCCCGCCCAAGCACGCTTAACTGCGGAGTTCTGATGGGATCCGGTGCTTTTGTGCTGGTATGATTGCACCCGTCAGGTGATGCGCGGTCTCTGAATATAGGCAGGTGGACTTCGACCGACGCACACGAGGACTTCCCAGTGGTCCCCCACCTCCGGAAATGACAACTCCGGTTGAGAAAAGACCAGGAAACCTTCGACCCACTAGATTTTGTCCCTGGAAAAGCGGAGCATAATAGGGTAAACCGATCCCGCTACGGCGCGCGGCAATCCGGTACATTTTCGCCCATGACAAGTCCCTTGTCGGTAGTAACGATCGCTAGACTGCGGAGGTGCGCTTGATTGCTAAAGTGGCTCAAGAAAAACACGGGGGTAAAAAGGGGAGGGGTACAACACGAGGACTTCCCAGGAGGTCACCCATCCTAGTACTACTGTCGCCCAAGCACGCTTAACTGCAAGTGTTCTGGTTGGATCTGGTGCTTTAGTGCTGGTATGATCGCACCCGTCAGGTGATGTGCGGTCTCTGAATATAAGCAGGTGGACTTCGACCGACGCACACGAGGACTTCCCAGTGGTCCCTCACCTCCGGAAACGACAACTCCGGTTGAGAAAAGACCAGGAAACCTTCGACGGACAAGATTTTGTCCCTGAAAAAGCGGAGCATAATAGGGTAAACCGATCCCGCTACGGCGCGAGGCAATCCGGTACATTTTCGCCCATGACCAGTCCCTTGTCGGTAGTAACGATCGCTTGACTGCGGAGGTGCGCTTGATTGCTAGTGTGGCACAAGAAAAAAACGGGGGTAAAAATGGGAGGGGTGCAACACGAGGACTTCCTAGGAGGTCACCCATCCTAGTACTACTCTCGCCCAAGCACGCTTTACTGCGGAGTTCTGATGGGATCCGGTGCTTTAGTGCTGGTATGATCGCACCCGTCAGGTGATGCGCGGCCTCTAAATATAAGAAGGTGGACTTCGACCGACACACACGATGACTTACCAGAGGTCCCCCACCTCCGGAAACGAAAACTCCGGTTGAGAAAAGACCAGGAAACCTTCGACCCACTAGATTTTGTCCCTGGAAAAGCGGAGCATAATAGGGTAAACCGATCCCGCTACGGCGCGAGGTAATCCGGTACATTTTCGCCCCAGAGCAATCCCTTGTCGGTAGTAACAATCGCTGGACTGCGGAGGCGCGCTTGATTGCTAAAGTGGCTCAAGAAAAAAATAGGGGTAAAAAGGGGAGGGTGGCAACACGAGGACTTCCCAGGAGGTCACCCATCCTAGTACTACTCTCGCCCAAGCACGCTTAACTGCGGAGTTCTGATGGGATCCGGTACCCGTCAGGTGATGCGCGGTCTGTGAATATAAGCAGGTGGACTTCGACCGACGCACACGAGGACTTCCCAGTGGTCCCTCACCTCCGGAAACGACAACTCCGGTTGAGAAAAGACCAGGAAGCCTTCGACGCACAAGATTTTGTCCCTGAAAAAGCGGAGCGTAATAGGGTAAATCGATCCTGGTACGGCGCGAGGCAATCCGGTGCATTTTCGCCCATGACCAGTCCCTTGTCGATAGTAACGAACGCCGAACTGCGGAGGTGTGCTTGATTGCTAGTGTGGCACAAGAGAGAAACGGGGGTAAAAAGGGGAGGGGTTCAACACGAGGACTTCCCCGGAGGTCACCCATCCTGGAACTACTCCCGCCCAAGCACGCTTAACTGCGGAGTTCTGATGGGATCCGGTGCTTTTGTGCTGGTATGATTGCACCCGTCAGGTGATGCGCGGTCTCTGAATATAGGCAGGTGGACTTCGACCGACGCACACGAGGACTTCCCAGTGGTCCCCCACCTCCGGAAATGACAACTCCGGTTGAGAAAAGACCAGGAAACCTTCGACCCACTAGATTTTGTCCCTGGAAAAGCGGAGCATAATAGGGTAAACCGATCCCGCTACGGCGCGCGGCAATCCGGTACATTTTCGCCCATGACAAGTCCCTTGTCGGTAGTAACGATCGCTAGACTGCGGAGGTGCGCTTGATTGCTAAAGTGGCTCAAGAAAAACACGGGGGTAAAAAGGGGAGGGGTACAACACGAGGACTTCCCAGGAGGTCACCCATCCTAGTACTACTGTCGCCCAAGCACGCTTAACTGCAAGTGTTCTGGTTGGATCTGGTGCTTTAGTGCTGGTATGATCGCACCCGTCAGGTGATGTGCGGTCTCTGAATATAAGCAGGTGGACTTCGACCGACGCACACGAGGACTTCCCAGTGGTCCCTCACCTCCGGAAACGACAACTCCGGTTGAGAAAAGACCAGGAAACCTTCGACGGACAAGATTTTGTCCCTGAAAAAGCGGAGCATAATAGGGTAAACCGATCCCGCTACGGCGCGAGGCAATCCGGTACATTTTCGCCCATGACCAGTCCCTTGTCGGTAGTAACGATCGCTTGACTGCGGAGGTGCGCTTGATTGCTAGTGTGGCACAAGAAAAAAACGGGGGTAAAAATGGGAGGGGTGCAACACGAGGACTTCCTAGGAGGTCACCCATCCTAGTACTACTCTCGCCCAAGCACGCTTTACTGCGGAGTTCTGATGGGATCCGGTGCTTTAGTGCTGGTATGATCGCACCCGTCAGGTGATGCGCGGCCTCTAAATATAAGAAGGTGGACTTCGACCGACACACACGATGACTTACCAGAGGTCCCCCACCTCCGGAAACGAAAACTCCGGTTGAGAAAAGACCAGGAAACCTTCGACCCACTAGATTTTGTCCCTGGAAAAGCGGAGCATAATAGGGTAAACCGATCCCGCTACGGCGCGAGGTAATCCGGTACATTTTCGCCCCAGAGCAATCCCTTGTCGGTAGTAACAATCGCTGGACTGCGGAGGCGCGCTTGATTGCTAAAGTGGCTCAAGAAAAAAATAGGGGTAAAAAGGGGAGGGTGGCAACACGAGGACTTCCCAGGAGGTCACCCATCCTAGTACTACTCTCGCCCAAGCACGCTTAACTGCGGAGTTCTGATGGGATCCGGTACCCGTCAGGTGATGCGCGGTCTGTGAATATAAGCAGGTGGACTTCGACCGACGCACACGAGGACTTCCCAGTGGTCCCTCACCTCCGGAAACGACAACTCCGGTTGAGAAAAGACCAGGAAGCCTTCGACGCACAAGATTTTGTCCCTGAAAAAGCGGAGCGTAATAGGGTAAATCGATCCTGGTACGGCGCGAGGCAATCCGGTGCATTTTCGCCCATGACCAGTCCCTTGTCGATAGTAACGAACGCCGAACTGCGGAGGTGTGCTTGATTGCTAGTGTGGCACAAGAGAGAAACGGGGGTAAAAAGGGGAGGGGTTCAACACGAGGACTTCCCCGGAGGTCACCCATCCTGGAACTACTCCCGCCCAAGCACGCTTAACTGCGGAGTTCTGATGGGATCCGGTGCTTTTGTGCTGGTATGATTGCACCCGTCAGGTGATGCGCGGTCTCTGAATATAGGCAGGTGGACTTCGACCGACGCACACGAGGACTTCCCAGTGGTCCCCCACCTCCGGAAATGACAACTCCGGTTGAGAAAAGACCAGGAAACCTTCGACCCACTAGATTTTGTCCCTGGAAAAGCGGAGCATAATAGGGTAAACCGATCCCGCTACGGCGCGCGGCAATCCGGTACATTTTCGCCCATGACAAGTCCCTTGTCGGTAGTAACGATCGCTAGACTGCGGAGGTGCGCTTGATTGCTAAAGTGGCTCAAGAAAAACACGGGGGTAAAAAGGGGAGGGGTACAACACGAGGACTTCCCAGGAGGTCACCCATCCTAGTACTACTGTCGCCCAAGCACGCTTAACTGCAAGTGTTCTGGTTGGATCTGGTGCTTTAGTGCTGGTATGATCGCACCCGTCAGGTGATGTGCGGTCTCTGAATATAAGCAGGTGGACTTCGACCGACGCACACGAGGACTTCCCAGTGGTCCCTCACCTCCGGAAACGACAACTCCGGTTGAGAAAAGACCAGGAAACCTTCGACGGACAAGATTTTGTCCCTGAAAAAGCGGAGCATAATAGGGTAAACCGATCCCGCTACGGCGCGAGGCAATCCGGTACATTTTCGCCCATGACCAGTCCCTTGTCGGTAGTAACGATCGCTTGACTGCGGAGGTGCGCTTGATTGCTAGTGTGGCACAAGAAAAAAACGGGGGTAAAAATGGGAGGGGTGCAACACGAGGACTTCCTAGGAGGTCACCCATCCTAGTACTACTCTCGCCCAAGCACGCTTTACTGCGGAGTTCTGATGGGATCCGGTGCTTTAGTGCTGGTATGATCGCACCCGTCAGGTGATGCGCGGCCTCTAAATATAAGAAGGTGGACTTCGACCGACACACACGATGACTTACCAGAGGTCCCCCACCTCCGGAAACGAAAACTCCGGTTGAGAAAAGACCAGGAAACCTTCGACCCACTAGATTTTGTCCCTGGAAAAGCGGAGCATAATAGGGTAAACCGATCCCGCTACGGCGCGAGGTAATCCGGTACATTTTCGCCCCAGAGCAATCCCTTGTCGGTAGTAACAATCGCTGGACTGCGGAGGCGCGCTTGATTGCTAAAGTGGCTCAAGAAAAAAATAGGGGTAAAAAGGGGAGGGTGGCAACACGAGGACTTCCCAGGAGGTCACCCATCCTAGTACTACTCTCGCCCAAGCACGCTTAACTGCGGAGTTCTGATGGGATCCGGTACCCGTCAGGTGATGCGCGGTCTGTGAATATAAGCAGGTGGACTTCGACCGACGCACACGAGGACTTCCCAGTGGTCCCTCACCTCCGGAAACGACAACTCCGGTTGAGAAAAGACCAGGAAGCCTTCGACGCACAAGATTTTGTCCCTGAAAAAGCGGAGCGTAATAGGGTAAATCGATCCTGGTACGGCGCGAGGCAATCCGGTGCATTTTCGCCCATGACCAGTCCCTTGTCGATAGTAACGAACGCCGAACTGCGGAGGTGTGCTTGATTGCTAGTGTGGCACAAGAGAGAAACGGGGGTAAAAAGGGGAGGGGTTCAACACGAGGACTTCCCCGGAGGTCACCCATCCTGGAACTACTCCCGCCCAAGCACGCTTAACTGCGGAGTTCTGATGGGATCCGGTGCTTTTGTGCTGGTATGATTGCACCCGTCAGGTGATGCGCGGTCTCTGAATATAGGCAGGTGGACTTCGACCGACGCACACGAGGACTTCCCAGTGGTCCCCCACCTCCGGAAATGACAACTCCGGTTGAGAAAAGACCAGGAAACCTTCGACCCACTAGATTTTGTCCCTGGAAAAGCGGAGCATAATAGGGTAAACCGATCCCGCTACGGCGCGCGGCAATCCGGTACATTTTCGCCCATGACAAGTCCCTTGTCGGTAGTAACGATCGCTAGACTGCGGAGGTGCGCTTGATTGCTAAAGTGGCTCAAGAAAAACACGGGGGTAAAAAGGGGAGGGGTACAACACGAGGACTTCCCAGGAGGTCACCCATCCTAGTACTACTGTCGCCCAAGCACGCTTAACTGCAAGTGTTCTGGTTGGATCTGGTGCTTTAGTGCTGGTATGATCGCACCCGTCAGGTGATGTGCGGTCTCTGAATATAAGCAGGTGGACTTCGACCGACGCACACGAGGACTTCCCAGTGGTCCCTCACCTCCGGAAACGACAACTCCGGTTGAGAAAAGACCAGGAAACCTTCGACGGACAAGATTTTGTCCCTGAAAAAGCGGAGCATAATAGGGTAAACCGATCCCGCTACGGCGCGAGGCAATCCGGTACATTTTCGCCCATGACCAGTCCCTTGTCGGTAGTAACGATCGCTTGACTGCGGAGGTGCGCTTGATTGCTAGTGTGGCACAAGAAAAAAACGGGGGTAAAAATGGGAGGGGTGCAACACGAGGACTTCCTAGGAGGTCACCCATCCTAGTACTACTCTCGCCCAAGCACGCTTTACTGCGGAGTTCTGATGGGATCCGGTGCTTTAGTGCTGGTATGATCGCACCCGTCAGGTGATGCGCGGCCTCTAAATATAAGAAGGTGGACTTCGACCGACACACACGATGACTTACCAGAGGTCCCCCACCTCCGGAAACGAAAACTCCGGTTGAGAAAAGACCAGGAAACCTTCGACCCACTAGATTTTGTCCCTGGAAAAGCGGAGCATAATAGGGTAAACCGATCCCGCTACGGCGCGAGGTAATCCGGTACATTTTCGCCCCAGAGCAATCCCTTGTCGGTAGTAACAATCGCTGGACTGCGGAGGCGCGCTTGATTGCTAAAGTGGCTCAAGAAAAAAATAGGGGTAAAAAGGGGAGGGTGGCAACACGAGGACTTCCCAGGAGGTCACCCATCCTAGTACTACTCTCGCCCAAGCACGCTTAACTGCGGAGTTCTGATGGGATCCGGTACCCGTCAGGTGATGCGCGGTCTGTGAATATAAGCAGGTGGACTTCGACCGACGCACACGAGGACTTCCCAGTGGTCCCTCACCTCCGGAAACGACAACTCCGGTTGAGAAAAGACCAGGAAGCCTTCGACGCACAAGATTTTGTCCCTGAAAAAGCGGAGCGTAATAGGGTAAATCGATCCTGGTACGGCGCGAGGCAATCCGGTGCATTTTCGCCCATGACCAGTCCCTTGTCGATAGTAACGAACGCCGAACTGCGGAGGTGTGCTTGATTGCTAGTGTGGCACAAGAGAGAAACGGGGGTAAAAAGGGGAGGGGTTCAACACGAGGACTTCCCCGGAGGTCACCCATCCTGGAACTACTCCCGCCCAAGCACGCTTAACTGCGGAGTTCTGATGGGATCCGGTGCTTTTGTGCTGGTATGATTGCACCCGTCAGGTGATGCGCGGTCTCTGAATATAGGCAGGTGGACTTCGACCGACGCACACGAGGACTTCCCAGTGGTCCCCCACCTCCGGAAATGACAACTCCGGTTGAGAAAAGACCAGGAAACCTTCGACCCACTAGATTTTGTCCCTGGAAAAGCGGAGCATAATAGGGTAAACCGATCCCGCTACGGCGCGCGGCAATCCGGTACATTTTCGCCCATGACAAGTCCCTTGTCGGTAGTAACGATCGCTAGACTGCGGAGGTGCGCTTGATTGCTAAAGTGGCTCAAGAAAAACACGGGGGTAAAAAGGGGAGGGGTACAACACGAGGACTTCCCAGGAGGTCACCCATCCTAGTACTACTGTCGCCCAAGCACGCTTAACTGCAAGTGTTCTGGTTGGATCTGGTGCTTTAGTGCTGGTATGATCGCACCCGTCAGGTGATGTGCGGTCTCTGAATATAAGCAGGTGGACTTCGACCGACGCACACGAGGACTTCCCAGTGGTCCCTCACCTCCGGAAACGACAACTCCGGTTGAGAAAAGACCAGGAAACCTTCGACGGACAAGATTTTGTCCCTGAAAAAGCGGAGCATAATAGGGTAAACCGATCCCGCTACGGCGCGAGGCAATCCGGTACATTTTCGCCCATGACCAGTCCCTTGTCGGTAGTAACGATCGCTTGACTGCGGAGGTGCGCTTGATTGCTAGTGTGGCACAAGAAAAAAACGGGGGTAAAAATGGGAGGGGTGCAACACGAGGACTTCCTAGGAGGTCACCCATCCTAGTACTACTCTCGCCCAAGCACGCTTTACTGCGGAGTTCTGATGGGATCCGGTGCTTTAGTGCTGGTATGATCGCACCCGTCAGGTGATGCGCGGCCTCTAAATATAAGAAGGTGGACTTCGACCGACACACACGATGACTTACCAGAGGTCCCCCACCTCCGGAAACGAAAACTCCGGTTGAGAAAAGACCAGGAAACCTTCGACCCACTAGATTTTGTCCCTGGAAAAGCGGAGCATAATAGGGTAAACCGATCCCGCTACGGCGCGAGGTAATCCGGTACATTTTCGCCCCAGAGCAATCCCTTGTCGGTAGTAACAATCGCTGGACTGCGGAGGCGCGCTTGATTGCTAAAGTGGCTCAAGAAAAAAATAGGGGTAAAAAGGGGAGGGTGGCAACACGAGGACTTCCCAGGAGGTCACCCATCCTAGTACTACTCTCGCCCAAGCACGCTTAACTGCGGAGTTCTGATGGGATCCGGTACCCGTCAGGTGATGCGCGGTCTGTGAATATAAGCAGGTGGACTTCGACCGACGCACACGAGGACTTCCCAGTGGTCCCTCACCTCCGGAAACGACAACTCCGGTTGAGAAAAGACCAGGAAGCCTTCGACGCACAAGATTTTGTCCCTGAAAAAGCGGAGCGTAATAGGGTAAATCGATCCTGGTACGGCGCGAGGCAATCCGGTGCATTTTCGCCCATGACCAGTCCCTTGTCGATAGTAACGAACGCCGAACTGCGGAGGTGTGCTTGATTGCTAGTGTGGCACAAGAGAGAAACGGGGGTAAAAAGGGGAGGGGTTCAACACGAGGACTTCCCCGGAGGTCACCCATCCTGGAACTACTCCCGCCCAAGCACGCTTAACTGCGGAGTTCTGATGGGATCCGGTGCTTTTGTGCTGGTATGATTGCACCCGTCAGGTGATGCGCGGTCTCTGAATATAGGCAGGTGGACTTCGACCGACGCACACGAGGACTTCCCAGTGGTCCCCCACCTCCGGAAATGACAACTCCGGTTGAGAAAAGACCAGGAAACCTTCGACCCACTAGATTTTGTCCCTGGAAAAGCGGAGCATAATAGGGTAAACCGATCCCGCTACGGCGCGCGGCAATCCGGTACATTTTCGCCCATGACAAGTCCCTTGTCGGTAGTAACGATCGCTAGACTGCGGAGGTGCGCTTGATTGCTAAAGTGGCTCAAGAAAAACACGGGGGTAAAAAGGGGAGGGGTACAACACGAGGACTTCCCAGGAGGTCACCCATCCTAGTACTACTGTCGCCCAAGCACGCTTAACTGCAAGTGTTCTGGTTGGATCTGGTGCTTTAGTGCTGGTATGATCGCACCCGTCAGGTGATGTGCGGTCTCTGAATATAAGCAGGTGGACTTCGACCGACGCACACGAGGACTTCCCAGTGGTCCCTCACCTCCGGAAACGACAACTCCGGTTGAGAAAAGACCAGGAAACCTTCGACGGACAAGATTTTGTCCCTGAAAAAGCGGAGCATAATAGGGTAAACCGATCCCGCTACGGCGCGAGGCAATCCGGTACATTTTCGCCCATGACCAGTCCCTTGTCGGTAGTAACGATCGCTTGACTGCGGAGGTGCGCTTGATTGCTAGTGTGGCACAAGAAAAAAACGGGGGTAAAAATGGGAGGGGTGCAACACGAGGACTTCCTAGGAGGTCACCCATCCTAGTACTACTCTCGCCCAAGCACGCTTTACTGCGGAGTTCTGATGGGATCCGGTGCTTTAGTGCTGGTATGATCGCACCCGTCAGGTGATGCGCGGCCTCTAAATATAAGAAGGTGGACTTCGACCGACACACACGATGACTTACCAGAGGTCCCCCACCTCCGGAAACGAAAACTCCGGTTGAGAAAAGACCAGGAAACCTTCGACCCACTAGATTTTGTCCCTGGAAAAGCGGAGCATAATAGGGTAAACCGATCCCGCTACGGCGCGAGGTAATCCGGTACATTTTCGCCCCAGAGCAATCCCTTGTCGGTAGTAACAATCGCTGGACTGCGGAGGCGCGCTTGATTGCTAAAGTGGCTCAAGAAAAAAATAGGGGTAAAAAGGGGAGGGTGGCAACACGAGGACTTCCCAGGAGGTCACCCATCCTAGTACTACTCTCGCCCAAGCACGCTTAACTGCGGAGTTCTGATGGGATCCGGTACCCGTCAGGTGATGCGCGGTCTGTGAATATAAGCAGGTGGACTTCGACCGACGCACACGAGGACTTCCCAGTGGTCCCTCACCTCCGGAAACGACAACTCCGGTTGAGAAAAGACCAGGAAGCCTTCGACGCACAAGATTTTGTCCCTGAAAAAGCGGAGCGTAATAGGGTAAATCGATCCTGGTACGGCGCGAGGCAATCCGGTGCATTTTCGCCCATGACCAGTCCCTTGTCGATAGTAACGAACGCCGAACTGCGGAGGTGTGCTTGATTGCTAGTGTGGCACAAGAGAGAAACGGGGGTAAAAAGGGGAGGGGTTCAACACGAGGACTTCCCCGGAGGTCACCCATCCTGGAACTACTCCCGCCCAAGCACGCTTAACTGCGGAGTTCTGATGGGATCCGGTGCTTTTGTGCTGGTATGATTGCACCCGTCAGGTGATGCGCGGTCTCTGAATATAGGCAGGTGGACTTCGACCGACGCACACGAGGACTTCCCAGTGGTCCCCCACCTCCGGAAATGACAACTCCGGTTGAGAAAAGACCAGGAAACCTTCGACCCACTAGATTTTGTCCCTGGAAAAGCGGAGCATAATAGGGTAAACCGATCCCGCTACGGCGCGCGGCAATCCGGTACATTTTCGCCCATGACAAGTCCCTTGTCGGTAGTAACGATCGCTAGACTGCGGAGGTGCGCTTGATTGCTAAAGTGGCTCAAGAAAAACACGGGGGTAAAAAGGGGAGGGGTACAACACGAGGACTTCCCAGGAGGTCACCCATCCTAGTACTACTGTCGCCCAAGCACGCTTAACTGCAAGTGTTCTGGTTGGATCTGGTGCTTTAGTGCTGGTATGATCGCACCCGTCAGGTGATGTGCGGTCTCTGAATATAAGCAGGTGGACTTCGACCGACGCACACGAGGACTTCCCAGTGGTCCCTCACCTCCGGAAACGACAACTCCGGTTGAGAAAAGACCAGGAAACCTTCGACGGACAAGATTTTGTCCCTGAAAAAGCGGAGCATAATAGGGTAAACCGATCCCGCTACGGCGCGAGGCAATCCGGTACATTTTCGCCCATGACCAGTCCCTTGTCGGTAGTAACGATCGCTTGACTGCGGAGGTGCGCTTGATTGCTAGTGTGGCACAAGAAAAAAACGGGGGTAAAAATGGGAGGGGTGCAACACGAGGACTTCCTAGGAGGTCACCCATCCTAGTACTACTCTCGCCCAAGCACGCTTTACTGCGGAGTTCTGATGGGATCCGGTGCTTTAGTGCTGGTATGATCGCACCCGTCAGGTGATGCGCGGCCTCTAAATATAAGAAGGTGGACTTCGACCGACACACACGATGACTTACCAGAGGTCCCCCACCTCCGGAAACGAAAACTCCGGTTGAGAAAAGACCAGGAAACCTTCGACCCACTAGATTTTGTCCCTGGAAAAGCGGAGCATAATAGGGTAAACCGATCCCGCTACGGCGCGAGGTAATCCGGTACATTTTCGCCCCAGAGCAATCCCTTGTCGGTAGTAACAATCGCTGGACTGCGGAGGCGCGCTTGATTGCTAAAGTGGCTCAAGAAAAAAATAGGGGTAAAAAGGGGAGGGTGGCAACACGAGGACTTCCCAGGAGGTCACCCATCCTAGTACTACTCTCGCCCAAGCACGCTTAACTGCGGAGTTCTGATGGGATCCGGTACCCGTCAGGTGATGCGCGGTCTGTGAATATAAGCAGGTGGACTTCGACCGACGCACACGAGGACTTCCCAGTGGTCCCTCACCTCCGGAAACGACAACTCCGGTTGAGAAAAGACCAGGAAGCCTTCGACGCACAAGATTTTGTCCCTGAAAAAGCGGAGCGTAATAGGGTAAATCGATCCTGGTACGGCGCGAGGCAATCCGGTGCATTTTCGCCCATGACCAGTCCCTTGTCGATAGTAACGAACGCCGAACTGCGGAGGTGTGCTTGATTGCTAGTGTGGCACAAGAGAGAAACGGGGGTAAAAAGGGGAGGGGTTCAACACGAGGACTTCCCCGGAGGTCACCCATCCTGGAACTACTCCCGCCCAAGCACGCTTAACTGCGGAGTTCTGATGGGATCCGGTGCTTTTGTGCTGGTATGATTGCACCCGTCAGGTGATGCGCGGTCTCTGAATATAGGCAGGTGGACTTCGACCGACGCACACGAGGACTTCCCAGTGGTCCCCCACCTCCGGAAATGACAACTCCGGTTGAGAAAAGACCAGGAAACCTTCGACCCACTAGATTTTGTCCCTGGAAAAGCGGAGCATAATAGGGTAAACCGATCCCGCTACGGCGCGCGGCAATCCGGTACATTTTCGCCCATGACAAGTCCCTTGTCGGTAGTAACGATCGCTAGACTGCGGAGGTGCGCTTGATTGCTAAAGTGGCTCAAGAAAAACACGGGGGTAAAAAGGGGAGGGGTACAACACGAGGACTTCCCAGGAGGTCACCCATCCTAGTACTACTGTCGCCCAAGCACGCTTAACTGCAAGTGTTCTGGTTGGATCTGGTGCTTTAGTGCTGGTATGATCGCACCCGTCAGGTGATGTGCGGTCTCTGAATATAAGCAGGTGGACTTCGACCGACGCACACGAGGACTTCCCAGTGGTCCCTCACCTCCGGAAACGACAACTCCGGTTGAGAAAAGACCAGGAAACCTTCGACGGACAAGATTTTGTCCCTGAAAAAGCGGAGCATAATAGGGTAAACCGATCCCGCTACGGCGCGAGGCAATCCGGTACATTTTCGCCCATGACCAGTCCCTTGTCGGTAGTAACGATCGCTTGACTGCGGAGGTGCGCTTGATTGCTAGTGTGGCACAAGAAAAAAACGGGGGTAAAAATGGGAGGGGTGCAACACGAGGACTTCCTAGGAGGTCACCCTTCCTAGTACTACTCTCGCCCAAGCACGCTTTACTGCGGAGTTCTGATGGGATCCGGTGCTTTAGTGCTGGTATGATCGCACCCGTCAGGTGATGCGCGGCCTCTAAATATAAGAAGGTGGACTTCGACCGACACACACGATGACTTACCAGAGGTCCCCCACCTCCGGAAACGAAAACTCCGGTTGAGAAAAGACCAGGAAACCTTCGACCCACTAGATTTTGTCCCTGGAAAAGCGGAGCATAATAGGGTAAACCGATCCCGCTACGGCGCGAGGTAATCCGGTACATTTTCGCCCCAGAGCAATCCCTTGTCGGTAGTAACAATCGCTGGACTGCGGAGGCGCGCTTGATTGCTAAAGTGGCTCAAGAAAAAAATAGGGGTAAAAAGGGGAGGGTGGCAACACGAGGACTTCCCAGGAGGTCACCCATCCTAGTACTACTCTCGCCCAAGCACGCTTAACTGCGGAGTTCTGATGGGATCCGGTACCCGTCAGGTGATGCGCGGTCTGTGAATATAAGCAGGTGGACTTCGACCGACGCACACGAGGACTTCCCAGTGGTCCCTCACCTCCGGAAACGACAACTCCGGTTGAGAAAAGACCAGGAAGCCTTCGACGCACAAGATTTTGTCCCTGAAAAAGCGGAGCGTAATAGGGTAAATCGATCCTGGTACGGCGCGAGGCAATCCGGTGCATTTTCGCCCATGACCAGTCCCTTGTCGATAGTAACGAACGCCGAACTGCGGAGGTGTGCTTGATTGCTAGTGTGGCACAAGAGAGAAACGGGGGTAAAAAGGGGAGGGGTTCAACACGAGGACTTCCCCGGAGGTCACCCATCCTGGAACTACTCCCGCCCAAGCACGCTTAACTGCGGAGTTCTGATGGGATCCGGTGCTTTTGTGCTGGTATGATTGCACCCGTCAGGTGATGCGCGGTCTCTGAATATAGGCAGGTGGACTTCGACCGACGCACACGAGGACTTCCCAGTGGTCCCCCACCTCCGGAAATGACAACTCCGGTTGAGAAAAGACCAGGAAACCTTCGACCCACTAGATTTTGTCCCTGGAAAAGCGGAGCATAATAGGGTAAACCGATCCCGCTACGGCGCGCGGCAATCCGGTACATTTTCGCCCATGACAAGTCCCTTGTCGGTAGTAACGATCGCTAGACTGCGGAGGTGCGCTTGATTGCTAAAGTGGCTCAAGAAAAACACGGGGGTAAAAAGGGGAGGGGTACAACACGAGGACTTCCCAGGAGGTCACCCATCCTAGTACTACTGTCGCCCAAGCACGCTTAACTGCAAGTGTTCTGGTTGGATCTGGTGCTTTAGTGCTGGTATGATCGCACCCGTCAGGTGATGTGCGGTCTCTGAATATAAGCAGGTGGACTTCGACCGACGCACACGAGGACTTCCCAGTGGTCCCTCACCTCCGGAAACGACAACTCCGGTTGAGAAAAGACCAGGAAACCTTCGACGGACAAGATTTTGTCCCTGAAAAAGCGGAGCATAATAGGGTAAACCGATCCCGCTACGGCGCGAGGCAATCCGGTACATTTTCGCCCATGACCAGTCCCTTGTCGGTAGTAACGATCGCTTGACTGCGGAGGTGCGCTTGATTGCTAGTGTGGCACAAGAAAAAAACGGGGGTAAAAATGGGAGGGGTGCAACACGAGGACTTCCTAGGAGGTCACCCATCCTAGTACTACTCTCGCCCAAGCACGCTTTACTGCGGAGTTCTGATGGGATCCGGTGCTTTAGTGCTGGTATGATCGCACCCGTCAGGTGATGCGCGGCCTCTAAATATAAGAAGGTGGACTTCGACCGACACACACGATGACTTACCAGAGGTCCCCCACCTCCGGAAACGAAAACTCCGGTTGAGAAAAGACCAGGAAACCTTCGACCCACTAGATTTTGTCCCTGGAAAAGCGGAGCATAATAGGGTAAACCGATCCCGCTACGGCGCGAGGTAATCCGGTACATTTTCGCCCCAGAGCAATCCCTTGTCGGTAGTAACAATCGCTGGACTGCGGAGGCGCGCTTGATTGCTAAAGTGGCTCAAGAAAAAAATAGGGGTAAAAAGGGGAGGGTGGCAACACGAGGACTTCCCAGGAGGTCACCCATCCTAGTACTACTCTCGCCCAAGCACGCTTAACTGCGGAGTTCTGATGGGATCCGGTACCCGTCAGGTGATGCGCGGTCTGTGAATATAAGCAGGTGGACTTCGACCGACGCACACGAGGACTTCCCAGTGGTCCCTCACCTCCGGAAACGACAACTCCGGTTGAGAAAAGACCAGGAAGCCTTCGACGCACAAGATTTTGTCCCTGAAAAAGCGGAGCGTAATAGGGTAAATCGATCCTGGTACGGCGCGAGGCAATCCGGTGCATTTTCGCCCATGACCAGTCCCTTGTCGATAGTAACGAACGCCGAACTGCGGAGGTGTGCTTGATTGCTAGTGTGGCACAAGAGAGAAACGGGGGTAAAAAGGGGAGGGGTTCAACACGAGGACTTCCCCGGAGGTCACCCATCCTGGAACTACTCCCGCCCAAGCACGCTTAACTGCGGAGTTCTGATGGGATCCGGTGCTTTTGTGCTGGTATGATTGCACCCGTCAGGTGATGCGCGGTCTCTGAATATAGGCAGGTGGACTTCGACCGACGCACACGAGGACTTCCCAGTGGTCCCCCACCTCCGGAAATGACAACTCCGGTTGAGAAAAGACCAGGAAACCTTCGACCCACTAGATTTTGTCCCTGGAAAAGCGGAGCATAATAGGGTAAACCGATCCCGCTACGGCGCGCGGCAATCCGGTACATTTTCGCCCATGACAAGTCCCTTGTCGGTAGTAACGATCGCTAGACTGCGGAGGTGCGCTTGATTGCTAAAGTGGCTCAAGAAAAACACGGGGGTAAAAAGGGGAGGGGTACAACACGAGGACTTCCCAGGAGGTCACCCATCCTAGTACTACTGTCGCCCAAGCACGCTTAACTGCAAGTGTTCTGGTTGGATCTGGTGCTTTAGTGCTGGTATGATCGCACCCGTCAGGTGATGTGCGGTCTCTGAATATAAGCAGGTGGACTTCGACCGACGCACACGAGGACTTCCCAGTGGTCCCTCACCTCCGGAAACGACAACTCCGGTTGAGAAAAGACCAGGAAACCTTCGACGGACAAGATTTTGTCCCTGAAAAAGCGGAGCATAATAGGGTAAACCGATCCCGCTACGGCGCGAGGCAATCCGGTACATTTTCGCCCATGACCAGTCCCTTGTCGGTAGTAACGATCGCTTGACTGCGGAGGTGCGCTTGATTGCTAGTGTGGCACAAGAAAAAAACGGGGGTAAAAATGGGAGGGGTGCAACACGAGGACTTCCTAGGAGGTCACCCATCCTAGTACTACTCTCGCCCAAGCACGCTTTACTGCGGAGTTCTGATGGGATCCGGTGCTTTAGTGCTGGTATGATCGCACCCGTCAGGTGATGCGCGGCCTCTAAATATAAGAAGGTGGACTTCGACCGACACACACGATGACTTACCAGAGGTCCCCCACCTCCGGAAACGAAAACTCCGGTTGAGAAAAGACCAGGAAACCTTCGACCCACTAGATTTTGTCCCTGGAAAAGCGGAGCATAATAGGGTAAACCGATCCCGCTACGGCGCGAGGTAATCCGGTACATTTTCGCCCCAGAGCAATCCCTTGTCGGTAGTAACAATCGCTGGACTGCGGAGGCGCGCTTGATTGCTAAAGTGGCTCAAGAAAAAAATAGGGGTAAAAAGGGGAGGGTGGCAACACGAGGACTTCCCAGGAGGTCACCCATCCTAGTACTACTCTCGCCCAAGCACGCTTAACTGCGGAGTTCTGATGGGATCCGGTACCCGTCAGGTGATGCGCGGTCTGTGAATATAAGCAGGTGGACTTCGACCGACGCACACGAGGACTTCCCAGTGGTCCCTCACCTCCGGAAACGACAACTCCGGTTGAGAAAAGACCAGGAAGCCTTCGACGCACAAGATTTTGTCCCTGAAAAAGCGGAGCGTAATAGGGTAAATCGATCCTGGTACGGCGCGAGGCAATCCGGTGCATTTTCGCCCATGACCAGTCCCTTGTCGATAGTAACGAACGCCGAACTGCGGAGGTGTGCTTGATTGCTAGTGTGGCACAAGAGAGAAACGGGGGTAAAAAGGGGAGGGGTTCAACACGAGGACTTCCCCGGAGGTCACCCATCCTGGAACTACTCCCGCCCAAGCACGCTTAACTGCGGAGTTCTGATGGGATCCGGTGCTTTTGTGCTGGTATGATTGCACCCGTCAGGTGATGCGCGGTCTCTGAATATAGGCAGGTGGACTTCGACCGACGCACACGAGGACTTCCCAGTGGTCCCCCACCTCCGGAAATGACAACTCCGGTTGAGAAAAGACCAGGAAACCTTCGACCCACTAGATTTTGTCCCTGGAAAAGCGGAGCATAATAGGGTAAACCGATCCCGCTACGGCGCGCGGCAATCCGGTACATTTTCGCCCATGACAAGTCCCTTGTCGGTAGTAACGATCGCTAGACTGCGGAGGTGCGCTTGATTGCTAAAGTGGCTCAAGAAAAACACGGGGGTAAAAAGGGGAGGGGTACAACACGAGGACTTCCCAGGAGGTCACCCATCCTAGTACTACTGTCGCCCAAGCACGCTTAACTGCAAGTGTTCTGGTTGGATCTGGTGCTTTAGTGCTGGTATGATCGCACCCGTCAGGTGATGTGCGGTCTCTGAATATAAGCAGGTGGACTTCGACCGACGCACACGAGGACTTCCCAGTGGTCCCTCACCTCCGGAAACGACAACTCCGGTTGAGAAAAGACCAGGAAACCTTCGACGGACAAGATTTTGTCCCTGAAAAAGCGGAGCATAATAGGGTAAACCGATCCCGCTACGGCGCGAGGCAATCCGGTACATTTTCGCCCATGACCAGTCCCTTGTCGGTAGTAACGATCGCTTGACTGCGGAGGTGCGCTTGATTGCTAGTGTGGCACAAGAAAAAAACGGGGGTAAAAATGGGAGGGGTGCAACACGAGGACTTCCTAGGAGGTCACCCATCCTAGTACTACTCTCGCCCAAGCACGCTTTACTGCGGAGTTCTGATGGGATCCGGTGCTTTAGTGCTGGTATGATCGCACCCGTCAGGTGATGCGCGGCCTCTAAATATAAGAAGGTGGACTTCGACCGACACACACGATGACTTACCAGAGGTCCCCCACCTCCGGAAACGAAAACTCCGGTTGAGAAAAGACCAGGAAACCTTCGACCCACTAGATTTTGTCCCTGGAAAAGCGGAGCATAATAGGGTAAACCGATCCCGCTACGGCGCGAGGTAATCCGGTACATTTTCGCCCCAGAGCAATCCCTTGTCGGTAGTAACAATCGCTGGACTGCGGAGGCGCGCTTGATTGCTAAAGTGGCTCAAGAAAAAAATAGGGGTAAAAAGGGGAGGGTGGCAACACGAGGACTTCCCAGGAGGTCACCCATCCTAGTACTACTCTCGCCCAAGCACGCTTAACTGCGGAGTTCTGATGGGATCCGGTACCCGTCAGGTGATGCGCGGTCTGTGAATATAAGCAGGTGGACTTCGACCGACGCACACGAGGACTTCCCAGTGGTCCCTCACCTCCGGAAACGACAACTCCGGTTGAGAAAAGACCAGGAAGCCTTCGACGCACAAGATTTTGTCCCTGAAAAAGCGGAGCGTAATAGGGTAAATCGATCCTGGTACGGCGCGAGGCAATCCGGTGCATTTTCGCCCATGACCAGTCCCTTGTCGATAGTAACGAACGCCGAACTGCGGAGGTGTGCTTGATTGCTAGTGTGGCACAAGAGAGAAACGGGGGTAAAAAGGGGAGGGGTTCAACACGAGGACTTCCCCGGAGGTCACCCATCCTGGAACTACTCCCGCCCAAGCACGCTTAACTGCGGAGTTCTGATGGGATCCGGTGCTTTTGTGCTGGTATGATTGCACCCGTCAGGTGATGCGCGGTCTCTGAATATAGGCAGGTGGACTTCGACCGACGCACACGAGGACTTCCCAGTGGTCCCCCACCTCCGGAAATGACAACTCCGGTTGAGAAAAGACCAGGAAACCTTCGACCCACTAGATTTTGTCCCTGGAAAAGCGGAGCATAATAGGGTAAACCGATCCCGCTACGGCGCGCGGCAATCCGGTACATTTTCGCCCATGACAAGTCCCTTGTCGGTAGTAACGATCGCTAGACTGCGGAGGTGCGCTTGATTGCTAAAGTGGCTCAAGAAAAACACGGGGGTAAAAAGGGGAGGGGTACAACACGAGGACTTCCCAGGAGGTCACCCATCCTAGTACTACTGTCGCCCAAGCACGCTTAACTGCAAGTGTTCTGGTTGGATCTGGTGCTTTAGTGCTGGTATGATCGCACCCGTCAGGTGATGTGCGGTCTCTGAATATAAGCAGGTGGACTTCGACCGACGCACACGAGGACTTCCCAGTGGTCCCTCACCTCCGGAAACGACAACTCCGGTTGAGAAAAGACCAGGAAACCTTCGACGGACAAGATTTTGTCCCTGAAAAAGCGGAGCATAATAGGGTAAACCGATCCCGCTACGGCGCGAGGCAATCCGGTACATTTTCGCCCATGACCAGTCCCTTGTCGGTAGTAACGATCGCTTGACTGCGGAGGTGCGCTTGATTGCTAGTGTGGCACAAGAAAAAAACGGGGGTAAAAATGGGAGGGGTGCAACACGAGGACTTCCTAGGAGGTCACCCATCCTAGTACTACTCTCGCCCAAGCACGCTTTACTGCGGAGTTCTGATGGGATCCGGTGCTTTAGTGCTGGTATGATCGCACCCGTCAGGTGATGCGCGGCCTCTAAATATAAGAAGGTGGACTTCGACCGACACACACGATGACTTACCAGAGGTCCCCCACCTCCGGAAACGAAAACTCCGGTTGAGAAAAGACCAGGAAACCTTCGACCCACTAGATTTTGTCCCTGGAAAAGCGGAGCATAATAGGGTAAACCGATCCCGCTACGGCGCGAGGTAATCCGGTACATTTTCGCCCCAGAGCAATCCCTTGTCGGTAGTAACAATCGCTGGACTGCGGAGGCGCGCTTGATTGCTAAAGTGGCTCAAGAAAAAAATAGGGGTAAAAAGGGGAGGGTGGCAACACGAGGACTTCCCAGGAGGTCACCCATCCTAGTACTACTCTCGCCCAAGCACGCTTAACTGCGGAGTTCTGATGGGATCCGGTACCCGTCAGGTGATGCGCGGTCTGTGAATATAAGCAGGTGGACTTCGACCGACGCACACGAGGACTTCCCAGTGGTCCCTCACCTCCGGAAACGACAACTCCGGTTGAGAAAAGACCAGGAAGCCTTCGACGCACAAGATTTTGTCCCTGAAAAAGCGGAGCGTAATAGGGTAAATCGATCCTGGTACGGCGCGAGGCAATCCGGTGCATTTTCGCCCATGACCAGTCCCTTGTCGATAGTAACGAACGCCGAACTGCGGAGGTGTGCTTGATTGCTAGTGTGGCACAAGAGAGAAACGGGGGTAAAAAGGGGAGGGGTTCAACACGAGGACTTCCCCGGAGGTCACCCATCCTGGAACTACTCCCGCCCAAGCACGCTTAACTGCGGAGTTCTGATGGGATCCGGTGCTTTTGTGCTGGTATGATTGCACCCGTCAGGTGATGCGCGGTCTCTGAATATAGGCAGGTGGACTTCGACCGACGCACACGAGGACTTCCCAGTGGTCCCCCACCTCCGGAAATGACAACTCCGGTTGAGAAAAGACCAGGAAACCTTCGACCCACTAGATTTTGTCCCTGGAAAAGCGGAGCATAATAGGGTAAACCGATCCCGCTACGGCGCGCGGCAATCCGGTACATTTTCGCCCATGACAAGTCCCTTGTCGGTAGTAACGATCGCTAGACTGCGGAGGTGCGCTTGATTGCTAAAGTGGCTCAAGAAAAACACGGGGGTAAAAAGGGGAGGGGTACAACACGAGGACTTCCCAGGAGGTCACCCATCCTAGTACTACTGTCGCCCAAGCACGCTTAACTGCAAGTGTTCTGGTTGGATCTGGTGCTTTAGTGCTGGTATGATCGCACCCGTCAGGTGATGTGCGGTCTCTGAATATAAGCAGGTGGACTTCGACCGACGCACACGAGGACTTCCCAGTGGTCCCTCACCTCCGGAAACGACAACTCCGGTTGAGAAAAGACCAGGAAACCTTCGACGGACAAGATTTTGTCCCTGAAAAAGCGGAGCATAATAGGGTAAACCGATCCCGCTACGGCGCGAGGCAATCCGGTACATTTTCGCCCATGACCAGTCCCTTGTCGGTAGTAACGATCGCTTGACTGCGGAGGTGCGCTTGATTGCTAGTGTGGCACAAGAAAAAAACGGGGGTAAAAATGGGAGGGGTGCAACACGAGGACTTCCTAGGAGGTCACCCATCCTAGTACTACTCTCGCCCAAGCACGCTTTACTGCGGAGTTCTGATGGGATCCGGTGCTTTAGTGCTGGTATGATCGCACCCGTCAGGTGATGCGCGGCCTCTAAATATAAGAAGGTGGACTTCGACCGACACACACGATGACTTACCAGAGGTCCCCCACCTCCGGAAACGAAAACTCCGGTTGAGAAAAGACCAGGAAACCTTCGACCCACTAGATTTTGTCCCTGGAAAAGCGGAGCATAATAGGGTAAACCGATCCCGCTACGGCGCGAGGTAATCCGGTACATTTTCGCCCCAGAGCAATCCCTTGTCGGTAGTAACAATCGCTGGACTGCGGAGGCGCGCTTGATTGCTAAAGTGGCTCAAGAAAAAAATAGGGGTAAAAAGGGGAGGGTGGCAACACGAGGACTTCCCAGGAGGTCACCCATCCTAGTACTACTCTCGCCCAAGCACGCTTAACTGCGGAGTTCTGATGGGATCCGGTACCCGTCAGGTGATGCGCGGTCTGTGAATATAAGCAGGTGGACTTCGACCGACGCACACGAGGACTTCCCAGTGGTCCCTCACCTCCGGAAACGACAACTCCGGTTGAGAAAAGACCAGGAAGCCTTCGACGCACAAGATTTTGTCCCTGAAAAAGCGGAGCGTAATAGGGTAAATCGATCCTGGTACGGCGCGAGGCAATCCGGTGCATTTTCGCCCATGACCAGTCCCTTGTCGATAGTAACGAACGCCGAACTGCGGAGGTGTGCTTGATTGCTAGTGTGGCACAAGAGAGAAACGGGGGTAAAAAGGGGAGGGGTTCAACACGAGGACTTCCCCGGAGGTCACCCATCCTGGAACTACTCCCGCCCAAGCACGCTTAACTGCGGAGTTCTGATGGGATCCGGTGCTTTTGTGCTGGTATGATTGCACCCGTCAGGTGATGCGCGGTCTCTGAATATAGGCAGGTGGACTTCGACCGACGCACACGAGGACTTCCCAGTGGTCCCCCACCTCCGGAAATGACAACTCCGGTTGAGAAAAGACCAGGAAACCTTCGACCCACTAGATTTTGTCCCTGGAAAAGCGGAGCATAATAGGGTAAACCGATCCCGCTACGGCGCGCGGCAATCCGGTACATTTTCGCCCATGACAAGTCCCTTGTCGGTAGTAACGATCGCTAGACTGCGGAGGTGCGCTTGATTGCTAAAGTGGCTCAAGAAAAACACGGGGGTAAAAAGGGGAGGGGTACAACACGAGGACTTCCCAGGAGGTCACCCATCCTAGTACTACTGTCGCCCAAGCACGCTTAACTGCAAGTGTTCTGGTTGGATCTGGTGCTTTAGTGCTGGTATGATCGCACCCGTCAGGTGATGTGCGGTCTCTGAATATAAGCAGGTGGACTTCGACCGACGCACACGAGGACTTCCCAGTGGTCCCTCACCTCCGGAAACGACAACTCCGGTTGAGAAAAGACCAGGAAACCTTCGACGGACAAGATTTTGTCCCTGAAAAAGCGGAGCATAATAGGGTAAACCGATCCCGCTACGGCGCGAGGCAATCCGGTACATTTTCGCCCATGACCAGTCCCTTGTCGGTAGTAACGATCGCTTGACTGCGGAGGTGCGCTTGATTGCTAGTGTGGCACAAGAAAAAAACGGGGGTAAAAATGGGAGGGGTGCAACACGAGGACTTCCTAGGAGGTCACCCATCCTAGTACTACTCTCGCCCAAGCACGCTTTACTGCGGAGTTCTGATGGGATCCGGTGCTTTAGTGCTGGTATGATCGCACCCGTCAGGTGATGCGCGGCCTCTAAATATAAGAAGGTGGACTTCGACCGACACACACGATGACTTACCAGAGGTCCCCCACCTCCGGAAACGAAAACTCCGGTTGAGAAAAGACCAGGAAACCTTCGACCCACTAGATTTTGTCCCTGGAAAAGCGGAGCATAATAGGGTAAACCGATCCCGCTACGGCGCGAGGTAATCCGGTACATTTTCGCCCCAGAGCAATCCCTTGTCGGTAGTAACAATCGCTGGACTGCGGAGGCGCGCTTGATTGCTAAAGTGGCTCAAGAAAAAAATAGGGGTAAAAAGGGGAGGGTGGCAACACGAGGACTTCCCAGGAGGTCACCCATCCTAGTACTACTCTCGCCCAAGCACGCTTAACTGCGGAGTTCTGATGGGATCCGGTACCCGTCAGGTGATGCGCGGTCTGTGAATATAAGCAGGTGGACTTCGACCGACGCACACGAGGACTTCCCAGTGGTCCCTCACCTCCGGAAACGACAACTCCGGTTGAGAAAAGACCAGGAAGCCTTCGACGCACAAGATTTTGTCCCTGAAAAAGCGGAGCGTAATAGGGTAAATCGATCCTGGTACGGCGCGAGGCAATCCGGTGCATTTTCGCCCATGACCAGTCCCTTGTCGATAGTAACGAACGCCGAACTGCGGAGGTGTGCTTGATTGCTAGTGTGGCACAAGAGAGAAACGGGGGTAAAAAGGGGAGGGGTTCAACACGAGGACTTCCCCGGAGGTCACCCATCCTGGAACTACTCCCGCCCAAGCACGCTTAACTGCGGAGTTCTGATGGGATCCGGTGCTTTTGTGCTGGTATGATTGCACCCGTCAGGTGATGCGCGGTCTCTGAATATAGGCAGGTGGACTTCGACCGACGCACACGAGGACTTCCCAGTGGTCCCCCACCTCCGGAAATGACAACTCCGGTTGAGAAAAGACCAGGAAACCTTCGACCCACTAGATTTTGTCCCTGGAAAAGCGGAGCATAATAGGGTAAACCGATCCCGCTACGGCGCGCGGCAATCCGGTACATTTTCGCCCATGACAAGTCCCTTGTCGGTAGTAACGATCGCTAGACTGCGGAGGTGCGCTTGATTGCTAAAGTGGCTCAAGAAAAACACGGGGGTAAAAAGGGGAGGGGTACAACACGAGGACTTCCCAGGAGGTCACCCATCCTAGTACTACTGTCGCCCAAGCACGCTTAACTGCAAGTGTTCTGGTTGGATCTGGTGCTTTAGTGCTGGTATGATCGCACCCGTCAGGTGATGTGCGGTCTCTGAATATAAGCAGGTGGACTTCGACCGACGCACACGAGGACTTCCCAGTGGTCCCTCACCTCCGGAAACGACAACTCCGGTTGAGAAAAGACCAGGAAACCTTCGACGGACAAGATTTTGTCCCTGAAAAAGCGGAGCATAATAGGGTAAACCGATCCCGCTACGGCGCGAGGCAATCCGGTACATTTTCGCCCATGACCAGTCCCTTGTCGGTAGTAACGATCGCTTGACTGCGGAGGTGCGCTTGATTGCTAGTGTGGCACAAGAAAAAAACGGGGGTAAAAATGGGAGGGGTGCAACACGAGGACTTCCTAGGAGGTCACCCATCCTAGTACTACTCTCGCCCAAGCACGCTTTACTGCGGAGTTCTGATGGGATCCGGTGCTTTAGTGCTGGTATGATCGCACCCGTCAGGTGATGCGCGGCCTCTAAATATAAGAAGGTGGACTTCGACCGACACACACGATGACTTACCAGAGGTCCCCCACCTCCGGAAACGAAAACTCCGGTTGAGAAAAGACCAGGAAACCTTCGACCCACTGGATTTTGTCCCTGGAAAAACGGAGCATAATAGGGTAAACCGATCCCGCTACGGCGCGAGGTAATCCGGTACATTTTCGCCCCAGAGCAATCCCTTGTCGGTAGTAACAATCGCTGGACTGCGGAGGCGCGCTTGATTGCTAAAGTGGCTCAAGAAAAAAATAGGGGTAAAAAGGGGAGGGTGGCAACACGAGGACTTCCCAGGAGGTCACCCATCCTAGTACTACTCTCGCCCAAGCACGCTTAACTGCGGAGTTCTGATGGGATCCGGTACCCGTCAGGTGATGCGCGGTCTGTGAATATAAGCAGGTGGACTTCGACCGACGCACACGAGGACTTCCCAGTGGTCCCTCACCTCCGGAAACGACAACTCCGGTTGAGAAAAGACCAGGAAGCCTTCGACGCACAAGATTTTGTCCCTGAAAAAGCGGAGCGTAATAGGGTAAATCGATCCTGGTACGGCGCGAGGCAATCCGGTGCATTTTCGCCCATGACCAGTCCCTTGTCGATAGTAACGAACGCCGAACTGCGGAGGTGTGCTTGATTGCTAGTGTGGCACAAGAGAGAAACGGGGGTAAAAAGGGGAGGGGTTCAACACGAGGACTTCCCCGGAGGTCACCCATCCTGGAACTACTCCCGCCCAAGCACGCTTAACTGCGGAGTTCTGATGGGATCCGGTGCTTTTGTGCTGGTATGATTGCACCCGTCAGGTGATGCGCGGTCTCTGAATATAGGCAGGTGGACTTCGACCGACGCACACGAGGACTTCCCAGTGGTCCCCCACCTCCGGAAATGACAACTCCGGTTGAGAAAAGACCAGGAAACCTTCGACCCACTAGATTTTGTCCCTGGAAAAGCGGAGCATAATAGGGTAAACCGATCCCGCTACGGCGCGCGGCAATCCGGTACATTTTCGCCCATGACAAGTCCCTTGTCGGTAGTAACGATCGCTAGACTGCGGAGGTGCGCTTGATTGCTAAAGTGGCTCAAGAAAAACACGGGGGTAAAAAGGGGAGGGGTACAACACGAGGACTTCCCAGGAGGTCACCCATCCTAGTACTACTGTCGCCCAAGCACGCTTAACTGCAAGTGTTCTGGTTGGATCTGGTGCTTTAGTGCTGGTATGATCGCACCCGTCAGGTGATGTGCGGTCTCTGAATATAAGCAGGTGGACTTCGACCGACGCACACGAGGACTTCCCAGTGGTCCCTCACCTCCGGAAACGACAACTCCGGTTGAGAAAAGACCAGGAAACCTTCGACGGACAAGATTTTGTCCCTGAAAAAGCGGAGCATAATAGGGTAAACCGATCCCGCTACGGCGCGAGGCAATCCGGTACATTTTCGCCCATGACCAGTCCCTTGTCGGTAGTAACGATCGCTTGACTGCGGAGGTGCGCTTGATTGCTAGTGTGGCACAAGAAAAAAACGGGGGTAAAAATGGGAGGGGTGCAACACGAGGACTTCCTAGGAGGTCACCCATCCTAGTACTACTCTCGCCCAAGCACGCTTTACTGCGGAGTTCTGATGGGATCCGGTGCTTTAGTGCTGGTATGATCGCACCCGTCAGGTGATGCGCGGCCTCTAAATATAAGAAGGTGGACTTCGACCGACACACACGATGACTTACCAGAGGTCCCCCACCTCCGGAAACGAAAACTCCGGTTGAGAAAAGACCAGGAAACCTTCGACCCACTGGATTTTGTCCCTGGAAAAACGGAGCATAATAGGGTAAACCGATCCCGCTACGGCGCGAGGTAATCCGGTACATTTTCGCCCCAGAGCAATCCCTTGTCGGTAGTAACAATCGCTGGACTGCGGAGGCGCGCTTGATTGCTAAAGTGGCTCAAGAAAAAAATAGGGGTAAAAAGGGGAGGGTGGCAACACGAGGACTTCCCAGGAGGTCACCCATCCTAGTACTACTCTCGCCCAAGCACGCTTAACTGCGGAGTTCTGATGGGATCCGGTACCCGTCAGGTGATGCGCGGTCTGTGAATATAAGCAGGTGGACTTCGACCGACGCACACGAGGACTTCCCAGTGGTCCCTCACCTCCGGAAACGACAACTCCGGTTGAGAAAAGACCAGGAAGCCTTCGACGCACAAGATTTTGTCCCTGAAAAAGCGGAGCGTAATAGGGTAAATCGATCCTGGTACGGCGCGAGGCAATCCGGTGCATTTTCGCCCATGACCAGTCCCTTGTCGATAGTAACGAACGCCGAACTGCGGAGGTGTGCTTGATTGCTAGTGTGGCACAAGAGAGAAACGGGGGTAAAAAGGGGAGGGGTTCAACACGAGGACTTCCCCGGAGGTCACCCATCCTGGAACTACTCCCGCCCAAGCACGCTTAACTGCGGAGTTCTGATGGGATCCGGTGCTTTTGTGCTGGTATGATTGCACCCGTCAGGTGATGCGCGGTCTCTGAATATAGGCAGGTGGACTTCGACCGACGCACACGAGGACTTCCCAGTGGTCCCCCACCTCCGGAAATGACAACTCCGGTTGAGAAAAGACCAGGAAACCTTCGACCCACTAGATTTTGTCCCTGGAAAAGCGGAGCATAATAGGGTAAACCGATCCCGCTACGGCGCGCGGCAATCCGGTACATTTTCGCCCATGACAAGTCCCTTGTCGGTAGTAACGATCGCTAGACTGCGGAGGTGCGCTTGATTGCTAAAGTGGCTCAAGAAAAACACGGGGGTAAAAAGGGGAGGGGTACAACACGAGGACTTCCCAGGAGGTCACCCATCCTAGTACTACTGTCGCCCAAGCACGCTTAACTGCAAGTGTTCTGGTTGGATCTGGTGCTTTAGTGCTGGTATGATCGCACCCGTCAGGTGATGTGCGGTCTCTGAATATAAGCAGGTGGACTTCGACCGACGCACACGAGGACTTCCCAGTGGTCCCTCACCTCCGGAAACGACAACTCCGGTTGAGAAAAGACCAGGAAACCTTCGACGGACAAGATTTTGTCCCTGAAAAAGCGGAGCATAATAGGGTAAACCGATCCCGCTACGGCGCGAGGCAATCCGGTACATTTTCGCCCATGACCAGTCCCTTGTCGGTAGTAACGATCGCTTGACTGCGGAGGTGCGCTTGATTGCTAGTGTGGCACAAGAAAAAAACGGGGGTAAAAATGGGAGGGGTGCAACACGAGGACTTCCTAGGAGGTCACCCATCCTAGTACTACTCTCGCCCAAGCACGCTTTACTGCGGAGTTCTGATGGGATCCGGTGCTTTAGTGCTGGTATGATCGCACCCGTCAGGTGATGCGCGGCCTCTAAATATAAGAAGGTGGACTTCGACCGACACACACGATGACTTACCAGAGGTCCCCCACCTCCGGAAACGAAAACTCCGGTTGAGAAAAGACCAGGAAACCTTCGACCCACTGGATTTTGTCCCTGGAAAAACGGAGCATAATAGGGTAAACCGATCCCGCTACGGCGCGAGGTAATCCGGTACATTTTCGCCCCAGAGCAATCCCTTGTCGGTAGTAACAATCGCTGGACTGCGGAGGCGCGCTTGATTGCTAAAGTGGCTCAAGAAAAAAATAGGGGTAAAAAGGGGAGGGTGGCAACACGAGGACTTCCCAGGAGGTCACCCATCCTAGTACTACTCTCGCCCAAGCACGCTTAACTGCGGAGTTCTGATGGGATCCGGTACCCGTCAGGTGATGCGCGGTCTGTGAATATAAGCAGGTGGACTTCGACCGACGCACACGAGGACTTCCCAGTGGTCCCTCACCTCCGGAAACGACAACTCCGGTTGAGAAAAGACCAGGAAGCCTTCGACGCACAAGATTTTGTCCCTGAAAAAGCGGAGCGTAATAGGGTAAATCGATCCTGGTACGGCGCGAGGCAATCCGGTGCATTTTCGCCCATGACCAGTCCCTTGTCGATAGTAACGAACGCCGAACTGCGGAGGTGTGCTTGATTGCTAGTGTGGCACAAGAGAGAAACGGGGGTAAAAAGGGGAGGGGTTCAACACGAGGACTTCCCCGGAGGTCACCCATCCTGGAACTACTCCCGCCCAAGCACGCTTAACTGCGGAGTTCTGATGGGATCCGGTGCTTTTGTGCTGGTATGATTGCACCCGTCAGGTGATGCGCGGTCTCTGAATATAGGCAGGTGGACTTCGACCGACGCACACGAGGACTTCCCAGTGGTCCCCCACCTCCGGAAATGACAACTCCGGTTGAGAAAAGACCAGGAAACCTTCGACCCACTAGATTTTGTCCCTGGAAAAGCGGAGCATAATAGGGTAAACCGATCCCGCTACGGCGCGCGGCAATCCGGTACATTTTCGCCCATGACAAGTCCCTTGTCGGTAGTAACGATCGCTAGACTGCGGAGGTGCGCTTGATTGCTAAAGTGGCTCAAGAAAAACACGGGGGTAAAAAGGGGAGGGGTACAACACGAGGACTTCCCAGGAGGTCACCCATCCTAGTACTACTGTCGCCCAAGCACGCTTAACTGCAAGTGTTCTGGTTGGATCTGGTGCTTTAGTGCTGGTATGATCGCACCCGTCAGGTGATGTGCGGTCTCTGAATATAAGCAGGTGGACTTCGACCGACGCACACGAGGACTTCCCAGTGGTCCCTCACCTCCGGAAACGACAACTCCGGTTGAGAAAAGACCAGGAAACCTTCGACGGACAAGATTTTGTCCCTGAAAAAGCGGAGCATAATAGGGTAAACCGATCCCGCTACGGCGCGAGGCAATCCGGTACATTTTCGCCCATGACCAGTCCCTTGTCGGTAGTAACGATCGCTTGACTGCGGAGGTGCGCTTGATTGCTAGTGTGGCACAAGAAAAAAACGGGGGTAAAAATGGGAGGGGTGCAACACGAGGACTTCCTAGGAGGTCACCCATCCTAGTACTACTCTCGCCCAAGCACGCTTTACTGCGGAGTTCTGATGGGATCCGGTGCTTTAGTGCTGGTATGATCGCACCCGTCAGGTGATGCGCGGCCTCTAAATATAAGAAGGTGGACTTCGACCGACACACACGATGACTTACCAGAGGTCCCCCACCTCCGGAAACGAAAACTCCGGTTGAGAAAAGACCAGGAAACCTTCGACCCACTGGATTTTGTCCCTGGAAAAACGGAGCATAATAGGGTAAACCGATCCCGCTACGGCGCGAGGTAATCCGGTACATTTTCGCCCCAGAGCAATCCCTTGTCGGTAGTAACAATCGCTGGACTGCGGAGGCGCGCTTGATTGCTAAAGTGGCTCAAGAAAAAAATAGGGGTAAAAAGGGGAGGGTGGCAACACGAGGACTTCCCAGGAGGTCACCCATCCTAGTACTACTCTCGCCCAAGCACGCTTAACTGCGGAGTTCTGATGGGATCCGGTACCCGTCAGGTGATGCGCGGTCTGTGAATATAAGCAGGTGGACTTCGACCGACGCACACGAGGACTTCCCAGTGGTCCCTCACCTCCGGAAACGACAACTCCGGTTGAGAAAAGACCAGGAAGCCTTCGACGCACAAGATTTTGTCCCTGAAAAAGCGGAGCGTAATAGGGTAAATCGATCCTGGTACGGCGCGAGGCAATCCGGTGCATTTTCGCCCATGACCAGTCCCTTGTCGATAGTAACGAACGCCGAACTGCGGAGGTGTGCTTGATTGCTAGTGTGGCACAAGAGAGAAACGGGGGTAAAAAGGGGAGGGGTTCAACACGAGGACTTCCCCGGAGGTCACCCATCCTGGAACTACTCCCGCCCAAGCACGCTTAACTGCGGAGTTCTGATGGGATCCGGTGCTTTTGTGCTGGTATGATTGCACCCGTCAGGTGATGCGCGGTCTCTGAATATAGGCAGGTGGACTTCGACCGACGCACACGAGGACTTCCCAGTGGTCCCCCACCTCCGGAAATGACAACTCCGGTTGAGAAAAGACCAGGAAACCTTCGACCCACTAGATTTTGTCCCTGGAAAAGCGGAGCATAATAGGGTAAACCGATCCCGCTACGGCGCGCGGCAATCCGGTACATTTTCGCCCATGACAAGTCCCTTGTCGGTAGTAACGATCGCTAGACTGCGGAGGTGCGCTTGATTGCTAAAGTGGCTCAAGAAAAACACGGGGGTAAAAAGGGGAGGGGTACAACACGAGGACTTCCCAGGAGGTCACCCATCCTAGTACTACTGTCGCCCAAGCACGCTTAACTGCAAGTGTTCTGGTTGGATCTGGTGCTTTAGTGCTGGTATGATCGCACCCGTCAGGTGATGTGCGGTCTCTGAATATAAGCAGGTGGACTTCGACCGACGCACACGAGGACTTCCCAGTGGTCCCTCACCTCCGGAAACGACAACTCCGGTTGAGAAAAGACCAGGAAACCTTCGACGGACAAGATTTTGTCCCTGAAAAAGCGGAGCATAATAGGGTAAACCGATCCCGCTACGGCGCGAGGCAATCCGGTACATTTTCGCCCATGACCAGTCCCTTGTCGGTAGTAACGATCGCTTGACTGCGGAGGTGCGCTTGATTGCTAGTGTGGCACAAGAAAAAAACGGGGGTAAAAATGGGAGGGGTGCAACACGAGGACTTCCTAGGAGGTCACCCATCCTAGTACTACTCTCGCCCAAGCACGCTTTACTGCGGAGTTCTGATGGGATCCGGTGCTTTAGTGCTGGTATGATCGCACCCGTCAGGTGATGCGCGGCCTCTAAATATAAGAAGGTGGACTTCGACCGACACACACGATGACTTACCAGAGGTCCCCCACCTCCGGAAACGAAAACTCCGGTTGAGAAAAGACCAGGAAACCTTCGACCCACTGGATTTTGTCCCTGGAAAAGCGGAGCATAATAGGGTAAACCGATCCCGCTACGGCGCGAGGTAATCCGGTACATTTTCGCCCCAGAGCAATCCCTTGTCGGTAGTAACAATCGCTGGACTGCGGAGGCGCGCTTGATTGCTAAAGTGGCTCAAGAAAAAAATAGGGGTAAAAAGGGGAGGGTGGCAACACGAGGACTTCCCAGGAGGTCACCCATCCTAGTACTACTCTCGCCCAAGCACGCTTAACTGCGGAGTTCTGATGGGATCCGGTACCCGTCAGGTGATGCGCGGTCTGTGAATATAAGCAGGTGGACTTCGACCGACGCACACGAGGACTTCCCAGTGGTCCCTCACCTCCGGAAACGACAACTCCGGTTGAGAAAAGACCAGGAAGCCTTCGACGCACAAGATTTTGTCCCTGAAAAAGCGGAGCGTAATAGGGTAAATCGATCCTGGTACGGCGCGAGGCAATCCGGTGCATTTTCGCCCATGACCAGTCCCTTGTCGATAGTAACGAACGCCGAACTGCGGAGGTGTGCTTGATTGCTAGTGTGGCACAAGAGAGAAACGGGGGTAAAAAGGGGAGGGGTTCAACACGAGGACTTCCCCGGAGGTCACCCATCCTGGAACTACTCCCGCCCAAGCACGCTTAACTGCGGAGTTCTGATGGGATCCGGTGCTTTTGTGCTGGTATGATTGCACCCGTCAGGTGATGCGCGGTCTCTGAATATAGGCAGGTGGACTTCGACCGACGCACACGAGGACTTCCCAGTGGTCCCCCACCTCCGGAAATGACAACTCCGGTTGAGAAAAGACCAGGAAACCTTCGACCCACTAGATTTTGTCCCTGGAAAAGCGGAGCATAATAGGGTAAACCGATCCCGCTACGGCGCGCGGCAATCCGGTACATTTTCGCCCATGACAAGTCCCTTGTCGGTAGTAACGATCGCTAGACTGCGGAGGTGCGCTTGATTGCTAAAGTGGCTCAAGAAAAACACGGGGGTAAAAAGGGGAGGGGTACAACACGAGGACTTCCCAGGAGGTCACCCATCCTAGTACTACTGTCGCCCAAGCACGCTTAACTGCAAGTGTTCTGGTTGGATCTGGTGCTTTAGTGCTGGTATGATCGCACCCGTCAGGTGATGTGCGGTCTCTGAATATAAGCAGGTGGACTTCGACCGACGCACACGAGGACTTCCCAGTGGTCCCTCACCTCCGGAAACGACAACTCCGGTTGAGAAAAGACCAGGAAACCTTCGACGGACAAGATTTTGTCCCTGAAAAAGCGGAGCATAATAGGGTAAACCGATCCCGCTACGGCGCGAGGCAATCCGGTACATTTTCGCCCATGACCAGTCCCTTGTCGGTAGTAACGATCGCTTGACTGCGGAGGTGCGCTTGATTGCTAGTGTGGCACAAGAAAAAAACGGGGGTAAAAATGGGAGGGGTGCAACACGAGGACTTCCTAGGAGGTCACCCATCCTAGTACTACTCTCGCCCAAGCACGCTTTACTGCGGAGTTCTGATGGGATCCGGTGCTTTAGTGCTGGTATGATCGCACCCGTCAGGTGATGCGCGGCCTCTAAATATAAGAAGGTGGACTTCGACCGACACACACGATGACTTACCAGAGGTCCCCCACCTCCGGAAACGAAAACTCCGGTTGAGAAAAGACCAGGAAACCTTCGACCCACTGGATTTTGTCCCTGGAAAAACGGAGCATAATAGGGTAAACCGATCCCGCTACGGCGCGAGGTAATCCGGTACATTTTCGCCCCAGAGCAATCCCTTGTCGGTAGTAACAATCGCTGGACTGCGGAGGCGCGCTTGATTGCTAAAGTGGCTCAAGAAAAAAATAGGGGTAAAAAGGGGAGGGTGGCAACACGAGGACTTCCCAGGAGGTCACCCATCCTAGTACTACTCTCGCCCAAGCACGCTTAACTGCGGAGTTCTGATGGGATCCGGTACCCGTCAGGTGATGCGCGGTCTGTGAATATAAGCAGGTGGACTTCGACCGACGCACACGAGGACTTCCCAGTGGTCCCTCACCTCCGGAAACGACAACTCCGGTTGAGAAAAGACCAGGAAGCCTTCGACGCACAAGATTTTGTCCCTGAAAAAGCGGAGCGTAATAGGGTAAATCGATCCTGGTACGGCGCGAGGCAATCCGGTGCATTTTCGCCCATGACCAGTCCCTTGTCGATAGTAACGAACGCCGAACTGCGGAGGTGTGCTTGATTGCTAGTGTGGCACAAGAGAGAAACGGGGGTAAAAAGGGGAGGGGTTCAACACGAGGACTTCCCCGGAGGTCACCCATCCTGGAACTACTCCCGCCCAAGCACGCTTAACTGCGGAGTTCTGATGGGATCCGGTGCTTTTGTGCTGGTATGATTGCACCCGTCAGGTGATGCGCGGTCTCTGAATATAGGCAGGTGGACTTCGACCGACGCACACGAGGACTTCCCAGTGGTCCCCCACCTCCGGAAATGACAACTCCGGTTGAGAAAAGACCAGGAAACCTTCGACCCACTAGATTTTGTCCCTGGAAAAGCGGAGCATAATAGGGTAAACCGATCCCGCTACGGCGCGCGGCAATCCGGTACATTTTCGCCCATGACAAGTCCCTTGTCGGTAGTAACGATCGCTAGACTGCGGAGGTGCGCTTGATTGCTAAAGTGGCTCAAGAAAAACACGGGGGTAAAAAGGGGAGGGGTACAACACGAGGACTTCCCAGGAGGTCACCCATCCTAGTACTACTGTCGCCCAAGCACGCTTAACTGCAAGTGTTCTGGTTGGATCTGGTGCTTTAGTGCTGGTATGATCGCACCCGTCAGGTGATGTGCGGTCTCTGAATATAAGCAGGTGGACTTCGACCGACGCACACGAGGACTTCCCAGTGGTCCCTCACCTCCGGAAACGACAACTCCGGTTGAGAAAAGACCAGGAAACCTTCGACGGACAAGATTTTGTCCCTGAAAAAGCGGAGCATAATAGGGTAAACCGATCCCGCTACGGCGCGAGGCAATCCGGTACATTTTCGCCCATGACCAGTCCCTTGTCGGTAGTAACGATCGCTTGACTGCGGAGGTGCGCTTGATTGCTAGTGTGGCACAAGAAAAAAACGGGGGTAAAAATGGGAGGGGTGCAACACGAGGACTTCCTAGGAGGTCACCCATCCTAGTACTACTCTCGCCCAAGCACGCTTTACTGCGGAGTTCTGATGGGATCCGGTGCTTTAGTGCTGGTATGATCGCACCCGTCAGGTGATGCGCGGCCTCTAAATATAAGAAGGTGGACTTCGACCGACACACACGATGACTTACCAGAGGTCCCCCACCTCCGGAAACGAAAACTCCGGTTGAGAAAAGACCAGGAAACCTTCGACCCACTGGATTTTGTCCCTGGAAAAGCGGAGCATAATAGGGTAAACCGATCCCGCTACGGCGCGAGGTAATCCGGTACATTTTCGCCCCAGAGCAATCCCTTGTCGGTAGTAACAATCGCTGGACTGCGGAGGCGCGCTTGATTGCTAAAGTGGCTCAAGAAAAAAATAGGGGTAAAAAGGGGAGGGTGGCAACACGAGGACTTCCCAGGAGGTCACCCATCCTAGTACTACTCTCGCCCAAGCACGCTTAACTGCGGAGTTCTGATGGGATCCGGTACCCGTCAGGTGATGCGCGGTCTGTGAATATAAGCAGGTGGACTTCGACCGACGCACACGAGGACTTCCCAGTGGTCCCTCACCTCCGGAAACGACAACTCCGGTTGAGAAAAGACCAGGAAGCCTTCGACGCACAAGATTTTGTCCCTGAAAAAGCGGAGCGTAATAGGGTAAATCGATCCTGGTACGGCGCGAGGCAATCCGGTGCATTTTCGCCCATGACCAGTCCCTTGTCGATAGTAACGAACGCCGAACTGCGGAGGTGTGCTTGATTGCTAGTGTGGCACAAGAGAGAAACGGGGGTAAAAAGGGGAGGGGTTCAACACGAGGACTTCCCCGGAGGTCACCCATCCTGGAACTACTCCCGCCCAAGCACGCTTAACTGCGGAGTTCTGATGGGATCCGGTGCTTTTGTGCTGGTATGATTGCACCCGTCAGGTGATGCGCGGTCTCTGAATATAGGCAGGTGGACTTCGACCGACGCACACGAGGACTTCCCAGTGGTCCCCCACCTCCGGAAATGACAACTCCGGTTGAGAAAAGACCAGGAAACCTTCGACCCACTAGATTTTGTCCCTGGAAAAGCGGAGCATAATAGGGTAAACCGATCCCGCTACGGCGCGCGGCAATCCGGTACATTTTCGCCCATGACAAGTCCCTTGTCGGTAGTAACGATCGCTAGACTGCGGAGGTGCGCTTGATTGCTAAAGTGGCTCAAGAAAAACACGGGGGTAAAAAGGGGAGGGGTACAACACGAGGACTTCCCAGGAGGTCACCCATCCTAGTACTACTGTCGCCCAAGCACGCTTAACTGCAAGTGTTCTGGTTGGATCTGGTGCTTTAGTGCTGGTATGATCGCACCCGTCAGGTGATGTGCGGTCTCTGAATATAAGCAGGTGGACTTCGACCGACGCACACGAGGACTTCCCAGTGGTCCCTCACCTCCGGAAACGACAACTCCGGTTGAGAAAAGACCAGGAAACCTTCGACGGACAAGATTTTGTCCCTGAAAAAGCGGAGCATAATAGGGTAAACCGATCCCGCTACGGCGCGAGGCAATCCGGTACATTTTCGCCCATGACCAGTCCCTTGTCGGTAGTAACGATCGCTTGACTGCGGAGGTGCGCTTGATTGCTAGTGTGGCACAAGAAAAAAACGGGGGTAAAAATGGGAGGGGTGCAACACGAGGACTTCCTAGGAGGTCACCCATCCTAGTACTACTCTCGCCCAAGCACGCTTTACTGCGGAGTTCTGATGGGATCCGGTGCTTTAGTGCTGGTATGATCGCACCCGTCAGGTGATGCGCGGCCTCTAAATATAAGAAGGTGGACTTCGACCGACACACACGATGACTTACCAGAGGTCCCCCACCTCCGGAAACGAAAACTCCGGTTGAGAAAAGACCAGGAAACCTTCGACCCACTGGATTTTGTCCCTGGAAAAACGGAGCATAATAGGGTAAACCGATCCCGCTACGGCGCGAGGTAATCCGGTACATTTTCGCCCCAGAGCAATCCCTTGTCGGTAGTAACAATCGCTGGACTGCGGAGGCGCGCTTGATTGCTAAAGTGGCTCAAGAAAAAAATAGGGGTAAAAAGGGGAGGGTGGCAACACGAGGACTTCCCAGGAGGTCACCCATCCTAGTACTACTCTCGCCCAAGCACGCTTAACTGCGGAGTTCTGATGGGATCCGGTACCCGTCAGGTGATGCGCGGTCTGTGAATATAAGCAGGTGGACTTCGACCGACGCACACGAGGACTTCCCAGTGGTCCCTCACCTCCGGAAACGACAACTCCGGTTGAGAAAAGACCAGGAAGCCTTCGACGCACAAGATTTTGTCCCTGAAAAAGCGGAGCGTAATAGGGTAAATCGATCCTGGTACGGCGCGAGGCAATCCGGTGCATTTTCGCCCATGACCAGTCCCTTGTCGATAGTAACGAACGCCGAACTGCGGAGGTGTGCTTGATTGCTAGTGTGGCACAAGAGAGAAACGGGGGTAAAAAGGGGAGGGGTTCAACACGAGGACTTCCCCGGAGGTCACCCATCCTGGAACTACTCCCGCCCAAGCACGCTTAACTGCGGAGTTCTGATGGGATCCGGTGCTTTTGTGCTGGTATGATTGCACCCGTCAGGTGATGCGCGGTCTCTGAATATAGGCAGGTGGACTTCGACCGACGCACACGAGGACTTCCCAGTGGTCCCCCACCTCCGGAAATGACAACTCCGGTTGAGAAAAGACCAGGAAACCTTCGACCCACTAGATTTTGTCCCTGGAAAAGCGGAGCATAATAGGGTAAACCGATCCCGCTACGGCGCGCGGCAATCCGGTACATTTTCGCCCATGACAAGTCCCTTGTCGGTAGTAACGATCGCTAGACTGCGGAGGTGCGCTTGATTGCTAAAGTGGCTCAAGAAAAACACGGGGGTAAAAAGGGGAGGGGTACAACACGAGGACTTCCCAGGAGGTCACCCATCCTAGTACTACTGTCGCCCAAGCACGCTTAACTGCAAGTGTTCTGGTTGGATCTGGTGCTTTAGTGCTGGTATGATCGCACCCGTCAGGTGATGTGCGGTCTCTGAATATAAGCAGGTGGACTTCGACCGACGCACACGAGGACTTCCCAGTGGTCCCTCACCTCCGGAAACGACAACTCCGGTTGAGAAAAGACCAGGAAACCTTCGACGGACAAGATTTTGTCCCTGAAAAAGCGGAGCATAATAGGGTAAACCGATCCCGCTACGGCGCGAGGCAATCCGGTACATTTTCGCCCATGACCAGTCCCTTGTCGGTAGTAACGATCGCTTGACTGCGGAGGTGCGCTTGATTGCTAGTGTGGCACAAGAAAAAAACGGGGGTAAAAATGGGAGGGGTGCAACACGAGGACTTCCTAGGAGGTCACCCATCCTAGTACTACTCTCGCCCAAGCACGCTTTACTGCGGAGTTCTGATGGGATCCGGTGCTTTAGTGCTGGTATGATCGCACCCGTCAGGTGATGCGCGGCCTCTAAATATAAGAAGGTGGACTTCGACCGACACACACGATGACTTACCAGAGGTCCCCCACCTCCGGAAACGAAAACTCCGGTTGAGAAAAGACCAGGAAACCTTCGACCCACTGGATTTTGTCCCTGGAAAAACGGAGCATAATAGGGTAAACCGATCCCGCTACGGCGCGAGGTAATCCGGTACATTTTCGCCCCAGAGCAATCCCTTGTCGGTAGTAACAATCGCTGGACTGCGGAGGCGCGCTTGATTGCTAAAGTGGCTCAAGAAAAAAATAGGGGTAAAAAGGGGAGGGTGGCAACACGAGGACTTCCCAGGAGGTCACCCATCCTAGTACTACTCTCGCCCAAGCACGCTTAACTGCGGAGTTCTGATGGGATCCGGTACCCGTCAGGTGATGCGCGGTCTGTGAATATAAGCAGGTGGACTTCGACCGACGCACACGAGGACTTCCCAGTGGTCCCTCACCTCCGGAAACGACAACTCCGGTTGAGAAAAGACCAGGAAGCCTTCGACGCACAAGATTTTGTCCCTGAAAAAGCGGAGCGTAATAGGGTAAATCGATCCTGGTACGGCGCGAGGCAATCCGGTGCATTTTCGCCCATGACCAGTCCCTTGTCGATAGTAACGAACGCCGAACTGCGGAGGTGTGCTTGATTGCTAGTGTGGCACAAGAGAGAAACGGGGGTAAAAAGGGGAGGGGTTCAACACGAGGACTTCCCCGGAGGTCACCCATCCTGGAACTACTCCCGCCCAAGCACGCTTAACTGCGGAGTTCTGATGGGATCCGGTGCTTTTGTGCTGGTATGATTGCACCCGTCAGGTGATGCGCGGTCTCTGAATATAGGCAGGTGGACTTCGACCGACGCACACGAGGACTTCCCAGTGGTCCCCCACCTCCGGAAATGACAACTCCGGTTGAGAAAAGACCAGGAAACCTTCGACCCACTAGATTTTGTCCCTGGAAAAGCGGAGCATAATAGGGTAAACCGATCCCGCTACGGCGCGCGGCAATCCGGTACATTTTCGCCCATGACAAGTCCCTTGTCGGTAGTAACGATCGCTAGACTGCGGAGGTGCGCTTGATTGCTAAAGTGGCTCAAGAAAAACACGGGGGTAAAAAGGGGAGGGGTACAACACGAGGACTTCCCAGGAGGTCACCCATCCTAGTACTACTGTCGCCCAAGCACGCTTAACTGCAAGTGTTCTGGTTGGATCTGGTGCTTTAGTGCTGGTATGATCGCACCCGTCAGGTGATGTGCGGTCTCTGAATATAAGCAGGTGGACTTCGACCGACGCACACGAGGACTTCCCAGTGGTCCCTCACCTCCGGAAACGACAACTCCGGTTGAGAAAAGACAGGAAACCTTCGACGGACAAGATTTTGTCCCTGAAAAAGCGGAGCATAATAGGGTAAACCGATCCCGCTACGGCGCGAGGCAATCCGGTACATTTTCGCCCATGACCAGTCCCTTGTCGGTAGTAACGATCGCTTGACTGCGGAGGTGCGCTTGATTGCTAGTGTGGCACAAGAAAAAAACGGGGGTAAAAATGGGAGGGGTGCAACACGAGGACTTCCTAGGAGGTCACCCATCCTAGTACTACTCTCGCCCAAGCACGCTTTACTGCGGAGTTCTGATGGGATCCGGTGCTTTAGTGCTGGTATGATCGCACCCGTCAGGTGATGCGCGGCCTCTAAATATAAGAAGGTGGACTTCGACCGACACACACGATGACTTACCAGAGGTCCCCCACCTCCGGAAACGAAAACTCCGGTTGAGAAAAGACCAGGAAACCTTCGACCCACTGGATTTTGTCCCTGGAAAAGCGGAGCATAATAGGGTAAACCGATCCCGCTACGGCGCGAGGTAATCCGGTACATTTTCGCCCCAGAGCAATCCATTGTCAGTAGTAACAATCGCTGGACTGCGGAGGCGCGCTTGATTGCTAAAGTGGCTCAAGAAAAAAATAGGGGTAAAAAGGGGAGGGTGGCAACACGAGGACTTCCCAGGAGGTCACCCATCCTAGTACTACTCTCGCCCAAGCACGCTTAACTGCGGAGTTCTGATGGGATCCGGTACCCGTCAGGTGATGCGCGGTCTGTGAATATAAGCAGGTGGACTTCGACCGACGCACACGAGGACTTCCCAGTGGTCCCTCACCTCCGGAAACGACAACTCCGGTTGAGAAAAGACCAGGAAGCCTTCGACGCACAAGATTTTGTCCCTGAAAAAGCGGAGCGTAATAGGGTAAATCGATCCTGGTACGGCGCGAGGCAATCCGGTGCATTTTCGCCCATGACCAGTCCCTTGTCGATAGTAACGAACGCCGAACTGCGGAGGTGTGCTTGATTGCTAGTGTGGCACAAGAGAGAAACGGGGGTAAAAAGGGGAGGGGTTCAACACGAGGACTTCCCCGGAGGTCACCCATCCTGGAACTACTCCCGCCCAAGCACGCTTAACTGCGGAGTTCTGATGGGATCCGGTGCTTTTGTGCTGGTATGATTGCACCCGTCAGGTGATGCGCGGTCTCTGAATATAGGCAGGTGGACTTCGACCGACGCACACGAGGACTTCCCAGTGGTCCCCCACCTCCGGAAATGACAACTCCGGTTGAGAAAAGACCAGGAAACCTTCGACCCACTAGATTTTGTCCCTGGAAAAGCGGAGCATAATAGGGTAAACCGATCCCGCTACGGCGCGCGGCAATCCGGTACATTTTCGCCCATGACAAGTCCCTTGTCGGTAGTAACGATCGCTAGACTGCGGAGGTGCGCTTGATTGCTAAAGTGGCTCAAGAAAAACACGGGGGTAAAAAGGGGAGGGGTACAACACGAGGACTTCCCAGGAGGTCACCCATCCTAGTACTACTGTCGCCCAAGCACGCTTAACTGCAAGTGTTCTGGTTGGATCTGGTGCTTTAGTGCTGGTATGATCGCACCCGTCAGGTGATGTGCGGTCTCTGAATATAAGCAGGTGGACTTCGACCGACGCACACGAGGACTTCCCAGTGGTCCCTCACCTCCGGAAACGACAACTCCGGTTGAGAAAAGACAGGAAACCTTCGACGGACAAGATTTTGTCCCTGAAAAAGCGGAGCATAATAGGGTAAACCGATCCCGCTACGGCGCGAGGCAATCCGGTACATTTTCGCCCATGACCAGTCCCTTGTCGGTAGTAACGATCGCTTGACTGCGGAGGTGCGCTTGATTGCTAGTGTGGCACAAGAAAAAAACGGGGGTAAAAATGGGAGGGGTGCAACACGAGGACTTCCTAGGAGGTCACCCATCCTAGTACTACTCTCGCCCAAGCACGCTTTACTGCGGAGTTCTGATGGGATCCGGTGCTTTAGTGCTGGTATGATCGCACCCGTCAGGTGATGCGCGGCCTCTAAATATAAGAAGGTGGACTTCGACCGACACACACGATGACTTACCAGAGGTCCCCCACCTCCGGAAACGAAAACTCCGGTTGAGAAAAGACCAGGAAACCTTCGACCCACTGGATTTTGTCCCTGGAAAAGCGGAGCATAATAGGGTAAACCGATCCCGCTACGGCGCGAGGTAATCCGGTACATTTTCGCCCCAGAGCAATCCATTGTCAGTAGTAACAATCGCTGGACTGCGGAGGCGCGCTTGATTGCTAAAGTGGCTCAAGAAAAAAATAGGGGTAAAAAGGGGAGGGTGGCAACACGAGGACTTCCCAGGAGGTCACCCATCCTAGTACTACTCTCGCCCAAGCACGCTTAACTGCGGAGTTCTGATGGGATCCGGTACCCGTCAGGTGATGCGCGGTCTGTGAATATAAGCAGGTGGACTTCGACCGACGCACACGAGGACTTCCCAGTGGTCCCTCACCTCCGGAAACGACAACTCCGGTTGAGAAAAGACCAGGAAGCCTTCGACGCACAAGATTTTGTCCCTGAAAAAGCGGAGCGTAATAGGGTAAATCGATCCTGGTACGGCGCGAGGCAATCCGGTGCATTTTCGCCCATGACCAGTCCCTTGTCGATAGTAACGAACGCCGAACTGCGGAGGTGTGCTTGATTGCTAGTGTGGCACAAGAGAGAAACGGGGGTAAAAAGGGGAGGGGTTCAACACGAGGACTTCCCCGGAGGTCACCCATCCTGGAACTACTCCCGCCCAAGCACGCTTAACTGCGGAGTTCTGATGGGATCCGGTGCTTTTGTGCTGGTATGATTGCACCCGTCAGGTGATGCGCGGTCTCTGAATATAGGCAGGTGGACTTCGACCGACGCACACGAGGACTTCCCAGTGGTCCCCCACCTCCGGAAATGACAACTCCGGTTGAGAAAAGACCAGGAAACCTTCGACCCACTAGATTTTGTCCCTGGAAAAGCGGAGCATAATAGGGTAAACCGATCCCGCTACGGCGCGCGGCAATCCGGTACATTTTCGCCCATGACAAGTCCCTTGTCGGTAGTAACGATCGCTAGACTGCGGAGGTGCGCTTGATTGCTAAAGTGGCTCAAGAAAAACACGGGGGTAAAAAGGGGAGGGGTACAACACGAGGACTTCCCAGGAGGTCACCCATCCTAGTACTACTGTCGCCCAAGCACGCTTAACTGCAAGTGTTCTGGTTGGATCTGGTGCTTTAGTGCTGGTATGATCGCACCCGTCAGGTGATGTGCGGTCTCTGAATATAAGCAGGTGGACTTCGACCGACGCACACGAGGACTTCCCAGTGGTCCCTCACCTCCGGAAACGACAACTCCGGTTGAGAAAAGACCAGGAAACCTTCGACGGACAAGATTTTGTCCCTGAAAAAGCGGAGCATAATAGGGTAAACCGATCCCGCTACGGCGCGAGGCAATCCGGTACATTTTCGCCCATGACCAGTCCCTTGTCGGTAGTAACGATCGCTTGACTGCGGAGGTGCGCTTGATTGCTAGTGTGGCACAAGAAAAAAACGGGGGTAAAAATGGGAGGGGTGCAACACTAGGACTTCCTAGGAGGTCACCCATCCTAGTACTACTCTCGCCCAAGCACGCTTTACTGCGGAGTTCTGATGGGATCCGGTGCTTTAGTGCTGGTATGATCGCACCCGTCAGGTGATGCGCGGCCTCTAAATATAAGAAGGTGGACTTCGACCGACACACACGATGACTTACCAGAGGTCCCCCACCTCCGGAAACGAAAACTCCGGTTGAGAAAAGACCAGGAAACCTTCGACCCACTGGATTTTGTCCCTGGAAAAGCGGAGCATAATAGGGTAAACCGATCCCGCTACGGCGCGAGGTAATCCGGTACATTTTCGCCCCAGAGCAATCCATTGTCAGTAGTAACAATCGCTGGACTGCGGAGGCGCGCTTGATTGCTAAAGTGGCTCAAGAAAAAAATAGGGGTAAAAAGGGGAGGGTGGCAACACGAGGACTTCCCAGGAGGTCACCCATCCTAGTACTACTCTCGCCCAAGCACGCTTAACTGCGGAGTTCTGATGGGATCCGGTACCCGTCAGGTGATGCGCGGTCTGTGAATATAAGCAGGTGGACTTCGACCGACGCACACGAGGACTTCCCAGTGGTCCCTCACCTCCGGAAACGACAACTCCGGTTGAGAAAAGACCAGGAAGCCTTCGACGCACAAGATTTTGTCCCTGAAAAAGCGGAGCGTAATAGGGTAAATCGATCCTGGTACGGCGCGAGGCAATCCGGTGCATTTTCGCCCATGACCAGTCCCTTGTCGATAGTAACGAACGCCGAACTGCGGAGGTGTGCTTGATTGCTAGTGTGGCACAAGAGAGAAACGGGGGTAAAAAGGGGAGGGGTTCAACACGAGGACTTCCCCGGAGGTCACCCATCCTGGAACTACTCCCGCCCAAGCACGCTTAACTGCGGAGTTCTGATGGGATCCGGTGCTTTTGTGCTGGTATGATTGCACCCGTCAGGTGATGCGCGGTCTCTGAATATAGGCAGGTGGACTTCGACCGACGCACACGAGGACTTCCCAGTGGTCCCCCACCTCCGGAAATGACAACTCCGGTTGAGAAAAGACCAGGAAACCTTCGACCCACTAGATTTTGTCCCTGGAAAAGCGGAGCATAATAGGGTAAACCGATCCCGCTACGGCGCGCGGCAATCCGGTACATTTTCGCCCATGACAAGTCCCTTGTCGGTAGTAACGATCGCTAGACTGCGGAGGTGCGCTTGATTGCTAAAGTGGCTCAAGAAAAACACGGGGGTAAAAAGGGGAGGGGTACAACACGAGGACTTCCCAGGAGGTCACCCATCCTAGTACTACTGTCGCCCAAGCACGCTTAACTGCAAGTGTTCTGGTTGGATCTGGTGCTTTAGTGCTGGTATGATCGCACCCGTCAGGTGATGTGCGGTCTCTGAATATAAGCAGGTGGACTTCGACCGACGCACACGAGGACTTCCCAGTGGTCCCTCACCTCCGGAAACGACAACTCCGGTTGAGAAAAGACCAGGAAACCTTCGACGGACAAGATTTTGTCCCTGAAAAAGCGGAGCATAATAGGGTAAACCGATCCCGCTACGGCGCGAGGCAATCCGGTACATTTTCGCCCATGACCAGTCCCTTGTCGGTAGTAACGATCGCTTGACTGCGGAGGTGCGCTTGATTGCTAGTGTGGCACAAGAAAAAAACGGGGGTAAAAATGGGAGGGGTGCAACACTAGGACTTCCTAGGAGGTCACCCATCCTAGTACTACTCTCGCCCAAGCACGCTTTACTGCGGAGTTCTGATGGGATCCGGTGCTTTAGTGCTGGTATGATCGCACCCGTCAGGTGATGCGCGGCCTCTAAATATAAGAAGGTGGACTTCGACCGACACACACGATGACTTACCAGAGGTCCCCCACCTCCGGAAACGAAAACTCCGGTTGAGAAAAGACCAGGAAACCTTCGACCCACTGGATTTTGTCCCTGGAAAAGCGGAGCATAATAGGGTAAACCGATCCCGCTACGGCGCGAGGTAATCCGGTACATTTTCGCCCATGACCAGTCCCTTGTCGATAGTAACGAACGCCGAACTGCGGAGGTGTGCTTGATTGCTAGTGTGGCACAAGAGAGAAACGGGGGTAAAAAGGGGAGGGGTTCAACACGAGGACTTCCCCGGAGGTCACCCATCCTGGAACTACTCCCGCCCAAGCACGCTTAACTGCGGAGTTCTGATGGGATCCGGTGCTTTTGTGCTGGTATGATTGCACCCGTCAGGTGATGCGCGGTCTCTGAATATAGGCAGGTGGACTTCGACCGACGCACACGAGGACTTCCCAGTGGTCCCCCACCTCCGGAAATGACAACTCCGGTTGAGAAAAGACCAGGAAACCTTCGACCCACTAGATTTTGTCCCTGGAAAAGCGGAGCATAATAGGGTAAACCGATCCCGCTACGGCGCGCGGCAATCCGGTACATTTTCGCCCATGACAAGTCCCTTGTCGGTAGTAACGATCGCTAGACTGCGGAGGTGCGCTTGATTGCTAAAGTGGCTCAAGAAAAACACGGGGGTAAAAAGGGGAGGGGTACAACACGAGGACTTCCCAGGAGGTCACCCATCCTAGTACTACTGTCGCCCAAGCACGCTTAACTGCAAGTGTTCTGGTTGGATCTGGTGCTTTAGTGCTGGTATGATCGCACCCGTCAGGTGATGTGCGGTCTCTGAATATAAGCAGGTGGACTTCGACCGACGCACACGAGGACTTCCCAGTGGTCCCTCACCTCCGGAAACGACAACTCCGGTTGAGAAAAGACCAGGAAACCTTCGACGGACAAGATTTTGTCCCTGAAAAAGCGGAGCATAATAGGGTAAACCGATCCCGCTACGGCGCGAGGCAATCCGGTACATTTTCGCCCATGACCAGTCCCTTGTCGGTAGTAACGATCGCTTGACTGCGGAGGTGCGCTTGATTGCTAGTGTGGCACAAGAAAAAAACGGGGGTAAAAATGGGAGGGGTGCAACACGAGGACTTCCTAGGAGGTCACCCATCCTAGTACTACTCTCGCCCAAGCACGCTTTACTGCGGAGTTCTGATGGGATCCGGTGCTTTAGTGCTGGTATGATCGCACCCGTCAGGTGATGCGCGGCCTCTAAATATAAGAAGGTGGACTTCGACCGACACACACGATGACTTACCAGAGGTCCCCCACCTCCGGAAACGAAAACTCCGGTTGAGAAAAGACCAGGAAACCTTCGACCCACTGGATTTTGTCCCTGAAAAAGCGGAGCATAATAGGGTAAACCGATCCCGCTACGGCGCGAGGCAATCCGGTACATTTTCGCCCCAGAGCAATCCATTGTCGGTAGTAACAATCGCTGGACTGCGGAGGCGCGCTTGATTGCTAAAGTGGCTCAAGAAAAAAATAGGGGTAAAAAGGGGAGGGTGGCAACACGAGGACTTCCCAGGAGGTCACCCATCCTAGTACTACTCTCGCCCAAGCACGCTTAACTGCGGAGTTCTGATGGGATCCGGTACCCGTCAGGTGATGCGCGGTCTGTGAATATAAGCAGGTGGACTTCGACCGACGCACACGAGGACTTCCCAGTGGTCCCTCACCTCCGGAAACGAAAACTCCGGTTGAGAAAAGACCAGGAAGCCTTCGACGCACAAGATTTTGTCCCTGAAAAAGCGGAGCGTAATAGGGTAAATCGATCCTGGTACGGCGCGAGGCAATCCGGTGCATTTTCGCCCATGACCAGTCCCTTGTCGATAGTAACGAACGCCGAACTGCGGAGGTGTGCTTGATTGCTAGTGTGGCACAAGAGAGAAACGGGGGTAAAAAGGGGAGGGGTTCAACACGAGGACTTCCCCGGAGGTCACCCATCCTGGAACTACTCCCGCCCAAGCACGCTTAACTGCGGAGTTCTGATGGGATCCGGTGCTTTTGTGCTGGTATGATTGCACCCGTCAGGTGATGCGCGGTCTCTGAATATAGGCAGGTGGACTTCGACCGACGCACACGAGGACTTCCCAGTGGTCCCCCACCTCCGGAAATGACAACTCCGGTTGAGAAAAGACCAGGAAACCTTCGACCCACTAGATTTTGTCCCTGGAAAAGCGGAGCATAATAGGGTAAACCGATCCCGCTACGGCGCGCGGCAATCCGGTACATTTTCGCCCATGACAAGTCCCTTGTCGGTAGTAACGATCGCTAGACTGCGGAGGTGCGCTTGATTGCTAAAGTGGCTCAAGAAAAACACGGGGGTAAAAAGGGGAGGGGTACAACACGAGGACTTCCCAGGAGGTCACCCATCCTAGTACTACTGTCGCCCAAGCACGCTTAACTGCAAGTGTTCTGGTTGGATCTGGTGCTTTAGTGCTGGTATGATCGCACCCGTCAGGTGATGTGCGGTCTCTGAATATAAGCAGGTGGACTTCGACCGACGCACACGAGGACTTCCCAGTGGTCCCTCACCTCCGGAAACGACAACTCCGGTTGAGAAAAGACCAGGAAACCTTCGACGGACAAGATTTTGTCCCTGAAAAAGCGGAGCATAATAGGGTAAACCGATCCCGCTACGGCGCGAGGCAATCCGGTACATTTTCGCCCATGACCAGTCCCTTGTCGGTAGTAACGATCGCTTGACTGCGGAGGTGCGCTTGATTGCTAGTGTGGCACAAGAAAAAAACGGGGGTAAAAATGGGAGGGGTGCAACACGAGGACTTCCTAGGAGGTCACCCATCCTAGTACTACTCTCGCCCAAGCACGCTTTACTGCGGAGTTCTGATGGGATCCGGTGCTTTAGTGCTGGTATGATCGCACCCGTCAGGTGATGCGCGGCCTCTAAATATAAGAAGGTGGACTTCGACCGACACACACGATGACTTACCAGAGGTCCCCCACCTCCGGAAACGAAAACTCCGGTTGAGAAAAGACCAGGAAACCTTCGACCCACTGGATTTTGTCCCTGAAAAAGCGGAGCATAATAGGGTAAACCGATCCCGCTACGGCGCGAGGCAATCCGGTACATTTTCGCCCCAGAGCAATCCATTGTCGGTAGTAACAATCGCTGGACTGCGGAGGCGCGCTTGATTGCTAAAGTGGCTCAAGAAAAAAATAGGGGTAAAAAGGGGAGGGGTTCAACACGAGGACTTCCCCGGAGGTCACCCATCCTGGAACTACTCCCGCCCAAGCACGCTTAACTGCGGAGTTCTGATGGGATCCGGTGCTTTTGTGCTGGTATGATTGCACCCGTCAGGTGATGCGCGGTCTCTGAATATAGGCAGGTGGACTTCGACCGACGCACACGAGGACTTCCCAGTGGTCCCCCACCTCCGGAAATGACAACTCCGGTTGAGAAAAGACCAGGAAACCTTCGACCCACTAGATTTTGTCCCTGGAAAAGCGGAGCATAATAGGGTAAACCGATCCCGCTACGGCGCGCGGCAATCCGGTACATTTTCGCCCATGACAAGTCCCTTGTCGGTAGTAACGATCGCTAGACTGCGGAGGTGCGCTTGATTGCTAAAGTGGCTCAAGAAAAACACGGGGGTAAAAAGGGGAGGGGTACAACACGAGGACTTCCCAGGAGGTCACCCATCCTAGTACTACTGTCGCCCAAGCACGCTTAACTGCAAGTGTTCTGGTTGGATCTGGTGCTTTAGTGCTGGTATGATCGCACCCGTCAGGTGATGTGCGGTCTCTGAATATAAGCAGGTGGACTTCGACCGACGCACACGAGGACTTCCCAGTGGTCCCTCACCTCCGGAAACGACAACTCCGGTTGAGAAAAGACCAGGAAACCTTCGACGGACAAGATTTTGTCCCTGAAAAAGCGGAGCATAATAGGGTAAACCGATCCCGCTACGGCGCGAGGCAATCCGGTACATTTTCGCCCATGACCAGTCCCTTGTCGGTAGTAACGATCGCTTGACTGCGGAGGTGCGCTTGATTGCTAGTGTGGCACAAGAAAAAAACGGGGGTAAAAATGGGAGGGGTGCAACACGAGGACTTCCTAGGAGGTCACCCATCCTAGTACTACTCTCGCCCAAGCACGCTTTACTGCGGAGTTCTGATGGGATCCGGTGCTTTAGTGCTGGTATGATCGCACCCGTCAGGTGATGCGCGGCCTCTAAATATAAGAAGGTGGACTTCGACCGACACACACGATGACTTACCAGAGGTCCCCCACCTCCGGAAACGAAAACTCCGGTTGAGAAAAGACCAGGAAACCTTCGACCCACTGGATTTTGTCCCTGAAAAAGCGGAGCATAATAGGGTAAACCGATCCCGCTACGGCGCGAGGCAATCCGGTACATTTTCGCCCCAGAGCAATCCATTGTCGGTAGTAACAATCGCTGGACTGCGGAGGCGCGCTTGATTGCTAAAGTGGCTCAAGAAAAAAATAGGGGTAAAAAGGGGAGGGTGGCAACACGAGGACTTCCCAGGAGGTCACCCATCCTAGTACTACTCTCGCCCAAGCACGCTTAACTGCGGAGTTCTGATGGGATCCGGTACCCGTCAGGTGATGCGCGGTCTGTGAATATAAGCAGGTGGACTTCGACCGACGCACACGAGGACTTCCCAGTGGTCCCTCACCTCCGGAAACGAAAACTCCGGTTGAGAAAAGACCAGGAAGCCTTCGACGCACAAGATTTTGTCCCTGAAAAAGCGGAGCGTAATAGGGTAAATCGATCCTGGTACGGCGCGAGGCAATCCGGTGCATTTTCGCCCATGACCAGTCCCTTGTCGATAGTAACGAACGCCGAACTGCGGAGGTGTGCTTGATTGCTAGTGTGGCACAAGAGAGAAACGGGGGTAAAAAGGGGAGGGGTTCAACACGAGGACTTCCCCGGAGGTCACCCATCCTGGAACTACTCCCGCCCAAGCACGCTTAACTGCGGAGTTCTGATGGGATCCGGTGCTTTTGTGCTGGTATGATTGCACCCGTCAGGTGATGCGCGGTCTCTGAATATAGGCAGGTGGACTTCGACCGACGCACACGAGGACTTCCCAGTGGTCCCCCACCTCCGGAAATGACAACTCCGGTTGAGAAAAGACCAGGAAACCTTCGACCCACTAGATTTTGTCCCTGGAAAAGCGGAGCATAATAGGGTAAACCGATCCCGCTACGGCGCGCGGCAATCCGGTACATTTTCGCCCATGACAAGTCCCTTGTCGGTAGTAACGATCGCTAGACTGCGGAGGTGCGCTTGATTGCTAAAGTGGCTCAAGAAAAACACGGGGGTAAAAAGGGGAGGGGTACAACACGAGGACTTCCCAGGAGGTCACCCATCCTAGTACTACTGTCGCCCAAGCACGCTTAACTGCAAGTGTTCTGGTTGGATCTGGTGCTTTAGTGCTGGTATGATCGCACCCGTCAGGTGATGTGCGGTCTCTGAATATAAGCAGGTGGACTTCGACCGACGCACACGAGGACTTCCCAGTGGTCCCTCACCTCCGGAAACGACAACTCCGGTTGAGAAAAGACCAGGAAACCTTCGACGGACAAGATTTTGTCCCTGAAAAAGCGGAGCATAATAGGGTAAACCGATCCCGCTACGGCGCGAGGCAATCCGGTACATTTTCGCCCATGACCAGTCCCTTGTCGGTAGTAACGATCGCTTGACTGCGGAGGTGCGCTTGATTGCTAGTGTGGCACAAGAAAAAAACGGGGGTAAAAATGGGAGGGGTGCAACACGAGGACTTCCTAGGAGGTCACCCATCCTAGTACTACTCTCGCCCAAGCACGCTTTACTGCGGAGTTCTGATGGGATCCGGTGCTTTAGTGCTGGTATGATCGCACCCGTCAGGTGATGCGCGGCCTCTAAATATAAGAAGGTGGACTTCGACCGACACACACGATGACTTACCAGAGGTCCCCCACCTCCGGAAACGAAAACTCCGGTTGAGAAAAGACCAGGAAACCTTCGACCCACTGGATTTTGTCCCTGAAAAAGCGGAGCATAATAGGGTAAACCGATCCCGCTACGGCGCGAGGCAATCCGGTACATTTTCGCCCCAGAGCAATCCATTGTCGGTAGTAACAATCGCTGGACTGCGGAGGCGCGCTTGATTGCTAAAGTGGCTCAAGAAAAAAATAGGGGTAAAAAGGGGAGGGTGGCAACACGAGGACTTCCCAGGAGGTCACCCATCCTAGTACTACTCTCGCCCAAGCACGCTTAACTGCGGAGTTCTGATGGGATCCGGTACCCGTCAGGTGATGCGCGGTCTGTGAATATAAGCAGGTGGACTTCGACCGACGCACACGAGGACTTCCCAGTGGTCCCTCACCTCCGGAAACGACAACTCCGGTTGAGAAAAGACCAGGAAGCCTTCGACGCACAAGATTTTGTCCCTGAAAAAGCGGAGCGTAATAGGGTAAATCGATCCTGGTACGGCGCGAGGCAATCCGGTGCATTTTCGCCCATGACCAGTCCCTTGTCGATAGTAACGAACGCCGAACTGCGGAGGTGTGCTTGATTGCTAGTGTGGCACAAGAGAGAAACGGGGGTAAAAAGGGGAGGGGTTCAACACGAGGACTTCCCCGGAGGTCACCCATCCTGGAACTACTCCCGCCCAAGCACGCTTAACTGCGGAGTTCTGATGGGATCCGGTGCTTTTGTGCTGGTATGATTGCACCCGTCAGGTGATGCGCGGTCTCTGAATATAGGCAGGTGGACTTCGACCGACGCACACGAGGACTTCCCAGTGGTCCCCCACCTCCGGAAATGACAACTCCGGTTGAGAAAAGACCAGGAAACCTTCGACCCACTAGATTTTGTCCCTGGAAAAGCGGAGCATAATAGGGTAAACCGATCCCGCTACGGCGCGCGGCAATCCGGTACATTTTCGCCCATGACAAGTCCCTTGTCGGTAGTAACGATCGCTAGACTGCGGAGGTGCGCTTGATTGCTAAAGTGGCTCAAGAAAAACACGGGGGTAAAAAGGGGAGGGGTACAACACGAGGACTTCCCAGGAGGTCACCCATCCTAGTACTACTGTCGCCCAAGCACGCTTAACTGCAAGTGTTCTGGTTGGATCTGGTGCTTTAGTGCTGGTATGATCGCACCCGTCAGGTGATGTGCGGTCTCTGAATATAAGCAGGTGGACTTCGACCGACGCACACGAGGACTTCCCAGTGGTCCCTCACCTCCGGAAACGACAACTCCGGTTGAGAAAAGACCAGGAAACCTTCGACGGACAAGATTTTGTCCCTGAAAAAGCGGAGCATAATAGGGTAAACCGATCCCGCTACGGCGCGAGGCAATCCGGTACATTTTCGCCCATGACCAGTCCCTTGTCGGTAGTAACGATCGCTTGACTGCGGAGGTGCGCTTGATTGCTAGTGTGGCACAAGAAAAAAACGGGGGTAAAAATGGGAGGGGTGCAACACGAGGACTTCCTAGGAGGTCACCCATCCTAGTACTACTCTCGCCCAAGCACGCTTTACTGCGGAGTTCTGATGGGATCCGGTGCTTTAGTGCTGGTATGATCGCACCCGTCAGGTGATGCGCGGCCTCTAAATATAAGAAGGTGGACTTCGACCGACACACACGATGACTTACCAGAGGTCCCCCACCTCCGGAAACGAAAACTCCGGTTGAGAAAAGACCAGGAAACCTTCGACCCACTAGATTTTGTCCCTGGAAAAGCGGAGCATAATAGGGTAAACCGATCCCGCTACGGCGCGAGGTAATCCGGTACATTTTCGCCCCAGAGCAATCCCTTGTCGGTAGTAACAATCGCTGGACTGCGGAGGCGCGCTTGATTGCTAAAGTGGCTCAAGAAAAAAATAGGGGTAAAAAGGGGAGGGTGGCAACACGAGGACTTCCCAGGAGGTCACCCATCCTAGTACTACTCTCGCCCAAGCACGCTTAACTGCGGAGTTCTGATGGGATCCGATACCCGTCAGGTGATGCGCGGTCTGTGAATATAAGCAGGTGGACTTCGACCGACGCACACGAGGACTTCCCAGTGGTCCCTCACCTCCGGAAACGACAACTCCGGTTGAGAAAAGACCAGGAAACCTTCGACGGACAAGATTTTGTCCCTGAAAAAGCGGAGCATAATAGGGTAAACCGATCCCGCTACGGCGCGAGGCAATCCGGTACATTTTCGCCCATGACCAGTCCCTTGTCGGTAGTAACGATCGCTTGACTGCGGAGGTGCGCTTGATTGCTAGTGTGGCACAAGAAAAAAACGGGGGTAAAAATGGGAGGGGTGCAACACTAGGACTTCCTAGGAGGTCACCCATCCTAGTACTACTCTCGCCCAAGCACGCTTTACTGCGGAGTTCTGATGGGATCCGGTGCTTTAGTGCTGGTATGATCGCACCCGTCAGGTGATGCGCGGCCTCTAAATATAAGAAGGTGGACTTCGACCGACACACACGATGACTTACCAGAGGTCCCCCACCTCCGGAAACGAAAACTCCGGTTGAGAAAAGACCAGGAAACCTTCGACCCACTGGATTTTGTCCCTGGAAAAGCGGAGCATAATAGGGTAAACCGATCCCGCTACGGCGCGAGGTAATCCGGTACATTTTCGCCCCAGAGCAATCCCTTGTCGGTAGTAACAATCGCTGGACTGCGGAGGCGCGCTTGATTGCTAAAGTGGCTCAAGAAAAAAATAGGGGTAAAAAGGGGAGGGTGGCAACACGAGGACTTCCCAGGAGGTCACCCATCCTAGTACTACTCTCGCCCAAGCACGCTTAACTGCGGAGTTCTGATGGGATCCGGTACCCGTCAGGTGATGCGCGGTCTGTGAATATAAGCAGGTGGACTTCGACCGACGCACACGAGGACTTCCCAGTGGTCCCTCACCTCCGGAAACGACAACTCCGGTTGAGAAAAGACCAGGAAGCCTTCGACGCACAAGATTTTGTCCCTGAAAAAGCGGAGCGTAATAGGGTAAATCGATCCTGGTACGGCGCGAGGCAATCCGGTGCATTTTCGCCCATGACCAGTCCCTTGTCGATAGTAACGAACGCCGAACTGCGGAGGTGTGCTTGATTGCTAGTGTGGCACAAGAGAGAAACGGGGGTAAAAAGGGGAGGGGTTCAACACGAGGACTTCCCCGGAGGTCACCCATCCTGGAACTACTCCCGCCCAAGCACGCTTAACTGCGGAGTTCTGATGGGATCCGGTGCTTTTGTGCTGGTATGATTGCACCCGTCAGGTGATGCGCGGTCTCTGAATATAGGCAGGTGGACTTCGACCGACGCACACGAGGACTTCCCAGTGGTCCCCCACCTCCGGAAATGACAACTCCGGTTGAGAAAAGACCAGGAAACCTTCGACCCACTAGATTTTGTCCCTGGAAAAGCGGAGCATAATAGGGTAAACCGATCCCGCTACGGCGCGCGGCAATCCGGTACATTTTCGCCCATGACAAGTCCCTTGTCGGTAGTAACGATCGCTAGACTGCGGAGGTGCGCTTGATTGCTAAAGTGGCTCAAGAAAAACACGGGGGTAAAAAGGGGAGGGGTACAACACGAGGACTTCCCAGGAGGTCACCCATCCTAGTACTACTGTCGCCCAAGCACGCTTAACTGCAAGTGTTCTGGTTGGATCTGGTGCTTTAGTGCTGGTATGATCGCACCCGTCAGGTGATGTGCGGTCTCTGAATATAAGCAGGTGGACTTCGACCGACGCACACGAGGACTTCCCAGTGGTCCCTCACCTCCGGAAACGACAACTCCGGTTGAGAAAAGACCAGGAAACCTTCGACGGACAAGATTTTGTCCCTGAAAAAGCGGAGCATAATAGGGTAAACCGATCCCGCTACGGCGCGAGGCAATCCGGTACATTTTCGCCCATGACCAGTCCCTTGTCGGTAGTAACGATCGCTTGACTGCGGAGGTGCGCTTGATTGCTAGTGTGGCACAAGAAAAAAACGGGGGTAAAAATGGGAGGGGTGCAACACGAGGACTTCCTAGGAGGTCACCCATCCTAGTACTACTCTCGCCCAAGCACGCTTTACTGCGGAGTTCTGATGGGATCCGGTGCTTTAGTGCTGGTATGATCGCACCCGTCAGGTGATGCGCGGCCTCTAAATATAAGAAGGTGGACTTCGACCGACACACACGATGACTTACCAGAGGTCCCCCACCTCCGGAAACGAAAACTCCGGTTGAGAAAAGACCAGGAAACCTTCGACCCACTGGATTTTGTCCCTGAAAAAGCGGAGCATAATAGGGTAAACCGATCCCGCTACGGCGCGAGGCAATCCGGTACATTTTCGCCCCTGAGCAATCCATTGTCGGTAGTAACAATCGCTGGACTGCGGAGGCGCGCTTGATTGCTAAAGTGGCTCAAGAAAAAAATAGGGGTAAAAAGGGGAGGGTGGCAACACGAGGACTTCCCAGGAGGTCACCCATCCTAGTACTACTCTCGCCCAAGCACGCTTAACTGCGGAGTTCTGATGGGATCCGGTACCCGTCAGGTGATGCGCGGTCTGTGAATATAAGCAGGTGGACTTCGACCGACGCACACGAGGACTTCCCAGTGGTCCCTCACCTCCGGAAACGACAACTCCGGTTGAGAAAAGACCAGGAAGCCTTCGACGCACAAGATTTTGTCCCTGAAAAAGCGGAGCGTAATAGGGTAAATCGATCCTGGTACGGCGCGAGGCAATCCGGTGCATTTTCGCCCATGACCAGTCCCTTGTCGATAGTAACGAACGCCGAACTGCGGAGGTGTGCTTGATTGCTAGTGTGGCACAAGAGAGAAACGGGGGTAAAAAGGGGAGGGGTTCAACACGAGGACTTCCCCGGAGGTCACCCATCCTGGAACTACTCCCGCCCAAGCACGCTTAACTGCGGAGTTCTGATGGGATCCGGTGCTTTTGTGCTGGTATGATTGCACCCGTCAGGTGATGCGCGGTCTCTGAATATAGGCAGGTGGACTTCGACCGACGCACACGAGGACTTCCCAGTGGTCCCCCACCTCCGGAAATGACAACTCCGGTTGAGAAAAGACCAGGAAACCTTCGACCCACTAGATTTTGTCCCTGGAAAAGCGGAGCATAATAGGGTAAACCGATCCCGCTACGGCGCGCGGCAATCCGGTACATTTTCGCCCATGACAAGTCCCTTGTCGGTAGTAACGATCGCTAGACTGCGGAGGTGCGCTTGATTGCTAAAGTGGCTCAAGAAAAACACGGGGGTAAAAAGGGGAGGGGTACAACACGAGGACTTCCCAGGAGGTCACCCATCCTAGTACTACTGTCGCCCAAGCACGCTTAACTGCAAGTGTTCTGGTTGGATCTGGTGCTTTAGTGCTGGTATGATCGCACCCGTCAGGTGATGTGCGGTCTCTGAATATAAGCAGGTGGACTTCGACCGACGCACACGAGGACTTCCCAGTGGTCCCTCACCTCCGGAAACGACAACTCCGGTTGAGAAAAGACCAGGAAACCTTCGACGGACAAGATTTTGTCCCTGAAAAAGCGGAGCATAATAGGGTAAACCGATCCCGCTACGGCGCGAGGCAATCCGGTACATTTTCGCCCATGACCAGTCCCTTGTCGGTAGTAACGATCGCTTGACTGCGGAGGTGCGCTTGATTGCTAGTGTGGCACAAGAAAAAAACGGGGGTAAAAATGGGAGGGGTGCAACACGAGGACTTCCTAGGAGGTCACCCATCCTAGTACTACTCTCGCCCAAGCACGCTTTACTGCGGAGTTCTGATGGGATCCGGTGCTTTAGTGCTGGTATGATCGCACCCGTCAGGTGATGCGCGGCCTCTAAATATAAGAAGGTGGACTTCGACCGACACACACGATGACTTACCAGAGGTCCCCCACCTCCGGAAACGAAAACTCCGGTTGAGAAAAGACCAGGAAACCTTCGACCCACTAGATTTTGTCCCTGGAAAAGCGGAGCATAATAGGGTAAACCGATCCCGCTACGGCGCGAGGTAATCCGGTACATTTTCGCCCCAGAGCAATCCCTTGTCGGTAGTAACAATCGCTGGACTGCGGAGGCGCGCTTGATTGCTAAAGTGGCTCAAGAAAAAAATAGGGGTAAAAAGGGGAGGGTGGCAACACGAGGACTTCCCAGGAGGTCACCCATCCTAGTACTACTCTCGCCCAAGCACGCTTAACTGCGGAGTTCTGATGGGATCCGATACCCGTCAGGTGATGCGCGGTCTGTGAATATAAGCAGGTGGACTTCGACCGACGCACACGAGGACTTCCCAGTGGTCCCTCACCTCCGGAAACGACAACTCCGGTTGAGAAAAGACCAGGAAACCTTCGACGGACAAGATTTTGTCCCTGAAAAAGCGGAGCATAATAGGGTAAACCGATCCCGCTACGGCGCGAGGCAATCCGGTACATTTTCGCCCCAGAGCAATCCATTGTCGGTAGTAACAATCGCTGGACTGCGGAGGCGCGCTTGATTGCTAAAGTGGCTCAAGAAAAAAATAGGGGTAAAAAGGGGAGGGTGGCAACACGAGGACTTCCCAGGAGGTCACCCATCCTAGTACTACTCTCGCCCAAGCACGCTTAACTGCGGAGTTCTGATGGGATCCGGTACCCGTCAGGTGATGCGCGGTCTGTGAATATAAGCAGGTGGACTTCGACCGACGCACACGAGGACTTCCCAGTGGTCCCTCACCTCCGGAAACGACAACTCCGGTTGAGAAAAGACCAGGAAGCCTTCGACGCACAAGATTTTGTCCCTGAAAAAGCGGAGCGTAATAGGGTAAATCGATCCCGCTACGGCGCGAGGCAATCCGGTACATTTTCGCCCATGACCAGTCCCTTGTCGGTAGTAACGAACGCCGAACTGCGGAGGTGCGCTTGATTGCTAGTGTGGCACAAGAAAAAAACGGGGGTAAAAATGGGAGGGGTGCAACACGAGGACTTCCTAGGAGGTCACCCATCCTAGTACTACTCTCGCCCAAGCACGCTTTACTGCGGAGTTCTGATGGGATCCGGTGCTTTAGTGCTGGTATGATCGCACCCGTCAGGTGATGCGCGGCCTCTAAATATAAGAAGGTGGACTTCGACCGACACACACGATGACTTACCAGAGGTCCCCCACCTCCGGAAACGAAAACTCCGGTTGAGAAAAGACCAGGAAACCTTCGACCCACTGGATTTTGTCCCTGGAAAAGCGGAGCATAATAGGGTAAACCGATCCCGCTACGGCGCGAGGTAATCCGGTACATTTTCGCCCCAGAGCAATCCCTTGTCGGTAGTAACAATCGCTGGACTGCGGAGGCGCGCTTGATTGCTAAAGTGGCTCAAGAAAAAAATAGGGGTAAAAAGGGGAGGGTGGCAACACGAGGACTTCCCAGGAGGTCACCCATCCTAGTACTACTCTCGCCCAAGCACGCTTAACTGCGGAGTTCTGATGGGATCCGGTACCCGTCAGGTGATGCGCGGTCTGTGAATATAAGCAGGTGGACTTCGACCGACGCACACGAGGACTTCCCAGTGGTCCCTCACCTCCGGAAACGACAACTCCGGTTGAGAAAAGACCAGGAAGCCTTCGACGCACAAGATTTTGTCCCTGAAAAAGCGGAGCGTAATAGGGTAAATCGATCCTGGTACGGCGCGAGGCAATCCGGTACATTTTCGCCCCAGAGCAATCCCTTGTCGGTAGTAACAATCGCTGGACTGCGGAGGCGCGCTTGATTGCTAAAGTGGCTCAAGAAAAAAATAGGGGTAAAAAGGGGAGGGTGGCAACACGAGGACTTCCCAGGAGGTCACCCATCCTAGTACTGCTCTCGCCCAAGCACGCTTAACTGCGGAGTTCTGATGGGATCCGGTACCCGTCAGGTGATGCGCGGCCTCTAAATATAAGAAGGTGGACTTCGACCGACACACACGATGACTTACCAGAGGTCCCCCACCTCCGGAAACGAAAACTCCGGTTGAGAAAAGACCAGGAAACCTTCGACCCACTAGATTTTGTCCCTGGAAAAGCGGAGCATAATAGGGTAAACCGATCCCGCTACGGCGCGAGGTAATCCGGTACATTTTCGCCCCAGAGCAATCCCTTGTCGGTAGTAACAATCGCTGGACTGCGGAGGCGCGCTTGATTGCTAAAGTGGCTCAAGAAAAAAATAGGGGTAAAAAGGGGAGGGTGGCAACACGAGGACTTCCCAGGAGGTCACCCATCCTAGTACTACTCTCGCCCAAGCACGCTTAACTGCGGAGTTCTGATGGGATCCGGTACCCGTCAGGTGATGCGCGGTCTGTGAATATAAGCAGGTGGACTTCGACCGACGCACACGAGGACTTCCCAGTGGTCCCTCACCTCCGGAAACGACAACTCCGGTTGAGAAAAGACCAGGAAGCCTTCGACGCACAAGATTTTGTCCCTGAAAAAGCGGAGCGTAATAGGGTAAATCGATCCTGGTACGGCGCGAGGCAATCCGGTGCATTTTCGCCCATGACCAGTCCCTTGTCGATAGTAACGAACGCCGAACTGCGGAGGTGTGCTTGATTGCTAGTGTGGCACAAGAGAGAAACGGGGGTAAAAAGGGGAGGGGTTCAACACGAGGACTTCCCCGGAGGTCACCCATCCTGGAACTACTCCCGCCCAAGCACGCTTAACTGCGGAGTTCTGATGGGATCCGGTGCTTTTGTGCTGGTATGATTGCACCCGTCAGGTGATGCGCGGTCTCTGAATATAGGCAGGTGGACTTCGACCGACGCACACGAGGACTTCCCAGTGGTCCCCCACCTCCGGAAATGACAACTCCGGTTGAGAAAAGACCAGGAAACCTTCGACCCACTAGATTTTGTCCCTGGAAAAGCGGAGCATAATAGGGTAAACCGATCCCGCTACGGCGCGCGGCAATCCGGTACATTTTCGCCCATGACAAGTCCCTTGTCGGTAGTAACGATCGCTAGACTGCGGAGGTGCGCTTGATTGCTAAAGTGGCTCAAGAAAAACACGGGGGTAAAAAGGGGAGGGGTACAACACGAGGACTTCCCAGGAGGTCACCCATCCTAGTACTACTGTCGCCCAAGCACGCTTAACTGCAAGTGTTCTGGTTGGATCTGGTGCTTTAGTGCTGGTATGATCGCACCCGTCAGGCGATGTGCGGTCTCTGAATATAAGCAGGTGGACTTCGACCGACGCACACGAGGACTTCCCAGTGGTCCCTCACCTCCGGAAACGACAACTCCGGTTGAGAAAAGACCAGGAAACCTTCGACGGACAAGATTTTGTCCCTGAAAAAGCGGAGCATAATAGGGTAAACCGATCCCGCTACGGCGCGAGGCAATCCGGTACATTTTCGCCCATGACCAGTCCCTTGTCGGTAGTAACGATCGCTTGACTGCGGAGGTGCGCTTGATTGCTAGTGTGGCACAAGAAAAAAACGGGGGTAAAAATGGGAGGGGTGCAACACGAGGACTTCCTAGGAGGTCACCCATCCTAGTACTACTCTCGCCCAAGCACGCTTTACTGCGGAGTTCTGATGGGATCCGGTGCTTTAGTGCTGGTATGATCGCACCCGTCAGGTGATGCGCGGCCTCTAAATATAAGAAGGTGGACTTCGACCGACACACACGATGACTTACCAGAGGTCCCCCACCTCCGGAAACGAAAACTCCGGTTGAGAAAAGACCAGGAAACCTTCGACCCACTAGATTTTGTCCCTGGAAAAGCGGAGCATAATAGGGTAAACCGATCCCGCTACGGCGCGAGGTAATCCGGTACATTTTCGCCCCAGAGCAATCCCTTGTCGGTAGTAACAATCGCTGGACTGCGGAGGCGCGCTTGATTGCTAAAGTGGCTCAAGAAAAAAATAGGGGTAAAAAGGGGAGGGTGGCAACACGAGGACTTCCCAGGAGGTCACCCATCCTAGTACTACTCTCGCCCAAGCACGCTTAACTGCGGAGTTCTGATGGGATCCGATACCCGTCAGGTGATGCGCGGTCTGTGAATATAAGCAGGTGGACTTCGACCGACGCACACGAGGACTTCCCAGTGGTCCCTCACCTCCGGAAACGACAACTCCGGTTGAGAAAAGACCAGGAAACCTTCGACGGACAAGATTTTGTCCCTGAAAAAGCGGAGCATAATAGGGTAAACCGATCCCGCTACGGCGCGAGGCAATCCGGTACATTTTCGCCCCAGAGCAATCCATTGTCGGTAGTAACAATCGCTGGACTGCGGAGGCGCGCTTGATTGCTAAAGTGGCTCAAGAAAAAAATAGGGGTAAAAAGGGGAGGGTGGCAACACGAGGACTTCCCAGGAGGTCACCCATCCTAGTACTACTCTCGCCCAAGCACGCTTAACTGCGGAGTTCTGATGGGATCCGGTACCCGTCAGGTGATGCGCGGTCTGTGAATATAAGCAGGTGGACTTCGACCGACGCACACGAGGACTTCCCAGTGGTCCCTCACCTCCGGAAACGACAACTCCGGTTGAGAAAAGACCAGGAAGCCTTCGACGCACAAGATTTTGTCCCTGAAAAAGCGGAGCGTAATAGGGTAAATCGATCCCGCTACGGCGCGAGGCAATCCGGTACATTTTCGCCCATGACCAGTCCCTTGTCGGTAGTAACGAACGCCGAACTGCGGAGGTGCGCTTGATTGCTAGTGTGGCACAAGAAAAAAACGGGGGTAAAAATGGGAGGGGTGCAACACGAGGACTTCCTAGGAGGTCACCCATCCTAGTACTACTCTCGCCCAAGCACGCTTTACTGCGGAGTTCTGATGGGATCCGGTGCTTTAGTGCTGGTATGATCGCACCCGTCAGGTGATGCGCGGCCTCTAAATATAAGAAGGTGGACTTCGACCGACACACACGATGACTTACCAGAGGTCCCCCACCTCCGGAAACGAAAACTCCGGTTGAGAAAAGACCAGGAAACCTTCGACCCACTGGATTTTGTCCCTGGAAAAGCGGAGCATAATAGGGTAAACCGATCCCGCTACGGCGCGAGGTAATCCGGTACATTTTCGCCCCAGAGCAATCCCTTGTCGGTAGTAACAATCGCTGGACTGCGGAGGCGCGCTTGATTGCTAAAGTGGCTCAAGAAAAAAATAGGGGTAAAAAGGGGAGGGTGGCAACACGAGGACTTCCCAGGAGGTCACCCATCCTAGTACTACTCTCGCCCAAGCACGCTTAACTGCGGAGTTCTGATGGGATCCGGTACCCGTCAGGTGATGCGCGGTCTGTGAATATAAGCAGGTGGACTTCGACCGACGCACACGAGGACTTCCCAGTGGTCCCTCACCTCCGGAAACGACAACTCCGGTTGAGAAAAGACCAGGAAGCCTTCGACGCACAAGATTTTGTCCCTGAAAAAGCGGAGCGTAATAGGGTAAATCGATCCTGGTACGGCGCGAGGCAATCCGGTACATTTTCGCCCCAGAGCAATCCCTTGTCGGTAGTAACAATCGCTGGACTGCGGAGGCGCGCTTGATTGCTAAAGTGGCTCAAGAAAAAAATAGGGGTAAAAAGGGGAGGGTGGCAACACGAGGACTTCCCAGGAGGTCACCCATCCTAGTACTACTCTCGCCCAAGCACGCTTAACTGCGGAGTTCTGATGGGATCCGGTACCCGTCAGGTGATGCGCGGTCTGTGAATATAAGCAGGTGGACTTCGACCGACGCACACGAGGACTTCCCAGTGGTCCCTCACCTCCGGAAACGACAACTCCGGTTGAGAAAAGACCAGGAAGCCTTCGACGCACAAGATTTTGTCCCTGAAAAAGCGGAGCGTAATAGGGTAAATCGATCCCGCTACGGCGCGAGGCAATCCGGTACATTTTCGCCCATGACCAGTCCCTTGTCGGTAGTAACGAACGCCGAACTGCGGAGGTGCGCTTGATTGCTAGTGTGGCACAAGAAAAAAACGGGGGTAAAAATGGGAGGGGTGCAACACGAGGACTTCCTAGGAGGTCACCCATCCTAGTACTACTCTCGCCCAAGCACGCTTTACTGCGGAGTTCTGATGGGATCCGGTGCTTTAGTGCTGGTATGATCGCACCCGTCAGGTGATGCGCGGCCTCTAAATATAAGAAGGTGGACTTCGACCGACACACACGATGACTTACCAGAGGTCCCCCACCTCCGGAAACGAAAACTCCGGTTGAGAAAAGACCAGGAAGCCTTCGACGCACAAGATTTTGTCCCTGAAAAAGCGGAGCGTAATAGGGTAAATCGATCCCGCTACGGCGCGAGGCAATCCGGTACATTTTCGCCCATGACCAGTCCCTTGTCGGTAGTAACGAACGCCGAACTGCGGAGGTGCGCTTGATTGCTAGTGTGGCACAAGAAAAAAACGGGGGTAAAAATGGGAGGGGTGCAACACGAGGACTTCCTAGGAGGTCACCCATCCTAGTACTACTCTCGCCCAAGCACGCTTTACTGCGGAGTTCTGATGGGATCCGGTGCTTTAGTGCTGGTATGATCGCACCCGTCAGGTGATGCGCGGCCTCTAAATATAAGAAGGTGGACTTCGACCGACACACACGATGACTTACCAGAGGTCCCCCACCTCCGGAAACGAAAACTCCGGTTGAGAAAAGACCAGGAAACCTTCGACCCACTGGATTTTGTCCCTGGAAAAGCGGAGCATAATAGGGTAAACCGATCCCGCTACGGCGCGAGGTAATCCGGTACATTTTCGCCCCAGAGCAATCCCTTGTCGGTAGTAACAATCGCTGGACTGCGGAGGCGCGCTTGATTGCTAAAGTGGCTCAAGAAAAAAATAGGGGTAAAAAGGGGAGGGTGGCAACACGAGGACTTCCCAGGAGGTCACCCATCCTAGTACTACTCTCGCCCAAGCACGCTTAACTGCGGAGTTCTGATGGGATCCGGTACCCGTCAGGTGATGCGCGGTCTGTGAATATAAGCAGGTGGACTTCGACCGACGCACACGAGGACTTCCCAGTGGTCCCTCACCTCCGGAAACGACAACTCCGGTTGAGAAAAGACCAGGAAGCCTTCGACGCACAAGATTTTGTCCCTGAAAAAGCGGAGCGTAATAGGGTAAATCGATCCTGGTACGGCGCGAGGCAATCCGGTACATTTTCGCCCCAGAGCAATCCCTTGTCGGTAGTAACAATCGCTGGACTGCGGAGGCGCGCTTGATTGCTAAAGTGGCTCAAGAAAAAAATAGGGGTAAAAAGGGGAGGGTGGCAACACGAGGACTTCCCAGGAGGTCACCCATCCTAGTACTGCTCTCGCCCAAGCACGCTTAACTGCGGAGTTCTGATGGGATCCGGTACCCGTCAGGTGATGCGCGGCCTCTAAATATAAGAAGGTGGACTTCGACCGACACACACGATGACTTACCAGAGGTCCCCCACCTCCGGAAACGAAAACTCCGGTTGAGAAAAGACCAGGAAACCTTCGACCCACTAGATTTTGTCCCTGGAAAAGCGGAGCATAATAGGGTAAACCGATCCCGCTACGGCGCGAGGTAATCCGGTACATTTTCGCCCCAGAGCAATCCCTTGTCGGTAGTAACAATCGCTGGACTGCGGAGGCGCGCTTGATTGCTAAAGTGGCTCAAGAAAAAAATAGGGGTAAAAAGGGGAGGGTGGCAACACGAGGACTTCCCAGGAGGTCACCCATCCTAGTACTACTCTCGCCCAAGCACGCTTAACTGCGGAGTTCTGATGGGATCCGGTACCCGTCAGGTGATGCGCGGTCTGTGAATATAAGCAGGTGGACTTCGACCGACGCACACGAGGACTTCCCAGTGGTCCCTCACCTCCGGAAACGACAACTCCGGTTGAGAAAAGACCAGGAAGCCTTCGACGCACAAGATTTTGTCCCTGAAAAAGCGGAGCGTAATAGGGTAAATCGATCCTGGTACGGCGCGAGGCAATCCGGTGCATTTTCGCCCATGACCAGTCCCTTGTCGATAGTAACGAACGCCGAACTGCGGAGGTGTGCTTGATTGCTAGTGTGGCACAAGAGAGAAACGGGGGTAAAAAGGGGAGGGGTTCAACACGAGGACTTCCCCGGAGGTCACCCATCCTGGAACTACTCCCGCCCAAGCACGCTTAACTGCGGAGTTCTGATGGGATCCGGTGCTTTTGTGCTGGTATGATTGCACCCGTCAGGTGATGCGCGGTCTCTGAATATAGGCAGGTGGACTTCGACCGACGCACACGAGGACTTCCCAGTGGTCCCCCACCTCCGGAAATGACAACTCCGGTTGAGAAAAGACCAGGAAACCTTCGACCCACTAGATTTTGTCCCTGGAAAAGCGGAGCATAATAGGGTAAACCGATCCCGCTACGGCGCGCGGCAATCCGGTACATTTTCGCCCATGACAAGTCCCTTGTCGGTAGTAACGATCGCTAGACTGCGGAGGTGCGCTTGATTGCTAAAGTGGCTCAAGAAAAACACGGGGGTAAAAAGGGGAGGGGTACAACACGAGGACTTCCCAGGAGGTCACCCATCCTAGTACTACTGTCGCCCAAGCACGCTTAACTGCAAGTGTTCTGGTTGGATCTGGTGCTTTAGTGCTGGTATGATCGCACCCGTCAGGCGATGTGCGGTCTCTGAATATAAGCAGGTGGACTTCGACCGACGCACACGAGGACTTCCCAGTGGTCCCTCACCTCCGGAAACGACAACTCCGGTTGAGAAAAGACCAGGAAACCTTCGACGGACAAGATTTTGTCCCTGAAAAAGCGGAGCATAATAGGGTAAACCGATCCCGCTACGGCGCGAGGCAATCCGGTACATTTTCGCCCATGACCAGTCCCTTGTCGGTAGTAACGATCGCTTGACTGCGGAGGTGCGCTTGATTGCTAGTGTGGCACAAGAAAAAAACGGGGGTAAAAATGGGAGGGGTGCAACACGAGGACTTCCTAGGAGGTCACCCATCCTAGTACTACTCTCGCCCAAGCACGCTTTACTGCGGAGTTCTGATGGGATCCGGTGCTTTAGTGCTGGTATGATCGCACCCGTCAGGTGATGCGCGGCCTCTAAATATAAGAAGGTGGACTTCGACCGACACACACGATGACTTACCAGAGGTCCCCCACCTCCGGAAACGAAAACTCCGGTTGAGAAAAGACCAGGAAACCTTCGACCCACTAGATTTTGTCCCTGGAAAAGCGGAGCATAATAGGGTAAACCGATCCCGCTACGGCGCGAGGTAATCCGGTACATTTTCGCCCCAGAGCAATCCCTTGTCGGTAGTAACAATCGCTGGACTGCGGAGGCGCGCTTGATTGCTAAAGTGGCTCAAGAAAAAAATAGGGGTAAAAAGGGGAGGGTGGCAACACGAGGACTTCCCAGGAGGTCACCCATCCTAGTACTACTCTCGCCCAAGCACGCTTAACTGCGGAGTTCTGATGGGATCCGGTACCCGTCAGGTGATGCGCGGTCTGTGAATATAAGCAGGTGGACTTCGACCGACGCACACGAGGACTTCCCAGTGGTCCCTCACCTCCGGAAACGACAACTCCGGTTGAGAAAAGACCAGGAAGCCTTCGACGCACAAGATTTTGTCCCTGAAAAAGCGGAGCGTAATAGGGTAAATCGATCCTGGTACGGCGCGAGGCAATCCGGTGCATTTTCGCCCATGACCAGTCCCTTGTCGATAGTAACGAACGCCGAACTGCGGAGGTGTGCTTGATTGCTAGTGTGGCACAAGAGAGAAACGGGGGTAAAAAGGGGAGGGGTTCAACACGAGGACTTCCCCGGAGGTCACCCATCCTGGAACTACTCCCGCCCAAGCACGCTTAACTGCGGAGTTCTGATGGGATCCGGTGCTTTTGTGCTGGTATGATTGCACCCGTCAGGTGATGCGCGGTCTCTGAATATAGGCAGGTGGACTTCGACCGACGCACACGAGGACTTCCCAGTGGTCCCCCACCTCCGGAAATGACAACTCCGGTTGAGAAAAGACCAGGAAACCTTCGACCCACTAGATTTTGTCCCTGGAAAAGCGGAGCATAATAGGGTAAACCGATCCCGCTACGGCGCGCGGCAATCCGGTACATTTTCGCCCATGACAAGTCCCTTGTCGGTAGTAACGATCGCTAGACTGCGGAGGTGCGCTTGATTGCTAAAGTGGCTCAAGAAAAACACGGGGGTAAAAAGGGGAGGGGTACAACACGAGGACTTCCCAGGAGGTCACCCATCCTAGTACTACTGTCGCCCAAGCACGCTTAACTGCAAGTGTTCTGGTTGGATCTGGTGCTTTAGTGCTGGTATGATCGCACCCGTCAGGCGATGTGCGGTCTCTGAATATAAGCAGGTGGACTTCGACCGACGCACACGAGGACTTCCCAGTGGTCCCTCACCTCCGGAAACGACAACTCCGGTTGAGAAAAGACCAGGAAACCTTCGACGGACAAGATTTTGTCCCTGAAAAAGCGGAGCATAATAGGGTAAACCGATCCCGCTACGGCGCGAGGCAATCCGGTACATTTTCGCCCATGACCAGTCCCTTGTCGGTAGTAACGATCGCTTGACTGCGGAGGTGCGCTTGATTGCTAAAGTGGCTCAAGAAAAACACGGGGGTAAAAAGGGGAGGGGTACAACACGAGGACTTCCCAGGAGGTCACCCATCCTAGTACTACTGTCGCCCAAGCACGCTTAACTGCAAGTGTTCTGGTTGGATCTGGTGCTTTAGTGCTGGTATGATCGCACCCGTCAGGTGATGTGCGGTCTCTGAATATAAGCAGGTGGACTTCGACCGACGCACACGAGGACTTCCCAGTGGTCCCTCACCTCCGGAAACGACAACTCCGGTTGAGAAAAGACCAGGAAACCTTCGACGGACAAGATTTTGTCCCTGAAAAAGCGGAGCATAATAGGGTAAACCGATCCCGCTACGGCGCGAGGCAATCCGGTACATTTTCGCCCATGACCAGTCCCTTGTCGGTAGTAACGATCGCTTGACTGCGGAGGTGCGCTTGATTGCTAGTGTGGCACAAGAAAAAAACGGGGGTAAAAATGGGAGGGGTGCAACACGAGGACTTCCTAGGAGGTCACCCATCCTAGTACTACTCTCGCCCAAGCACGCTTTACTGCGGAGTTCTGATGGGATCCGGTGCTTTAGTGCTGGTATGATCGCACCCGTCAGGTGATGCGCGGCCTCTAAATATAAGAAGGTGGACTTCGACCGACACACACGATGACTTACCAGAGGTCCCCCACCTCCGGAAACGAAAACTCCGGTTGAGAAAAGACCAGGAAACCTTCGACCCACTAGATTTTGTCCCTGGAAAAGCGGAGCATAATAGGGTAAACCGATCCCGCTACGGCGCGAGGTAATCCGGTACATTTTCGCCCCAGAGCAATCCCTTGTCGGTAGTAACAATCGCTGGACTGCGGAGGCGCGCTTGATTGCTAAAGTGGCTCAAGAAAAAAATAGGGGTAAAAAGGGGAGGGTGGCAACACGAGGACTTCCCAGGAGGTCACCCATCCTAGTACTACTCTCGCCCAAGCACGCTTAACTGCGGAGTTCTGATGGGATCCGGTACCCGTCAGGTGATGCGCGGTCTGTGAATATAAGCAGGTGGACTTCGACCGACGCACACGAGGACTTCCCAGTGGTCCCTCACCTCCGGAAACGACAACTCCGGTTGAGAAAAGACCAGGAAGCCTTCGACGCACAAGATTTTGTCCCTGAAAAAGCGGAGCGTAATAGGGTAAATCGATCCTGGTACGGCGCGAGGCAATCCGGTGCATTTTCGCCCATGACCAGTCCCTTGTCGATAGTAACGAACGCCGAACTGCGGAGGTGTGCTTGATTGCTAGTGTGGCACAAGAGAGAAACGGGGGTAAAAAGGGGAGGGGTTCAACACGAGGACTTCCCCGGAGGTCACCCATCCTGGAACTACTCCCGCCCAAGCACGCTTAACTGCGGAGTTCTGATGGGATCCGGTGCTTTTGTGCTGGTATGATTGCACCCGTCAGGTGATGCGCGGTCTCTGAATATAGGCAGGTGGACTTCGACCGACGCACACGAGGACTTCCCAGTGGTCCCCCACCTCCGGAAATGACAACTCCGGTTGAGAAAAGACCAGGAAACCTTCGACCCACTAGATTTTGTCCCTGGAAAAGCGGAGCATAATAGGGTAAACCGATCCCGCTACGGCGCGCGGCAATCCGGTACATTTTCGCCCATGACAAGTCCCTTGTCGGTAGTAACGATCGCTAGACTGCGGAGGTGCGCTTGATTGCTAAAGTGGCTCAAGAAAAACACGGGGGTAAAAAGGGGAGGGGTACAACACGAGGACTTCCCAGGAGGTCACCCATCCTAGTACTACTGTCGCCCAAGCACGCTTAACTGCAAGTGTTCTGGTTGGATCTGGTGCTTTAGTGCTGGTATGATCGCACCCGTCAGGTGATGTGCGGTCTCTGAATATAAGCAGGTGGACTTCGACCGACGCACACGAGGACTTCCCAGTGGTCCCTCACCTCCGGAAACGACAACTCCGGTTGAGAAAAGACCAGGAAACCTTCGACGGACAAGATTTTGTCCCTGAAAAAGCGGAGCATAATAGGGTAAACCGATCCCGCTATGGCGCGAGGCAATCCGGTACATTTTCGCCCATGACCAGTCCCTTGTCGGTAGTAACGATCGCTTGACTGCGGAGGTGCGCTTGATTGCTAGTGTGGCACAAGAAAAAAACGGGGGTAAAAATGGGAGGGGTGCAACACGAGGACTTCCTAGGAGGTCACCCATCCTAGTACTACTCTCGCCCAAGCACGCTTTACTGCGGAGTTCTGATGGGATCCGGTGCTTTAGTGCTGGTATGATCGCACCCGTCAGGTGATGCGCGGCCTCTAAATATAAGAAGGTGGACTTCGACCGACACACACGATGACTTACCAGAGGTCCCCCACCTCCGGAAACGAAAACTCCGGTTGAGAAAAGACCAGGAAACCTTCGACCCACTAGATTTTGTCCCTGGAAAAGCGGAGCATAATAGGGTAAACCGATCCCGCTACGGCGCGAGGTAATCCGGTACATTTTCGCCCCAGAGCAATCCCTTGTCGGTAGTAACAATCGCTGGACTGCGGAGGCGCGCTTGATTGCTAAAGTGGCTCAAGAAAAAAATAGGGGTAAAAAGGGGAGGGTGGCAACACGAGGACTTCCCAGGAGGTCACCCATCCTAGTACTACTCTCGCCCAAGCACGCTTAACTGCGGAGTTCTGATGGGATCCGGTACCCGTCAGGTGATGCGCGGTCTGTGAATATAAGCAGGTGGACTTCGACCGACGCACACGAGGACTTCCCAGTGGTCCCTCACCTCCGGAAACGACAACTCCGGTTGAGAAAAGACCAGGAAGCCTTCGACGCACAAGATTTTGTCCCTGAAAAAGCGGAGCGTAATAGGGTAAATCGATCCTGGTACGGCGCGAGGCAATCCGGTGCATTTTCGCCCATGACCAGTCCCTTGTCGATAGTAACGAACGCCGAACTGCGGAGGTGTGCTTGATTGCTAGTGTGGCACAAGAGAGAAACGGGGGTAAAAAGGGGAGGGGTTCAACACGAGGACTTCCCCGGAGGTCACCCATCCTGGAACTACTCCCGCCCAAGCACGCTTAACTGCGGAGTTCTGATGGGATCCGGTGCTTTTGTGCTGGTATGATTGCACCCGTCAGGTGATGCGCGGTCTCTGAATATAGGCAGGTGGACTTCGACCGACGCACACGAGGACTTCCCAGTGGTCCCCCACCTCCGGAAATGACAACTCCGGTTGAGAAAAGACCAGGAAACCTTCGACCCACTAGATTTTGTCCCTGGAAAAGCGGAGCATAATAGGGTAAACCGATCCCGCTACGGCGCGCGGCAATCCGGTACATTTTCGCCCATGACAAGTCCCTTGTCGGTAGTAACGATCGCTAGACTGCGGAGGTGCGCTTGATTGCTAAAGTGGCTCAAGAAAAACACGGGGGTAAAAAGGGGAGGGGTACAACACGAGGACTTCCCAGGAGGTCACCCATCCTAGTACTACTGTCGCCCAAGCACGCTTAACTGCAAGTGTTCTGGTTGGATCTGGTGCTTTAGTGCTGGTATGATCGCACCCGTCAGGTGATGTGCGGTCTCTGAATATAAGCAGGTGGACTTCGACCGACGCACACGAGGACTTCCCAGTGGTCCCTCACCTCCGGAAACGACAACTCCGGTTGAGAAAAGACCAGGAAACCTTCGACGGACAAGATTTTGTCCCTGAAAAAGCGGAGCATAATAGGGTAAACCGATCCCGCTACGGCGCGAGGCAATCCGGTACATTTTCGCCCATGACCAGTCCCTTGTCGGTAGTAACGATCGCTTGACTGCGGAGGTGCGCTTGATTGCTAGTGTGGCACAAGAAAAAAACGGGGGTAAAAATGGGAGGGGTGCAACACGAGGACTTCCTAGGAGGTCACCCATCCTAGTACTACTCTCGCCCAAGCACGCTTTACTGCGGAGTTCTGATGGGATCCGGTGCTTTAGTGCTGGTATGATCGCACCCGTCAGGTGATGCGCGGCCTCTAAATATAAGAAGGTGGACTTCGACCGACACACACGATGACTTACCAGAGGTCCCCCACCTCCGGAAACGAAAACTCCGGTTGAGAAAAGACCAGGAAACCTTCGACCCACTAGATTTTGTCCCTGGAAAAGCGGAGCATAATAGGGTAAACCGATCCCGCTACGGCGCGAGGTAATCCGGTACATTTTCGCCCCAGAGCAATCCCTTGTCGGTAGTAACAATCGCTGGACTGCGGAGGCGCGCTTGATTGCTAAAGTGGCTCAAGAAAAAAATAGGGGTAAAAAGGGGAGGGTGGCAACACGAGGACTTCCCAGGAGGTCACCCATCCTAGTACTACTCTCGCCCAAGCACGCTTAACTGCGGAGTTCTGATGGGATCCGGTACCCGTCAGGTGATGCGCGGTCTGTGAATATAAGCAGGTGGACTTCGACCGACGCACACGAGGACTTCCCAGTGGTCCCTCACCTCCGGAAACGACAACTCCGGTTGAGAAAAGACCAGGAAGCCTTCGACGCACAAGATTTTGTCCCTGAAAAAGCGGAGCGTAATAGGGTAAATCGATCCTGGTACGGCGCGAGGCAATCCGGTGCATTTTCGCCCATGACCAGTCCCTTGTCGATAGTAACGAACGCCGAACTGCGGAGGTGTGCTTGATTGCTAGTGTGGCACAAGAGAGAAACGGGGGTAAAAAGGGGAGGGGTTCAACACGAGGACTTCCCCGGAGGTCACCCATCCTGGAACTACTCCCGCCCAAGCATGCTTAACTGCGGAGTTCTGATGGGATCCGGTGCTTTTGTGCTGGTATGATTGCACCCGTCAGGTGATGCGCGGTCTCTGAATATAGGCAGGTGGACTTCGACCGACGCACACGAGGACTTCCCAGTGGTCCCCCACCTCCGGAAATGACAACTCCGGTTGAGAAAAGACCAGGAAACCTTCGACCCACTAGATTTTGTCCCTGGAAAAGCGGAGCATAATAGGGTAAACCGATCCCGCTACGGCGCGCGGCAATCCGGTACATTTTCGCCCATGACAAGTCCCTTGTCGGTAGTAACGATCGCTAGACTGCGGAGGTGCGCTTGATTGCTAAAGTGGCTCAAGAAAAACACGGGGGTAAAAAGGGGAGGGGTACAACACGAGGACTTCCCAGGAGGTCACCCATCCTAGTACTACTGTCGCCCAAGCACGCTTAACTGCAAGTGTTCTGGTTGGATCTGGTGCTTTAGTGCTGGTATGATCGCACCCGTCAGGTGATGTGCGGTCTCTGAATATAAGCAGGTGGACTTCGACCGACGCACACGAGGACTTCCCAGTGGTCCCTCACCTCCGGAAACGACAACTCCGGTTGAGAAAAGACCAGGAAACCTTCGACGGACAAGATTTTGTCCCTGAAAAAGCGGAGCATAATAGGGTAAACCGATCCCGCTACGGCGCGAGGCAATCCGGTACATTTTCGCCCATGACCAGTCCCTTGTCGGTAGTAACGATCGCTTGACTGCGGAGGTGCGCTTGATTGCTAGTGTGGCACAAGAAAAAAACGGGGGTAAAAATGGGAGGGGTGCAACACGAGGACTTCCTAGGAGGTCACCCATCCTAGTACTACTCTCGCCCAAGCACGCTTTACTGCGGAGTTCTGATGGGATCCGGTGCTTTAGTGCTGGTATGATCGCACCCGTCAGGTGATGCGCGGCCTCTAAATATAAGAAGGTGGACTTCGACCGACACACACGATGACTTACCAGAGGTCCCCCACCTCCGGAAACGAAAACTCCGGTTGAGAAAAGACCAGGAAACCTTCGACCCACTAGATTTTGTCCCTGGAAAAGCGGAGCATAATAGGGTAAACCGATCCCGCTACGGCGCGAGGTAATCCGGTACATTTTCGCCCCAGAGCAATCCCTTGTCGGTAGTAACAATCGCTGGACTGCGGAGGCGCGCTTGATTGCTAAAGTGGCTCAAGAAAAAAATAGGGGTAAAAAGGGGAGGGTGGCAACACGAGGACTTCCCAGGAGGTCACCCATCCTAGTACTACTCTCGCCCAAGCACGCTTAACTGCGGAGTTCTGATGGGATCCGGTACCCGTCAGGTGATGCGCGGTCTGTGAATATAAGCAGGTGGACTTCGACCGACGCACACGAGGACTTCCCAGTGGTCCCTCACCTCCGGAAACGACAACTCCGGTTGAGAAAAGACCAGGAAGCCTTCGACGCACAAGATTTTGTCCCTGAAAAAGCGGAGCGTAATAGGGTAAATCGATCCTGGTACGGCGCGAGGCAATCCGGTGCATTTTCGCCCATGACCAGTCCCTTGTCGATAGTAACGAACGCCGAACTGCGGAGGTGTGCTTGATTGCTAGTGTGGCACAAGAGAGAAACGGGGGTAAAAAGGGGAGGGGTTCAACACGAGGACTTCCCCGGAGGTCACCCATCCTGGAACTACTCCCGCCCAAGCATGCTTAACTGCGGAGTTCTGATGGGATCCGGTGCTTTTGTGCTGGTATGATTGCACCCGTCAGGTGATGCGCGGTCTCTGAATATAGGCAGGTGGACTTCGACCGACGCACACGAGGACTTCCCAGTGGTCCCCCACCTCCGGAAATGACAACTCCGGTTGAGAAAAGACCAGGAAACCTTCGACCCACTAGATTTTGTCCCTGGAAAAGCGGAGCATAATAGGGTAAACCGATCCCGCTACGGCGCGCGGCAATCCGGTACATTTTCGCCCATGACAAGTCCCTTGTCGGTAGTAACGATCGCTAGACTGCGGAGGTGCGCTTGATTGCTAAAGTGGCTCAAGAAAAACACGGGGGTAAAAAGGGGAGGGGTACAACACGAGGACTTCCCAGGAGGTCACCCATCCTAGTACTACTGTCGCCCAAGCACGCTTAACTGCAAGTGTTCTGGTTGGATCTGGTGCTTTAGTGCTGGTATGATCGCACCCGTCAGGTGATGTGCGGTCTCTGAATATAAGCAGGTGGACTTCGACCGACGCACACGAGGACTTCCCAGTGGTCCCTCACCTCCGGAAACGACAACTCCGGTTGAGAAAAGACCAGGAAACCTTCGACGGACAAGATTTTGTCCCTGAAAAAGCGGAGCATAATAGGGTAAACCGATCCCGCTACGGCGCGAGGCAATCCGGTACATTTTCGCCCATGACCAGTCCCTTGTCGGTAGTAACGATCGCTTGACTGCGGAGGTGCGCTTGATTGCTAGTGTGGCACAAGAAAAAAACGGGGGTAAAAATGGGAGGGGTGCAACACGAGGACTTCCTAGGAGGTCACCCATCCTAGTACTACTCTCGCCCAAGCACGCTTTACTGCGGAGTTCTGATGGGATCCGGTGCTTTAGTGCTGGTATGATCGCACCCGTCAGGTGATGCGCGGCCTCTAAATATAAGAAGGTGGACTTCGACCGACACACACGATGACTTACCAGAGGTCCCCCACCTCCGGAAACGAAAACTCCGGTTGAGAAAAGACCAGGAAACCTTCGACCCACTAGATTTTGTCCCTGGAAAAGCGGAGCATAATAGGGTAAACCGATCCCGCTACGGCGCGAGGTAATCCGGTACATTTTCGCCCCAGAGCAATCCCTTGTCGGTAGTAACAATCGCTGGACTGCGGAGGCGCGCTTGATTGCTAAAGTGGCTCAAGAAAAAAATAGGGGTAAAAAGGGGAGGGTGGCAACACGAGGACTTCCCAGGAGGTCACCCATCCTAGTACTACTCTCGCCCAAGCACGCTTAACTGCGGAGTTCTGATGGGATCCGGTACCCGTCAGGTGATGCGCGGTCTGTGAATATAAGCAGGTGGACTTCGACCGACGCACACGAGGACTTCCCAGTGGTCCCTCACCTCCGGAAACGACAACTCCGGTTGAGAAAAGACCAGGAAGCCTTCGACGCACAAGATTTTGTCCCTGAAAAAGCGGAGCGTAATAGGGTAAATCGATCCTGGTACGGCGCGAGGCAATCCGGTGCATTTTCGCCCATGACCAGTCCCTTGTCGATAGTAACGAACGCCGAACTGCGGAGGTGTGCTTGATTGCTAGTGTGGCACAAGAGAGAAACGGGGGTAAAAAGGGGAGGGGTTCAACACGAGGACTTCCCCGGAGGTCACCCATCCTGGAACTACTCCCGCCCAAGCATGCTTAACTGCGGAGTTCTGATGGGATCCGGTGCTTTTGTGCTGGTATGATTGCACCCGTCAGGTGATGCGCGGTCTCTGAATATAGGCAGGTGGACTTCGACCGACGCACACGAGGACTTCCCAGTGGTCCCCCACCTCCGGAAATGACAACTCCGGTTGAGAAAAGACCAGGAAACCTTCGACCCACTAGATTTTGTCCCTGGAAAAGCGGAGCATAATAGGGTAAACCGATCCCGCTACGGCGCGCGGCAATCCGGTACATTTTCGCCCATGACAAGTCCCTTGTCGGTAGTAACGATCGCTAGACTGCGGAGGTGCGCTTGATTGCTAAAGTGGCTCAAGAAAAACACGGGGGTAAAAAGGGGAGGGGTACAACACGAGGACTTCCCAGGAGGTCACCCATCCTAGTACTACTGTCGCCCAAGCACGCTTAACTGCAAGTGTTCTGGTTGGATCTGGTGCTTTAGTGCTGGTATGATCGCACCCGTCAGGTGATGTGCGGTCTCTGAATATAAGCAGGTGGACTTCGACCGACGCACACGAGGACTTCCCAGTGGTCCCTCACCTCCGGAAACGACAACTCCGGTTGAGAAAAGACCAGGAAACCTTCGACGGACAAGATTTTGTCCCTGAAAAAGCGGAGCATAATAGGGTAAACCGATCCCGCTACGGCGCGAGGCAATCCGGTACATTTTCGCCCATGACCAGTCCCTTGTCGGTAGTAACGATCGCTTGACTGCGGAGGTGCGCTTGATTGCTAGTGTGGCACAAGAAAAAAACGGGGGTAAAAATGGGAGGGGTGCAACACGAGGACTTCCTAGGAGGTCACCCATCCTAGTACTACTCTCGCCCAAGCACGCTTTACTGCGGAGTTCTGATGGGATCCGGTGCTTTAGTGCTGGTATGATCGCACCCGTCAGGTGATGCGCGGCCTCTAAATATAAGAAGGTGGACTTCGACCGACACACACGATGACTTACCAGAGGTCCCCCACCTCCGGAAACGAAAACTCCGGTTGAGAAAAGACCAGGAAACCTTCGACCCACTAGATTTTGTCCCTGGAAAAGCGGAGCATAATAGGGTAAACCGATCCCGCTACGGCGCGAGGTAATCCGGTACATTTTCGCCCCAGAGCAATCCCTTGTCGGTAGTAACAATCGCTGGACTGCGGAGGCGCGCTTGATTGCTAAAGTGGCTCAAGAAAAAAATAGGGGTAAAAAGGGGAGGGTGGCAACACGAGGACTTCCCAGGAGGTCACCCATCCTAGTACTACTCTCGCCCAAGCACGCTTAACTGCGGAGTTCTGATGGGATCCGGTACCCGTCAGGTGATGCGCGGTCTGTGAATATAAGCAGGTGGACTTCGACCGACGCACACGAGGACTTCCCAGTGGTCCCTCACCTCCGGAAACGACAACTCCGGTTGAGAAAAGACCAGGAAGCCTTCGACGCACAAGATTTTGTCCCTGAAAAAGCGGAGCGTAATAGGGTAAATCGATCCTGGTACGGCGCGAGGCAATCCGGTGCATTTTCGCCCATGACCAGTCCCTTGTCGATAGTAACGAACGCCGAACTGCGGAGGTGTGCTTGATTGCTAGTGTGGCACAAGAGAGAAACGGGGGTAAAAAGGGGAGGGGTTCAACACGAGGACTTCCCCGGAGGTCACCCATCCTGGAACTACTCCCGCCCAAGCATGCTTAACTGCGGAGTTCTGATGGGATCCGGTGCTTTTGTGCTGGTATGATTGCACCCGTCAGGTGATGCGCGGTCTCTGAATATAGGCAGGTGGACTTCGACCGACGCACACGAGGACTTCCCAGTGGTCCCCCACCTCCGGAAATGACAACTCCGGTTGAGAAAAGACCAGGAAACCTTCGACCCACTAGATTTTGTCCCTGGAAAAGCGGAGCATAATAGGGTAAACCGATCCCGCTACGGCGCGCGGCAATCCGGTACATTTTCGCCCATGACAAGTCCCTTGTCGGTAGTAACGATCGCTAGACTGCGGAGGTGCGCTTGATTGCTAAAGTGGCTCAAGAAAAACACGGGGGTAAAAAGGGGAGGGGTACAACACGAGGACTTCCCAGGAGGTCACCCATCCTAGTACTACTGTCGCCCAAGCACGCTTAACTGCAAGTGTTCTGGTTGGATCTGGTGCTTTAGTGCTGGTATGATCGCACCCGTCAGGTGATGTGCGGTCTCTGAATATAAGCAGGTGGACTTCGACCGACGCACACGAGGACTTCCCAGTGGTCCCTCACCTCCGGAAACGACAACTCCGGTTGAGAAAAGACCAGGAAACCTTCGACGGACAAGATTTTGTCCCTGAAAAAGCGGAGCATAATAGGGTAAACCGATCCCGCTACGGCGCGAGGCAATCCGGTACATTTTCGCCCATGACCAGTCCCTTGTCGGTAGTAACGATCGCTTGACTGCGGAGGTGCGCTTGATTGCTAGTGTGGCACAAGAAAAAAACGGGGGTAAAAATGGGAGGGGTGCAACACGAGGACTTCCTAGGAGGTCACCCATCCTAGTACTACTCTCGCCCAAGCACGCTTTACTGCGGAGTTCTGATGGGATCCGGTGCTTTAGTGCTGGTATGATCGCACCCGTCAGGTGATGCGCGGCCTCTAAATATAAGAAGGTGGACTTCGACCGACACACACGATGACTTACCAGAGGTCCCCCACCTCCGGAAACGAAAACTCCGGTTGAGAAAAGACCAGGAAACCTTCGACCCACTAGATTTTGTCCCTGGAAAAGCGGAGCATAATAGGGTAAACCGATCCCGCTACGGCGCGAGGTAATCCGGTACATTTTCGCCCCAGAGCAATCCCTTGTCGGTAGTAACAATCGCTGGACTGCGGAGGCGCGCTTGATTGCTAAAGTGGCTCAAGAAAAAAATAGGGGTAAAAAGGGGAGGGTGGCAACACGAGGACTTCCCAGGAGGTCACCCATCCTAGTACTACTCTCGCCCAAGCACGCTTAACTGCGGAGTTCTGATGGGATCCGGTACCCGTCAGGTGATGCGCGGTCTGTGAATATAAGCAGGTGGACTTCGACCGACGCACACGAGGACTTCCCAGTGGTCCCTCACCTCCGGAAACGACAACTCCGGTTGAGAAAAGACCAGGAAGCCTTCGACGCACAAGATTTTGTCCCTGAAAAAGCGGAGCGTAATAGGGTAAATCGATCCTGGTACGGCGCGAGGCAATCCGGTGCATTTTCGCCCATGACCAGTCCCTTGTCGATAGTAACGAACGCCGAACTGCGGAGGTGTGCTTGATTGCTAGTGTGGCACAAGAGAGAAACGGGGGTAAAAAGGGGAGGGGTTCAACACGAGGACTTCCCCGGAGGTCACCCATCCTGGAACTACTCCCGCCCAAGCATGCTTAACTGCGGAGTTCTGATGGGATCCGGTGCTTTTGTGCTGGTATGATTGCACCCGTCAGGTGATGCGCGGTCTCTGAATATAGGCAGGTGGACTTCGACCGACGCACACGAGGACTTCCCAGTGGTCCCCCACCTCCGGAAATGACAACTCCGGTTGAGAAAAGACCAGGAAACCTTCGACCCACTAGATTTTGTCCCTGGAAAAGCGGAGCATAATAGGGTAAACCGATCCCGCTACGGCGCGCGGCAATCCGGTACATTTTCGCCCATGACAAGTCCCTTGTCGGTAGTAACGATCGCTAGACTGCGGAGGTGCGCTTGATTGCTAAAGTGGCTCAAGAAAAACACGGGGGTAAAAAGGGGAGGGGTACAACACGAGGACTTCCCAGGAGGTCACCCATCCTAGTACTACTGTCGCCCAAGCACGCTTAACTGCAAGTGTTCTGGTTGGATCTGGTGCTTTAGTGCTGGTATGATCGCACCCGTCAGGTGATGTGCGGTCTCTGAATATAAGCAGGTGGACTTCGACCGACGCACACGAGGACTTCCCAGTGGTCCCTCACCTCCGGAAACGACAACTCCGGTTGAGAAAAGACCAGGAAACCTTCGACGGACAAGATTTTGTCCCTGAAAAAGCGGAGCATAATAGGGTAAACCGATCCCGCTACGGCGCGAGGCAATCCGGTACATTTTCGCCCATGACCAGTCCCTTGTCGGTAGTAACGATCGCTTGACTGCGGAGGTGCGCTTGATTGCTAGTGTGGCACAAGAAAAAAACGGGGGTAAAAATGGGAGGGGTGCAACACGAGGACTTCCTAGGAGGTCACCCATCCTAGTACTACTCTCGCCCAAGCACGCTTTACTGCGGAGTTCTGATGGGATCCGGTGCTTTAGTGCTGGTATGATCGCACCCGTCAGGTGATGCGCGGCCTCTAAATATAAGAAGGTGGACTTCGACCGACACACACGATGACTTACCAGAGGTCCCCCACCTCCGGAAACGAAAACTCCGGTTGAGAAAAGACCAGGAAACCTTCGACCCACTAGATTTTGTCCCTGGAAAAGCGGAGCATAATAGGGTAAACCGATCCCGCTACGGCGCGAGGTAATCCGGTACATTTTCGCCCCAGAGCAATCCCTTGTCGGTAGTAACAATCGCTGGACTGCGGAGGCGCGCTTGATTGCTAAAGTGGCTCAAGAAAAAAATAGGGGTAAAAAGGGGAGGGTGGCAACACGAGGACTTCCCAGGAGGTCACCCATCCTAGTACTACTCTCGCCCAAGCACGCTTAACTGCGGAGTTCTGATGGGATCCGGTACCCGTCAGGTGATGCGCGGTCTGTGAATATAAGCAGGTGGACTTCGACCGACGCACACGAGGACTTCCCAGTGGTCCCTCACCTCCGGAAACGACAACTCCGGTTGAGAAAAGACCAGGAAGCCTTCGACGCACAAGATTTTGTCCCTGAAAAAGCGGAGCGTAATAGGGTAAATCGATCCTGGTACGGCGCGAGGCAATCCGGTGCATTTTCGCCCATGACCAGTCCCTTGTCGATAGTAACGAACGCCGAACTGCGGAGGTGTGCTTGATTGCTAGTGTGGCACAAGAGAGAAACGGGGGTAAAAAGGGGAGGGGTTCAACACGAGGACTTCCCCGGAGGTCACCCATCCTGGAACTACTCCCGCCCAAGCATGCTTAACTGCGGAGTTCTGATGGGATCCGGTGCTTTTGTGCTGGTATGATTGCACCCGTCAGGTGATGCGCGGTCTCTGAATATAGGCAGGTGGACTTCGACCGACGCACACGAGGACTTCCCAGTGGTCCCCCACCTCCGGAAATGACAACTCCGGTTGAGAAAAGACCAGGAAACCTTCGACCCACTAGATTTTGTCCCTGGAAAAGCGGAGCATAATAGGGTAAACCGATCCCGCTACGGCGCGCGGCAATCCGGTACATTTTCGCCCATGACAAGTCCCTTGTCGGTAGTAACGATCGCTAGACTGCGGAGGTGCGCTTGATTGCTAAAGTGGCTCAAGAAAAACACGGGGGTAAAAAGGGGAGGGGTACAACACGAGGACTTCCCAGGAGGTCACCCATCCTAGTACTACTGTCGCCCAAGCACGCTTAACTGCAAGTGTTCTGGTTGGATCTGGTGCTTTAGTGCTGGTATGATCGCACCCGTCAGGTGATGTGCGGTCTCTGAATATAAGCAGGTGGACTTCGACCGACGCACACGAGGACTTCCCAGTGGTCCCTCACCTCCGGAAACGACAACTCCGGTTGAGAAAAGACCAGGAAACCTTCGACGGACAAGATTTTGTCCCTGAAAAAGCGGAGCATAATAGGGTAAACCGATCCCGCTACGGCGCGAGGCAATCCGGTACATTTTCGCCCATGACCAGTCCCTTGTCGGTAGTAACGATCGCTTGACTGCGGAGGTGCGCTTGATTGCTAGTGTGGCACAAGAAAAAAACGGGGGTAAAAATGGGAGGGGTGCAACACGAGGACTTCCTAGGAGGTCACCCATCCTAGTACTACTCTCGCCCAAGCACGCTTTACTGCGGAGTTCTGATGGGATCCGGTGCTTTAGTGCTGGTATGATCGCACCCGTCAGGTGATGCGCGGCCTCTAAATATAAGAAGGTGGACTTCGACCGACACACACGATGACTTACCAGAGGTCCCCCACCTCCGGAAACGAAAACTCCGGTTGAGAAAAGACCAGGAAACCTTCGACCCACTAGATTTTGTCCCTGGAAAAGCGGAGCATAATAGGGTAAACCGATCCCGCTACGGCGCGAGGTAATCCGGTACATTTTCGCCCCAGAGCAATCCCTTGTCGGTAGTAACAATCGCTGGACTGCGGAGGCGCGCTTGATTGCTAAAGTGGCTCAAGAAAAAAATAGGGGTAAAAAAGGGGAGGGTGGCAACACGAGGACTTCCCAGGAGGTCACCCATCCTAGTACTACTCTCGCCCAAGCACGCTTAACTGCGGAGTTCTGATGGGATCCGGTACCCGTCAGGTGATGCGCGGTCTGTGAATATAAGCAGGTGGACTTCGACCGACGCACACGAGGACTTCCCAGTGGTCCCTCACCTCCGGAAACGACAACTCCGGTTGAGAAAAGACCAGGAAGCCTTCGACGCACAAGATTTTGTCCCTGAAAAAGCGGAGCGTAATAGGGTAAATCGATCCTGGTACGGCGCGAGGCAATCCGGTGCATTTTCGCCCATGACCAGTCCCTTGTCGATAGTAAACGAACGCCGAACTGCGGAGGTGTGCTTGATTGCTAGTGTGGCACAAGAGAGAAACGGGGGTAAAAAGGGGAGGGGTTCAACACGAGGACTTCCCGGAGGTCACCCATCCTGGAACTACTCCCGCCCAAGCATGCTTAACTGCGGAGTTCTGATGGGATCCGGTGCTTTTGTGCTGGTATGATTGCACCCGTCAGGTGATGCGCGGTCTCTGAATATAGGCAGGTGGACTTCGACCGACGCACACGAGGACTTCCCAGTGGTCCCCCACCTCCGGAAATGACAACTCCGGTTGAGAAAAGACCAGGAAACCTTCGACCCACTAGATTTTGTCCCTGGAAAAGCGGAGCATAATAGGGTAAACCGATCCCGCTACGGCGCGCGGCAATCCGGTACATTTTCGCCCACGACAAGTCCCTTGTCGTAGTAAACGATCGCTAGACTGCGGAGGAGCGCTTGATTGCTAAAGTGGCTCAAGAAAAACACGGGGGGTAAAAAGGGGAGGGGTAGAACACGAGGACTTCCGGAGGTCACCCATCCTAGTACTACTGTCGCCCAAGCACGCTTAACTGCAAGTGTTCTGGTTGGATCTGGTGCTTTAGTGCTGGTATGATCGCACCCGTCAGGTGATGTGCGGTCCCTGAATATAAGCAGGTGGACTTCGACCGACGCCCACGAGGACTTCCCAGTGGTCCCTCACCTCCGGAAACGACAACTCCGGTTGAGAAAAGACCAGGAAACCTTCGACGGACAAGATTTTGTCCCTGAAAAAGCGGAGCATAATAGGGTAAACCGATCCCGCTACGGCGCGAGGCAATCCGGTACATTTTCGCCCATGACCAGTCCCTTGTCGGTAGTAACGATCGCTTGACTGCGGAGGTGCGCTTGATTGCTAGTGTGGCACAAGAAAAAAACGGGGGTAAAAATGGGAGGGGTGCAACACGAGGACTTCCTAGGAGGTCACCCATCCTAGTACTACTCTCGCCCAAGCACGCTTTACTGCGGAGTTCTGATGGGATCCGGTGCTTTAGTGCTGGTATGATCGCACCCGTCAGGTGATGCGCGGCCTCTAAATATAAGAAGGTGGACTTCGACCGACACACACGATGACTTACCAGAGGTCCCCCACCTCCGGAAACGAAAACTCCGGTTGAGAAAAGACCAGGAAACCTTCGACCCACTAGATTTTGTCCCTGGAAAAGCGGAGCATAATAGGGTAAACCGATCCCGCTACGGCGCGAGGTAATCCGGTACATTTTCGCCCCAGAGCAATCCCTTGTCGGTAGTAACAATCGCTGGACTGCGGAGGCGCGCTTGATTTCTAAAGTGGCTCAAGAAAAAAATAGGGGTAAAAAGGGGAGGGTGGCAACACGAGGACTTCCCAGGAGGTCACCCATCCTAGTACTACTCTCGCCCAAGCACGCTTAACTGCGGAGTTCTGATGGGATCCGGTACCCGTCAGGTGATGCGCGGTCTGTGAATATAAGCAGGTGGACTTCGACCGACGCACACGAGGACTTCCCAGTGGTCCCTCACCTCCGGAAACGACAACTCCGGTTGAGAAAAGACCAGGAAGCCTTCGACGCACAAGATTTTGTCCCTGAAAAAGCGGAGCGTAATAGGGTAAATCGATCCTGGTACGGCGCGAGGCAATCCGGTGCATTTTCGCCCATGACCAGTCCCTTGTCGATAGTAACGAACGCCGAACTGCGGAGGTGTGCTTGATTGCTAGTGTGGCACAAGAGAGAAACGGGGGTAAAAAGGGGAGGGGTTCAACACGAGGACTTCCCCGGAGGTCACCCATCCTGGAACTACTCCCGCCCAAGCACGCTTAACTGCGGAGTTCTGATGGGATCCGGTGCTTTTGTGCTGGTATGATTGCACCCGTCAGGTGATGCGCGGTCTCTGAATATAGGCAGGTGGACTTCGACCGACGCACACGAGGACTTCCCAGTGGTCCCCCACCTCCGGAAATGACAACTCCGGTTGAGAAAAGACCAGGAAACCTTCGACCCACTAGATTTTGTCCCTGGAAAAGCGGAGCATAATAGGGTAAACCGATCCCGCTACGGCGCGCGGCAATCCGGTACATTTTCGCCCACGACAAGTCCCTTGTCGGTAGTAACGATCGCTAGACTGCGGAGGTGCGCTTGATTGCTAAAGTGGCTCAAGAAAAACACGGGGGTAAAAAGGGGAGGGGTAGAACACGAGGACTTCCCAGGAGGTCACCCATCCTAGTACTACTGTCGCCCAAGCACGCTTAACTGCAAGTGTTCTGGTTGGATCTGGTGCTTTAGTGCTGGTATGATCGCACCCGTCAGGTGATGTGCGGTCCCTGAATATAAGCAGGTGGACTTCGACCGACGCCCACGAGGACTTCCCAGTGGTCCCTCACCTCCGGAAACGACAACTCCGGTTGAGAAAAGACCAGGAAACCTTCGACGGACAAGATTTTGTCCCTGAAAAAGCGGAGCATAATAGGGTAAACCGATCCCGCTACGGCGCGAGGCAATCCGGTACATTTTCGCCCATGACCAGTCCCTTGTCGGTAGTAACGATCGCTTGACTGCGGAGGTGCGCTTGATTGCTAGTGTGGCACAAGAAAAAAACGGGGGTAAAAATGGGAGGGGTGCAACACGAGGACTTCCTAGGAGGTCACCCATCCTAGTACTACTCTCGCCCAAGCACGCTTTACTGCGGAGTTCTGATGGGATCCGGTGCTTTAGTGCTGGTATGATCGCACCCGTCAGGTGATGCGCGGCCTCTAAATATAAGAAGGTGGACTTCGACCGACACACACGATGACTTACCAGAGGTCCCCCACCTCCGGAAACGAAAACTCCGGTTGAGAAAAGACCAGGAAACCTTCGACCCACTAGATTTTGTCCCTGGAAAAGCGGAGCATAATAGGGTAAACCGATCCCGCTACGGCGCGAGGTAATCCGGTACATTTTCGCCCCAGAGCAATCCCTTGTCGGTAGTAACAATCGCTGGACTGCGGAGGCGCGCTTGATTGCTAAAGTGGCTCAAGAAAAAAATAGGGGTAAAAAGGGGAGGGTGGCAACACGAGGACTTCCCAGGAGGTCACCCATCCTAGTACTACTCTCGCCCAAGCACGCTTAACTGCGGAGTTCTGATGGGATCCGGTACCCGTCAGGTGATGCGCGGTCTGTGAATATAAGCAGGTGGACTTCGACCGACGCACACGAGGACTTCCCAGTGGTCCCTCACCTCCGGAAACGACAACTCCGGTTGAGAAAAGACCAGGAAGCCTTCGACGCACAAGATTTTGTCCCTGAAAAAGCGGAGCGTAATAGGGTAAATCGATCCTGGTACGGCGCGAGGCAATCCGGCGCATTTTCGCCCATGACCAGTCCCTTGTCGATAGTAACGAACGCCGAACTGCGGAGGTGTGCTTGATTGCTAGTGTGGCACAAGAGAGAAACGGGGGTAAAAAGGGGAGGGGTTCAACACGAGGACTTCCCCGGAGGTCACCCATCCTGGAACTACTCCCGCCCAAGCACGCTTAACTGCGGAGTTCTGATGGGATCCGGTGCTTTTGTGCTGGTATGATTGCACCCGTCAGGTGATGCGCGGTCTCTGAATATAGGCAGGTGGACTTCGACCGACGCACACGAGGACTTCCCAGTGGTCCCCCACCTCCGGAAATGACAACTCCGGTTGAGAAAAGACCAGGAAACCTTCGACCCACTAGATTTTGTCCCTGGAAAAGCGGAGCATAATAGGGTAAACCGATCCCGCTACGGCGCGCGGCAATCCGGTACATTTTCGCCCACGACAAGTCCCTTGTCGGTAGTAACGATCGCTAGACTGCGGAGGTGCGCTTGATTGCTAAAGTGGCTCAAGAAAAACACGGGGGTAAAAAGGGGAGGGGTAGAACACGAGGACTTCCCAGGAGGTCACCCATCCTAGTACTACTGTCGCCCAAGCACGCTTAACTGCAAGTGTTCTGGTTGGATCTGGTGCTTTAGTGCTGGTATGATCGCACCCGTCAGGTGATGTGCGGTCTCTGAATATAAGCAGGTGGACTTCGACCGACGCCCACGAGGACTTCCCAGTGGTCCCTCACCTCCGGAAACGACAACTCCGGTTGAGAAAAGACCAGGAAACCTTCGACGGACAAGATTTTGTCCCTGAAAAAGCGGAGCATAATAGGGTAAACCGATCCCGCTACGGCGCGAGGCAATCCGGTACATTTTCGCCCATGACCAGTCCCTTGTCGGTAGTAACGATCGCTTGACTGCGGAGGTGCGCTTGATTGCTAGTGTGGCACAAGAAAAAAACGGGGGTAAAAATGGGAGGGGTGCAACACGAGGACTTCCTAGGAGGTCACCCATCCTAGTACTACTCTCGCCCAAGCACGCTTTACTGCGGAGTTCTGATGGGATCCGGTGCTTTAGTGCTGGTATGATCGCACCCGTCAGGTGATGCGCGGCCTCTAAATATAAGAAGGTGGACTTCGACCGACACACACGATGACTTACCAGAGGTCCCCCACCTCCGGAAACGAAAACTCCGGTTGAGAAAAGACCAGGAAACCTTCGACCCACTAGATTTTGTCCCTGGAAAAGCGGAGCATAATAGGGTAAACCGATCCCGCTACGGCGCGAGGTAATCCGGTACATTTTCGCCCCAGAGCAATCCCTTGTCGGTAGTAACAATCGCTGGACTGCGGATGCGCGCTTGATTGCTAAAGTGGCTCAAGAAAAAAATAGGGGTAAAAAGGGGAGGGTGGCAACACGAGGACTTCCCAGGAGGTCACCCATCCTAGTACTACTCTCGCCCAAGCACGCTTAACTGCGGAGTTCTGATGGGATCCGGTACCCGTCAGGTGATGCGCGGTCTGTGAATATAAGCAGGTGGACTTCGACCGACGCACACGAGGACTTCCCAGTGGTCCCTCACCTCCGGAAACGACAACTCCGGTTGAGAAAAGACCAGGAAGCCTTCGACGCACAAGATTTTGTCCCTGAAAAAGCGGAGCGTAATAGGGTAAATCGATCCTGGTACGGCGCGAGGCAATCCGGCGCATTTTCGCCCATGACCAGTCCCTTGTCGATAGTAACGAACGCCGAACTGCGGAGGTGTGCTTGATTGCTAGTGTGGCACAAGAGAGAAACGGGGGTAAAAAGGGGAGGGGTTCAACACGAGGACTTCCCCGGAGGTCACCCATCCTGGAACTACTCCCGCCCAAGCACGCTTAACTGCGGAGTTCTGATGGGATCCGGTGCTTTTGTGCTGGTATGATTGCACCCGTCAGGTGATGCGCGGTCTCTGAATATAGGCAGGTGGACTTCGACCGACGCACACGAGGACTTCCCAGTGGTCCCCCACCTCCGGAAACGACAACTCCGGTTGAGAAAAGACCAGGAAACCTTCGACCCACTAGATTTTGTCCCTGGAAAAGCGGAGCATAATAGGGTAAACCGATCCCGCTACGGCGCGCGGCAATCCGGTACATTTTCGCCCACGACAAGTCCCTTGTCGGTAGTAACGATCGCTAGACTGCGGAGGTGCGCTTGATTGCTAAAGTGGCTCAAGAAAAACACGGGGGTAAAAAGGGGAGGGGTAGAACACGAGGACTTCCCAGGAGGTCACCCATCCTAGTACTACTGTCGCCCAAGCACGCTTAACTGCAAGTGTTCTGGTTGGATCTGGTGCTTTAGTGCTGGTATGATCGCACCCGTCAGGTGATGTGCGGTCTCTGAATATAAGCAGGTGGACTTCGACCGACGCCCACGAGGACTTCCCAGTGGTCCCTCACCTCCGGAAACGACAACTCCGGTTGAGAAAAGACCAGGAAACCTTCGACGGACAAGATTTTGTCCCTGAAAAAGCGGAGCATAATAGGGTAAACCGATCCCGCTACGGCGCGAGGCAATCCGGTACATTTTCGCCCATGACCAGTCCCTTGTCGGTAGTAACGATCGCTTGACTGCGGAGGTGCGCTTGATTGCTAGTGTGGCACAAGAAAAAAACGGGGGTAAAAATGGGAGGGGTGCAACACGAGGACTTCCTAGGAGGTCACCCATCCTAGTACTACTCTCGCCCAAGCACGCTTTACTGCGGAGTTCTGATGGGATCCGGTGCTTTAGTGCTGGTATGATCGCACCCGTCAGGTGATGCGCGGCCTCTAAATATAAGAAGGTGGACTTCGACCGACACACACGATGACTTACCAGAGGTCCCCCACCTCCGGAAACGAAAACTCCGGTTGAGAAAAGACCAGGAAACCTTCGACCCACTAGATTTTGTCCCTGGAAAAGCGGAGCATAATAGGGTAAACCGATCCCGCTACGGCGCGAGGTAATCCGGTACATTTTCGCCCCAGAGCAATCCCTTGTCGGTAGTAACAATCGCTGGACTGCGGATGCGCGCTTGATTGCTAAAGTGGCTCAAGAAAAAAATAGGGGTAAAAAGGGGAGGGTGGCAACACGAGGACTTCCCAGGAGGTCACCCATCCTAGTACTACTCTCGCCCAAGCACGCTTAACTGCGGAGTTCTGATGGGATCCGGTACCCGTCAGGTGATGCGCGGTCTGTGAATATAAGCAGGTGGACTTCGACCGACGCACACGAGGACTTCCCAGTGGTCCCTCACCTCCGGAAACGACAACTCCGGTTGAGAAAAGACCAGGAAGCCTTCGACGCACAAGATTTTGTCCCTGAAAAAGCGGAGCGTAATAGGGTAAATCGATCCTGGTACGGCGCGAGGCAATCCGGCGCATTTTCGCCCATGACCAGTCCCTTGTCGATAGTAACGAACGCCGAACTGCGGAGGTGTGCTTGATTGCTAGTGTGGCACAAGAGAGAAACGGGGGTAAAAAGGGGAGGGGTTCAACACGAGGACTTCCCCGGAGGTCACCCATCCTGGAACTACTCCCGCCCAAGCACGCTTAACTGCGGAGTTCTGATGGGATCCGGTGCTTTTGTGCTGGTATGATTGCACCCGTCAGGTGATGCGCGGTCTCTGAATATAGGCAGGTGGACTTCGACCGACGCACACGAGGACTTCCCAGTGGTCCCCCACCTCCGGAAATGACAACTCCGGTTGAGAAAAGACCAGGAAACCTTCGACCCACTAGATTTTGTCCCTGGAAAAGCGGAGCATAATAGGGTAAACCGATCCCGCTACGGCGCGCGGCAATCCGGTACATTTTCGCCCACGACAAGTCCCTTGTCGGTAGTAACGATCGCTAGACTGCGGAGGTGCGCTTGATTGCTAAAGTGGCTCAAGAAAAACACGGGGGTAAAAAGGGGAGGGGTAGAACACGAGGACTTCCCAGGAGGTCACCCATCCTAGTACTACTGTCGCCCAAGCACGCTTAACTGCAAGTGTTCTGGTTGGATCTGGTGCTTTAGTGCTGGTATGATCGCACCCGTCAGGTGATGTGCGGTCCCTGAATATAAGCAGGTGGACTTCGACCGACGCCCACGAGGACTTCCCAGTGGTCCCTCACCTCCGGAAACGACAACTCCGGTTGAGAAAAGACCAGGAAACCTTCGACGGACAAGATTTTGTCCCTGAAAAAGCGGAGCATAATAGGGTAAACCGATCCCGCTACGGCGCGAGGCAATCCGGTACATTTTCGCCCATGACCAGTCCCTTGTCGGTAGTAACGATCGCTTGACTGCGGAGGTGCGCTTGATTGCTAGTGTGGCACAAGAAAAAAACGGGGGTAAAAATGGGAGGGGTGCAACACGAGGACTTCCTAGGAGGTCACCCATCCTAGTACTACTCTCGCCCAAGAACGCTTTACTGCGGAGTTCTGATGGGATCCGGTGCTTTAGTGCTGGTATGATCGCACCCGTCAGGTGATGCGCGGCCTCTAAATATAAGAAGGTGGACTTCGACCGACACACACGATGACTTACCAGAGGTCCCCCACCTCCGGAAACGAAAACTCCGGTTGAGAAAAGACCAGGAAACCTTCGACCCACTAGATTTTGTCCCTGGAAAAGCGGAGCATAATAGGGTAAACCGATCCCGCTACGGCGCGAGGTAATCCGGTACATTTTCGCCCCAGAGCAATCCCTTGTCGGTAGTAACAATCGCTGGACTGCGGAGGCGCGCTTGATTGCTAAAGTGGCTCAAGAAAAAAATAGGGGTAAAAAGGGGAGGGTGGCAACACGAGGACTTCCCAGGAGGTCACCCATCCTAGTACTACTCTCGCCCAAGCACGCTTAACTGCGGAGTTCTGATGGGATCCGGTACCCGTCAGGTGATGCGCGGTCTGTGAATATAAGCAGGTGGACTTCGACCGACGCACACGAGGACTTCCCAGTGGTCCCTCACCTCCGGAAACGACAACTCCGGTTGAGAAAAGACCAGGAAGCCTTCGACGCACAAGATTTTGTCCCTGAAAAAGCGGAGCGTAATAGGGTAAATCGATCCTGGTACGGCGCGAGGCAATCCGGCGCATTTTCGCCCATGACCAGTCCCTTGTCGATAGTAACGAACGCCGAACTGCGGAGGTGTGCTTGATTGCTAGTGTGGCACAAGAGAGAAACGGGGGTAAAAAGGGGAGGGGTTCAACACGAGGACTTCCCCGGAGGTCACCCATCCTGGAACTACTCCCGCCCAAGCACGCTTAACTGCGGAGTTCTGATGGGATCCGGTGCTTTTGTGCTGGTATGATTGCACCCGTCAGGTGATGCGCGGTCTCTGAATATAGGCAGGTGGACTTCGACCGACGCACACGAGGACTTCCCAGTGGTCCCCCACCTCCGGAAATGACAACTCCGGTTGAGAAAAGACCAGGAAACCTTCGACCCACTAGATTTTGTCCCTGGAAAAGCGGAGCATAATAGGGTAAACCGATCCCGCTACGGCGCGCGGCAATCCGGTACATTTTCGCCCACGACAAGTCCCTTGTCGGTAGTAACGATCGCTAGACTGCGGAGGTGCGCTTGATTGCTAAAGTGGCTCAAGAAAAACACGGGGGTAAAAAGGGGAGGGGTAGAACACGAGGACTTCCCAGGAGGTCACCCATCCTAGTACTACTGTCGCCCAAGCACGCTTAACTGCAAGTGTTCTGGTTGGATCTGGTGCTTTAGTGCTGGTATGATCGCACCCGTCAGGTGATGTGCGGTCTCTGAATATAAGCAGGTGGACTTCGACCGACGCCCACGAGGACTTCCCAGTGGTCCCTCACCTCCGGAAACGACAACTCCGGTTGAGAAAAGACCAGGAAACCTTCGACGGACAAGATTTTGTCCCTGAAAAAGCGGAGCATAATAGGGTAAACCGATCCCGCTACGGCGCGAGGCAATCCGGTACATTTTCGCCCATGACCAGTCCCTTGTCGGTAGTAACGATCGCTTGACTGCGGAGGTGCGCTTGATTGCTAGTGTGGCACAAGAAAAAAACGGGGGTAAAAATGGGAGGGGTGCAACACGAGGACTTCCTAGGAGGTCACCCATCCTAGTACTACTCTCGCCCAAGCACGCTTTACTGCGGAGTTCTGATGGGATCCGGTGCTTTAGTGCTGGTATGATCGCACCCGTCAGGTGATGCGCGGCCTCTAAATATAAGAAGGTGGACTTCGACCGACACACACGATGACTTACCAGAGGTCCCCCACCTCCGGAAACGAAAACTCCGGTTGAGAAAAGACCAGGAAACCTTCGACCCACTAGATTTTGTCCCTGGAAAAGCGGAGCATAATAGGGTAAACCGATCCCGCTACGGCGCGAGGTAATCCGGTACATTTTCGCCCCAGAGCAATCCCTTGTCGGTAGTAACAATCGCTGGACTGCGGAGGCGCGCTTGATTGCTAAAGTGGCTCAAGAAAAAAATAGGGGTAAAAAGGGGAGGGTGGCAACACGAGGACTTCCCAGGAGGTCACCCATCCTAGTACTACTCTCGCCCAAGCACGCTTAACTGCGGAGTTCTGATGGGATCCGGTACCCGTCAGGTGATGCGCGGTCTGTGAATATAAGCAGGTGGACTTCGACCGACGCACACGAGGACTTCCCAGTGGTCCCTCACCTCCGGAAACGACAACTCCGGTTGAGAAAAGACCAGGAAGCCTTCGACGCACAAGATTTTGTCCCTGAAAAAGCGGAGCGTAATAGGGTAAATCGATCCTGGTACGGCGCGAGGCAATCCGGTGCATTTTCGCCCATGACCAGTCCCTTGTCGATAGTAACGAACGCCGAACTGCGGAGGTGTGCTTGATTGCTAGTGTGGCACAAGAGAGAAACGGGGGTAAAAAGGGGAGGGGTTCAACACGAGGACTTCCCCGGAGGTCACCCATCCTGGAACTACTCCCGCCCAAGCACGCTTAACTGCGGAGTTCTGATGGGATCCGGTGCTTTTGTGCTGGTATGATTGCACCCGTCAGGTGATGCGCGGTCTCTGAATATAGGCAGGTGGACTTCGACCGACGCACACGAGGACTTCCCAGTGGTCCCCCACCTCCGGAAATGACAACTCCGGTTGAGAAAAGACCAGGAAACCTTCGACCCACTAGATTTTGTCCCTGGAAAAGCGGAGCATAATAGGGTAAACCGATCCCGCTACGGCGCGCGGCAATCCGGTACATTTTCGCCCACGACAAGTCCCTTGTCGGTAGTAACGATCGCTAGACTGCGGAGGTGCGCTTGATTGCTAAAGTGGCTCAAGAAAAACACGGGGGTAAAAAGGGGAGGGGTAGAACACGAGGACTTCCCAGGAGGTCACCCATCCTAGTACTACTGTCGCCCAAGCACGCTTAACGGCAAGTGTTCTGGTTGGATCTGGTGCTTTAGTGCTGGTATGATCGCACCCGTCAGGTGATGTGCGGTCTCTGAATATAAGCAGGTGGACTTCGACCGACGCCCACGAGGACTTCCCAGTGGTCCCTCACCTCCGGAAACGACAACTCCGGTTGAGAAAAGACCAGGAAACCTTCGACGGACAAGATTTTGTCCCTGAAAAAGCGGAGCATAATAGGGTAAACCGATCCCGCTACGGCGCGAGGCAATCCGGTACATTTTCGCCCATGACCAGTCCCTTGTCGGTAGTAACGATCGCTTGACTGCGGAGGTGCGCTTGATTGCTAGTGTGGCACAAGAAAAAAACGGGGGTAAAAATGGGAGGGGTGCAACACGAGGACTTCCTAGGAGGTCACCCATCCTAGTACTACTCTCGCCCAAGCACGCTTTACTGCGGAGTTCTGATGGGATCCGGTGCTTTAGTGCTGGTATGATCGCACCCGTCAGGTGATGCGCGGCCTCTAAATATAAGAAGGTGGACTTCGACCGACACACACGATGACTTACCAGAGGTCCCCCACCTCCGGAAACGAAAACTCCGGTTGAGAAAAGACCAGGAAACCTTCGACCCACTAGATTTTGTCCCTGGAAAAGCGGAGCATAATAGGGTAAACCGATCCCGCTACGGCGCGAGGTAATCCGGTACATTTTCGCCCCAGAGCAATCCCTTGTCGGTAGTAACAATCGCTGGACTGCGGAGGCGCGCTTGATTGCTAAAGTGGCTCAAGAAAAAAATAGGGGTAAAAAGGGGAGGGTGGCAACACGAGGACTTCCCAGGAGGTCACCCATCCTAGTACTACTCTCGCCCAAGCACGCTTAACTGCGGAGTTCTGATGGGATCCGGTACCCGTCAGGTGATGCGCGGTCTGTGAATATAAGCAGGTGGACTTCGACCGACGCACACGAGGACTTCCCAGTGGTCCCTCACCTCCGGAAACGACAACTCCGGTTGAGAAAAGACCAGGAAGCCTTCGACGCACAAGATTTTGTCCCTGAAAAAGCGGAGCGTAATAGGGTAAATCGATCCTGGTACGGCGCGAGGCAATCCGGTGCATTTTCGCCCATGACCAGTCCCTTGTCGATAGTAACGAACGCCGAACTGCGGAGGTGTGCTTGATTGCTAGTGTGGCACAAGAGAGAAACGGGGGTAAAAAGGGGAGGGGTTCAACACGAGGACTTCCCCGGAGGTCACCCATCCTGGAACTACTCCCGCCCAAGCACGCTTAACTGCGGAGTTCTGATGGGATCCGGTGCTTTTGTGCTGGTATGATTGCACCCGTCAGGTGATGCGCGGTCTCTGAATATAGGCAGGTGGACTTCGACCGACGCACACGAGGACTTCCCAGTGGTCCCCCACCTCCGGAAATGACAACTCCGGTTGAGAAAAGACCAGGAAACCTTCGACCCACTAGATTTTGTCCCTGGAAAAGCGGAGCATAATAGGGTAAACCGATCCCGCTACGGCGCGCGGCAATCCGGTACATTTTCGCCCACGACAAGTCCCTTGTCGGTAGTAACGATCGCTAGACTGCGGAGGTGCGCTTGATTGCTAAAGTGGCTCAAGAAAAACACGGGGGTAAAAAGGGGAGGGGTAGAACACGAGGACTTCCCAGGAGGTCACCCATCCTAGTACTACTGTCGCCCAAGCACGCTTAACGGCAAGTGTTCTGGTTGGATCTGGTGCTTTAGTGCTGGTATGATCGCACCCGTCAGGTGATGTGCGGTCTCTGAATATAAGCAGGTGGACTTCGACCGACGCCCACGAGGACTTCCCAGTGGTCCCTCACCTCCGGAAACGACAACTCCGGTTGAGAAAAGACCAGGAAACCTTCGACGGACAAGATTTTGTCCCTGAAAAAGCGGAGCATAATAGGGTAAACCGATCCCGCTACGGCGCGAGGCAATCCGGTACATTTTCGCCCATGACCAGTCCCTTGTCGGTAGTAACGATCGCTTGACTGCGGAGGTGCGCTTGATTGCTAGTGTGGCACAAGAAAAAAACGGGGGTAAAAATGGGAGGGGTGCAACACGAGGACTTCCTAGGAGGTCACCCATCCTAGTACTACTCTCGCCCAAGCACGCTTTACTGCGGAGTTCTGATGGGATCCGGTGCTTTAGTGCTGGTATGATCGCACCCGTCAGGTGATGCGCGGCCTCTAAATATAAGAAGGTGGACTTCGACCGACACACACGATGACTTACCAGAGGTCCCCCACCTCCGGAAACGAAAACTCCGGTTGAGAAAAGACCAGGAAACCTTCGACCCACTAGATTTTGTCCCTGGAAAAGCGGAGCATAATAGGGTAAACCGATCCCGCTACGGCGCGAGGTAATCCGGTACATTTTCGCCCCAGAGCAATCCCTTGTCGGTAGTAACAATCGCTGGACTGCGGAGGCGCGCTTGATTGCTAAAGTGGCTCAAGAAAAAAATAGGGGTAAAAAGGGGAGGGTGGCAACACGAGGACTTCCCAGGAGGTCACCCATCCTAGTACTACTCTCGCCCAAGCACGCTTAACTGCGGAGTTCTGATGGGATCCGGTACCCGTCAGGTGATGCGCGGTCTGTGAATATAAGCAGGTGGACTTCGACCGACGCACACGAGGACTTCCCAGTGGTCCCTCACCTCCGGAAACGACAACTCCGGTTGAGAAAAGACCAGGAAGCCTTCGACGCACAAGATTTTGTCCCTGAAAAAGCGGAGCGTAATAGGGTAAATCGATCCTGGTACGGCGCGAGGCAATCCGGTGCATTTTCGCCCATGACCAGTCCCTTGTCGATAGTAACGAACGCCGAACTGCGGAGGTGTGCTTGATTGCTAGTGTGGCACAAGAGAGAAACGGGGGTAAAAAGGGGAGGGGTTCAACACGAGGACTTCCCCGGAGGTCACCCATCCTGGAACTACTCCCGCCCAAGCACGCTTAACTGCGGAGTTCTGATGGGATCCGGTGCTTTTGTGCTGGTATGATTGCACCCGTCAGGTGATGCGCGGTCTCTGAATATAGGCAGGTGGACTTCGACCGACGCACACGAGGACTTCCCAGTGGTCCCCCACCTCCGGAAATGACAACTCCGGTTGAGAAAAGACCAGGAAACCTTCGACCCACTAGATTTTGTCCCTGGAAAAGCGGAGCATAATAGGGTAAACCGATCCCGCTACGGCGCGCGGCAATCCGGTACATTTTCGCCCACGACAAGTCCCTTGTCGGTAGTAACGATCGCTAGACTGCGGAGGTGCGCTTGATTGCTAAAGTGGCTCAAGAAAAACACGGGGGTAAAAAGGGGAGGGGTAGAACACGAGGACTTCCCAGGAGGTCACCCATCCTAGTACTACTGTCGCCCAAGCACGCTTAACGGCAAGTGTTCTGGTTGGATCTGGTGCTTTAGTGCTGGTATGATCGCACCCGTCAGGTGATGTGCGGTCTCTGAATATAAGCAGGTGGACTTCGACCGACGCCCACGAGGACTTCCCAGTGGTCCCTCACCTCCGGAAACGACAACTCCGGTTGAGAAAAGACCAGGAAACCTTCGACGGACAAGATTTTGTCCCTGAAAAAGCGGAGCATAATAGGGTAAACCGATCCCGCTACGGCGCGAGGCAATCCGGTACATTTTCGCCCATGACCAGTCCCTTGTCGGTAGTAACGATCGCTTGACTGCGGAGGTGCGCTTGATTGCTAGTGTGGCACAAGAAAAAAACGGGGGTAAAAATGGGAGGGGTGCAACACGAGGACTTCCTAGGAGGTCACCCATCCTAGTACTACTCTCGCCCAAGCACGCTTTACTGCGGAGTTCTGATGGGATCCGGTGCTTTAGTGCTGGTATGATCGCACCCGTCAGGTGATGCGCGGCCTCTAAATATAAGAAGGTGGACTTCGACCGACACACACGATGACTTACCAGAGGTCCCCCACCTCCGGAAACGAAAACTCCGGTTGAGAAAAGACCAGGAAACCTTCGACCCACTAGATTTTGTCCCTGGAAAAGCGGAGCATAATAGGGTAAACCGATCCCGCTACGGCGCGAGGTAATCCGGTACATTTTCGCCCCAGAGCAATCCCTTGTCGGTAGTAACAATCGCTGGACTGCGGAGGCGCGCTTGATTGCTAAAGTGGCTCAAGAAAAAAATAGGGGTAAAAAGGGGAGGGTGGCAACACGAGGACTTCCCAGGAGGTCACCCATCCTAGTACTACTCTCGCCCAAGCACGCTTAACTGCGGAGTTCTGATGGGATCCGGTACCCGTCAGGTGATGCGCGGTCTGTGAATATAAGCAGGTGGACTTCGACCGACGCACACGAGGACTTCCCAGTGGTCCCTCACCTCCGGAAACGACAACTCCGGTTGAGAAAAGACCAGGAAGCCTTCGACGCACAAGATTTTGTCCCTGAAAAAGCGGAGCGTAATAGGGTAAATCGATCCTGGTACGGCGCGAGGCAATCCGGCGCATTTTCGCCCATGACCAGTCCCTTGTCGATAGTAACGAACGCCGAACTGCGGAGGTGTGCTAGATTGCTAGTGTGGCACAAGAGAGAAACGGGGGTAAAAAGGGGAGGGGTTCAACACGAGGACTTCCCCGGAGGTCACCCATCCTGGAACTACTCCCGCCCAAGCACGCTTAACTGCGGAGTTCTGATGGGATCCGGTGCTTTTGTGCTGGTATGATTGCACCCGTCAGGTGATGCGCGGTCTCTGAATATAGGCAGGTGGACTTCGACCGACGCACACGAGGACTTCCCAGTGGTCCCCCACCTCCGGAAATGACAACTCCGGTTGAGAAAAGACCAGGAAACCTTCGACCCACTAGATTTTGTCCCTGGAAAAGCGGAGCATAATAGGGTAAACCGATCCCGCTACGGCGCGCGGCAATCCGGTACATTTTCGCCCACGACAAGTCCCTTGTCGGTAGTAACGATCGCTAGACTGCGGAGGTGCGCTTGATTGCTAAAGTGGCTCAAGAAAAACACGGGGGTAAAAAGGGGAGGGGTAGAACACGAGGACTTCCCAGGAGGTCACCCATCCTAGTACTACTGTCGCCCAAGCACGCTTAACGGCAAGTGTTCTGGTTGGATCTGGTGCTTTAGTGCTGGTATGATCGCACCCGTCAGGTGATGTGCGGTCTCTGAATATAAGCAGGTGGACTTCGACCGACGCCCACGAGGACTTCCCAGTGGTCCCTCACCTCCGGAAACGACAACTCCGGTTGAGAAAAGACCAGGAAACCTTCGACGGACAAGATTTTGTCCCTGAAAAAGCGGAGCATAATAGGGTAAACCGATCCCGCTACGGCGCGAGGCAATCCGGTACATTTTCGCCCATGACCAGTCCCTTGTCGGTAGTAACGATCGCTTGACTGCGGAGGTGCGCTTGATTGCTAGTGTGGCACAAGAAAAAAACGGGGGTAAAAATGGGAGGGGTGCAACACGAGGACTTCCTAGGAGGTCACCCATCCTAGTACTACTCTCGCCCAAGCACGCTTTACTGCGGAGTTCTGATGGGATCCGGTGCTTTAGTGCTGGTATGATCGCACCCGTCAGGTGATGCGCGGCCTCTAAATATAAGAAGGTGGACTTCGACCGACACACACGATGACTTACCAGAGGTCCCCCACCTCCGGAAACGAAAACTCCGGTTGAGAAAAGACCAGGAAACCTTCGACCCACTAGATTTTGTCCCTGGAAAAGCGGAGCATAATAGGGTAAACCGATCCCGCTACGGCGCGAGGTAATCCGGTACATTTTCGCCCCAGAGCAATCCCTTGTCGGTAGTAACAATCGCTGGACTGCGGAGGCGCGCTTGATTGCTAAAGTGGCTCAAGAAAAAAATAGGGGTAAAAAGGGGAGGGTGGCAACACGAGGACTTCCCAGGAGGTCACCCATCCTAGTACTACTCTCGCCCAAGCACGCTTAACTGCGGAGTTCTGATGGGATCCGGTACCCGTCAGGTGATGCGCGGTCTGTGAATATAAGCAGGTGGACTTCGACCGACGCACACGAGGACTTCCCAGTGGTCCCTCACCTCCGGAAACGACAACTCCGGTTGAGAAAAGACCAGGAAGCCTTCGACGCACAAGATTTTGTCCCTGAAAAAGCGGAGCGTAATAGGGTAAATCGATCCTGGTACGGCGCGAGGCAATCCGGCGCATTTTCGCCCATGACCAGTCCCTTGTCGATAGTAACGAACGCCGAACTGCGGAGGTGTGCTAGATTGCTAGTGTGGCACAAGAGAGAAACGGGGGTAAAAAGGGGAGGGGTTCAACACGAGGACTTCCCCGGAGGTCACCCATCCTGGAACTACTCCCGCCCAAGCACGCTTAACTGCGGAGTTCTGATGGGATCCGGTGCTTTTGTGCTGGTATGATTGCACCCGTCAGGTGATGCGCGGTCTCTGAATATAGGCAGGTGGACTTCGACCGACGCACACGAGGACTTCCCAGTGGTCCCCCACCTCCGGAAATGACAACTCCGGTTGAGAAAAGACCAGGAAACCTTCGACCCACTAGATTTTGTCCCTGGAAAAGCGGAGCATAATAGGGTAAACCGATCCCGCTACGGCGCGCGGCAATCCGGTACATTTTCGCCCACGACAAGTCCCTTGTCGGTAGTAACGATCGCTAGACTGCGGAGGTGCGCTTGATTGCTAAAGTGGCTCAAGAAAAACACGGGGGTAAAAAGGGGAGGGGTAGAACACGAGGACTTCCCAGGAGGTCACCCATCCTAGTACTACTGTCGCCCAAGCACGCTTAACTGCAAGTGTTCTGGTTGGATCTGGTGCTTTAGTGCTGGTATGATCGCACCCGTCAGGTGATGTGCGGTCTCTGAATATAAGCAGGTGGACTTCGACCGACGCACACGAGGACTTCCCAGTGGTCCCTCACCTCCGGAAACGACAACTCCGGTTGAGAAAAGACCAGGAAACCTTCGACGGACAAGATTTTGTCCCTGAAAAAGCGGAGCATAATAGGGTAAACCGATCCCGCTACGGCGCCAGGCAATCCGGTACATTTTCGCCCATGACCAGTCCCTTGTCGGTAGTAACGATCGCTTGACTGCGGAGGTGCGCTTGATTGCTAGTGTGGCACAAGAAAAAAACGGGGGTAAAAATGGGAGGGGTGCAACACGAGGACTTCCTAGGAGGTCACCCATCCTAGTACTACTCTCGCCCAAGCACGCTTTACTGCGGAGTTCTGATGGGATCCGGTGCTTTAGTGCTGGTATGATCGCACCCGTCAGGTGATGCGCGGCCTCTAAATATAAGAAGGTGGACTTCGACCGACACACACGATGACTTACCAGAGGTCCCCCACCTCCGGAAACGAAAACTCCGGTTGAGAAAAGACCAGGAAACCTTCGACCCACTAGATTTTGTCCCTGGAAAAGCGGAGCATAATAGGGTAAACCGATCCCGCTACGGCGCGAGGTAATCCGGTACATTTTCGCCCCAGAGCAATCCCTTGTCGGTAGTAACAATCGCTGGACTGCGGAGGCGCGCTTGATTGCTAAAGTGGCTCAAGAAAAAAATAGGGGTAAAAAGGGGAGGGTGGCAACACGAGGACTTCCCAGGAGGTCACCCATCCTAGTACTACTCTCGCCCAAGCACGCTTAACTGCGGAGTTCTGATGGGATCCGGTACCCGTCAGGTGATGCGCGGTCTGTGAATATAAGCAGGTGGACTTCGACCGACGCACACGAGGACTTCCCAGTGGTCCCTCACCTCCGGAAACGACAACTCCGGTTGAGAAAAGACCAGGAAGCCTTCGACGCACAAGATTTTGTCCCTGAAAAAGCGGAGCGTAATAGGGTAAATCGATCCTGGTACGGCGCGAGGCAATCCGGTGCATTTTCGCCCATGACCAGTCCCTTGTCGATAGTAACGAACGCCGAACTGCGGAGGTGTGCTTGATTGCTAGTGTGGCACAAGAGAGAAACGGGGGTAAAAAGGGGAGGGGTTCAACACGAGGACTTCCCCGGAGGTCACCCATCCTGGAACTACTCCCGCCCAAGCACGCTTAACTGCGGAGTTCTGATGGGATCCGGTGCTTTTGTGCTGGTATGATTGCACCCGTCAGGTGATGCGCGGTCTCTGAATATAGGCAGGTGGACTTCGACCGACGCACACGAGGACTTCCCAGTGGTCCCCCACCTCCGGAAATGACAACTCCGGTTGAGAAAAGACCAGGAAACCTTCGACCCACTAGATTTTGTCCCTGGAAAAGCGGAGCATAATAGGGTAAACCGATCCCGCTACGGCGCGCGGCAATCCGGTACATTTTCGCCCATGACAAGTCCCTTGTCGGTAGTAACGATCGCTAGACTGCGGAGGTGCGCTTGATTGCTAAAGTGGCTCAAGAAAAACACGGGGGTAAAAAGGGGAGGGGTACAACACGAGGACTTCCCAGGAGGTCACCCATCCTAGTACTACTGTCGCCCAAGCACGCTTAACTGCAAGTGTTCTGGTTGGATCTGGTGCTTTAGTGCTGGTATGATCGCACCCGTCAGGTGATGTGCGGTCTCTGAATATAAGCAGGTGGACTTCGACCGACGCACACGAGGACTTCCCAGTGGTCCCTCACCTCCGGAAACGACAACTCCGGTTGAGAAAAGACCAGGAAACCTTCGACGGACAAGATTTTGTCCCTGAAAAAGCGGAGCATAATAGGGTAAACCGATCCCGCTACGGCGCGAGGCAATCCGGTACATTTTCGCCCATGACCAGTCCCTTGTCGGTAGTAACGATCGCTTGACTGCGGAGGTGCGCTTGATTGCTAGTGTGGCACAAGAAAAAAACGGGGGTAAAAATGGGAGGGGTGCAACACGAGGACTTCCTAGGAGGTCACCCATCCTAGTACTACTCTCGCCCAAGCACGCTTTACTGCGGAGTTCTGATGGGATCCGGTGCTTTAGTGCTGGTATGATCGCACCCGTCAGGTGATGCGCGGCCTCTAAATATAAGAAGGTGGACTTCGACCGACACACACGATGACTTACCAGAGGTCCCCCACCTCCGGAAACGAAAACTCCGGTTGAGAAAAGACCAGGAAACCTTCGACCCACTAGATTTTGTCCCTGGAAAAGCGGAGCATAATAGGGTAAACCGATCCCGCTACGGCGCGAGGTAATCCGGTACATTTTCGCCCCAGAGCAATCCCTTGTCGGTAGTAACAATCGCTGGACTGCGGAGGCGCGCTTGATTGCTAAAGTGGCTCAAGAAAAAAATAGGGGTAAAAAGGGGAGGGTGGCAACACGAGGACTTCCCAGGAGGTCACCCATCCTAGTACTACTCTCGCCCAAGCACGCTTAACTGCGGAGTTCTGATGGGATCCGGTACCCGTCAGGTGATGCGCGGTCTGTGAATATAAGCAGGTGGACTTCGACCGACGCACACGAGGACTTCCCAGTGGTCCCTCACCTCCGGAAACGACAACTCCGGTTGAGAAAAGACCAGGAAGCCTTCGACGCACAAGATTTTGTCCCTGAAAAAGCGGAGCGTAATAGGGTAAATCGATCCTGGTACGGCGCGAGGCAATCCGGTGCATTTTCGCCCATGACCAGTCCCTTGTCGATAGTAACGAACGCCGAACTGCGGAGGTGTGCTTGATTGCTAGTGTGGCACAAGAGAGAAACGGGGGTAAAAAGGGGAGGGGTTCAACACGAGGACTTCCCCGGAGGTCACCCATCCTGGAACTACTCCCGCCCAAGCACGCTTAACTGCGGAGTTCTGATGGGATCCGGTGCTTTTGTGCTGGTATGATTGCACCCGTCAGGTGATGCGCGGTCTCTGAATATAGGCAGGTGGACTTCGACCGACGCACACGAGGACTTCCCAGTGGTCCCCCACCTCCGGAAATGACAACTCCGGTTGAGAAAAGACCAGGAAACCTTCGACCCACTAGATTTTGTCCCTGGAAAAGCGGAGCATAATAGGGTAAACCGATCCGGCTACGGCGCGCGGCAATCCGGTACATTTTCGCCCATGACAAGTCCCTTGTCGGTAGTAACGATCGCTAGACTGCGGAGGTGCGCTTGATTGCTAAAGTGGCTCAAGAAAAACACGGGGGTAAAAAGGGGAGGGGTACAACACGAGGACTTCCCAGGAGGTCACCCATCCTAGTACTACTGTCGCCCAAGCACGCTTAACTGCAAGTGTTCTGGTTGGATCTGATGCTTTAGTGCTGGTATGATCGCACCCGTCAGGTGATGTGCGGTCTCTGAATATAAGCAGGTGAACTTCGACCGACGCACACGAGGACTTCCCAGTGGTCCCTCACCTCCGGAAACGACAACTCCGGTTGAGAAAAGACCAGGAAACCTTCGACGGACAAGATTTTGTCCCTGAAAAAGCGGAGCATAATAGGGTAAACCGATCCCGCTACGGCGCGAGGCAATCCGGTACATTTACGCCCATGACCAGTCCCTTGTCGGTAGTAACGATCGCTTGACTGCGGAGGTGCGCTTGATTGCTAGTGTGGCACAAGAAAAAAACGGGGGTAAAAATGGGAGGGGTGCAACACGAGGACTTCCTAGGAGGTCACCCATCCTAGTACTACTCTCGCCCAAGCACGCTTTACTGCGGAGTTCTGATGGGATCCGGTGCTTTAGTGCTGGTATGATCGCACCCGTCAGGTGATGCGCGGCCTCTAAATATAAGAAGGTGGACTTCGACCGACACACACGATGACTTACCAGAGGTCCCCCACCTCCGGAAACGAAAACTCCGGTTGAGAAAAGACCAGGAAACCTTCGACCCACTAGATTTTGTCCCTGGAAAAGCGGAGCATAATAGGGTAAACCGATCCCGCTACGGCGCGAGGTAATCCGGTACATTTTCGCCCCAGAGCAATCCCTTGTCGGTAGTAACAATCGCTGGACTGCGGAGGCGCGCTTGATTGCTAAAGTGGCTCAAGAAAAAAATAGGGGTAAAAAGGGGAGGGTGGCAACACGAGGACTTCCCAGGAGGTCACCCATCCTAGTACTACTCTCGCCCAAGCACGCTTAACTGCGGAGTTCTGATGGGATCCGGTACCCGTCAGGTGATGCGCGGTCTGTGAATATAAGTAGGTGGACTTCGACCGACGCACACGAGGACTTCCCAGTGGTCCCTCACCTCCGGAAACGACAACTCCGGTTGAGAAAAGACCAGGAAGCCTTCGACGCACAAGATTTTGTCCCTGAAAAAGCGGAGCGTAATAGGGTAAATCGATCCTGGTACGGCGCGAGGCAATCCGGTGCATTTTCGCCCATGACCAGTCCCTTGTCGATAGTAAAGAACGCCGAACTGCGGAGGTGTGCTTGATTGCTAGTGTGGCACAAGAGAAAAACGGGGGTAAAAAGGGGAGGGGTTCAACACGAGGACTTCCCCGGAGGTCACCCATCCTGGAACTACTCCCGCCCAAGCACGCTTAACTGCGGAGTTCTGATGGGATCCGGTGCTTTTGTGCTGGTATGATTGCACCCGTCAGGTGATGCGCGGTCTCTGAATATAGGCAGGTGGACTTCGACCGACGCACACGAGGACTTCCCAGTGGTCCCCCACCTCCGGAAATGACAACTCCGGTTGAGAAAAGACCAGGAAACCTTCGACCCACTAGATTTTGTCCCTGGAAAAGCGGAGCATAATAGGGTAAACCGATCCCGCTACGGCGCGCGGCAATCCGGTACATTTTCGCCCATGACAAGTCCCTTGTCGGTAGTAACGATCGCTAGACTGCGGAGGTGCGCTTGATTGCTAAAGTGGCTCAAGAAAAACACGGGGGTAAAAAGGGGAGGGGTACAACACGAGGACTTCCCAGGAGGTCACCCATCCTAGTACTACTGTCGCCCAAGCACGCTTAACTGCAAGTGTTCTGGTTGGATCTGGTGCTTTAGTGCTGGTATGATCGCACCCGTCAGGTGATGTGCGGTCTCTGAATATAAGCAGGTGGACTTCGACCGACGCACACGAGGACTTCCCAGTGGTCCCTCACCTCCGGAAACGACAACTCCGGTTGAGAAAAGACCAGGAAACCTTCGACGGACAAGATTTTGTCCCTGAAAAAGCGGAGCATAATAGGGTAAACCGATCCCGCTACGGCGCGAGGCAATCCGGTACATTTTCGCCCATGACCAGTCCCTTGTCGGTAGTAACGATCGCTTGACTGCGGAGGTGCGCTTGATTGCTAGTGTGGCACAAGAAAAAAACGGGGGTAAAAATGGGAGGGGTGCAACACGAGGACTTCCTAGGAGGTCACCCATCCTAGTACTACTCTCGCCCAAGCACGCTTTACTGCGGAGTTCTGATGGGATCCGGTGCTTTAGTGCTGGTATGATCGCACCCGTCAGGTGATGCGCGGCCTCTAAATATAAGAAGGTGGACTTCGACCGACACACACGATGACTTACCAGAGGTCCCCCACCTGCGGAAACGAAAACTCCGGTTGAGAAAAGACCCGGAAACCTTCGACCCACTAGATTTTGTCCCTGGAAAAGCGGAGCATAATAGGGTAAACCGATCCCGCTACGGCGCGCGGCAATCCGGTACATTTTCGCCCATGACAAGTCCCTTGTCGGTAGTAACGATCGCTAGACTGCGGAGGTGCGCTTGATTGCTAAAGTGGCTCAAGAAAAACACGGGGGTAAAAAGGGGAGGGGTACAACACGAGGACTTCCCAGGAGGTCACCCATCCTAGTACTACTGTCGCCCAAGCACGCTTAACTGCAAGTGTTCTGGTTGGATCTGGTGCTTTAGTGCTGGTATGATCGCACCCGTCAGGTGATGTGCGGTCTCTGAATATAAGCAGGTGGACTTCGACCGACGCACACGAGGACTTCCCAGTGGTCCCTCACCTCCGGAAACGACAACTCCGGTTGAGAAAAGACCAGGAAACCTTCGACGGACAAGATTTTGTCCCTGAAAAAGCGGAGCATAATAGGGTAAACCGATCCCGCTACGGCGCGAGGCAATCCGGTACATTTTCGCCCATGACCAGTCCCTTGTCGGTAGTAACGATCGCTTGACTGCGGAGGTGCGCTTGATTGCTAGTGTGGCACAAGAAAAAAACGGGGGTAAAAATGGGAGGGGTGCAACACGAGGACTTCCTAGGAGGTCACCCATCCTAGTACTACTCTCGCCCAAGCACGCTTTACTGCGGAGTTCTGATGGGATCCGGTGCTTTAGTGCTGGTATGATCGCACCCGTCAGGTGATGCGCGGCCTCTAAATATAAGAAGGTGGACTTCGACCGACACACACGATGACTTACCAGAGGTCCCCCACCTCCGGAAACGAAAACTCCGGTTGAGAAAAGACCAGGAAACCTTCGACCCACTAGATTTTGTCCCTGGAAAAGCGGAGCATAATAGGGTAAACCGATCCCGCTACGGCGCGAGGTAATCCGGTACATTTTCGCCCCAGAGCAATCCCTTGTCGGTAGTAACAATCGCTGGACTGCGGAGGCGCGCTTGATTGCTAAAGTGGCTCAAGAAAAAAATAGGGGTAAAAAGGGGAGGGTGGCAACACGAGGACTTCCCAGGAGGTCACCCATCCTAGTACTACTCTCGCCCAAGCACGCTTAACTGCGGAGTTCTGATGGGATCCGGTACCCGTCAGGTGATGCGCGGTCTGTGAATATAAGCAGGTGGACTTCGACCGACGCACACGAGGACTTCCCAGTGGTCCCTCACCTCCGGAAACGACAACTCCGGTTGAGAAAAGACCAGGAAGCCTTCGACGCACAAGATTTTGTCCCTGAAAAAGCGGAGCGTAATAGGGTAAATCGATCCTGGTACGGCGCGAGGCAATCCGGTGCATTTTCGCCCATGACCAGTCCCTTGTCGATAGTAACGAACGCCGAACTGCGGAGGTGTGCTTGATTGCTAGTGTGGCACAAGAGAGAAACGGGGGTAAAAAGGGGAGGGGTTCAACACGAGGACTTCCCCGGAGGTCACCCATCCTGGAACTACTCCCGCCCAAGCACGCTTAACTGCGGAGTTCTGATGGGATCCGGTGCTTTTGTGCTGGTATGATTGCACCCGTCAGGTGATGCGCGGTCTCTGAATATAGGCAGGTGGACTTCGACCGACGCACACGAGGACTTCCCAGTGGTCCCCCACCTCCGGAAATGACAACTCCGGTTGAGAAAAGACCAGGAAACCTTCGACCCACTAGATTTTGTCCCTGGAAAAGCGGAGCATAATAGGGTAAACCGATCCCGCTACGGCGCGCGGCAATCCGGTACATTTTCGCCCATGACAAGTCCCTTGTCGGTAGTAACGATCGCTAGACTGCGGAGGTGCGCTTGATTGCTAAAGTGGCTCAAGAAAAACACGGGGGTAAAAAGGGGAGGGGTACAACACGAGGACTTCCCAGGAGGTCACCCATCCTAGTACTACTGTCGCCCAAGCACGCTTAACTGCAAGTGTTCTGGTTGGATCTGATGCTTTAGTGCTGGTATGATCGCACCCGTCAGGTGATGTGCGGTCTCTGAATATAAGCAGGTGGACTTCGACCGACGCACACGAGGACTTCCCAGTGGTCCCTCACCTCCGGAAACGACAACTCCGGTTGAGAAAAGACCAGGAAACCTTCGACGGACAAGATTTTGTCCCTGAAAAAGCGGAGCATAATAGGGTAAACCGATCCCGCTACGGCGCGAGGCAATCCGGTACATTTTCGCCCATGACCAGTCCCTTGTCGGTAGTAACGATCGCTTGACTGCGGAGGTGCGCTTGATTGCTAGTGTGGCACAAGAAAAAAACGGGGGTAAAAATGGGAGGGGTGCAACACGAGGACTTCCTAGGAGGTCACCCATCCTAGTACTACTCTCGCCCAAGCACGCTTTACTGCGGAGTTCTGATGGGATCCGGTGCTTTAGTGCTGGTATGATCGCACCCGTCAGGTGATGCGCGGCCTCTAAATATAAGAAGGTGGACTTCGACCGACACACACGATGACTTACCAGAGGTCCCCCACCTCCGGAAACGAAAACTCCGGTTGAGAAAAGACCAGGAAACCTTCGACCCACTAGATTTTGTCCCTGGAAAAGCGGAGCATAATAGGGTAAACCGATCCCGCTACGGCGCGAGGTAATCCGGTACATTTTCGCCCCAGAGCAATCCCTTGTCGGTAGTAACAATCGCTGGACTGCGGAGGCGCGCTTGATTGCTAAAGTGGCTCAAGAAAAAAATAGGGGTAAAAAGGGGAGGGTGGCAACACGAGGACTTCCCAGGAGGTCACCCATCCTAGTACTACTCTCGCCCAAGCACGCTTAACTGCGGAGTTCTGATGGGATCCGGTACCCGTCAGGTGATGCGCGGTCTGTGAATATAAGTAGGTGGACTTCGACCGACGCACACGAGGACTTCCCAGTGGTCCCTCACCTCCGGAAACGACAACTCCGGTTGAGAAAAGACCAGGAAGCCTTCGACGCACAAGATTTTGTCCCTGAAAAAGCGGAGCGTAATAGGGTAAATCGATCCTGGTACGGCGCGAGGCAATCCGGTGCATTTTCGCCCATGACCAGTCCCTTGTCGATAGTAAAGAACGCCGAACTGCGGAGGTGTGCTTGATTGCTAGTGTGGCACAAGAGAAAAACGGGGGTAAAAAGGGGAGGGGTTCAACACGAGGACTTCCCCGGAGGTCACCCATCCTGGAACTACTCCCGCCCAAGCACGCTTAACTGCGGAGTTCTGATGGGATCCGGTGCTTTTGTGCTGGTATGATTGCACCCGTCAGGTGATGCGCGGTCTCTGAATATAGGCAGGTGGACTTCGACCGACGCACACGAGGACTTCCCAGTGGTCCCCCACCTCCGGAAATGACAACTCCGGTTGAGAAAAGACCAGGAAACCTTCGACCCACTAGATTTTGTCCCTGGAAAAGCGGAGCATAATAGGGTAAACCGATCCCGCTACGGCGCGCGGCAATCCGGTACATTTTCGCCCATGACAAGTCCCTTGTCGGTAGTAACGATCGCTAGACTGCGGAGGTGCGCTTGATTGCTAAAGTGGCTCAAGAAAAACACGGGGGTAAAAAGGGGAGGGGTACAACACGAGGACTTCCCAGGAGGTCACCCATCCTAGTACTACTGTCGCCCAAGCACGCTTAACTGCAAGTGTTCTGGTTGGATCTGGTGCTTTAGTGCTGGTATGATCGCACCCGTCAGGTGATGTGCGGTCTCTGAATATAAGCAGGTGGACTTCGACCGACGCACACGAGGACTTCCCAGTGGTCCCTCACCTCCGGAAACGACAACTCCGGTTGAGAAAAGACCAGGAAACCTTCGACGGACAAGATTTTGTCCCTGAAAAAGCGGAGCATAATAGGGTAAACCGATCCCGCTACGGCGCGAGGCAATCCGGTACATTTTCGCCCATGACCAGTCCCTTGTCGGTAGTAACGATCGCTTGACTGCGGAGGTGCGCTTGATTGCTAGTGTGGCACAAGAAAAAAACGGGGGTAAAAATGGGAGGGGTGCAACACGAGGACTTCCTAGGAGGTCACCCATCCTAGTACTACTCTCGCCCAAGCACGCTTTACTGCGGAGTTCTGATGGGATCCGGTGCTTTAGTGCTGGTATGATCGCACCCGTCAGGTGATGCGCGGCCTCTAAATATAAGAAGGTGGACTTCGACCGACACACACGATGACTTACCAGAGGTCCCCCACCTCCGGAAACGAAAACTCCGGTTGAGAAAAGACCAGGAAACCTTCGACCCACTAGATTTTGTCCCTGGAAAAGCGGAGCATAATAGGGTAAACCGATCCCGCTACGGCGCGAGGTAATCCGGTACATTTTCGCCCCAGAGCAATCCCTTGTCGGTAGTAACAATCGCTGGACTGCGGAGGCGCGCTTGATTGCTAAAGTGGCTCAAGAAAAAAATAGGGGTAAAAAGGGGAGGGTGGCAACACGAGGACTTCCCAGGAGGTCACCCATCCTAGTACTACTCTCGCCCAAGCACGCTTAACTGCGGAGTTCTGATGGGATCCGGTACCCGTCAGGTGATGCGCGGTCTGTGAATATAAGCAGGTGGACTTCGACCGACGCACACGAGGACTTCCCAGTGGTCCCTCACCTCCGGAAACGACAACTCCGGTTGAGAAAAGACCAGGAAGCCTTCGACGCACAAGATTTTGTCCCTGAAAAAGCGGAGCGTAATAGGGTAAATCGATCCTGGTACGGCGCGAGGCAATCCGGTGCATTTTCGCCCATGACCAGTCCCTTGTCGATAGTAACGAACGCCGAACTGCGGAGGTGTGCTTGATTGCTAGTGTGGCACAAGAGAGAAACGGGGGTAAAAAGGGGAGGGGTTCAACACGAGGACTTCCCCGGAGGTCACCCATCCTGGAACTACTCCCGCCCAAGCACGCTTAACTGCGGAGTTCTGATGGGATCCGGTGCTTTTGTGCTGGTATGATTGCACCCGTCAGGTGATGCGCGGTCTCTGAATATAGGCAGGTGGACTTCGACCGACGCACACGAGGACTTCCCAGTGGTCCCCCACCTCCGGAAATGACAACTCCGGTTGAGAAAAGACCAGGAAACCTTCGACCCACTAGATTTTGTCCCTGGAAAAGCGGAGCATAATAGGGTAAACCGATCCCGCTACGGCGCGCGGCAATCCGGTACATTTTCGCCCATGACAAGTCCCTTGTCGGTAGTAACGATCGCTAGACTGCGGAGGTGCGCTTGATTGCTAAAGTGGCTCAAGAAAAACACGGGGGTAAAAAGGGGAGGGGTACAACACGAGGACTTCCCAGGAGGTCACCCATCCTAGTACTACTGTCGCCCAAGCACGCTTAACTGCAAGTGTTCTGGTTGGATCTGATGCTTTAGTGCTGGTATGATCGCACCCGTCAGGTGATGTGCGGTCTCTGAATATAAGCAGGTGGACTTCGACCGACGCACACGAGGACTTCCCAGTGGTCCCTCACCTCCGGAAACGACAACTCCGGTTGAGAAAAGACCAGGAAACCTTCGACGGACAAGATTTTGTCCCTGAAAAAGCGGAGCATAATAGGGTAAACCGATCCCGCTACGGCGCGAGGCAATCCGGTACATTTTCGCCCATGACCAGTCCCTTGTCGGTAGTAACGATCGCTTGACTGCGGAGGTGCGCTTGATTGCTAGTGTGGCACAAGAAAAAAACGGGGGTAAAAATGGGAGGGGTGCAACACGAGGACTTCCTAGGAGGTCACCCATCCTAGTACTACTCTCGCCCAAGCACGCTTTACTGCGGAGTTCTGATGGGATCCGGTGCTTTAGTGCTGGTATGATCGCACCCGTCAGGTGATGCGCGGCCTCTAAATATAAGAAGGTGGACTTCGACCGACACACACGATGACTTACCAGAGGTCCCCCACCTCCGGAAACGAAAACTCCGGTTGAGAAAAGACCAGGAAACCTTCGACCCACTAGATTTTGTCCCTGGAAAAGCGGAGCATAATAGGGTAAACCGATCCCGCTACGGCGCGAGGTAATCCGGTACATTTTCGCCCCAGAGCAATCCCTTGTCGGTAGTAACAATCGCTGGACTGCGGAGGCGCGCTTGATTGCTAAAGTGGCTCAAGAAAAAAATAGGGGTAAAAAGGGGAGGGTGGCAACACGAGGACTTCCCAGGAGGTCACCCATCCTAGTACTACTCTCGCCCAAGCACGCTTAACTGCGGAGTTCTGATGGGATCCGGTACCCGTCAGGTGATGCGCGGTCTGTGAATATAAGTAGGTGGACTTCGACCGACGCACACGAGGACTTCCCAGTGGTCCCTCACCTCCGGAAACGACAACTCCGGTTGAGAAAAGACCAGGAAGCCTTCGACGCACAAGATTTTGTCCCTGAAAAAGCGGAGCGTAATAGGGTAAATCGATCCTGGTACGGCGCGAGGCAATCCGGTGCATTTTCGCCCATGACCAGTCCCTTGTCGATAGTAAAGAACGCCGAACTGCGGAGGTGTGCTTGATTGCTAGTGTGGCACAAGAGAAAAACGGGGGTAAAAAGGGGAGGGGTTCAACACGAGGACTTCCCCGGAGGTCACCCATCCTGGAACTACTCCCGCCCAAGCACGCTTAACTGCGGAGTTCTGATGGGATCCGGTGCTTTTGTGCTGGTATGATTGCACCCGTCAGGTGATGCGCGGTCTCTGAATATAGGCAGGTGGACTTCGACCGACGCACACGAGGACTTCCCAGTGGTCCCCCACCTCCGGAAATGACAACTCCGGTTGAGAAAAGACCAGGAAACCTTCGACCCACTAGATTTTGTCCCTGGAAAAGCGGAGCATAATAGGGTAAACCGATCCCGCTACGGCGCGCGGCAATCCGGTACATTTTCGCCCATGACAAGTCCCTTGTCGGTAGTAACGATCGCTAGACTGCGGAGGTGCGCTTGATTGCTAAAGTGGCTCAAGAAAAACACGGGGGTAAAAAGGGGAGGGGTACAACACGAGGACTTCCCAGGAGGTCACCCATCCTAGTACTACTGTCGCCCAAGCACGCTTAACTGCAAGTGTTCTGGTTGGATCTGGTGCTTTAGTGCTGGTATGATCGCACCCGTCAGGTGATGTGCGGTCTCTGAATATAAGCAGGTGGACTTCGACCGACGCACACGAGGACTTCCCAGTGGTCCCTCACCTCCGGAAACGACAACTCCGGTTGAGAAAAGACCAGGAAACCTTCGACGGACAAGATTTTGTCCCTGAAAAAGCGGAGCATAATAGGGTAAACCGATCCCGCTACGGCGCGAGGCAATCCGGTACATTTTCGCCCATGACCAGTCCCTTGTCGGTAGTAACGATCGCTTGACTGCGGAGGTGCGCTTGATTGCTAGTGTGGCACAAGAAAAAAACGGCGGTAAAAATGGGAGGGGTGCAACACGAGGACTTCCTAGGAGGTCACCCATCCTAGTACTACTCTCGCCCAAGCACGCTTTACTGCGGAGTTCTGATGGGATCCGGTGCTTTAGTGCTGGTATGATCGCACCCGTCAGGTGATGCGCGGCCTCTAAATATAAGAAGGTGGACTTCGACCGACACACACGATGACTTACCAGAGGTCCCCCACCTGCGGAAACGAAAACTCCGGTTGAGAAAAGACCCGGAAACCTTCGACCCACTAGATTTTGTCCCTGGAAAAGCGGAGCATAATAGGGTAAACCGATCCCGCTACGGCGCGAGGTAATCCGGTACATTTTCGCCCCAGAGCAATCCCTTGTCGGTAGTAACAATCGCTGGACTGCGGAGGCGCGCTTGATTGCTAAAGTGGCTCAAGAAAAAAATAGGGGTAAAAAGGGGAGGGTGGCAACACGAGGACTTCCCAGGAGGTCACCCATCCTAGTACTACTCTCGCCCAAGCACGCTTAACTGCGGAGTTCTGATGGGATCCGGTACCCGTCAGGTGATGCGCGGTCTGTGAATATAAGCAGGTGGACTTCGACCGACGCACACGAGGACTTCCCAGTGGTCCCTCACCTCCGGAAACGACAACTCCGGTTGAGAAAAGACCAGGAAGCCTTCGACGCACAAGATTTTGTCCCTGAAAAAGCGGAGCGTAATAGGGTAAATCGATCCTGGTACGGCGCGAGGCAATCCGGTGCATTTTCGCCCATGACCAGTCCCTTGTCGATAGTAACGAACGCCGAACTGCGGAGGTGTGCTTGATTGCTAGTGTGGCACAAGAGAAAAACGGGGGTAAAAAGGGGAGGGGTTCAACACGAGGACTTCCCCGGAGGTCACCCATCCTGGAACTACTCCCGCCCAAGCACGCTTAACTGCGGAGTTCTGATGGGATCCGGTGCTTTTGTGCTGGTATGATTGCACCCGTCAGGTGATGCGCGGTCTCTGAATATAGGCAGGTGGACTTCGACCGACGCACACGAGGACTTCCCAGTGGTCCCCCACCTCCGGAAATGACAACTCCGGTTGAGAAAAGACCAGGAAACCTTCGACCCACTAGATTTTGTCCCTGGAAAAGCGGAGCATAATAGGGTAAACCGATCCCGCTACGGCGCGCGGCAATCCGGTACATTTTCGCCCATGACAAGTCCCTTGTCGGTAGTAACGATCGCTAGACTGCGGAGGTGCGCTTGATTGCTAAAGTGGCTCAAGAAAAACACGGGGGTAAAAAGGGGAGGGGTACAACACGAGGACTTCCCAGGAGGTCACCCATCCTAGTACTACTGTCGCCCAAGCACGCTTAACTGCAAGTGTTCTGGTTGGATCTGGTGCTTTAGTGCTGGTATGATCGCACCCGTCAGGTGATGTGCGGTCTCTGAATATAAGCAGGTGGACTTCGACCGACGCACACGAGGACTTCCCAGTGGTCCCTCACCTCCGGAAACGACAACTCCGGTTGAGAAAAGACCAGGAAACCTTCGACGGACAAGATTTTGTCCCTGAAAAAGCGGAGCATAATAGGGTAAACCGATCCCGCTACGGCGCGAGGCAATCCGGTACATTTTCGCCCATGACCAGTCCCTTGTCGGTAGTAACGATCGCTTGACTGCGGAGGTGCGCTTGATTGCTAGTGTGGCACAAGAAAAAAACGGCGGTAAAAATGGGAGGGGTGCAACACGAGGACTTCCTAGGAGGTCACCCATCCTAGTACTACTCTCGCCCAAGCACGCTTTACTGCGGAGTTCTGATGGGATCCGGTGCTTTAGTGCTGGTATGATCGCACCCGTCAGGTGATGCGCGGCCTCTAAATATAAGAAGGTGGACTTCGACCGACACACACGATGACTTACCAGAGGTCCCCCACCTGCGGAAACGAAAACTCCGGTTGAGAAAAGACCCGGAAACCTTCGACCCACTAGATTTTGTCCCTGGAAAAGCGGAGCATAATAGGGTAAACCGATCCCGCTACGGCGCGAGGTAATCCGGTACATTTTCGCCCCAGAGCAATCCCTTGTCGGTAGTAACAATCGCTGGACTGCGGAGGCGCGCTTGATTGCTAAAGTGGCTCAAGAAAAAAATAGGGGTAAAAAGGGGAGGGTGGCAACACGAGGACTTCCCAGGAGGTCACCCATCCTAGTACTACTCTCGCCCAAGCACGCTTAACTGCGGAGTTCTGATGGGATCCGGTACCCGTCAGGTGATGCGCGGTCTGTGAATATAAGCAGGTGGACTTCGACCGACGCACACGAGGACTTCCCAGTGGTCCCTCACCTCCGGAAACGACAACTCCGGTTGAGAAAAGACCAGGAAGCCTTCGACGCACAAGATTTTGTCCCTGAAAAAGCGGAGCGTAATAGGGTAAATCGATCCTGGTACGGCGCGAGGCAATCCGGTGCATTTTCGCCCATGACCAGTCCCTTGTCGATAGTAACGAACGCCGAACTGCGGAGGTGTGCTTGATTGCTAGTGTGGCACAAGAGAGAAACGGGGGTAAAAAGGGGAGGGGTTCAACACGAGGACTTCCCCGGAGGTCACCCATCCTGGAACTACTCCCGCCCAAGCACGCTTAACTGCGGAGTTCTGATGGGATCCGGTGCTTTTGTGCTGGTATGATTGCACCCGTCAGGTGATGCGCGGTCTCTGAATATAGGCAGGTGGACTTCGACCGACGCACACGAGGACTTCCCAGTGGTCCCCCACCTCCGGAAATGACAACTCCGGTTGAGAAAAGACCAGGAAACCTTCGACCCACTAGATTTTGTCCCTGGAAAAGCGGAGCATAATAGGGTAAACCGATCCCGCTACGGCGCGCGGCAATCCGGTACATTTTCGCCCATGACAAGTCCCTTGTCGGTAGTAACGATCGCTAGACTGCGGAGGTGCGCTTGATTGCTAAAGTGGCTCAAGAAAAACACGGGGGTAAAAAGGGGAGGGGTACAACACGAGGACTTCCCAGGAGGTCACCCATCCTAGTACTACTGTCGCCCAAGCACGCTTAACTGCAAGTGTTCTGGTTGGATCTGGTGCTTTAGTGCTGGTATGATCGCACCCGTCAGGTGATGTGCGGTCTCTGAATATAAGCAGGTGGACTTCGACCGACGCACACGAGGACTTCCCAGTGGTCCCTCACCTCCGGAAACGACAACTCCGGTTGAGAAAAGACCAGGAAACCTTCGACGGACAAGATTTTGTCCCTGAAAAAGCGGAGCATAATAGGGTAAACCGATCCCGCTACGGCGCGAGGCAATCCGGTACATTTTCGCCCATGACCAGTCCCTTGTCGGTAGTAACGATCGCTTGACTGCGGAGGTGCGCTTGATTGCTAGTGTGGCACAAGAAAAAAACGGGGGTAAAAATGGGAGGGGTGCAACACGAGGACTTCCTAGGAGGTCACCCATCCTAGTACTACTCTCGCCCAAGCACGCTTTACTGCGGAGTTCTGATGGGATCCGGTGCTTTAGTGCTGGTATGATCGCACCCGTCAGGTGATGCGCGGCCTCTAAATATAAGAAGGTGGACTTCGACCGACACACACGATGACTTACCAGAGGTCCCCCACCTCCGGAAACGAAAACTCCGGTTGAGAAAAGACCAGGAAACCTTCGACCCACTAGATTTTGTCCCTGGAAAAGCGGAGCATAATAGGGTAAACCGATCCCGCTACGGCGCGAGGTAATCCGGTACATTTTCGCCCCAGAGCAATCCCTTGTCGGTAGTAACAATCGCTGGACTGCGGAGGCGCGCTTGATTGCTAGTGTGGCACAAGAAAAAAATAGGGGTAAAAAGGGGAGGGGTTCAACACGAGGACTTCCCCGGAGGTCACCCATCCTAGTACTACTCTCGCCCAAGCACGCTTAACTGCGGAGTTCTGATGGGATCCGGTACCCGTCAGGTGATGCGCGGTCTGTGAATATAAGCAGGTGGACTTCGACCGACGCACACGAGGACTTCCCAGTGGTCCCTCACCTCCGGAAACGACAACTCCGGTTGAGAAAAGACCAGGAAGCCTTCGACGCACAAGATTTTGTCCCTGAAAAAGCGGAGCGTAATAGGGTAAATCGATCCTGGTACGGCGCGAGGCAATCCGGTGCATTTTCGCCCATGACCAGTCCCTTGTCGATAGTAACGAACGCCGAACTGCGGAGGTGTGCTTGATTGCTAGTGTGGCACAAGAGAAAAACGGGGGTAAAAAGGGGAGGGGTTCAACACGAGGACTTCCCCGGAGGTCACCCATCCTGGAACTACTCCCGCCCAAGCACGCTTAACTGCGGAGTTCTGATGGGATCCGGTGCTTTTGTGCTGGTATGATTGCACCCGTCAGGTGATGCGCGGTCTCTGAATATAGGCAGGTGGACTTCGACCGACGCACACGAGGACTTCCCAGTGGTCCCCCACCTCCGGAAATGACAACTCCGGTTGAGAAAAGACCAGGAAACCTTCGACCCACTAGATTTTGTCCCTGGAAAAGCGGAGCATAATAGGGTAAACCGATCCCGCTACGGCGCGCGGCAATCCGGTACATTTTCGCCCATGACAAGTCCCTTGTCGGTAGTAACGATCGCTAGACTGCGGAGGTGCGCTTGATTGCTAAAGTGGCTCAAGAAAAACACGGGGGTAAAAAGGGGAGGGGTACAACACGAGGACTTCCCAGGAGGTCACCCATCCTAGTACTACTGTCGCCCAAGCACGCTTAACTGCAAGTGTTCTGGTTGGATCTGGTGCTTTAGTGCTGGTATGATCGCACCCGTCAGGTGATGTGCGGTCTCTGAATATAAGCAGGTGGACTTCGACCGACGCACACGAGGACTTCCCAGTGGTCCCTCACCTCCGGAAACGACAACTCCGGTTGAGAAAAGACCAGGAAACCTTCGACGGACAAGATTTTGTCCCTGAAAAAGCGGAGCATAATAGGGTAAACCGATCCCGCTACGGCGCGAGGCAATCCGGTACATTTTCGCCCATGACCAGTCCCTTGTCGGTAGTAACGATCGCTTGACTGCGGAGGTGCGCTTGATTGCTAGTGTGGCACAAGAAAAAAACGGGGGTAAAAATGGGAGGGGTGCAACACGAGGACTTCCTAGGAGGTCACCCATCCTAGTACTACTCTCGCCCAAGCACGCTTTACTGCGGAGTTCTGATGGGATCCGGTGCTTTAGTGCTGGTATGATCGCACCCGTCAGGTGATGCGCGGCCTCTAAATATAAGAAGGTGGACTTCGACCGACACACACGATGACTTACCAGAGGTCCCCCACCTCCGGAAACGAAAACTCCGGTTGAGAAAAGACCAGGAAACCTTCGACCCACTAGATTTTGTCCCTGGAAAAGCGGAGCATAATAGGGTAAACCGATCCCGCTACGGCGCGAGGTAATCCGGTACATTTTCGCCCCAGAGCAATCCCTTGTCGGTAGTAACAATCGCTGGACTGCGGAGGCGCGCTTGATTGCTAGTGTGGCACAAGAAAAAAATAGGGGTAAAAAGGGGAGGGGTTCAACACGAGGACTTCCCCGGAGGTCACCCATCCTAGTACTACTCTCGCCCAAGCACGCTTAACTGCGGAGTTCTGATGGGATCCGGTACCCGTCAGGTGATGCGCGGTCTGTGAATATAAGCAGGTGGACTTCGACCGACGCACACGAGGACTTCCCAGTGGTCCCTCACCTCCGGAAACGACAACTCCGGTTGAGAAAAGACCAGGAAGCCTTCGACGCACAAGATTTTGTCCCTGAAAAAGCGGAGCGTAATAGGGTAAATCGATCCTGGTACGGCGCGAGGCAATCCGGTGCATTTTCGCCCATGACCAGTCCCTTGTCGATAGTAACGAACGCCGAACTGCGGAGGTGTGCTTGATTGCTAGTGTGGCACAAGAGAAAAACGGGGGTAAAAAGGGGAGGGGTTCAACACGAGGACTTCCCCGGAGGTCACCCATCCTGGAACTACTCCCGCCCAAGCACGCTTAACTGCGGAGTTCTGATGGGATCCGGTGCTTTTGTGCTGGTATGATTGCACCCGTCAGGTGATGCGCGGTCTCTGAATATAGGCAGGTGGACTTCGACCGACGCACACGAGGACTTCCCAGTGGTCCCCCACCTCCGGAAATGACAACTCCGGTTGAGAAAAGACCAGGAAACCTTCGACCCACTAGATTTTGTCCCTGGAAAAGCGGAGCATAATAGGGTAAACCGATCCCGCTACGGCGCGCGGCAATCCGGTACATTTTCGCCCATGACAAGTCCCTTGTCGGTAGTAACGATCGCTAGACTGCGGAGGTGCGCTTGATTGCTAAAGTGGCTCAAGAAAAACACGGGGGTAAAAAGGGGAGGGGTACAACACGAGGACTTCCCAGGAGGTCACCCATCCTAGTACTACTGTCGCCCAAGCACGCTTAACTGCAAGTGTTCTGGTTGGATCTGGTGCTTTAGTGCTGGTATGATCGCACCCGTCAGGTGATGTGCGGTCTCTGAATATAAGCAGGTGGACTTCGACCGACGCACACGAGGACTTCCCAGTGGTCCCTCACCTCCGGAAACGACAACTCCGGTTGAGAAAAGACCAGGAAACCTTCGACGGACAAGATTTTGTCCCTGAAAAAGCGGAGCATAATAGGGTAAACCGATCCCGCTACGGCGCGAGGCAATCCGGTACATTTTCGCCCATGACCAGTCCCTTGTCGGTAGTAACGATCGCTTGACTGCGGAGGTGCGCTTGATTGCTAGTGTGGCACAAGAAAAAAACGGGGGTAAAAATGGGAGGGGTGCAACACGAGGACTTCCTAGGAGGTCACCCATCCTAGTACTACTCTCGCCCAAGCACGCTTTACTGCGGAGTTCTGATGGGATCCGGTGCTTTAGTGCTGGTATGATCGCACCCGTCAGGTGATGCGCGGCCTCTAAATATAAGAAGGTGGACTTCGACCGACACACACGATGACTTACCAGAGGTCCCCCACCTCCGGAAACGAAAACTCCGGTTGAGAAAAGACCAGGAAACCTTCGACCCACTAGATTTTGTCCCTGGAAAAGCGGAGCATAATAGGGTAAACCGATCCCGCTACGGCGCGAGGTAATCCGGTACATTTTCGCCCCAGAGCAATCCCTTGTCGGTAGTAACAATCGCTGGACTGCGGAGGCGCGCTTGATTGCTAGTGTGGCACAAGAAAAAAATAGGGGTAAAACGGGGAGGGGTTCAACACGAGGACTTCCCCGGAGGTCACCCATCCTAGTACTACTCTCGCCCAAGCACGCTTAACTGCGGAGTTCTGATGGGATCCGGTACCCGTCAGGTGATGCGCGGTCTGTGAATATAAGCAGGTGGACTTCGACCGACGCACACGAGGACTTCCCAGTGGTCCCTCACCTCCGGAAACGACAACTCCGGTTGAGAAAAGACCAGGAAGCCTTCGACGCACAAGATTTTGTCCCTGAAAAAGCGGAGCGTAATAGGGTAAATCGATCCTGGTACGGCGCGAGGCAATCCGGTGCATTTTCGCCCATGACCAGTCCCTTGTCGATAGTAACGAACGCCGAACTGCGGAGGTGTGCTTGATTGCTAGTGTGGCACAAGAGAAAAACGGGGGTAAAAAGGGGAGGGGTTCAACACGAGGACTTCCCCGGAGGTCACCCATCCTGGAACTACTCCCGCCCAAGCACGCTTAACTGCGGAGTTCTGATGGGATCCGGTGCTTTTGTGCTGGTATGATTGCACCCGTCAGGTGATGCGCGGTCTCTGAATATAGGCAGGTGGACTTCGACCGACGCACACGAGGACTTCCCAGTGGTCCCCCACCTCCGGAAATGACAACTCCGGTTGAGAAAAGACCAGGAAACCTTCGACCCACTAGATTTTGTCCCTGGAAAAGCGGAGCATAATAGGGTAAACCGATCCCGCTACGGCGCGCGGCAATCCGGTACATTTTCGCCCATGACAAGTCCCTTGTCGGTAGTAACGATCGCTAGACTGCGGAGGTGCGCTTGATTGCTAAAGTGGCTCAAGAAAAACACGGGGGTAAAAAGGGGAGGGGTACAACACGAGGACTTCCCAGGAGGTCACCCATCCTAGTACTACTGTCGCCCAAGCACGCTTAACTGCAAGTGTTCTGGTTGGATCTGGTGCTTTAGTGCTGGTATGATCGCACCCGTCAGGTGATGTGCGGTCTCTGAATATAAGCAGGTGGACTTCGACCGACGCACACGAGGACTTCCCAGTGGTCCCTCACCTCCGGAAACGACAACTCCGGTTGAGAAAAGACCAGGAAACCTTCGACGGACAAGATTTTGTCCCTGAAAAAGCGGAGCATAATAGGGTAAACCGATCCCGCTACGGCGCGAGGCAATCCGGTACATTTTCGCCCATGACCAGTCCCTTGTCGGTAGTAACGATCGCTTGACTGCGGAGGTGCGCTTGATTGCTAGTGTGGCACAAGAAAAAAACGGGGGTAAAAATGGGAGGGGTGCAACACGAGGACTTCCTAGGAGGTCACCCATCCTAGTACTACTCTCGCCCAAGCACGCTTTACTGCGGAGTTCTGATGGGATCCGGTGCTTTAGTGCTGGTATGATCGCACCCGTCAGGTGATGCGCGGCCTCTAAATATAAGAAGGTGGACTTCGACCGACACACACGATGACTTACCAGAGGTCCCCCACCTCCGGAAACGAAAACTCCGGTTGAGAAAAGACCAGGAAACCTTCGACCCACTAGATTTTGTCCCTGGAAAAGCGGAGCATAATAGGGTAAACCGATCCCGCTACGGCGCGAGGTAATCCGGTACATTTTCGCCCCAGAGCAATCCCTTGTCGGTAGTAACAATCGCTGGACTGCGGAGGCGCGCTTGATTGCTAGTGTGGCACAAGAAAAAAATAGGGGTAAAACGGGGAGGGGTTCAACACGAGGACTTCCCCGGAGGTCACCCATCCTAGTACTACTCTCGCCCAAGCACGCTTAACTGCGGAGTTCTGATGGGATCCGGTACCCGTCAGGTGATGCGCGGTCTGTGAATATAAGCAGGTGGACTTCGACCGACGCACACGAGGACTTCCCAGTGGTCCCTCACCTCCGGAAACGACAACTCCGGTTGAGAAAAGACCAGGAAGCCTTCGACGCACAAGATTTTGTCCCTGAAAAAGCGGAGCGTAATAGGGTAAATCGATCCTGGTACGGCGCGAGGCAATCCGGTGCATTTTCGCCCATGACCAGTCCCTTGTCGATAGTAACGAACGCCGAACTGCGGAGGTGTGCTTGATTGCTAGTGTGGCACAAGAGAAAAACGGGGGTAAAAAGGGGAGGGGTTCAACACGAGGACTTCCCCGGAGGTCACCCATCCTGGAACTACTCCCGCCCAAGCACGCTTAACTGCGGAGTTCTGATGGGATCCGGTGCTTTTGTGCTGGTATGATTGCACCCGTCAGGTGATGCGCGGTCTCTGAATATAGGCAGGTGGACTTCGACCGACGCACACGAGGACTTCCCAGTGGTCCCCCACCTCCGGAAATGACAACTCCGGTTGAGAAAAGACCAGGAAACCTTCGACCCACTAGATTTTGTCCCTGGAAAAGCGGAGCATAATAGGGTAAACCGATCCCGCTACGGCGCGCGGCAATCCGGTACATTTTCGCCCATGACAAGTCCCTTGTCGGTAGTAACGATCGCTAGACTGCGGAGGTGCGCTTGATTGCTAAAGTGGCTCAAGAAAAACACGGGGGTAAAAAGGGGAGGGGTACAACACGAGGACTTCCCAGGAGGTCACCCATCCTAGTCTTACTGTCGCCCAAGCACGCTTAACTGCAAGTGTTCTGGTTGGATCTGGTGCTTTAGTGCTGGTATGATCGCACCCGTCAGGTGATGTGCGGTCTCTGAATATAAGCAGGTGGACTTCGACCGACGCACACGAGGACTTCCCAGTGGTCCCTCACCTCCGGAAACGACAACTCCGGTTGAGAAAAGACCAGGAAACCTTCGACGGACAAGATTTTGTCCCTGAAAAAGCGGAGCATAATAGGGTAAACCGATCCCGCTACGGCGCGAGGCAATCCGGTACATTTTCGCCCATGACCAGTCCCTTGTCGGTAGTAACGATCGCTTGACTGCGGAGGTGCGCTTGATTGCTAGTGTGGCACAAGAAAAAAACGGGGGTAAAAATGGGAGGGGTGCAACACGAGGACTTCCTAGGAGGTCACCCATCCTAGTACTACTCTCGCCCAAGCACGCTTTACTGCGGAGTTCTGATGGGATCCGGTGCTTTAGTGCTGGTATGATCGCACCCGTCAGGTGATGCGCGGCCTCTAAATATAAGAAGGTGGACTTCGACCGACACACACGATGACTTACCAGAGGTCCCCCACCTCCGGAAACGAAAACTCCGGTTGAGAAAAGACCAGGAAACCTTCGACCCACTAGATTTTGTCCCTGGAAAAGCGGAGCATAATAGGGTAAACCGATCCCGCTACGGCGCGAGGTAATCCGGTACATTTTCGCCCCAGAGCAATCCCTTGTCGGTAGTAACAATCGCTGGACTGCGGAGGCGCGCTTGATTGCTAGTGTGGCACAAGAAAAAAATAGGGGTAAAACGGGGAGGGGTTCAACACGAGGACTTCCCCGGAGGTCACCCATCCTAGTACTACTCTCGCCCAAGCACGCTTAACTGCGGAGTTCTGATGGGATCCGGTACCCGTCAGGTGATGCGCGGTCTGTGAATATAAGCAGGTGGACTTCGACCGACGCACACGAGGACTTCCCAGTGGTCCCTCACCTCCGGAAACGACAACTCCGGTTGAGAAAAGACCAGGAAGCCTTCGACGCACAAGATTTTGTCCCTGAAAAAGCGGAGCGTAATAGGGTAAATCGATCCTGGTACGGCGCGAGGCAATCCGGTGCATTTTCGCCCATGACCAGTCCCTTGTCGATAGTAACGAACGCCGAACTGCGGAGGTGTGCTTGATTGCTAGTGTGGCACAAGAGAAAAACGGGGGTAAAAAGGGGAGGGGTTCAACACGAGGACTTCCCCGGAGGTCACCCATCCTGGAACTACTCCCGCCCAAGCACGCTTAACTGCGGAGTTCTGATGGGATCCGGTGCTTTTGTGCTGGTATGATTGCACCCGTCAGGTGATGCGCGGTCTCTGAATATAGGCAGGTGGACTTCGACCGACGCACACGAGGACTTCCCAGTGGTCCCCCACCTCCGGAAATGACAACTCCGGTTGAGAAAAGACCAGGAAACCTTCGACCCACTAGATTTTGTCCCTGGAAAAGCGGAGCATAATAGGGTAAACCGATCCCGCTACGGCGCGCGGCAATCCGGTACATTTTCGCCCATGACAAGTCCCTTGTCGGTAGTAACGATCGCTAGACTGCGGAGGTGCGCTTGATTGCTAAAGTGGCTCAAGAAAAACACGGGGGTAAAAAGGGGAGGGGTACAACACGAGGACTTCCCAGGAGGTCACCCATCCTAGTCTTACTGTCGCCCAAGCACGCTTAACTGCAAGTGTTCTGGTTGGATCTGGTGCTTTAGTGCTGGTATGATCGCACCCGTCAGGTGATGTGCGGTCTCTGAATATAAGCAGGTGGACTTCGACCGACGCACACGAGGACTTCCCAGTGGTCCCTCACCTCCGGAAACGACAACTCCGGTTGAGAAAAGACCAGGAAACCTTCGACGGACAAGATTTTGTCCCTGAAAAAGCGGAGCATAATAGGGTAAACCGATCCCGCTACGGCGCGAGGCAATCCGGTACATTTTCGCCCATGACCAGTCCCTTGTCGGTAGTAACGATCGCTTGACTGCGGAGGTGCGCTTGATTGCTAGTGTGGCACAAGAAAAAAACGGGGGTAAAAATGGGAGGGGTGCAACACGAGGACTTCCTAGGAGGTCACCCATCCTAGTACTACTCTCGCCCAAGCACGCTTTACTGCGGAGTTCTGATGGGATCCGGTGCTTTAGTGCTGGTATGATCGCACCCGTCAGGTGATGCGCGGCCTCTAAATATAAGAAGGTGGACTTCGACCGACACACACGATGACTTACCAGAGGTCCCCCACCTCCGGAAACGAAAACTCCGGTTGAGAAAAGACCAGGAAACCTTCGACCCACTAGATTTTGTCCCTGGAAAAGCGGAGCATAATAGGGTAAACCGATCCCGCTACGGCGCGAGGTAATCCGGTACATTTTCGCCCCAGAGCAATCCCTTGTCGGTAGTAACAATCGCTGGACTGCGGAGGCGCGCTTGATTGCTAGTGTGGCACAAGAAAAAAATAGGGGTAAAACGGGGAGGGGTTCAACACGAGGACTTCCCCGGAGGTCACCCATCCTAGTACTACTCTCGCCCAAGCACGCTTAACTGCGGAGTTCTGATGGGATCCGGTACCCGTCAGGTGATGCGCGGTCTGTGAATATAAGCAGGTGGACTTCGACCGACGCACACGAGGACTTCCCAGTGGTCCCTCACCTCCGGAAACGACAACTCCGGTTGAGAAAAGACCAGGAAGCCTTCGACGCACAAGATTTTGTCCCTGAAAAAGCGGAGCGTAATAGGGTAAATCGATCCTGGTACGGCGCGAGGCAATCCGGTGCATTTTCGCCCATGACCAGTCCCTTGTCGATAGTAACGAACGCCGAACTGCGGAGGTGTGCTTGATTGCTAGTGTGGCACAAGAGAAAAACGGGGGTAAAAAGGGGAGGGGTTCAACACGAGGACTTCCCCGGAGGTCACCCATCCTGGAACTACTCCCGCCCAAGCACGCTTAACTGCGGAGTTCTGATGGGATCCGGTGCTTTTGTGCTGGTATGATTGCACCCGTCAGGTGATGCGCGGTCTCTGAATATAGGCAGGTGGACTTCGACCGACGCACACGAGGACTTCCCAGTGGTCCCCCACCTCCGGAAATGACAACTCCGGTTGAGAAAAGACCAGGAAACCTTCGACCCACTAGATTTTGTCCCTGGAAAAGCGGAGCATAATAGGGTAAACCGATCCCGCTACGGCGCGCGGCAATCCGGTACATTTTCGCCCATGACAAGTCCCTTGTCGGTAGTAACGATCGCTAGACTGCGGAGGTGCGCTTGATTGCTAAAGTGGCTCAAGAAAAACACGGGGGTAAAAAGGGGAGGGGTACAACACGAGGACTTCCCAGGAGGTCACCCATCCTAGTCTTACTGTCGCCCAAGCACGCTTAACTGCAAGTGTTCTGGTTGGATCTGGTGCTTTAGTGCTGGTATGATCGCACCCGTCAGGTGATGTGCGGTCTCTGAATATAAGCAGGTGGACTTCGACCGACGCACACGAGGACTTCCCAGTGGTCCCTCACCTCCGGAAACGACAACTCCGGTTGAGAAAAGACCAGGAAACCTTCGACGGACAAGATTTTGTCCCTGAAAAAGCGGAGCATAATAGGGTAAACCGATCCCGCTACGGCGCGAGGCAATCCGGTACATTTTCGCCCATGACCAGTCCCTTGTCGGTAGTAACGATCGCTTGACTGCGGAGGTGCGCTTGATTGCTAGTGTGGCACAAGAAAAAAACGGGGGTAAAAATGGGAGGGGTGCAACACGAGGACTTCCTAGGAGGTCACCCATCCTAGTACTACTCTCGCCCAAGCACGCTTTACTGCGGAGTTCTGATGGGATCCGGTGCTTTAGTGCTGGTATGATCGCACCCGTCAGGTGATGCGCGGCCTCTAAATATAAGAAGGTGGACTTCGACCGACACACACGATGACTTACCAGAGGTCCCCCACCTCCGGAAACGAAAACTCCGGTTGAGAAAAGACCAGGAAACCTTCGACCCACTAGATTTTGTCCCTGGAAAAGCGGAGCATAATAGGGTAAATCGATCCTGGTACGGCGCGAGGCAATCCGGTGCATTTTCGCCCATGACCAGTCCCTTGTCGATAGTAACGATCGCTTGACTGCGGAGGTGTGCTTGATTGCTAGTGTGGCACAAGAGAAAAACGGGGGTAAAAAGGGGAGGGGTTCAACACGAGGACTTCCCCGGAGGTCACCCATCCTGGAACTACTCCCGCCCAAGCACGCTTAACTGCGGAGTTCTGATGGGATCCGGTGCTTTTGTGCTGGTATGATCGCACCCGTCAGGTGATGTGCGGTCTCTGAATATAGGCAGGTGGACTTCGACCGACGCACACGAGGACTTCCCAGTGGTCCCTCACCTCCGGAAACGACAACTCCGGTTGAGAAAAGACCAGGAAACCTTCGACGCACAAGATTTTGTCCCTGAAAAAGCGGAGCATAATAGGGTAAATCGATCCCGCTACGGCGCGAGGCAATCCGGTACATTTTCGCCCATGACCAGTCCCTTGTCGGTAGTAACGATCGCTTGACTGCGGAGGTGCGCTTGATTGCTAGTGTGGCACAAGAAAAAAACGGGGGTAAAAATGGGAGGGGTACAACACGAGGACTTCCCAGGAGGTCACCCATCCTAGTACTACTGTCGCCCAAGCACGCTTAACTGCAAGTGTTCTGGTTGGATCTGGTGCTTTAGTGCTGGTATGATCGCACCCGTCAGGTGATGTGCGGTCTCTGAATATAAGCAGGTGGACTTCGACCGACGCACACGAGGACTTCCCAGTGGTCCCTCACCTCCGGAAACGACAACTCCGGTTGAGAAAAGACCAGGAAACCTTCGACGGACAAGATTTTGTCCCTGAAAAAGCGGAGCATAATAGGGTAAACCGATCCCGCTACGGCGCGAGGCAATCCGGTACATTTTCGCCCATGACCAGTCCCTTGTCGGTAGTAACGATCGCTTGACTGCGGAGGTGCGCTTGATTGCTAGTGTGGCACAAGAAAAAAACGGGGGTAAAAATGGGAGGGGTGCAACACGAGGACTTCCCAGGAGGTCACCCATCCTTGTACTACTCTCGCCCAAGCACGCTTATGTGCGAAGTTCTGACGGGATCCGGTGCTTTAGTGCTGGTATGATCGCACCCGTCCGGTGATGGTGGTCTCTGAATATAAGCAGGTGGACTTCGACCGACGCACACGAGGACTTCCCAGTGGTCCCCCACCTCCGAAAACGACAACTCCGGTTGAGAAAAGACCAGGAAACCTTCGACCCACTAGATTTTGTCCCTGGAAAAGCGGAGCATAATAGGGTAAACCGATCCCGCTACGGCGCGCGGCAATCCGGTACATTTTCGCCCATGACAAGTCCCTTGTCGGTAGTAACGATCGCTAGACTGCGGAGGTGCGCTTGATTGCTAAAGTGGCTCAAGAAAAACACGGGGGTAAAAAGGGGAGGGGTACAACACGAGGACTTCCCAGGAGGTCACCCATCCTAGTACTACTGTCGCCCAAGCACGCTTAACTGCAAGTGTTCTGGTTGGATCTGGTGCTTTAGTGCTGGTATGATCGCACCCGTCAGGTGATGTGCGGTCTCTGAATATAAGCAGGTGGACTTCGACCGACGCACACGAGGACTTCCCAGTGGTCCCTCACCTCCGGAAACGACAACTCCGGTTGAGAAAAGACCAGGAAACCTTCGACGGACAAGATTTTGTCCCTGAAAAAGCGGAGCATAATAGGGTAAACCGATCCCGCTACGGCGCGAGGCAATCCGGTACATTTTCGCCCATGACCAGTCCCTTGTCGGTAGTAACGATCGCTTGACTGCGGAGGTGCGCTTGATTGCTAGTGTGGCACAAGAAAAAAACGGGGGTAAAAATGGGAGGGGTGCAACACGAGGACTTCCTAGGAGGTCACCCATCCTAGTACTACTCTCGCCCAAGCACGCTTTACTGCGGAGTTCTGATGGGATCCGGTGCTTTAGTGCTGGTATGATCGCACCCGTCAGGTGATGCGCGGCCTCTAAATATAAGAAGGTGGACTTCGACCGACACACACGATGACTTACCAGAGGTCCCCCACCTCCGGAAACGAAAACTCCGGTTGAGAAAAGACCAGGAAACCTTCGACCCACTAGATTTTGTCCCTGGAAAAGCGGAGCATAATAGGGTAAACCGATCCCGCTACGGCGCGCGGCAATCCGGTACATTTTCGCCCATGACAAGTCCCTTGTCGGTAGTAACGATCGCTAGACTGCGGAGGTGCGCTTGATTGCTAAAGTGGCTCAAGAAAAACACGGGGGTAAAAAGGGGAGGGGTACAACACGAGGACTTCCCAGGAGGTCACCCATCCTAGTACTACTGTCGCCCAAGCACGCTTAACTGCAAGTGTTCTGGTTGGATCTGGTGCTTTAGTGCTGGTATGATCGCACCCGTCAGGTGATGTGCGGTCTCTGAATATAAGCAGGTGGACTTCGACCGACGCACACGAGGACTTCCCAGTGGTCCCTCACCTCCGGAAACGACAACTCCGGTTGAGAAAAGACCAGGAAACCTTCGACGGACAAGATTTTGTCCCTGAAAAAGCGGAGCATAATAGGGTAAACCGATCCCGCTACGGCGCGAGGCAATCCGGTACATTTTCGCCCATGACCAGTCCCTTGTCGGTAGTAACGATCGCTTGACTGCGGAGGTGCGCTTGATTGCTAGTGTGGCACAAGAAAAAAACGGGGGTAAAAATGGGAGGGGTGCAACACGAGGACTTCCTAGGAGGTCACCCATCCTAGTACTACTCTCGCCCAAGCACGCTTTACTGCGGAGTTCTGATGGGATCCGGTGCTTTAGTGCTGGTATGATCGCACCCATCAGGTGATGCGCGGCCTCTAAATATAAGAAGGTGGACTTCGACCGACACACACGATGACTTACCAGAGGTCCCCCACCTCCGGAAACGAAAACTCCGGTTGAGAAAAGACCAGGAAACCTTCGACCCACTAGATTTTGTCCCTGGAAAAGCGGAGCATAATAGGGTAAATCGATCCTGGTACGGCGCGAGGCAATCCGGTGCATTTTCGCCCATGACCAGTCCCTTGTCGATAGTAACGATCGCTTGACTGCGGAGGTGTGCTTGATTGCTAGTGTGGCACAAGAGAAAAACGGGGGTAAAAAGGGGAGGGGTTCAACACGAGGACTTCCCCGGAGGTCACCCATCCTGGAACTACTCCCGCCCAAGCACGCTTAACTGCGGAGTTCTGATGGGATCCGGTGCTTTTGTGCTGGTATGATCGCACCCGTCAGGTGATGTGCGGTCTCTGAATATAGGCAGGTGGACTTCGACCGACGCACACGAGGACTTCCCAGTGGTCCCTCACCTCCGGAAACGACAACTCCGGTTGAGAAAAGACCAGGAAACCTTCGACGCACAAGATTTTGTCCCTGAAAAAGCGGAGCATAATAGGGTAAATCGATCCCGCTACGGCGCGAGGCAATCCGGTACATTTTCGCCCATGACCAGTCCCTTGTCGGTAGTAACGATCGCTTGACTGCGGAGGTGCGCTTGATTGCTAGTGTGGCACAAGAAAAAAACGGGGGTAAAAATGGGAGGGGTACAACACGAGGACTTCCCAGGAGGTCACCCATCCTAGTACTACTGTCGCCCAAGCACGCTTAACTGCAAGTGTTCTGGTTGGATCTGGTGCTTTAGTGCTGGTATGATCGCACCCGTCAGGTGATGTGCGGTCTCTGAATATAAGCAGGTGGACTTCGACCGACGCACACGAGGACTTCCCAGTGGTCCCTCACCTCCGGAAACGACAACTCCGGTTGAGAAAAGACCAGGAAACCTTCGACGGACAAGATTTTGTCCCTGAAAAAGCGGAGCATAATAGGGTAAACCGATCCCGCTACGGCGCGAGGCAATCCGGTACATTTTCGCCCATGACCAGTCCCTTGTCGGTAGTAACGATCGCTTGACTGCGGAGGTGCGCTTGATTGCTAGTGTGGCACAAGAAAAAAACGGGGGTAAAAATGGGAGGGGTGCAACACGAGGACTTCCCAGGAGGTCACCCATCCTTGTACTACTCTCGCCCAAGCACGCTTATGTGCGGAGTTCTGACGGGATCCGGTGCTTTAGTGCTGGTATGATCGCACCCGTCCGGTGATGGTGGTCTCTGAATATAAGCAGGTGGACTTCGACCGACGCACACGAGGACTTCCCAGTGGTCCCCCACCTCCGAAAACGACAACTCCGGTTGAGAAAAGACCAGGAAACCTTCGACCCACTAGATTTTGTCCCTGGAAAAGCGGAGCATAATAGGGTAAACCGATCCCGCTACGGCGCGCGGCAATCCGGTACATTTTCGCCCATGACAAGTCCCTTGTCGATAGTAACGATCGCTAGACTGCGGAGGTGCGCTTGATTGCTAAAGTGGCTCAAGAAAAACACGGGGGTAAAAAGGGGAGGGGTACAACACGAGGACTTCCCAGGAGGTCACCCATCCTAGTACTACTGTCGCCCAAGCACGCTTAACTGCAAGTGTTCTGGTTGGATCTGGTGCTTTAGTGCTGGTATGATCGCACCCGTCAGGTGATGTGCGGTCTCTGAATATAAGCAGGTGGACTTCGACCGACGCACACGAGGACTTCCCAGTGGTCCCTCACCTCCGGAAACGACAACTCCGGTTGAGAAAAGACCAGGAAACCTTCGACGGACAAGATTTTGTCCCTGAAAAAGCGGAGCATAATAGGGTAAACCGATCCCGCTACGGCGCGAGGCAATCCGGTACATTTTCGCCCATGACCAGTCCCTTGTCGGTAGTAACGATCGCTTGACTGCGGAGGTGCGCTTGATTGCTAGTGTGGCACAAGAAAAAAACGGGGGTAAAAATGGGAGGGGTGCAACACGAGGACTTCCTAGGAGGTCACCCATCCTAGTACTACTCTCGCCCAAGCAGGCTTTACTGCGGAGTTCTGATGGGATCCGGTGCTTTAGTGCTGGTATGATCGCACCCGTCAGGTGATGCGCGGCCTCTAAATATAAGAAGGTGGACTTCGACCGACACACACGATGACTTACCAGAGGTCCCCCACCTCCGGAAACGAAAACTCCGGTTGAGAAAAGACCAGGAAACCTTCGACCCACTAGATTTTGTCCCTGGAAAAGCGGAGCATAATAGGGTAAACCGATCCCGCTACGGCGCGAGGTAATCCGGTACATTTTCGCCCCAGAGCAATCCCTTGTCGGTAGTAACAATCGCTGGACTGCGGAGGCGCGCTTGATTGCTAGTGTGGCACAAGAAAAAAATAGGGGTAAAACGGGGAGGGGTTCAACACGAGGACTTCCCCGGAGGTCACCCATCCTAGTACTACTCTCGCCCAAGCACGCTTAACTGCGGAGTTCTGATGGGATCCGGTACCCGTCAGGTGATGTGCGGTCTCTGAATATAAGCAGGTGGACTTCGACCGACGCACACGAGGACTTCCCAGTGGTCCCTCACCTCCGGAAACGACAACTCCGGTTGAGAAAAGACCAGGAAACCTTCGACGGACAAGATTTTGTCCCTGAAAAAGCGGAGCATAATAGGGTAAACCGATCCCGCTACGGCGCGAGGCAATCCGGTACATTTTCGCCCATGACCAGTCCCTTGTCGGTAGTAACGATCGCTTGACTGCGGAGGTGCGCTTGATTGCTAGTGTGGCACAAGAAAAAAACGGGGGTAAAAAGGGGAGGGGTGCAACACGAGGACTTCCCAGGAGGTCACCCATCCTTGTACTACTCTCGCCCAAGCACGCTTATGTGCGGAGTTCTGACGGGATCCGGTGCTTTAGTGCTGGTATGATCGCACCCGTCCGGTGATGGTGGTCTCTGAATATAAGCAGGTGGACTTCGACCGACGCACACGAGGACTTCCCAGTGGTCCCCCACCTCCGAAAACGACAACTCCGGTTGAGAAAAGACCAGGAAACCTTCGACCCACTAGATTTTGTCCCTGGAAAAGCGGAGCATAATAGGGTAAACCGATCCCGCTACGGCGCGCGGCAATCCGGTACATTTTCGCCCATGACAAGTCCCTTGTCGATAGTAACGATCGCTAGACTGCGGAGGTGCGCTTGATTGCTAAAGTGGCTCAAGAAAAACACGGGGGTAAAAAGGGGAGGGGTACAACACGAGGACTTCCCAGGAGGTCACCCATCCTAGTACTACTGTCGCCCAAGCACGCTTAACTGCAAGTGTTCTGGTTGGATCTGGTGCTTTAGTGCTGGTATGATCGCACCCGTCAGGTGATGTGCGGTCTCTGAATATAAGCAGGTGGACTTCGACCGACGCACACGAGGACTTCCCAGTGGTCCCTCACCTCCGGAAACGACAACTCCGGTTGAGAAAAGACCAGGAAACCTTCGACGGACAAGATTTTGTCCCTGAAAAAGCGGAGCATAATAGGGTAAACCGATCCCGCTACGGCGCGAGGCAATCCGGTACATTTTCGCCCATGACCAGTCCCTTGTCGGTAGTAACGATCGCTTGACTGCGGAGGTGCGCTTGATTGCTAGTGTGGCACAAGAAAAAAACGGGGGTAAAAATGGGAGGGGTGCAACACGAGGACTTCCTAGGAGGTCACCCATCCTAGTACTACTCTCGCCCAAGCAGGCTTTACTGCGGAGTTCTGATGGGATCCGGTGCTTTAGTGCTGGTATGATCGCACCCGTCAGGTGATGCGCGGCCTCTAAATATAAGAAGGTGGACTTCGACCGACACACACGATGACTTACCAGAGGTCCCCCACCTCCGGAAACGAAAACTCCGGTTGAGAAAAGACCAGGAAACCTTCGACCCACTAGATTTTGTCCCTGGAAAAGCGGAGCATAATAGGGTAAACCGATCCCGCTACGGCGCGAGGTAATCCGGTACATTTTCGCCCCAGAGCAATCCCTTGTCGGTAGTAACAATCGCTGGACTGCGGAGGCGCGCTTGATTGCTAGTGTGGCACAAGAAAAAAATAGGGGTAAAACGGGGAGGGGTTCAACACGAGGACTTCCCCGGAGGTCACCCATCCTAGTACTACTCTCGCCCAAGCACGCTTAACTGCGGAGTTCTGATGGGATCCGGTACCCGTCAGGTGATGCGCGGTCTGTGAATATAAGCAGGTGGACTTCGACCGACGCACACGAGGACTTCCCAGTGGTCCCTCACCTCCGGAAACGACAACTCCGGTTGAGAAAAGACCAGGAAGCCTTCGACGCACAAGATTTTGTCCCTGAAAAAGCGGAGCGTAATAGGGTAAATCGATCCTGGTACGGCGCGAGGCAATCCGGTGCATTTTCGCCCATGACCAGTCCCTTGTCGATAGTAACGAACGCCGAACTGCGGAGGTGTGCTTGATTGCTAGTGTGGCACAAGAGAAAAACGGGGGTAAAAAGGGGAGGGGTTCAACACGAGGACTTCCCCGGAGGTCACCCATCCTGGAACTACTCCCGCCCAAGCACGCTTAACTGCGGAGTTCTGATGGGATCCGGTGCTTTTGTGCTGGTATGATTGCACCCGTCAGGTGATGCGCGGTCTCTGAATATAGGCAGGTGGACTTCGACCGACGCACACGAGGACTTCCCAGTGGTCCCCCACCTCCGGAAATGACAACTCCGGTTGAGAAAAGACCAGGAAACCTTCGACCCACTAGATTTTGTCCCTGGAAAAGCGGAGCATAATAGGGTAAACCGATCCCGCTACGGCGCGCGGCAATCCGGTACATTTTCGCCCATGACAAGTCCCTTGTCGGTAGTAACGATCGCTAGACTGCGGAGGTGCGCTTGATTGCTAAAGTGGCTCAAGAAAAACACGGGGGTAAAAAGGGGAGGGGTACAACACGAGGACTTCCCAGGAGGTCACCCATCCTAGTACTACTGTCGCCCAAGCACGCTTAACTGCAAGTGTTCTGGTTGGATCTGGTGCTTTAGTGCTGGTATGATCGCACCCGTCAGGTGATGTGCGGTCTCTGAATATAAGCAGGTGGACTTCGACCGACGCACACGAGGACTTCCCAGTGGTCCCTCACCTCCGGAAACGACAACTCCGGTTGAGAAAAGACCAGGAAACCTTCGACGGACAAGATTTTGTCCCTGAAAAAGCGGAGCATAATAGGGTAGACCGATCCCGCTACGGCGCGAGGCAATCCGGTACATTTTCGCCCATGACCAGTCCCTTGTCGGTAGTAACGATCGCTTGACTGCGGAGGTGCGCTTGATTGCTAGTGAGGCACAAGAAAAAAACGGGGGTAAAAATGGGAGGGGTGCAACACGAGGACTTCCTAGGAGGTCACCCATCCTAGTACTACTCTCGCCCAAGCACGCTTTACTGCGGAGTTCTGATGGGATCCGGTGCTTTAGTGCTGGTATGATCGCACCCGTCAGGTGATGCGCGGCCTCTAAATATAAGAAGGTGGACTTCGACCGACACACACGATGACTTACCAGAGGTCCCCCACCTCCGGAAACGAAAACTCCGGTTGAGAAAAGACCAGGAAACCTTCGACCCACTAGATTTTGTCCCTGGAAAAGCGGAGCATAATAGGGTAAACCGATCCCGCTACGGCGCGAGGTAATCCGGTACATTTTCGCCCCAGAGCAATCCCTTGTCGGTAGTAACAATCGCTGGAGTGCGGAGGCGCGCTTGATTGCTAGTGTGGCACAAGAAAAAAATAGGGGTAAAAAGGGGAGGGGTTCAACACGAGGACTTCCCCGGAGGTCACCCATCCTAGTACTACTCCTGCCCAAGCACGCTTAACTGCGGAGTTCTGATGGGATCCGGTACCCGTCAGGTGATGCGCGGTCTGTGAATATAAGCAGGTGGACTTCGACCGACGCACACGAGGACTTCCCAGTGGTCCCTCACCTCCGGAAACGACAACTCCGGTTGAGAAAAGACCAGGAAGCCTTCGACGCACAAGATTTTGTCCCTGAAAAAGCGGAGCGTAATAGGGTAAATCGATCCTGGTACGGCGCGAGGCAATCCGGTGCATTTTCGCCCATGACCAGTCCCTTGTCGATAGTAACGAACGCCGAACTGCGGAGGTGTGCTTGATTGCTAGTGTGGCACAAGAGAAAAACGGGGGTAAAAAGGGGAGGGGTTCAACACGAGGACTTCCCCGGAGGTCACCCATCCTGGAACTACTCCCGCCCAAGCACGCTTAACTGCGGAGTTCTGATGGGATCCGGTGCTTTTGTGCTGGTATGATTGCACCCGTCAGGTGATGCGCGGTCTCTGAATATAGGCAGGTGGACTTCGACCGACGCACACGAGGACTTCCCAGTGGTCCCCCACCTCCGGAAATGACAACTCCGGTTGAGAAAAGACCAGGAAACCTTCGACCCACTAGATTTTGTCCCTGGAAAAGCGGAGCATAATAGGGTAAACCGATCCCGCTACGGCGCGCGGCAATCCGGTACATTTTCGCCCATGACAAGTCCCTTGTCGGTAGTAACGATCGCTAGACTGCGGAGGTGCGCTTGATTGCTAAAGTGGCTCAAGAAAAACACGGGGGTAAAAAGGGGAGGGGTACAACACGAGGACTTCCCAGGAGGTCACCCATCCTAGTACTACTGTCGCCCAAGCACGCTTAACTGCAAGTGTTCTGGTTGGATCTGGTGCTTTAGTGCTGGTATGATCGCACCCGTCAGGTGATGTGCGGTCTCTGAATATAAGCAGGTGGACTTCGACCGACGCACACGAGGACTTCCCAGTGGTCCCTCACCTCCGGAAACGACAACTCCGGTTGAGAAAAGACCAGGAAACCTTCGACGGACAAGATTTTGTCCCTGAAAAAGCGGAGCATAATAGGGTAAACCGATCCCGCTACGGCGCGAGGCAATCCGGTACATTTTCGCCCATGACCAGTCCCTTGTCGGTAGTAACGATCGCTTGACTGCGGAGGTGCGCTTGATTGCTAGTGAGGCACAAGAAAAAAACGGGGGTAAAAATGGGAGGGGTGCAACACGAGGACTTCCTAGGAGGTCACCCATCCTAGTACTACTCTCGCCCAAGCACGCTTTACTGCGGAGTTCTGATGGGATCCGGTGCTTTAGTGCTGGTATGATCGCACCCGTCAGGTGATGCGCGGCCTCTAAATATAAGAAGGTGGACTTCGACCGACACACACGATGACTTACCAGAGGTCCCCCACCTCCGGAAACGAAAACTCCGGTTGAGAAAAGACCAGGAAACCTTCGACCCACTAGATTTTGTCCCTGGAAAAGCGGAGCATAATAGGGTAAACCGATCCCGCTACGGCGCGAGGTAATCCGGTACATTTTCGCCCCAGAGCAATCCCTTGTCGATAGTAACGATCGCTTGACTGCGGAGGTGTGCTTGATTGCTAGTGTGGCACAAGAGAAAAACGGGGGTAAAAAGGGGAGGGGTTCAACACGAGGACTTCCCCGGAGGTCACCCATCCTAGTACTACTCTCGCCCAAGCACGCTTAACTGCGGAGTTCTGATGGGATCCGGTACCCGTCAGGTGATGCGCGGTCTGTGAATATAAGCAGGTGGACTTCGACCGACGCACACGAGGACTTCCCAGTGGTCCCTCACCTCCGGAAACGACAACTCCGGTTGAGAAAAGACCAGGAAGCCTTCGACGCACAAGATTTTGTCCCTGAAAAAGCGGAGCGTAATAGGGTAAATCGATCCTGGTACGGCGCGAGGCAATCCGGTGCATTTTCGCCCATGACCAGTCCCTTGTCGATAGTAACGAACGCCGAACTGCGGAGGTGTGCTTGATTGCTAGTGTGGCACAAGAGAAAAACGGGGGTAAAAAGGGGAGGGGTTCAACACGAGGACTTCCCCGGAGGTCACCCATCCTGGAACTACTCCCGCCCAAGCACGCTTAACTGCGGAGTTCTGATGGGATCCGGTGCTTTTGTGCTGGTATGATTGCACCCGTCAGGTGATGCGCGGTCTCTGAATATAGGCAGGTGGACTTCGACCGACGCACACGAGGACTTCCCAGTGGTCCCCCACCTCCGGAAATGACAACTCCGGTTGAGAAAAGACCAGGAAACCTTCGACCCACTAGATTTTGTCCCTGGAAAAGCGGAGCATAATAGGGTAAACCGATCCCGCTACGGCGCGCGGCAATCCGGTACATTTTCGCCCATGACAAGTCCCTTGTCGGTAGTAACGATCGCTAGACTGCGGAGGTGCGCTTGATTGCTAAAGTGGCTCAAGAAAAACACGGGGGTAAAAAGGGGAGGGGTACAACACGAGGACTTCCCAGGAGGTCACCCATCCTAGTACTACTGTCGCCCAAGCACGCTTAACTGCAAGTGTTCTGGTTGGATCTGGTGCTTTAGTGCTGGTATGATCGCACCCGTCAGGTGATGTGCGGTCTCTGAATATAAGCAGGTGGACTTCGACCGACGCACACGAGGACTTCCCAGTGGTCCCTCACCTCCGGAAACGACAACTCCGGTTGAGAAAAGACCAGGAAACCTTCGACGGACAAGATTTTGTCCCTGAAAAAGCGGAGCATAATAGGGTAAACCGATCCCGCTACGGCGCGAGGCAATCCGGTACATTTTCGCCCATGACCAGTCCCTTGTCGGTAGTAACGATCGCTTGACTGCGGAGGTGCGCTTGATTGCTAGTGTGGCACAAGAAAAAAACGGGGGTAAAAATGGGAGGGGTGCAACACGAGGACTTCCTAGGAGGTCACCCATCCTAGTACTACTCTCGCCCAAGCACGCTTTACTGCGGAGTTCTGATGGGATCCGGTGCTTTAGTGCTGGTATGATCGCACCCGTCAGGTGATGCGCGGCCTCTAAATATAAGAAGGTGGACTTCGACCGACACACACGATGACTTACCAGAGGTCCCCCACCTCCGGAAACGAAAACTCCGGTTGAGAAAAGACCAGGAAACCTTCGACCCACTAGATTTTGTCCCTGGAAAAGCGGAGCATAATAGGGTAAACCGATCCCGCTACGGCGCGAGGTAATCCGGTACATTTTCGCCCCAGAGCAATCCCTTGTCGATAGTAACGATCGCTTGACTGCGGAGGTGTGCTTGATTGCTAGTGTGGCACAAGAGAAAAACGGGGGTAAAAAGGGGAGGGGTTCAACACGAGGACTTCCCCGGAGGTCACCCATCCTGGAACTACTCCCGCCCAAGCACGCTTAACTGCGGAGTTCTGATGGGATCCGGTACCCGTCAGGTGATGCGCGGTCTGTGAATATAAGCAGGTGGACTTCGACCGACGCACACGAGGACTTCCCAGTGGTCCCTCACCTCCGGAAACGACAACTCCGGTTGAGAAAAGACCAGGAAGCCTTCGACGCACAAGATTTTGTCCCTGAAAAAGCGGAGCGTAATAGGGTAAATCGATCCTGGTACGGCGCGAGGCAATCCGGTGCATTTTCGCCCATGACCAGTCCCTTGTCGATAGTAACGAACGCCGAACTGCGGAGGTGTGCTTGATTGCTAGTGTGGCACAAGAGAAAAACGGGGGTAAAAAGGGGAGGGGTTCAACACGAGGACTTCCCCGGAGGTCACCCATCCTGGAACTACTCCCGCCCAAGCACGCTTAACTGCGGAGTTCTGATGGGATCCGGTGCTTTTGTGCTGGTATGATTGCACCCGTCAGGTGATGCGCGGTCTCTGAATATAGGCAGGTGGACTTCGACCGACGCACACGAGGACTTCCCAGTGGTCCCCCACCTCCGGAAATGACAACTCCGGTTGAGAAAAGACCAGGAAACCTTCGACCCACTAGATTTTGTCCCTGGAAAAGCGGAGCATAATAGGGTAAACCGATCCCGCTACGGCGCGCGGCAATCCGGTACATTTTCGCCCATGACAAGTCCCTTGTCGGTAGTAACGATCGCTAGACTGCGGAGGTGCGCTTGATTGCTAAAGTGGCTCAAGAAAAACACGGGGGTAAAAAGGGGAGGGGTACAACACGAGGACTTCCCAGGAGGTCACCCATCCTAGTACTACTGTCGCCCAAGCACGCTTAACTGCAAGTGTTCTGGTTGGATCTGGTGCTTTAGTGCTGGTATGATCGCACCCGTCAGGTGATGTGCGGTCTCTGAATATAAGCAGGTGGACTTCGACCGACGCACACGAGGACTTCCCAGTGGTCCCTCACCTCCGGAAACGACAACTCCGGTTGAGAAAAGACCAGGAAACCTTCGACGGACAAGATTTTGTCCCTGAAAAAGCGGAGCATAATAGGGTAAACCGATCCCGCTACGGCGCGAGGCAATCCGGTACATTTTCGCCCATGACCAGTCCCTTGTCGGTAGTAACGATCGCTTGACTGCGGAGGTGCGCTTGATTGCTAGTGTGGCACAAGAAAAAAACGGGGGTAAAAATGGGAGGGGTGCAACACGAGGACTTCCTAGGAGGTCACCCATCCTAGTACTACTCTCGCCCAAGCACGCTTTACTGCGGAGTTCTGATGGGATCCGGTGCTTTAGTGCTGGTATGATCGCACCCGTCAGGTGATGCGCGGCCTCTAAATATAAGAAGGTGGACTTCGACCGACACACACGATGACTTACCAGAGGTCCCCCACCTCCGGAAACGAAAACTCCGGTTGAGAAAAGACCAGGAAACCTTCGACCCACTAGATTTTGTCCCTGGAAAAGCGGAGCATAATAGGGTAAATCGATCCTGGTACGGCGCGAGGCAATCCGGTGCATTTTCGCCCATGACCAGTCCCTTGTCGATAGTAACGATCGCTTGACTGCGGAGGTGTGCTTGATTGCTAGTGTGGCACAAGAGAAAAACGGGGGTAAAAAGGGGAGGGGTTCAACACGAGGACTTCCCCGGAGGTCACCCATCCTGGAACTACTCCCGCCCAAGCACGCTTAACTGCGGAGTTCTGATGGGATCCGGTGCTTTTGTGCTGGTATGATCGCACCCGTCAGGTGATGTGCGGTCTCTGAATATAGGCAGGTGGACTTCGACCGACGCACACGAGGACTTCCCAGTGGTCCCTCACCTCCGGAAACGACAACTCCGGTTGAGAAAAGACCAGGAAACCTTCGACGCACAAGATTTTGTCCCTGAAAAAGCGGAGCATAATAGGGTAAATCGATCCCGCTACGGCGCGAGGCAATCCGGTACATTTTCGCCCATGACCAGTCCCTTGTCGGTAGTAACGATCGCTTGACTGCGGAGGTGCGCTTGATTGCTAGTGTGGCACAAGAAAAAAACGGGGGTAAAAATGGGAGGGGTACAACACGAGGACTTCCCAGGAGGTCACCCATCCTAGTACTACTGTCGCCCAAGCACGCTTAACTGCAAGTGTTCTGGTTGGATCTGGTGCTTTAGTGCTGGTATGATCGCACCCGTCAGGTGATGTGCGGTCTCTGAATATAAGCAGGTGGACTTCGACCGACGCACACGAGGACTTCCCAGTGGTCCCTCACCTCCGGAAACGACAACTCCGGTTGAGAAAAGACCAGGAAACCTTCGACGGACAAGATTTTGTCCCTGAAAAAGCGGAGCATAATAGGGTAAACCGATCCCGCTACGGCGCGAGGCAATCCGGTACATTTTCGCCCATGACCAGTCCCTTGTCGGTAGTAACGATCGCTTGACTGCGGAGGTGCGCTTGATTGCTAGTGTGGCACAAGAAAAAAACGGGGGTAAAAATGGGAGGGGTGCAACACGAGGACTTCCCAGGAGGTCACCCATCCTTGTACTACTCTCGCCCAAGCACGCTTATGTGCGGAGTTCTGACGGGATCCGGTGCTTTAGTGCTGGTATGATCGCACCCGTCCGGTGATGGTGGTCTCTGAATATAAGCAGGTGGACTTCGACCGACGCACACGAGGACTTCCCAGTGGTCCCCCACCTCCGAAAACGACAACTCCGGTTGAGAAAAGACCAGGAAACCTTCGACCCACTAGATTTTGTCCCTGAAAAAGCGGAGCATAATAGGGTAAACCGATCCCGCTACGGCGCGCGGCAATCCGGTACATTTTCGCCCATGACAAGTCCCTTGTCGGTAGTAACGATCGCTTGACTGCGGAGGTGCGCTTGATTGCTAGTGTGGCACAAGAAAAAAACGGGGGTAAAAATGGGAGGGGTGCAACACGAGGACTTCCTAGGAGGTCACCCATCCTAGGACTACTCTCGCCCAAGCACGCTTAACTGCAAGTGTTCTGGTTGGATCCGGTGCTTTAGTGCTGGTATGATCGCACCCGTCAGGTGATGTGCGGTCTCTGAATATAAGCAGGTGGACTTCGACCGACGCACACGAGGACTTCCCAGTGGTCCCTCACCTCCGGAAACGACAACTCCGGTTGAGAAAAGACCAGGAAACCTTCGACGCACAAGATTTTGTCCCTGAAAAAGCGGAGCATAATAGGGTAAATCGATCCCGGTACGGCGCGAGGCAATCCGGTACATTTTCGCCCATGACCAGTCCCTTGTCGGTAGTAACGATCGCTTGACTGCGGAGGTGCGCTTGATTGCTAGTGTGGCACAAGAAAAAAACGGGGGTAAAAATGGGAGGGGTACAACACGAGGACTTCACAGGAGGTCACCCATCCTAGTACTACTGTCGCCCAAGCACGCTTAACTGCAAGTGTTCTGGTTGGATCTGGGGCTTTAGTGCTGGTATGATCCCACCCGTCAGGTGATGCGCGGCCTCTAAATATAAGAATGTGGACTTCGACCGACGCACACGAGGACTTACCAGAGGTCCCCCACCTCCGGAAACGAAAACTCCGGTTGAGAAAAGACCAGGAAACCTTCGACCCACTAGATTTTGTCCCTGAAAAAGCGGAGCATAATAGGGTAAACCGATCTCGCTACGGCGCGAGGCAATCCGGTGCATTTTCGCCCCAGAGTAATCCCTTGTCGGTAGTAACAATCGCTGGACTGCGGAGGCGCGCTTGATTGCTAGTGTGGCTCAAGAAAAAAATAGGGGTAAAAAGGGGAAGGTGGCAACACGAGGACTTCCCCGGAGGTCACCCATCCTAGTACTACTCTCGCCCAAGCACGCTTAACTGCGGAGTTCTGATGGGATCCGGTACCCGTCAGGTGATGTGCGGTCTGTGAATATAAGCAGGTGGACTTCGACCGACGCACACGAGGACTTCCCAGTGGTCCCTCACCTCCGGAAACGACAACTCCGGTTGAGAAAAGACCAGGAAGCCTTCGACGCACAAGATTTTGTCCCTGAAAAAGCGGAGCGTAATAGGGTAAATCGATCCTGGTACGGCGCGAGGCAATCCGGTGCATTTTCGCCCCAGAGTAATCCCTTGTCGGTAGTAACAATCGCTGGACTGCGGAGGCGCGCTTGATTGCTAGTGTGGCTCAAGAAAAAAATAGGGGTAAAAAGGGGAAGGTGGCAACACGAGGACTTCCCCGGAGGTCACCCATCCTAGTACTACTCTTGCCCAAGCACGCTTAACTGCGGAGTTCTGATGGGATCCGGTACCCGTCAGGTGATGCGCGGTCTGTGAATATAAGCAGGTGGACTTCGACCGACGCACACGAGGACTTCCCAGTGGTCCCTCACCTCCGGAAACGACAACTCCGGTTGAGAAAAGACCAGGAAGCCTTCGACGCACAAGATTTTGTCCCTGAAAAAGCGGAGCGTAATAGGGTAAATCGATCCTGGTACGGCGCGAGGCAATCCGGTGCATTTTCGCCCATGACCAGTCCCTTGTCGATAGTAACGAACGCCGAACTGCGGAGGTGTGCTTGATTGCTAGTGTGGCACAAGAGAAAAACGGGGGTAAAAAGGGGAGGGGTTCAACACGAGGACTTCCCCGGAGGTCACCCATCCTGGAACTACTCCCGCCCAAGCACGCTTAACTGCGGAGTTCTGATGGGATCCGGTGCTTTTGTGCTGGTATGATTGCACCCGTCAGGTGATGCGCGGTCTCTGAATATAGGCAGGTGGACTTCGACCGACGCACACGAGGACTTCCCAGTGGTCCCCCACCTCCGGAAATGACAACTCCGGTTGAGAAAAGACCAGGAAACCTTCGACCCACTAGATTTTGTCCCTGGAAAAGCGGAGCATAATAGGGTAAACCGATCCCGCTACGGCGCGCGGCAATCCGGTACATTTTCGCCCATGACAAGTCCCTTGTCGGTAGTAACGATCGCTAGACTGCGGAGGTGCGCTTGATTGCTAAAGTGGCTCAAGAAAAACACGGGGGTAAAAAGGGGAGGGGTACAACACGAGGACTTCCCAGGAGGTCACCCATCCTAGTACTACTGTCGCCCAAGCACGCTTAACTGCAAGTGTTCTGGTTGGATCTGGTGCTTTAGTGCTGGTATGATCGCACCCGTCAGGTGATGTGCGGTCTCTGAATATAAGCAGGTGGACTTCGACCGACGCACACGAGGACTTCCCAGTGGTCCCTCACCTCCGGAAACGACAACTCCGGTTGAGAAAAGACCAGGAAACCTTCGACGGACAAGATTTTGTCCCTGAAAAAGCGGAGCATAATAGGGTAAACCGATCCCGCTACGGCGCGAGGCAATCCGGTACATTTTCGCCCATGACCAGTCCCTTGTCGGTAGTAACGATCGCTTGACTGCGGAGGTGCGCTTGATTGCTAGTGTGGCACAAGAAAAAAACGGGGGTAAAAATGGGAGGGGTGCAACACGAGGACTTCCTAGGAGGTCACCCATCCTAGTACTACTCTCGCCCAAGCACGCTTTACTGCGGAGTTCTGATGGGATCCGGTGCTTTAGTGCTGGTATGATCGCACCCGTCAGGTGATGCGCGGCCTCTAAATATAAGAAGGTGGACTTCGACCGACACACACGATGACTTACCAGAGGTCCCCCACCTCCGGAAACGAAAACTCCGGTTGAGAAAAGACCAGGAAACCTTCGACCCACTAGATTTTGTCCCTGGAAAAGCGGAGCATAATAGGGTAAATCGATCCTGGTACGGCGCGAGGCAATCCGGTGCATTTTCGCCCATGACCAGTCCCTTGTCGATAGTAACGATCGCTTGACTGCGGAGGTGTGCTTGATTGCTAGTGTGGCACAAGAGAAAAACGGGGGTAAAAAGGGGAGGGGTTCAACACGAGGACTTCCCCGGAGGTCACCCATCCTGGAACTACTCCCGCCCAAGCACGCTTAACTGCGGAGTTCTGATGGGATCCGGTGCTTTTGTGCTGGTATGATCGCACCCGTCAGGTGATGTGCGGTCTCTGAATATAGGCAGGTGGACTTCGACCGACGCACACGAGGACTTCCCAGTGGTCCCTCACCTCCGGAAACGACAACTCCGGTTGAGAAAAGACCAGGAAACCTTCGACGCACAAGATTTTGTCCCTGAAAAAGCGGAGCATAATAGGGTAAATCGATCCCGCTACGGCGCGAGGCAATCCGGTACATTTTCGCCCATGACCAGTCCCTTGTCGGTAGTAACGATCGCTTGACTGCGGAGGTGCGCTTGATTGCTAGTGTGGCACAAGAAAAAAACGGGGGTAAAAATGGGAGGGGTACAACACGAGGACTTCCCAGGAGGTCACCCATCCTAGTACTACTGTCGCCCAAGCACGCTTAACTGCAAGTGTTCTGGTTGGATCTGGTGCTTTAGTGCTGGTATGATCGCACCCGTCAGGTGATGTGCGGTCTCTGAATATAAGCAGGTGGACTTCGACCGACGCACACGAGGACTTCCCAGTGGTCCCTCACCTCCGGAAACGACAACTCCGGTTGAGAAAAGACCAGGAAACCTTCGACGGACAAGATTTTGTCCCTGAAAAAGCGGAGCATAATAGGGTAAACCGATCCCGCTACGGCGCGAGGCAATCCGGTACATTTTCGCCCATGACCAGTCCCTTGTCGGTAGTAACGATCGCTTGACTGCGGAGGTGCGCTTGATTGCTAGTGTGGCACAAGAAAAAAACGGGGGTAAAAATGGGAGGGGTGCAACACGAGGACTTCCCAGGAGGTCACCCATCCTTGTACTACTCTCGCCCAAGCACGCTTATGTGCGGAGTTCTGACGGGATCCGGTGCTTTAGTGCTGGTATGATCGCACCCGTCCGGTGATGGTGGTCTCTGAATATAAGCAGGTGGACTTCGACCGACGCACACGAGGACTTCCCAGTGGTCCCCCACCTCCGAAAACGACAACTCCGGTTGAGAAAAGACCAGGAAACCTTCGACCCACTAGATTTTGTCCCTGAAAAAGCGGAGCATAATAGGGTAAACCGATCCCGCTACGGCGCGCGGCAATCCGGTACATTTTCGCCCATGACAAGTCCCTTGTCGGTAGTAACGATCGCTTGACTGCGGAGGTGCGCTTGATTGCTAGTGTGGCACAAGAAAAAAACGGGGGTAAAAATGGGAGGGGTGCAACACGAGGACTTCCTAGGAGGTCACCCATCCTAGGACTACTCTCGCCCAAGCACGCTTAACTGCAAGTGTTCTGGTTGGATCCGGTGCTTTAGTGCTGGTATGATCGCACCCGTCAGGTGATGTGCGGTCTCTGAATATAAGCAGGTGGACTTCGACCGACGCACACGAGGACTTCCCAGTGGTCCCTCACCTCCGGAAACGACAACTCCGGTTGAGAAAAGACCAGGAAACCTTCGACGCACAAGATTTTGTCCCTGAAAAAGCGGAGCATAATAGGGTAAATCGATCCCGGTACGGCGCGAGGCAATCCGGTACATTTTCGCCCATGACCAGTCCCTTGTCGGTAGTAACGATCGCTTGACTGCGGAGGTGCGCTTGATTGCTAGTGTGGCACAAGAAAAAAACGGGGGTAAAAATGGGAGGGGTACAACACGAGGACTTCACAGGAGGTCACCCATCCTAGTACTACTGTCGCCCAAGCACGCTTAACTGCAAGTGTTCTGGTTGGATCTGGGGCTTTAGTGCTGGTATGATCCCACCCGTCAGGTGATGCGCGGCCTCTAAATATAAGAATGTGGACTTCGACCGACGCACACGAGGACTTACCAGAGGTCCCCCACCTCCGGAAACGAAAACTCCGGTTGAGAAAAGACCAGGAAACCTTCGACCCACTAGATTTTGTCCCTGAAAAAGCGGAGCATAATAGGGTAAACCGATCTCGCTACGGCGCGAGGCAATCCGGTGCATTTTCGCCCCAGAGTAATCCCTTGTCGGTAGTAACAATCGCTGGACTGCGGAGGCGCGCTTGATTGCTAGTGTGGCTCAAGAAAAAAATAGGGGTAAAAAGGGGAAGGTGGCAACACGAGGACTTCCCCGGAGGTCACCCATCCTAGTACTACTCTCGCCCAAGCACGCTTAACTGCGGAGTTCTGATGGGATCCGGTACCCGTCAGGTGATGTGCGGTCTGTGAATATAAGCAGGTGGACTTCGACCGACGCACACGAGGACTTCCCAGTGGTCCCTCACCTCCGGAAACGACAACTCCGGTTGAGAAAAGACCAGGAAGCCTTCGACGCACAAGATTTTGTCCCTGAAAAAGCGGAGCGTAATAGGGTAAATCGATCCTGGTACGGCGCGAGGCAATCCGGTGCATTTTCGCCCCAGAGTAATCCCTTGTCGGTAGTAACAATCGCTGGACTGCGGAGGCGCGCTTGATTGCTAGTGTGGCTCAAGAAAAAAATAGGGGTAAAAAGGGGAAGGTGGCAACACGAGGACTTCCCCGGAGGTCACCCATCCTAGTACTACTCTTGCCCAAGCACGCTTAACTGCGGAGTTCTGATGGGATCCGGTACCCGTCAGGTGATGCGCGGTCTGTGAATATAAGCAGGTGGACTTCGACCGACGCACACGAGGACTTCCCAGTGGTCCCTCACCTCCGGAAACGACAACTCCGGTTGAGAAAAGACCAGGAAGCCTTCGACGCACAAGATTTTGTCCCTGAAAAAGCGGAGCGTAATAGGGTAAATCGATCCTGGTACGGCGCGAGGCAATCCGGTGCATTTTCGCCCATGACCAGTCCCTTGTCGATAGTAACGAACGCCGAACTGCGGAGGTGTGCTTGATTGCTAGTGTGGCACAAGAGAAAAACGGGGGTAAAAAGGGGAGGGGTTCAACACGAGGACTTCCCCGGAGGTCACCCATCCTGGAACTACTCCCGCCCAAGCACGCTTAACTGCGGAGTTCTGATGGGATCCGGTGCTTTTGTGCTGGTATGATTGCACCCGTCAGGTGATGCGCGGTCTCTGAATATAGGCAGGTGGACTTCGACCGACGCACACGAGGACTTCCCAGTGGTCCCCCACCTCCGGAAATGACAACTCCGGTTGAGAAAAGACCAGGAAACCTTCGACCCACTAGATTTTGTCCCTGGAAAAGCGGAGCATAATAGGGTAAACCGATCCCGCTACGGCGCGCGGCAATCCGGTACATTTTCGCCCATGACAAGTCCCTTGTCGGTAGTAACGATCGCTAGACTGCGGAGGTGCGCTTGATTGCTAAAGTGGCTCAAGAAAAACACGGGGGTAAAAAGGGGAGGGGTACAACACGAGGACTTCCCAGGAGGTCACCCATCCTAGTACTACTGTCGCCCAAGCACGCTTAACTGCAAGTGTTCTGGTTGGATCTGGTGCTTTAGTGCTGGTATGATCGCACCCGTCAGGTGATGTGCGGTCTCTGAATATAAGCAGGTGGACTTCGACCGACGCACACGAGGACTTCCCAGTGGTCCCTCACCTCCGGAAACGACAACTCCGGTTGAGAAAAGACCAGGAAACCTTCGACGGACAAGATTTTGTCCCTGAAAAAGCGGAGCATAATAGGGTAAACCGATCCCGCTACGGCGCGAGGCAATCCGGTACATTTTCGCCCATGACCAGTCCCTTGTCGGTAGTAACGATCGCTTGACTGCGGAGGTGCGCTTGATTGCTAGTGTGGCACAAGAAAAAAACGGGGGTAAAAATGGGAGGGGTGCAACACGAGGACTTCCTAGGAGGTCACCCATCCTAGTACTACTCTCGCCCAAGCACGCTTTACTGCGGAGTTCTGATGGGATCCGGTGCTTTAGTGCTGGTATGATCGCACCCGTCAGGTGATGCGCGGCCTCTAAATATAAGAAGGTGGACTTCGACCGACACACACGATGACTTACCAGAGGTCCCCCACCTCCGGAAACGAAAACTCCGGTTGAGAAAAGACCAGGAAACCTTCGACCCACTAGATTTTGTCCCTGGAAAAGCGGAGCATAATAGGGTAAATCGATCCTGGTACGGCGCGAGGCAATCCGGTGCATTTTCGCCCATGACCAGTCCCTTGTCGATAGTAACGATCGCTTGACTGCGGAGGTGTGCTTGATTGCTAGTGTGGCACAAGAGAAAAACGGGGGTAAAAAGGGGAGGGGTTCAACACGAGGACTTCCCCGGAGGTCACCCATCCTGGAACTACTCCCGCCCAAGCACGCTTAACTGCGGAGTTCTGATGGGATCCGGTGCTTTTGTGCTGGTATGATCGCACCCGTCAGGTGATATGCGGTCTCTGAATATAGGCAGGTGGACTTCGACCGACGCACACGAGGACTTCCCAGTGGTCCCTCACCTCCGGAAACGACAACTCCGGTTGAGAAAAGACCAGGAAACCTTCGACGCACAAGATTTTGTCCCTGAAAAAGCGGAGCATAATAGGGTAAATTGATCCCGCTACGGCGCGAGGCAATCCGGTACATTTTCGCCCATGACCAGTCCCTTGTCGGTAGTAACGATCGCTTGACTGCGGAGGTGCGCTTGATTGCTAGTGTGGCACAAGAAAAAAACGGGGGTAAAAATGGGAGGGGTACAACACGAGGACTTCCCAGGAGGTCACCCATCCTAGTACTACTGTCGCCCAAGCACGCTTAACTGCAAGTGTTCTGGTTGGATCCGGTGCTTTAGTGCTGGTATGATCGCACCCGTCAGGTGATGTGCGGTCTCTGAATATAAGCAGGTGGACTTCGACCGACGCACACGAGGACTTCCCAGTGGTCCCTCACCTCCGAAAACGACAACTCCGGTTGAGAAAAGACCAGGAAACCTTCGACGGACTAGATTTTGTCCCTGAAAAAGCGGAGCATAATAGGGTAAACCGATCCCGCTACGGCGCGAGGCAATCCGGTACATTTTCGCCCATGACCAGTCCCTTGTCGGTAGTAACGATCGCTTGACTGCGGAGGTGCGCTTGATTGCTAGTGTGGCACAAGAAAAAAACGGGGGTAAAAATGGGAGGGGTACAACACGAGGACTTCACAGGAGGTCACCCATCCTAGTACTACTGTCGCCCAAGCACGCTTAACTGCAAGTGTTCTGGTTGGATCTGGGGCTTTAGTGCTGGTATGATCCCACCCGTCAGGTGATGCGCGGCCTCTAAATATAAGAATGTGGACTTCGACCGACGCACACGAGGACTTACCAGAGGTCCCCCACCTCCGGAAACGAAAACTCCGGTTGAGAAAAGACCAGGAAACCTTCGACCCACTAGATTTTGTCCCTGAAAAAGCGGAGCATAATAGGGTAAACCGATCTCGCTACGGCGCGAGGCAATCCGGTGCATTTTCGCCCCAGAGTAATCCCTTGTCGGTAGTAACAATCGCTGGACTGCGGAGGCGCGCTTGATTGCTAGTGTGGCTCAAGAAAAAAATAGGGGTAAAAAGGGGAAGGTGGCAACACGAGGACTTCCCCGGAGGTCACCCATCCTAGTACTACTCTCGCCCAAGCACGCTTAACTGCGGAGTTCTGATGGGATCCGGTACCCGTCAGGTGATGCGCGGTCTGTGAATATAAGCAGGTGGACTTCGACCGACGCACACGAGGACTTCCCAGTGGTCCCTCACCTCCGGAAACGACAACTCCGGTTGAGAAAAGACCAGGAAGCCTTCGACGCACAAGATTTTGTCCCTGAAAAAGCGGAGCGTAATAGGGTAAATCGATCCTGGTACGGCGCGAGGCAATCCGGTGCATTTTCGCCCATGACCAGTCCCTTGTCGATAGTAACGAACGCCGAACTGCGGAGGTGTGCTTGATTGCTAGTGTGGCACAAGAGAGAAACGGGGGTAAAAAGGGGAGGGGTTCAACACGAGGACTTCCCCGGAGGTCACCCATCCTGGAACTACTCCCGCCCAAGCACGCTTAACTGCGGAGTTCTGATGGGATCCGGTGCTTTTGTGCTGGTATGATTGCACCCGTCAGGTGATGCGCGGTCTCTGAATATAGGCAGGTGGACTTCGACCGACGCACACGAGGACTTCCCAGTGGTCCCCCACCTCCGGAAATGACAACTCCGGTTGAGAAAAGACCAGGAAACCTTCGACCCACTAGATTTTGTCCCTGGAAAAGCGGAGCATAATAGGGTAAACCGATCCCGCTACGGCGCGAGGTAATCCGGTACATTTTCGCCCCAGAGCAATCCCTTGTCGGTAGTAACAATCGCTGGACTGCGGAGGCGCGCTTGATTGCTAGTGTGGCACAAGAAAAAAATAGGGGTAAAAAGGGGAGGGGTTCAACACGAGGACTTCCCCGGAGGTCACCCATCCTAGTACTACTCTCGCCCAAGCACGCTTAACTGCGGAGTTCTGATGGGATCCGGTACCCGTCAGGTGATGCGCGGTCTGTGAATATAAGCAGGTGGACTTCGACCGACGCACACGAGGACTTCCCAGTGGTCCCTCACCTCCGGAAACGACAACTCCGGTTGAGAAAAGACCAGGAAGCCTTCGACGCACAAGATTTTGTCCCTGAAAAAGCGGAGCGTAATAGGGTAAATCGATCCTGGTACGGCGCGAGGCAATCCGGTGCATTTTCGCCCATGACCAGTCCCTTGTCGATAGTAACGAACGCCGAACTGCGGAGGTGTGCTTGATTGCTAGTGTGGCACAAGAGAAAAACGGGGGTAAAAAGGGGAGGGGTTCAACACGAGGACTTCCCCGGAGGTCACCCATCCTGGAACTACTCCCGCCCAAGCACGCTTAACTGCGGAGTTCTGATGGGATCCGGTGCTTTTGTGCTGGTATGATTGCACCCGTCAGGTGATGCGCGGTCTCTGAATATAGGCAGGTGGACTTCGACCGACGCACACGAGGACTTCCCAGTGGTCCCCCACCTCCGGAAATGACAACTCCGGTTGAGAAAAGACCAGGAAACCTTCGACCCACTAGATTTTGTCCCTGGAAAAGCGGAGCATAATAGGGTAAACCGATCCCGCTACGGCGCGCGGCAATCCGGTACATTTTCGCCCATGACAAGTCCCTTGTCGGTAGTAACGATCGCTAGACTGCGGAGGTGCGCTTGATTGCTAAAGTGGCTCAAGAAAAACACGGGGGTAAAAAGGGGAGGGGTACAACACGAGGACTTCCCAGGAGGTCACCCATCCTAGTACTACTGTCGCCCAAGCACGCTTAACTGCAAGTGTTCTGGTTGGATCTGGTGCTTTAGTGCTGGTATGATCGCACCCGTCAGGTGATGTGCGGTCTCTGAATATAAGCAGGTGGACTTCGACCGACGCACACGAGGACTTCCCAGTGGTCCCTCACCTCCGGAAACGACAACTCCGGTTGAGAAAAGACCAGGAAACCTTCGACGGACAAGATTTTGTCCCTGAAAAAGCGGAGCATAATAGGGTAAACCGATCCCGCTACGGCGCGAGGCAATCCGGTACATTTTCGCCCATGACCAGTCCCTTGTCGGTAGTAACGATCGCTTGACTGCGGAGGTGCGCTTGATTGCTAGTGTGGCACAAGAAAAAAACGGGGGTAAAAATGGGAGGGGTGCAACACGAGGACTTCCTAGGAGGTCACCCATCCTAGTACTACTCTCGCCCAAGCACGCTTTACTGCGGAGTTCTGATGGGATCCGGTGCTTTAGTGCTGGTATGATCGCACCCGTCAGGTGATGCGCGGCCTCTAAATATAAGAAGGTGGACTTCGACCGACACACACGATGACTTACCAGAGGTCCCCCACCTCCGGAAACGAAAACTCCGGTTGAGAAAAGACCAGGAAACCTTCGACCCACTAGATTTTGTCCCTGGAAAAGCGGAGCATAATAGGGTAAACCGATCCCGCTACGGCGCGAGGTAATCCGGTACATTTTCGCCCCAGAGCAATCCCTTGTCGGTAGTAACAATCGCTGGACTGCGGAGGCGCGCTTGATTGCTAGTGTGGCACAAGAAAAAAATAGGGGTAAAAAGGGGAGGGGTTCAACACGAGGACTTCCCCGGAGGTCACCCATCCTAGTACTACTCTCGCCCAAGCACGCTTAACTGCGGAGTTCTGATGGGATCCGGTACCCGTCAGGTGATGCGCGGTCTGTGAATATAAGCAGGTGGACTTCGACCGACGCACACGAGGACTTCCCAGTGGTCCCTCACCTCCGGAAACGACAACTCCGGTTGAGAAAAGACCAGGAAGCCTTCGACGCACAAGATTTTGTCCCTGAAAAAGCGGAGCGTAATAGGGTAAATCGATCCTGGTACGGCGCGAGGCAATCCGGTGCATTTTCGCCCATGACCAGTCCCTTGTCGATAGTAACGAACGCCGAACTGCGGAGGTGTGCTTGATTGCTAGTGTGGCACAAGAGAAAAACGGGGGTAAAAAGGGGAGGGGTTCAACACGAGGACTTCCCCGGAGGTCACCCATCCTGGAACTACTCCCGCCCAAGCACGCTTAACTGCGGAGTTCTGATGGGATCCGGTGCTTTTGTGCTGGTATGATTGCACCCGTCAGGTGATGCGCGGTCTCTGAATATAGGCAGGTGGACTTCGACCGACGCACACGAGGACTTCCCAGTGGTCCCCCACCTCCGGAAATGACAACTCCGGTTGAGAAAAGACCAGGAAACCTTCGACCCACTAGATTTTGTCCCTGGAAAAGCGGAGCATAATAGGGTAAACCGATCCCGCTACGGCGCGCGGCAATCCGGTACATTTTCGCCCATGACAAGTCCCTTGTCGGTAGTAACGATCGCTAGACTGCGGAGGTGCGCTTGATTGCTAAAGTGGCTCAAGAAAAACACGGGGGTAAAAAGGGGAGGGGTACAACACGAGGACTTCCCAGGAGGTCACCCATCCTAGTACTACTGTCGCCCAAGCACGCTTAACTGCAAGTGTTCTGGTTGGATCTGGTGCTTTAGTGCTGGTATGATCGCACCCGTCAGGTGATGTGCGGTCTCTGAATATAAGCAGGTGGACTTCGACCGACGCACACGAGGACTTCCCAGTGGTCCCTCACCTCCGGAAACGACAACTCCGGTTGAGAAAAGACCAGGAAACCTTCGACGGACAAGATTTTGTCCCTGAAAAAGCGGAGCATAATAGGGTAAACCGATCCCGCTACGGCGCGAGGCAATCCGGTACATTTTCGCCCATGACCAGTCCCTTGTCGGTAGTAACGATCGCTTGACTGCGGAGGTGCGCTTGATTGCTAGTGTGGCACAAGAAAAAAACGGGGGTAAAAATGGGAGGGGTGCAACACGAGGACTTCCTAGGAGGTCACCCATCCTAGTACTACTCTCGCCCAAGCACGCTTTACTGCGGAGTTCTGATGGGATCCGGTGCTTTAGTGCTGGTATGATCGCACCCGTCAGGTGATGCGCGGCCTCTAAATATAAGAAGGTGGACTTCGACCGACACACACGATGACTTACCAGAGGTCCCCCACCTCCGGAAACGAAAACTCCGGTTGAGAAAAGACCAGGAAACCTTCGACCCACTAGATTTTGTCCCTGGAAAAGCGGAGCATAATAGGGTAAATCGATCCTGGTACGGCGCGAGGCAATCCGGTGCATTTTCGCCCATGACCAGTCCCTTGTCGATAGTAACGATCGCTTGACTGCGGAGGTGTGCTTGATTGCTAGTGTGGCACAAGAGAAAAACGGGGGTAAAAAGGGGAGGGGTTCAACACGAGGACTTCCCCGGAGGTCACCCATCCTGGAACTACTCCCGCCCAAGCACGCTTAACTGCGGAGTTCTGATGGGATCCGGTGCTTTTGTGCTGGTATGATCGCACCCGTCAGGTGATGTGCGGTCTCTGAATATAGGCAGGTGGACTTCGACCGACGCACACGAGGACTTCCCAGTGGTCCCTCACCTCCGGAAACGACAACTCCGGTTGAGAAAAGACCAGGAAACCTTCGACGCACAAGATTTTGTCCCTGAAAAAGCGGAGCATAATAGGGTAAATCGATCCCACTACGGCGCGAGGCAATCCGGTACATTTTCGCCCATGACCAGTCCCTTGTCGGTAGTAACGATCGCTTGACTGCGGAGGTGCGCTTGATTGCTAGTGTGGCACAAGAAAAAAACGGGGGTAAAAATGGGAGGGGTACAACACGAGGACTTCCCAGGAGGTCACCCATCCTAGTACTACTGTCGCCCAAGCACGCTTAACTGCAAGTGTTCTGGTTGGATCTGGTGCTTTAGTGCTGGTATGATCGCACCCGTCAGGTGATGTGCGGTCTCTGAATATAAGCAGGTGGACTTCGACCGACGCACACGAGGACTTCCCAGTGGTCCCTCACCTCCGGAAACGACAACTCCGGTTGAGAAAAGACCAGGAAACCTTCGACGGACAAGATTTTGTCCCTGAAAAAGCGGAGCATAATAGGGTAAACCGATCCCGCTACGGCGCGAGGCAATCCGGTACATTTTCGCCCATGACCAGTCCCTTGTCGGTAGTAACGATCGCTTGACTGCGGAGGTGCGCTTGATTGCTAGTGTGGCACAAGAAAAAAACGGGGGTAAAAATGGGAGGGGTGCAACACGAGGACTTCCCAGGAGGTCACCCATCCTTGTACTACTCTCGCCCAAGCACGCTTATGTGCGGAGTTCTGACGGGATCCGGTGCTTTAGTGCTGGTATGATCGCACCCGTCCGGTGATGGTGGTCTCTGAATATAAGCAGGTGGACTTCGACCGACGCACACGAGGACTTCCCAGTGGTCCCCCACCTCCGAAAACGACAACTCCGGTTGAGAAAAGACCAGGAAACCTTCGACCCACTAGATTTTGTCCCTGAAAAAGCGGAGCATAATAGGGTAAACCGATCCCGCTACGGCGCGCGGCAATCCGGTACATTTTCGCCCATGACAAGTCCCTTGTCGGTAGTAACGATCGCTTGACTGCGGAGGTGCGCTTGATTGCTAGTGTGGCACAAGAAAAAAACGGGGGTAAAAATGGGAGGGGTGCAACACGAGGACTTCCTAGGAGGTCACCCATCCTAGGACTACTCTCGCCCAAGCACGCTTAACTGCAAGTGTTCTGGTTGGATCCGGTGCTTTAGTGCTGGTATGATCGCACCCGTCAGGTGATGTGCGGTCTCTGAATATAAGCAGGTGGACTTCGACCGACGCACACGAGGACTTCCCAGTGGTCCCTCACCTCCGGAAACGACAACTCCGGTTGAGAAAAGACCAGGAAACCTTCGACGCACAAGATTTTGTCCCTGAAAAAGCGGAGCATAATAGGGTAAATCGATCCCGGTACGGCGCGAGGCAATCCGGTACATTTTCGCCCATGACCAGTCCCTTGTCGGTAGTAACGATCGCTTGACTGCGGAGGTGCGCTTGATTGCTAGTGTGGCACAAGAAAAAAACGGGGGTAAAAATGGGAGGGGTACAACACGAGGACTTCACAGGAGGTCACCCATCCTAGTACTACTGTCGCCCAAGCACGCTTAACTGCAAGTGTTCTGGTTGGATCTGGGGCTTTAGTGCTGGTATGATCCCACCCGTCAGGTGATGCGCGGCCTCTAAATATAAGAATGTGGACTTCGACCGACGCACACGAGGACTTACCAGAGGTCCCCCACCTCCGGAAACGAAAACTCCGGTTGAGAAAAGACCAGGAAACCTTCGACCCACTAGATTTTGTCCCTGAAAAAGCGGAGCATAATAGGGTAAACCGATCTCGCTACGGCGCGAGGCAATCCGGTGCATTTTCGCCCCAGAGTAATCCCTTGTCGGTAGTAACAATCGCTGGACTGCGGAGGCGCGCTTGATTGCTAGTGTGGCTCAAGAAAAAAATAGGGGTAAAAAGGGGAAGGTGGCAACACGAGGACTTCCCCGGAGGTCACCCATCCTAGTACTACTCTCGCCCAAGCACGCTTAACTGCGGAGTTCTGATGGGATCCGGTACCCGTCAGGTGATGTGCGGTCTGTGAATATAAGCAGGTGGACTTCGACCGACGCACACGAGGACTTCCCAGTGGTCCCTCACCTCCGGAAACGACAACTCCGGTTGAGAAAAGACCAGGAAGCCTTCGACGCACAAGATTTTGTCCCTGAAAAAGCGGAGCGTAATAGGGTAAATCGATCCTGGTACGGCGCGAGGCAATCCGGTGCATTTTCGCCCCAGAGTAATCCCTTGTCGGTAGTAACAATCGCTGGACTGCGGAGGCGCGCTTGATTGCTAGTGTGGCTCAAGAAAAAAATAGGGGTAAAAAGGGGAAGGTGGCAACACGAGGACTTCCCCGGAGGTCACCCATCCTAGTACTACTCTCGCCCAAGCACGCTTAACTGCGGAGTTCTGATGGGATCCGGTACCCGTCAGGTGATGCGCGGTCTGTGAATATAAGCAGGTGGACTTCGACCGACGCACACGAGGACTTCCCAGTGGTCCCTCACCTCCGGAAACGACAACTCCGGTTGAGAAAAGACCAGGAAGCCTTCGACGCACAAGATTTTGTCCCTGAAAAAGCGGAGCGTAATAGGGTAAATCGATCCTGGTACGGCGCGAGGCAATCCGGTGCATTTTCGCCCATGACCAGTCCCTTGTCGATAGTAACGAACGCTGAACTGCGGAGGTGTGCTTGATTGCTAGTGTGGCACAAGAGAAAAACGGGGGTAAAAAGGGGAGGGGTTCAACACGAGGACTTCCCCGGAGGTCACCCATCCTGGAACTACTCCCGCCCAAGCACGCTTAACTGCGGAGTTCTGATGGGATCCGGTGCTTTTGTGCTGGTATGATTGCACCCGTCAGGTGATGCGCGGTCTCTGAATATAGGCAGGTGGACTTCGACCGACGCACACGAGGACTTCCCAGTGGTCCCCCACCTCCGGAAATGACAACTCCGGTTGAGAAAAGACCAGGAAACCTTCGACCCACTAGATTTTGTCCCTGGAAAAGCGGAGCATAATAGGGTAAACCGATCCCGCTACGGCGCGCGGCAATCCGGTACATTTTCGCCCATGACAAGTCCCTTGTCGGTAGTAACGATCGCTAGACTGCGGAGGTGCGCTTGATTGCTAAAGTGGCTCAAGAAAAACACCGGGGTAAAAAGGGGAGGGGTACAACACGAGGACTTCCCAGGAGGTCACCCATCCTAGTACTACTGTCGCCCAAGCACGCTTAACTGCAAGTGTTCTGGTTGGATCTGGTGCTTTAGTGCTGGTATGATCGCACCCGTCAGGTGATGTGCGGTCTCTGAATATAAGCAGGTGGACTTCGACCGACGCACACGAGGACTTCCCAGTGGTCCCTCACCTCCGGAAACGACAACTCCGGTTGAGAAAAGACCAGGAAACCTTCGACGGACAAGATTTTGTCCCTGAAAAAGCGGAGCATAATAGGGTAAACCGATCCCGCTACGGCGCGAGGCAATCCGGTACATTTTCGCCCATGACCAGTCCCTTGTCGGTAGTAACGATCGCTTGACTGCGGAGGTGCGCTTGATTGCTAGTGTGGCACAAGAAAAAAACGGGGGTAAAAATGGGAGGGGTGCAACACGAGGACTTCCTAGGAGGTCACCCATCCTAGTACTACTCTCGCCCAAGCACGCTTTACTGCGGAGTTCTGATGGGATCCGGTGCTTTAGTGCTGGTATGATCGCACCCGTCAGGTGATGCGCGGCCTCTAAATATAAGAAGGTGGACTTCGACCGACACACACGATGACTTACCAGAGGTCCCCCACCTCCGGAAACGAAAACTCCGGTTGAGAAAAGACCAGGAAACCTTCGACCCACTAGATTTTGTCCCTGGAAAAGCGGAGCATAATAGGGTAAATCGATCCTGGTACGGCGCGAGGCAATCCGGTGCATTTTCGCCCATGACCAGTCCCTTGTCGATAGTAACGATCGCTTGACTGCGGAGGTGTGCTTGATTGCTAGTGTGGCACAAGAGAAAAACGGGGGTAAAAAGGGGAGGGGTTCAACACGAGGACTTCCCCGGAGGTCACCCATCCTGGAACTACTCCCGCCCAAGCACGCTTAACTGCGGAGTTCTGATGGGATCCGGTGCTTTTGTGCTGGTATGATCGCACCCGTCAGGTGATGTGCGGTCTCTGAATATAGGCAGGTGGACTTCGACCGACGCACACGAGGACTTCCCAGTGGTCCCTCACCTCCGGAAACGACAACTCCGGTTGAGAAAAGACCAGGAAACCTTCGACGCACAAGATTTTGTCCCTGAAAAAGCGGAGCATAATAGGGTAAATCGATCCCGCTACGGCGCGAGGCAATCCGGTACATTTTCGCCCATGACCAGTCCCTTGTCGGTAGTAACGATCGCTTGACTGCGGAGGTGCGCTTGATTGCTAGTGTGGCACAAGAAAAAAACGGGGGTAAAAATGGGAGGGGTACAACACGAGGACTTCCCAGGAGGTCACCCATCCTAGTACTACTGTCGCCCAAGCACGCTTAACTGCAAGTGTTCTGGTTGGATCCGGTGCTTTAGTGCTGGTATGATCGCACCCGTCAGGTGATGTGCGGTCTCTGAATATAAGCAGGTGGACTTCGACCGACGCACACGAGGACTTCCCAGTGGTCCCTCACCTCCGAAAACGACAACTCCGGTTGAGAAAAGACCAGGAAACCTTCGACGGACTAGATTTTGTCCCTGAAAAAGCGGAGCATAATAGGGTAAACCGATCCCGCTACGGCGCGAGGCAATCCGGTACATTTTCGCCCATGACCAGTCCCTTGTCGGTAGTAACGATCGCTTGACTGCGGAGGTGCGCTTGATTGCTAGTGTGGCACAAGAAAAAAACGGGGGTAAAAATGGGAGGGGTACAACACGAGGACTTCACAGGAGGTCACCCATCCTAGTACTACTGTCGCCCAAGCACGCTTAACTGCAAGTGTTCTGGTTGGATCTGGGGCTTTAGTGCTGGTATGATCCCACCCGTCAGGTGATGCGCGGCCTCTAAATATAAGAATGTGGACTTCGACCGACGCACACGAGGACTTACCAGAGGTCCCCCACCTCCGGAAACGAAAACTCCGGTTGAGAAAAGACCAGGAAACCTTCGACCCACTAGATTTTGTCCCTGAAAAAGCGGAGCATAATAGGGTAAACCGATCTCGCTACGGCGCGAGGCAATCCGGTGCATTTTCGCCCCAGAGTAATCCCTTGTCGGTAGTAACAATCGCTGGACTGCGGAGGCGCGCTTGATTGCTAGTGTGGCTCAAGAAAAAAATAGGGGTAAAAAGGGGAAGGTGGCAACACGAGGACTTCCCCGGAGGTCACCCATCCTAGTACTACTCTCGCCCAAGCACGCTTAACTGCGGAGTTCTGATGGGATCCGGTACCCGTCAGGTGATGCGCGGTCTGTGAATATAAGCAGGTGGACTTCGACCGACGCACACGAGGACTTCCCAGTGGTCCCTCACCTCCGGAAACGACAACTCCGGTTGAGAAAAGACCAGGAAGCCTTCGACGCACAAGATTTTGTCCCTGAAAAAGCGGAGCGTAATAGGGTAAATCGATCCTGGTACGGCGCGAGGCAATCCGGTGCATTTTCGCCCATGACCAGTCCCTTGTCGATAGTAACGAACGCCGAACTGCGGAGGTGTGCTTGATTGCTAGTGTGGCACAAGAGAAAAACGGGGGTAAAAAGGGGAGGGGTTCAACACGAGGACTTCCCCGGAGGTCACCCATCCTGGAACTACTCCCGCCCAAGCACGCTTAACTGCGGAGTTCTGATGGGATCCGGTGCTTTTGTGCTGGTATGATTGCACCCGTCAGGTGATGCGCGGTCTCTGAATATAGGCAGGTGGACTTCGACCGACGCACACGAGGACTTCCCAGTGGTCCCCCACCTCCGGAAATGACAACTCCGGTTGAGAAAAGACCAGGAAACCTTCGACCCACTAGATTTTGTCCCTGGAAAAGCGGAGCATAATAGGGTAAACCGATCCCGCTACGGCGCGAGGTAATCCGGTACATTTTCGCCCCAGAGCAATCCCTTGTCGGTAGTAACAATCGCTGGACTGCGGAGGCGCGCTTGATTGCTAGTGTGGCACAAGAAAAAAATAGGGGTAAAAAGGGGAGGGGTTCAACACGAGGACTTCCCCGGAGGTCACCCATCCTAGTACTACTCTCGCCCAAGCACGCTTAACTGCGGAGTTCTGATGGGATCCGGTACCCGTCAGGTGATGCGCGGTCTGTGAATATAAGCAGGTGGACTTCGACCGACGCACACGAGGACTTCCCAGTGGTCCCTCACCTCCGGAAACGACAACTCCGGTTGAGAAAAGACCAGGAAGCCTTCGACGCACAAGATTTTGTCCCTGAAAAAGCGGAGCGTAATAGGGTAAATCGATCCTGGTACGGTGCGAGGCAATCCGGTGCATTTTCGCCCATGACCAGTCCCTTGTCGATAGTAACGAACGCCGAACTGCGGAGGTGTGCTTGATTGCTAGTGTGGCACAAGAGAAAAACGGGGGTAAAAAGGGGAGGGGTTCAACACGAGGACTTCCCCGGAGGTCACCCATCCTGGAACTACTCCCGCCCAAGCACGCTTAACTGCGGAGTTCTGATGGGATCCGGTGCTTTTGTGCTGGTATGATTGCACCCGTCAGGTGATGCGCGGTCTCTGAATATAGGCAGGTGGACTTCGACCGACGCACACGAGGACTTCCCAGTGGTCCCCCACCTCCGGAAATGACAACTCCGGTTGAGAAAAGACCAGGAAACCTTCGACCCACTAGATTTTGTCCCTGGAAAAGCGGAGCATAATAGGGTAAACCGATCCCGCTACGGCGCGCGGCAATCCGGTACATTTTCGCCCATGACAAGTCCCTTGTCGGTAGTAACGATCGCTAGACTGCGGAGGTGCGCTTGATTGCTAAAGTGGCTCAAGAAAAACACGGGGGTAAAAAGGGGAGGGGTACAACACGAGGACTTCCCAGGAGGTCACCCATCCTAGTACTACTGTCGCCCAAGCACGCTTAACTGCAAGTGTTCTGGTTGGATCTGGTGCTTTAGTGCTGGTATGATCGCACCCGTCAGGTGATGTGCGGTCTCTGAATATAAGCAGGTGGACTTCGACCGACGCACACGAGGACTTCCCAGTGGTCCCTCACCTCCGGAAACGACAACTCCGGTTGAGAAAAGACCAGGAAACCTTCGACGGACAAGATTTTGTCCCTGAAAAAGCGGAGCATAATAGGGTAAACCGATCCCGCTACGGCGCGAGGCAATCCGGTACATTTTCGCCCATGACCAGTCCCTTGTCGGTAGTAACGATCGCTTGACTGCGGAGGTGCGCTTGATTGCTAGTGTGGCACAAGAAAAAAACGGGGGTAAAAATGGGAGGGGTGCAACACGAGGACTTCCTAGGAGGTCACCCATCCTAGTACTACTCTCGCCCAAGCACGCTTTACTGCGGAGTTCTGATGGGATCCGGTGCTTTAGTGCTGGTATGATCGCACCCGTCAGGTGATGCGCGGCCTCTAAATATAAGAAGGTGGACTTCGACCGACACACACGATGACTTACCAGAGGTCCCCCACCTCCGGAAACAAAAACTCCGGTTGAGAAAAGACCAGGAAACCTTCGACCCACTAGATTTTGTCCCTGGAAAAGCGGAGCATAATAGGGTAAATCGATCCTGGTACGGCGCGAGGCAATCCGGTGCATTTTCGCCCATGACCAGTCCCTTGTCGATAGTAACGATCGCTTGACTGCGGAGGTGTGCTTGATTGCTAGTGTGGCACAAGAGAAAAACGGGGGTAAAAAGGGGAGGGGTTCAACACGAGGACTTCCCCGGAGGTCACCCATCCTGGAACTACTCCCGCCCAAGCACGCTTAACTGCGGAGTTCTGATGGGATCCGGTGCTTTTGTGCTGGTATGATCGCACCCGTCAGGTGATGTGCGGTCTCTGAATATAGGCAGGTGGACTTCGACCGACGCACACGAGGACTTCCCAGTGGTCCCTCACCTCCGGAAACGACAACTCCGGTTGAGAAAAGACCAGGAAACCTTCGACGCACAAGATTTTGTCCCTGAAAAAGCGGAGCATAATAGGGTAAATCGATCCCGCTACGGCGCGAGGCAATCCGGTACATTTTCGCCCATGACCAGTCCCTTGTCGGTAGTAACGATCGCTTGACTGCGGAGGTGCGCTTGATTGCTAGTGTGGCACAAGAAAAAAACGGGGGTAAAAATGGGAGGGGTACAACACGAGGACTTCCCAGGAGGTCACCCATCCTAGTACTACTGTCGCCCAAGCACGCTTAACTGCAAGTGTTCTGGTTGGATCTGGTGCTTTAGTGCTGGTATGATCGCACCCGTCAGGTGATGTGCGGTCTCTGAATATAAGCAGGTGGACTTCGACCGACGCACACGAGGACTTCCCAGTGGTCCCTCACCTCCGGAAACGACAACTCCGGTTGAGAAAAGACCAGGAAACCTTCGACGGACAAGATTTTGTCCCTGAAAAAGCGGAGCATAATAGGGTAAACCGATCCCGCTACGGCGCGAGGCAATCCGGTACATTTTCGCCCATGACCAGTCCCTTGTCGGTAGTAACGATCGCTTGACTGCGGAGGTGCGCTTGATTGCTAGTGTGGCACAAGAAAAAAACGGGGGTAAAAATGGGAGGGGTGCAACACGAGGACTTCCCAGGAGGTCACCCATCCTTGTACTACTCTCGCCCAAGCACGCTTATGTGCGGAGTTCTGACGGGATCCGGTGCTTTAGTGCTGGTATGATCGCACCCGTCCGGTGATGGTGGTCTCTGAATATAAGCAGGTGGACTTCGACCGACGCACACGAGGACTTCCCAGTGGTCCCCCACCTCCGAAAACGACAACTCCGGTTGAGAAAAGACCAGGAAACCTTCGACCCACTAGATTTTGTCCCTGAAAAAGCGGAGCATAATAGGGTAAACCGATCCCGCTACGGCGCGCGGCAATCCGGTACATTTTCGCCCATGACAAGTCCCTTGTCGGTAGTAACGATCGCTTGACTGCGGAGGTGCGCTTGATTGCTAGTGTGGCACAAGAAAAAAACGGGGGTAAAAATGGGAGGGGTGCAACACGAGGACTTCCTAGGAGGTCACCCATCCTAGGACTACTCTCGCCCAAGCACGCTTAACTGCAAGTGTTCTGGTTGGATCCGGTGCTTTAGTGCTGGTATGATCGCACCCGTCAGGTGATGTGCGGTCTCTGAATATAAGCAGGTGGACTTCGACCGACGCACACGAGGACTTCCCAGTGGTCCCTCACCTCCGGAAACGACAACTCCGGTTGAGAAAAGACCAGGAAACCTTCGACGCACAAGATTTTGTCCCTGAAAAAGCGGAGCATAATAGGGTAAATCGATCCCGGTACGGCGCGAGGCAATCCGGTACATTTTCGCCCATGACCAGTCCCTTGTCGGTAGTAACGATCGCTTGACTGCGGAGGTGCGCTTGATTGCTAGTGTGGCACAAGAAAAAAACGGGGGTAAAAATGGGAGGGGTACAACACGAGGACTTCACAGGAGGTCACCCATCCTAGTACTACTGTCGCCCAAGCACGCTTAACTGCAAGTGTTCTGGTTGGATCTGGGGCTTTAGTGCTGGTATGATCCCACCCGTCAGGTGATGCGCGGCCTCTAAATATAAGAATGTGGACTTCGACCGACGCACACGAGGACTTACCAGAGGTCCCCCACCTCCGGAAACGAAAACTCCGGTTGAGAAAAGTCCAGGAAACCTTCGACTCACTAGATTTTGTCCCTGAAAAAGTGGAGCATAATAGGGTAAACCGATCTCGCTACGGCGCGAGGCAATCCGGTGCATTTTCGCCCCAGAGTAATCCCTTGTCGGTAGTAACAATCGCTGGACTGCGGAGGTGCGCTTGATTGCTAAAGTGGCTCAAGAAAAAAATAGGGGTAAAAAGGGGAAGGTGGCAACACGAGGACTTCCCAGGAGGTCACCCATCCTAGTACTACTCTCGCCCAAGCACGCTTAACTGCGGAGTTCTGATGGGATCCGGTACCCGTCAGGTGATGCGCGGTCTGTGAATATAAGCAGGTGGACTTCGACCGACGCACACGAGGACTTCCCAGTGGTCCCTCACCTCCGGAAACGACAACTCCGGTTGAGAAAAGACCAGGAAGCCTTCGACGCACAAGATTTTGTCCCTGAAAAAGCGGAGTGTAATAGGGTAAATCGATCCTGGTACGGCGCGAGGCAATCCGGTGCATTTTCGCCCATGACCAGTCCCTTGTCGATAGTAACGAACGCCGAACTGCGGAGGTGTGCTTGATTGCTAGTGTGGCACAAGAGAAAAACGGGGGTAAAAAGGGGAGGGGTTCAACACGAGGACTTCCCCGGAGGTCACCCATCCTGGAACTACTCCCGCCCAAGCACGCTTAACTGCGGAGTTCTGATGGGATCCGGTGCTTTTGTGCTGGTATGATTGCACCCGTCAGGTGATGCGCGGTCTCTGAATATAGGCAGGTGGACTTCGACCGACGAACACGAGGACTTCCCAGTGGTCCCCCACCTCCGGAAATGACAACTCCGGTTGAGAAAAGACCAGGAAACCTTCGACCCACTAGATTTTGTCCCTGGAAAAGCGGAGCATAATAGGGTAAACCGATCCCGCTACGGCGCGCGGTAATCCGGTACATTTTCGCCCATGACAAGTCCCTTGTCGGTAGTAACGATCGCTAGACTGCGGAGGTGCGCTTGATTGCTAAAGTGGCTCAAGAAAAACACGGGGGTAAAAAGGGGAGGGGTACAACACGAGGACTTCCCAGGAGGTCACCCATCCTAGTACTACTGTCGCCCAAGCAAGCTTAACTGCAAGTGTTCTGGTGGGATCTGGTGCTTTAGTGCTGGTATGATCGCACCCGTCAAGTGATGCGCGGTCTCTGAATATAAGCAGGTGGACTTCGACCAACGCACACGAGGACTTCCCAGTGGTCCCCCACCTCCGAAAACGACAACACCGGTTGAGAAAAGACCAGGAAACCTTCGACGGACAAGATTTTGTCCCTGAAAAAGCGGAGCATAATAGGGTAAACCGATCCCGCTACGGCGCGAGGCAATCCGATACATTTTCGCCCATGACCAGTTCCTTGTCGGTAGTAACGATCGCTTGACTGCGGAGGTGCCCTTGATTGCTAGTGTGGCACAAGAAAAAAACGGGGGTAAAAATGGGAGGGGTGCAACACGAGGACTTCCTAGGAGGTCACCCATCCTAGTACTACTCTCGCCCAAGCACGCTTAACTGCGGAGTTCTGATGGGATCCGGTGCTTTAGTGCTGGTATGATCGCACCCGTCAGGTGATGCGCGGCCTCTAAATATAAGAAGGTGGACTTCGACCGACACACACGAGGACTTACCAGATGTCCCCCACCTCCGGAAACGAAAACTCCGGTTGAGAAAAGACCAGGAAACCTTCGACGGACAAGATTTTGTCCCTGAAAAAGTGGAGCATAATAGGGTAAATCGATCTCGCTACGGCGCGAGGCAATCCGGTGCATTTTCGCCCATGACCAGTCCCTTGTCGGTAGTAACGATCGCTAGACTGCGGACGTACGCTTGATGGCTAAAGTGGCTCAAGAAAAAAACGGGGGTAAAAGGGGAGGGGTACAACACGAGGACTTCCCAGGAGGTCACCAATCCTTGTACTACTCTCGCCCAAGCACGCTTATGTGCGGAGTTCTGACGGGATCCGGTGCTTTAGTGCTGGTATGATCGCACCCGTCAGGTGATGCGCGGTCTCTGAATATAAGCAGGTGGACTTCGACCGACGCACACGAGGACTTCCCAGTGGTCCCTCACCTCCGGAAACGACAACTCCGGTTGAGAAAAGACCAGGAAACCTTCGACGCACAAGATTTTGTCCCTGAAAAAGCGGAGCATAATAGGGTAAATCGATCCCGGTACGGCGCGAGGCAATCCGGTGCATTTTTGCCCATGACCAGTCCCTTGTCGATAGTAACGATCGCCGAACTGCGGAGGTGTGCTTGATTGCTAGTGTGGCACAAGAGAAAAACGGGGGTAAAAAGGGGAGGGGTGCAACACGAGGACTTCCCCGGAGGTCACCCATCCTGGTACTACTCTCGCCCAAGCACGCTTATGTGCGGAGTTCTGACGGGATCCGGTGCTTTAGTACTGGTATGATCGCACCCGTCAGGTGATGGTGGTCTCTGAATATAAGCAGGTGGACTTCGACCGACGCACACGAGGACTTCCCAGTGGTCCCCCACCTCCGAAAACGACAACTCCGGTTGAGAAAAGACCAGGAAACCTTCGACGGACAAGATTTTGTCCCTGAAAAAGCGGAGCATAATAGGGTAAACCGATCCCGCTACGGCGCGAGGCAATCCGGTACATTTTCGCCCATGACCAGTCCCATGTCGGTAGTAACGATCGCTTGACTGCGGAGGTGCGCTTGATTGCTAGTGTGGCACAAGAAAAAAACAGGGGTAAAAATGGGAGGGGTACAACACGAGGACTTCCCAGGAGGTCACCCATCCTAGTACTACAGTCGCCCAAGCACGCTTAACTACAAGTGTTCTGGTTGGATCTGGTGCTTTAGTGCTGGTGTGATCGCACCCGTCAGGTGATGTGCGGTCTCTGAATATAAGCAGCTGGACTTCGACCGACGCACACGAGGACTTCCCAGTGGTCCCCCACCTCCGGAAACGACAACTCCGGTTGAGAAAAGACCAGGAAACCTTCGACGCACAAGATTTTGTCCCTGAAAAAGCGGAGCGTAATAGGGTAAATCGATCCTGGTACGGCGCGAGGCAATCCGGTGCATTTTCGCCCATGACCAGTCCCTTGTCGATAGTAACGATCGCTTGACTGCGGAGGTGTGCTTGATTGCTAGTGTGGCACAAGAGAAAAACGGGGGTAAAAAGGGGAGGGGTTCAACACGAGGACTTCCCCGGAGGTCACCCATCCTGGAACTACTCCCGCCCAAGCACGCTTAACTGCAGAGTTCTGATGGGATCCGGTGCTTTTGTGCTGGTATGATCGCACCCGTCAGGTGATGTGCGGTCTCTGAATATAGGCAGGTGGACTTCGACCGACGCACACGAGGACTTCCCAGTGGTCCCTCACCTCCGGAAACGACAACTCCGGTTGAGAAAAGACCAGGAAACCTTCGACGCACAAGATTTTGTCCCTGAAAAAGCGGAGCATAATAGGGTAAATCGATCCCGCTACGGCGCGAGGCAATCCGGTACATTTTCGCCCATGACCAGTCCCTTGTCGGTAGTAACGATCGCTTGACTGCGGAGGTGCGCTTGATTGCTAGTGTGGCACAAGAAAAAAACGGGGGTAAAAATGGGAGGGGTACAACACGAGGACTTCCCAGGAGGTCACCCATCCTAGTACTACTGTCGCCCAAGCACGCTTAACTGCAAGTGTTCTGGTTGGATCCGGTGCTTTAGTGCTGGTATGATCGCACCCGTCAGGTGATGTGCGGTCTCTGAATATAAGCAGGTGGACTTCGACCGACGCACACGAGGACTTCCCAGTGGTCCCTCACCTCCGGAAACGACAACTCCGGTTGAGAAAAGACCAGGAAACCTTCGACGGACAAGATTTTGTCCCTGAAAAAGTGGAGCATAATAGGGTAAATCGATCCCGGTACGGCGCGAGGCAATCCGGTGCATTTTTGCCCATGACCAGTCCCTTGTCGATAGTAACGATCGCCGAACTGCGGAGGTGTGCTTGATTGCTAGTGTGGCACAAGAGAAAAACGGGGGTAAAAATGGGAGGGGTGCAACACGAGGACTTCCCCGGAGGTCACCCATCCTGGTACTACTCTCGCCCAAGCACGCTTATGTGCGGAGTTCTGACGGGATCCGGTGCTTTAGTACTGGTATGATCGCACCCGTCAGGTGATGGTGGTCTCTGAATATAAGCAGGTGGACTTCGACCGACGCACACGAGGACTTCCCAGTGGTCCCCCACCTCCGAAAACGACAACTCCGGTTGAGAAAAGACCAGGAAACCTTCGACGGACAAGATTTTGTCCCTGAAAAAGCGGAGCATAATAGGGTAAACCGATCCCGCTACGGCGCGAGGCAATCCGGTACATTTTCGCCCATGACCAGTCCCTTGTCGGTAGTAACGATCGCTTGACTGCGGAGGTGCGCTTGATTGCTAGTGTGGCACAAGAAAAAAACAGGGGTAAAAATGGGTGGGGTACAACACGAGGACTTCCCAGGAGGTCACCCATCCTGGTACTACAGTCGCCCAAGCACGCTTAACTACAAGTGTTCTGGTTGGATCTGGTGCTTTAGTGCTGGTGTGATCGCACCCGTCAGGTGATGTGCGGTCTCTGAATATAAGCAGCTGGACTTCGACCGACGCACACGAGGACTTCCCAGTGGTCCCCCACCTCCGAAAACGACAACTCCGGTTGAGAAAAGACCAGGAAACCTTCGACGGACAAGATTTTGTCCCTGAAAAAGCGGAGCATAATAGGGTAAACCGATCCCGCTACGGCGCGAGGCAATCCGGTACATTTTCGCCCATGACCAGTCCCATGTCGGTAGTAACGATCGCTTGACTGCGGAGGTGCGCTTGATTGCTAGTGTGGCAAATGAAAAAAACGGGGGTAAAAATGGGAGGGGTACAACACGAGGACTTCCCAGGAGGTCACCCATCCTAGTACTACAGTCGCCCAAGCACGCTTAACTGCAAGTGTTCTGGTTGGATCTGGTGCTTTAGTGCTGGTATGATCGCACCCGTCAGGTGATGTGCGGTCTCTGAATATAAGCAGCTGGACTTCGACCGACGCACACGAGGACTTCCCAGTGGTCCCCCACCTCCGGAAACGACAACTCCGGTTGAGAAAAGACCAGGAAACCTTCGACGCACAAGATTTTGTCCCTGAAAAAGCGGAGCGTAATAGGGTAAATCGAACCTGGTACGGCGCGAGGCAATCCGGTGCATTTTCGCCCATGACCAGTCCCTTGTCGATAGTAACGATCGCTTGACTGCGGAGGTGTGCTTGATTGCTAGTGTGGCACAAGAGAAAAACGGGGGTAAAAAGGGGAGGGGTTCAACACGAGGACTTCCCCGGAGGTCACCCATCCTGGAACTACTCCCGCCCAAGCACGCTTAACTGCGGAGTTCTGATGGGATCCGGTGCATTTGTGCTGGTATGATCGCACCCGTCAGGTGATGTGCGGTCTCTGAATATAGGCAGGTGGACTTCGACCGACGCACACGAGGACTTCCCAGTGGTCCCTCACCTCCGGAAACGACAACTCCGGTTGAGAAAAGACCAGGAAACCTTCGACGCACAAGATTTTGTCCCTGAAAAAGCGGAGCATAATAGGGTAAATCGATCCCGCTACGGCGCGAGGCAATCCGGTACATTTTCGCCCATGACCAGTCCCTTGTCGGTAGTAACGATCGCTTGACTGCGGAGGTGCGCTTGATTGCTAGTGTGGCACAAGAAAAAAACGGGGGTAAAAATGGGAGGGGTACAACACGAGGACTTCCCAGGAGGTCACCCATCCTAGTACTACTGTCGCCCAAGCACGCTTAACTGCAAGTGTTCTGGTTGGATCCGGTGCTTTAGTGCTGGTATGATCGCACCCGTCAGGTGATGTGCGGTCTCTGAATATAAGCAGGTGGACTTCGACCGACGCACACGAGGACTTCCCAGTGGTCCCTCACCTCCGAAAACGACAACTCCGGTTGAGAAAAGACCAGGAAACCTTCGACGGACTAGATTTTGTCCCTGAAAAAGCGGAGCATAATAGGGTAAACCGATCCCGCTACGGCGCGAGGCAATCCGGTACATTTTCGCCCATGACCAGTCCCTTGTCGGTAGTAACGATCGCTTGACTGCGGAGGTGCGCTTGATTGCTAGTGTGGCACAAGAAAAAAACGGGGGTAAAAATGGGAGGGGTACAACACGAGGACTTCACAGGAGGTCACCCATCCTAGTACTACTGTCGCCCAAGCACGCTTAACTGCAAGTGTTCTGGTTGGATCTGGGGCTTTAGTGCTGGTATGATCCCACCCGTCAGGTGATGCGCGGCCTCTAAATATAAGAATGTGGACTTCGACCGACGCACACGAGGACTTACCAGAGGTCCCCCACCTCCGGAAACGAAAACTCCGGTTGAGAAAAGACCAGGAAACCTTCGACCCACTAGATTTTGTCCCTGAAAAAGCGGAGCATAATAGGGTAAACCGATCTCGCTACGGCGCGAGGCAATCCGGTGCATTTTCGCCCCAGAGTAATCCCTTGTCGGTAGTAACAATCGCTGGACTGCGGAGGCGCGCTTGATTGCTAGTGTGGCTCAAGAAAAAAATAGGGGTAAAAAGGGGAAGGTGGCAACACGAGGACTTCCCCGGAGGTCACCCATCCTAGTACTACTCTCGCCCAAGCACGCTTAACTGCGGAGTTCTGATGGGATCCGGTACCCGTCAGGTGATGCGCGGTCTGTGAATATAAGCAGGTGGACTTCGACCGACGCACACGAGGACTTCCCAGTGGTCCCTCACCTCCGGAAACGACAACTCCGGTTGAGAAAAGACCAGGAAGCCTTCGACGCACAAGATTTTGTCCCTGAAAAAGCGGAGCGTAATAGGGTAAATCGATCCTGGTACGGCGCGAGGCAATCCGGTGCATTTTCGCCCATGACCAGTCCCTTGTCGATAGTAACGAACGCCGAACTGCGGAGGTGTGCTTGATTGCTAGTGTGGCACAAGAGAAAAACGGGGGTAAAAAGGGGAGGGGTTCAACACGAGGACTTCCCCGGAGGTCACCCATCCTGGAACTACTCCCGCCCAAGCACGCTTAACTGCGGAGTTCTGATGGGATCCGGTGCTTTTGTGCTGGTATGATTGCACCCGTCAGGTGATGCGCGGTCTCTGAATATAGGCAGGTGGACTTCGACCGACGCACACGAGGACTTCCCAGTGGTCCCCCACCTCCGGAAATGACAACTCCGGTTGAGAAAAGACCAGGAAACCTTCGACCCACTAGATTTTGTCCCTGGAAAAGCGGAGCATAATAGGGTAAACCGATCCCGCTACGGCGCGAGGTAATCCGGTACATTTTCGCCCCAGAGCAATCCCTTGTCGGTAGTAACAATCGCTGGACTGCGGAGGCGCGCTTGATTGCTAGTGTGGCACAAGAAAAAAATAGGGGTAAAAAGGGGAGGGGTTCAACACGAGGACTTCCCCGGAGGTCACCCATCCTAGTACTACTCTCGCCCAAGCACGCTTAACTGCGGAGTTCTGATGGGATCCGGTACCCGTCAGGTGATGCGCGGTCTGTGAATATAAGCAGGTGGACTTCGACCGACGCACACGAGGACTTCCCAGTGGTCCCTCACCTCCGGAAACGACAACTCCGGTTGAGAAAAGACCAGGAAGCCTTCGACGCACAAGATTTTGTCCCTGAAAAAGCGGAGCGTAATAGGGTAAATCGATCCTGGTACGGTGCGAGGCAATCCGGTGCATTTTCGCCCATGACCAGTCCCTTGTCGATAGTAACGAACGCCGAACTGCGGAGGTGTGCTTGATTGCTAGTGTGGCACAAGAGAAAAACGGGGGTAAAAAGGGGAGGGGTTCAACACGAGGACTTCCCCGGAGGTCACCCATCCTGGAACTACTCCCGCCCAAGCACGCTTAACTGCGGAGTTCTGATGGGATCCGGTGCTTTTGTGCTGGTATGATTGCACCCGTCAGGTGATGCGCGGTCTCTGAATATAGGCAGGTGGACTTCGACCGACGCACACGAGGACTTCCCAGTGGTCCCCCACCTCCGGAAATGACAACTCCGGTTGAGAAAAGACCAGGAAACCTTCGACCCACTAGATTTTGTCCCTGGAAAAGCGGAGCATAATAGGGTAAACCGATCCCGCTACGGCGCGCGGCAATCCGGTACATTTTCGCCCATGACAAGTCCCTTGTCGGTAGTAACGATCGCTAGACTGCGGAGGTGCGCTTGATTGCTAAAGTGGCTCAAGAAAAACACGGGGGTAAAAAGGGGAGGGGTACAACACGAGGACTTCCCAGGAGGTCACCCATCCTAGTACTACTGTCGCCCAAGCACGCTTAACTGCAAGTGTTCTGGTTGGATCTGGTGCTTTAGTGCTGGTATGATCGCACCCGTCAGGTGATGTGCGGTCTCTGAATATAAGCAGGTGGACTTCGACCGACGCACACGAGGACTTCCCAGTGGTCCCTCACCTCCGGAAACGACAACTCCGGTTGAGAAAAGACCAGGAAACCTTCGACGGACAAGATTTTGTCCCTGAAAAAGCGGAGCATAATAGGGTAAACCGATCCCGCTACGGCGCGAGGCAATCCGGTACATTTTCGCCCATGACCAGTCCCTTGTCGGTAGTAACGATCGCTTGACTGCGGAGGTGCGCTTGATTGCTAGTGTGGCACAAGAAAAAAACGGGGGTAAAAATGGGAGGGGTGCAACACGAGGACTTCCTAGGAGGTCACCCATCCTAGTACTACTCTCGCCCAAGCACGCTTTACTGCGGAGTTCTGATGGGATCCGGTGCTTTAGTGCTGGTATGATCGCACCCGTCAGGTGATGCGCGGCCTCTAAATATAAGAAGGTGGACTTCGACCGACACACACGATGACTTACCAGAGGTCCCCCACCTCCGGAAACAAAAACTCCGGTTGAGAAAAGACCAGGAAACCTTCGACCCACTAGATTTTGTCCCTGGAAAAGCGGAGCATAATAGGGTAAATCGATCCTGGTACGGCGCGAGGCAATCCGGTGCATTTTCGCCCATGACCAGTCCCTTGTCGATAGTAACGATCGCTTGACTGCGGAGGTGTGCTTGATTGCTAGTGTGGCACAAGAGAAAAACGGGGGTAAAAAGGGGAGGGGTTCAACACGAGGACTTCCCCGGAGGTCACCCATCCTGGAACTACTCCCGCCCAAGCACGCTTAACTGCGGAGTTCTGATGGGATCCGGTGCTTTTGTGCTGGTATGATCGCACCCGTCAGGTGATGTGCGGTCTCTGAATATAGGCAGGTGGACTTCGACCGACGCACACGAGGACTTCCCAGTGGTCCCTCACCTCCGGAAACGACAACTCCGGTTGAGAAAAGACCAGGAAACCTTCGACGCACAAGATTTTGTCCCTGAAAAAGCGGAGCATAATAGGGTAAATCGATCCCGCTACGGCGCGAGGCAATCCGGTACATTTTCGCCCATGACCAGTCCCTTGTCGGTAGTAACGATCGCTTGACTGCGGAGGTGCGCTTGATTGCTAGTGTGGCACAAGAAAAAAACGGGGGTAAAAATGGGAGGGGTACAACACGAGGACTTCCCAGGAGGTCACCCATCCTAGTACTACTGTCGCCCAAGCACGCTTAACTGCAAGTGTTCTGGTTGGATCTGGTGCTTTAGTGCTGGTATGATCGCACCCGTCAGGTGATGTGCGGTCTCTGAATATAAGCAGGTGGACTTCGACCGACGCACACGAGGACTTCCCAGTGGTCCCTCACCTCCGGAAACGACAACTCCGGTTGAGAAAAGACCAGGAAACCTTCGACGGACAAGATTTTGTCCCTGAAAAAGCGGAGCATAATAGGGTAAACCGATCCCGCTACGGCGCGAGGCAATCCGGTACATTTTCGCCCATGACCAGTCCCTTGTCGGTAGTAACGATCGCTTGACTGCGGAGGTGCGCTTGATTGCTAGTGTGGCACAAGAAAAAAACGGGGGTAAAAATGGGAGGGGTGCAACACGAGGACTTCCCAGGAGGTCACCCATCCTTGTACTACTCTCGCCCAAGCACGCTTATGTGCGGAGTTCTGACGGGATCCGGTGCTTTAGTGCTGGTATGATCGCACCCGTCCGGTGATGGTGGTCTCTGAATATAAGCAGGTGGACTTCGACCGACGCACACGAGGACTTCCCAGTGGTCCCCCACCTCCGAAAACGACAACTCCGGTTGAGAAAAGACCAGGAAACCTTCGACCCACTAGATTTTGTCCCTGAAAAAGCGGAGCATAATAGGGTAAACCGATCCCGCTACGGCGCGCGGCAATCCGGTACATTTTCGCCCATGACAAGTCCCTTGTCGGTAGTAACGATCGCTTGACTGCGGAGGTGCGCTTGATTGCTAGTGTGGCACAAGAAAAAAACGGGGGTAAAAATGGGAGGGGTGCAACACGAGGACTTCCTAGGAGGTCACCCATCCTAGGACTACTCTCGCCCAAGCACGCTTAACTGCAAGTGTTCTGGTTGGATCCGGTGCTTTAGTGCTGGTATGATCGCACCCGTCAGGTGATGTGCGGTCTCTGAATATAAGCAGGTGGACTTCGACCGACGCACACGAGGACTTCCCAGTGGTCCCTCACCTCCGGAAACGACAACTCCGGTTGAGAAAAGACCAGGAAACCTTCGACGCACAAGATTTTGTCCCTGAAAAAGCGGAGCATAATAGGGTAAATCGATCCCGGTACGGCGCGAGGCAATCCGGTACATTTTCGCCCATGACCAGTCCCTTGTCGGTAGTAACGATCGCTTGACTGCGGAGGTGCGCTTGATTGCTAGTGTGGCACAAGAAAAAAACGGGGGTAAAAATGGGAGGGGTACAACACGAGGACTTCACAGGAGGTCACCCATCCTAGTACTACTGTCGCCCAAGCACGCTTAACTGCAAGTGTTCTGGTTGGATCTGGGGCTTTAGTGCTGGTATGATCCCACCCGTCAGGTGATGCGCGGCCTCTAAATATAAGAATGTGGACTTCGACCGACGCACACGAGGACTTACCAGAGGTCCCCCACCTCCGGAAACGAAAACTCCGGTTGAGAAAAGTCCAGGAAACCTTCGACTCACTAGATTTTGTCCCTGAAAAAGTGGAGCATAATAGGGTAAACCGATCTCGCTACGGCGCGAGGCAATCCGGTGCATTTTCGCCCCAGAGTAATCCCTTGTCGGTAGTAACAATCGCTGGACTGCGGAGGTGCGCTTGATTGCTAAAGTGGCTCAAGAAAAAAATAGGGGTAAAAAGGGGAAGGTGGCAACACGAGGACTTCCCAGGAGGTCACCCATCCTAGTACTACTCTCGCCCAAGCACGCTTAACTGCGGAGTTCTGATGGGATCCGGTACCCGTCAGGTGATGCGCGGTCTGTGAATATAAGCAGGTGGACTTCGACCGACGCACACGAGGACTTCCCAGTGGTCCCTCACCTCCGGAAACGACAACTCCGGTTGAGAAAAGACCAGGAAGCCTTCGACGCACAAGATTTTGTCCCTGAAAAAGCGGAGTGTAATAGGGTAAATCGATCCTGGTACGGCGCGAGGCAATCCGGTGCATTTTCGCCCATGACCAGTCCCTTGTCGATAGTAACGAACGCCGAACTGCGGAGGTGTGCTTGATTGCTAGTGTGGCACAAGAGAAAAACGGGGGTAAAAAGGGGAGGGGTTCAACACGAGGACTTCCCCGGAGGTCACCCATCCTGGAACTACTCCCGCCCAAGCACGCTTAACTGCGGAGTTCTGATGGGATCCGGTGCTTTTGTGCTGGTATGATTGCACCCGTCAGGTGATGCGCGGTCTCTGAATATAGGCAGGTGGACTTCGACCGACGAACACGAGGACTTCCCAGTGGTCCCCCACCTCCGGAAATGACAACTCCGGTTGAGAAAAGACCAGGAAACCTTCGACCCACTAGATTTTGTCCCTGGAAAAGCGGAGCATAATAGGGTAAACCGATCCCGCTACGGCGCGCGGTAATCCGGTACATTTTCGCCCATGACAAGTCCCTTGTCGGTAGTAACGATCGCTAGACTGCGGAGGTGCGCTTGATTGCTAAAGTGGCTCAAGAAAAACACGGGGGTAAAAAGGGGAGGGGTACAACACGAGGACTTCCCAGGAGGTCACCCATCCTAGTACTACTGTCGCCCAAGCAAGCTTAACTGCAAGTGTTCTGGTGGGATCTGGTGCTTTAGTGCTGGTATGATCGCACCCGTCAAGTGATGCGCGGTCTCTGAATATAAGCAGGTGGACTTCGACCAACGCACACGAGGACTTCCCAGTGGTCCCCCACCTCCGAAAACGACAACACCGGTTGAGAAAAGACCAGGAAACCTTCGACGGACAAGATTTTGTCCCTGAAAAAGCGGAGCATAATAGGGTAAACCGATCCCGCTACGGCGCGAGGCAATCCGATACATTTTCGCCCATGACCAGTTCCTTGTCGGTAGTAACGATCGCTTGACTGCGGAGGTGCCCTTGATTGCTAGTGTGGCACAAGAAAAAAACGGGGGTAAAAATGGGAGGGGTGCAACACGAGGACTTCCTAGGAGGTCACCCATCCTAGTACTACTCTCGCCCAAGCACGCTTAACTGCGGAGTTCTGATGGGATCCGGTGCTTTAGTGCTGGTATGATCGCACCCGTCAGGTGATGCGCGGCCTCTAAATATAAGAAGGTGGACTTCGACCGACACACACGAGGACTTACCAGATGTCCCCCACCTCCGGAAACGAAAACTCCGGTTGAGAAAAGACCAGGAAACCTTCGACGGACAAGATTTTGTCCCTGAAAAAGTGGAGCA